>WBVU01000005.1:2205570-2842410 GCA_009192285.1 Morchella semilibera
AGGTTCAGGATCGAGACGAGGATAGGAGGGCCGAAGCCAAAGTAATGTATTGCTAACAGAAAGAAGACGTTGCCTAGAGAGGCAGAAACATAGGAAAGAACGAACTCTATATATACAACTCTTCCGTCACACTGCTGACTCATAACCATAGAATCCCATAGAACCTCCCCCACTTCCGTACCACCCATACTATTCCCAATACCCATACTTCCAACCCGATACTACCCCTTCCTTCCTAGCGCTTACATTCTATTACCCGAGCTCCTTCCTGATCCTTCCTCCCACTTCCGAGATCGACCGATACTATCCAACAACCCTGTTCCGAAGACGCCTTGGCGGCAGGCGAGGTGCAGGAGGCGGAGCCGTGATAGGGCCGATGAAGACAGGGACCACGCCGGGCAGGCACAAGTACAGGCACCGGCGGAGACAAAGGCAAGAGCAAGGGCACAAGAGCACAGAGCAGGGAGAGTGAGGACCGAAGGGACCTCAACGAGAACGACAAGGGATACTATGAATTTCCTCTTGTCAGAGGATCGAGTCTTTGGTACGAGAGGCTATGGCTTTCTAGAAATAGGAGTAGATTCCTATGTACCGAGATAACAGGAAGACGAGACAGAGAAGAAAGAAAGAAAGAACTAAGGAAAACATCTATCCCCGCTATTTAACACACCTCCTCTACTAATCCGCTACAACTCACACTCTCGCTCATAGAACTTCATGGAAACCCGTCGCTACCACACCTCGTAATCCTCCCCACCATCTCCGCTATTCTACATTACCAATCCATCACGCCATCGAACCTCCTAGAATCTAATGACGACAGCCTCCACCTCGTACTCCCCACTCTCGCTTATTATTACCTTAACAATCACAATCGTGCATCGCCTACCGAACTGTCGGGACGACTGCCAAGACGCCGGGACAAGAACACCGTGACAAACACTTAAGCCAAGCCCACTGCCAAAAAAACCCATATCCCATAGCCCCACCTATAGCTTTACATCCTAGCCCATATCCGACCGCCTACGCACTGAGTGATAATCCGTGAAGAACAGGTGTCGTCCGGGTACCCCCCAATCGGTGCTAGCACCACCCGCACACGGGACGCCCCCACACGAACCGAACCGGCGGGGGGTCCGGAACCACGGTATGTAGCAGGCATGTACTGATGTCCATATCTACATGTAGTTACAGTAGCAAAAAAAGGGGTGTAATCCATGCCGTAGGAAATGAATACATGCGGCAGGAAACAAATTCTGCGGTATTCTCAATAATATGGTATTGAATGCCGCATTTATGCCGCATTTCTAGCAATGCTACCAAATGCTATGTATTTCCGGGTTATTTCCGGCCTGTACCCTGCTAAAAAAACATACATATACTATTTTGTATGAAATAATTTACTGATTACATGCAATATTTTCTTCTCATGAGACATTACAGTTATCAAGACAACAATCAATTAATTCATCAATATCTCGGTCATCTTTGGTCCCTCATTAAAGGGCTAAAGAGAGTTGGGGAATACTTTTAAAAAATAATTTTTTCCATCTGATATTTATTGTATTATGCAACAGTTGTTCTTAGCTATGTTCCTAGGATGATATATATAAGATGTTGATAACTCTAATTGGTTGATGGTGATAATCATGAGGATGAGTTAGTCTTATTCCCCCTATCATGAAGTGTTCTGTCACGCCAGAGCGTGACAGAGGCAAATGATGCTGGAACAGAGGCAGTGCTGCCGCATTTCTGCCGTACTAATATTAATAATTGATTCTCAAATATGCGGCTTTAAGTCGGTATCTTTTAGAATGCGCATAGATGGGCAAAAATGCGGCATTCCTATGGTATTTCTACGGCACGAATCACACCCCATTTTTTGCTACTGTATCTATGTAGCTGTCTGGCCGGGCGGCACCCCACATCAAGCTTACATACATGTAGCCGTACGTACATAGTAGCGCACACACCGCACCGTATGTATCCAATGTAACCACCCCACCCCATCCCACCCCCACCGCTAGCCGACCACAGACCGCCCCCGCCCCCGCCCCCGCCACATCCTACCGACCCCGCAGTCACGACACATCACTCGGCAGCCGTGCCAAGACATACCCATGTCAACCCCCTCCACTACACCACTACATAGAGTATGTAGCAGCAGTAACAACGTCAACTACCCACCCACACACAACCGAGCCCGAGCCCGACCCCGAGGTCCAGCCAGAACGTACCCCAGCCCAGGGCCAAGCCCTCTAGCATTAGCTCTCCATTCTACACAGCACCCCAACCAAGGCAGCAAGATACGGTGGTCGACCTGCATCACGCCCAGGCCGTCATCCCGCGAGTGTAGGTACACCTCGTCCATCCGCCTGGTGTATACAGGTACTAGTACCTAACGACCCAACACGGCGGGCACGGGGCAGGCTTATCTCGAAACGCTCCAAACCCAGGGTTAGGGTTCCGCCAACAGACCTACCCTTTCCCTGTAGGTACAGCATCTCCCGGGGCTAGAATGGAGGACGTGACAAGTCCCGTCTCGCGCCCATCACTAAGCGTGTCGCTGTATTGCACGGAGCCGGATGGATCCGAGTGATATGCTGTGAAGCCATAACAGTCACGGTCCTATGTAGCTATGATAACATACCAACAACAGGGTCCGGGTTATGGCCGTTTCTCCTATTTCGACCGATCTCTAATCCCCTCACCCACCCGCCAGTAAAGTTCCTACATAACCAGTACCAGGGTCGGGCAGGACCCCCAGCACGATTCCCGACGGCCGCAACAACCAGCCCGATTATCAACCGCACACTCACAAGCACATTTACAGATCTCAGATGGTACATATTCATTCCCGCCCAACAATTCTGGTATTACCTATCTACACGCATTACTCCGCACACAAGGACTCAAAAAACACACGAGGACTCGAAAACAGAAAACAGAAAGACGCCAACACCACAAAACACAAATACACAAAACAAGAGTTAGTAGTTAGAGACGACACAGGAACCTACTCTGCAGCCTGCGCAGCCTCCAGCAGCAAGTGTCCTGTCCTGGGCTCACAGAACATGCTCAGCAGCCTGTCCACGACCTCCCGCATATTCTCGGGGTTGACGGTGCCGGCGGCGATGACATTTCTCTAGAAAACGTAATTAATCCATTAGCCCTCTCCGCCGCAAATAACAGTAAAGGTAACGGAAGTGTGCAAATGAGACAAACCATAGCGAAAGCGGCGGCCTTAACAGTGTGATAGTACACCTGCTTGTATTCCTCCTTCTCCTTCTCCTTCTCCCTTTCCTTCTCTGCCCACTCCTCCTCCTCATGTTCCGCGCCACCAGCGGTAATCGCCCTGCCCGCGGCCCGATAATCCCGCAACCCACACGCCCTCATTCCCGCCACCACAACCTTCGCCAGCTCCGCGCGATTCCGCGTCTCAATCTCACCATAAACTTCCTTCCTTGCCGCCACAGCCCCGCCCATACCCGCGCTACGCACAGTCACAGACGACCCCGTGCGCTTCAACTGCCGTCCTCCACCAGCACTGCCAAACGACCTATTCATGACCGTCGACGACGGCGACGGCGACGGCGACCTCTCGCGCTTCACCATGGCCCCGGCGCTCGCGGGCGCTTTCCGATTATTCAGTGCTGCGCCGCCAAGCAGCGTTAGCGGTGGTGGCGGGGGTGCGCTGCGCTTCGCGCGCTTACGGGGGTCCGCGGCGGCATCGAGGGGCGGCGGCACCACGCTTCTTGGCGGACTGTGAGATGGAGGGGTTTAGTGTTTCCTGGGGGTTTGGCGCGATGAAGACGGGCTCGGGGGTTGGCTTTGCGGCGGAGATGTGAGGGAGGAAGGCATGGTGGGAGGAGAGCGGGAGGGCGTGGACGGTGATGAGGATTGTTGGGGTGGTGGTGGCGTCGGCGGGGGGTGAGGAGTTTGGGGGGGTGAGGTCGGCGGTGGTGGTGCTAGGGAGTGCGGGCGCCGCTGCGGGGAGGTAGGTGATTGCGCCGTAGATGGCGAGCTCGGTGAGTTTCCAGGAGCCAGGAGCAGGGGGGGAGTCGGGGTGACACGGACGAGGAGGGCGATGCGGGATTGGGATGTGGTGGGGAGGGTGTCGTCCGTGGGAAGGGCACAGAGAAAGAGCTTGCGGAAGTAGGAGGCAGTAACGGGTGAGGTTGTAGTGAGTTCAAGGGAGGGCCCGGCAGCGAGGAAGAGGGGGATCCGGGTGGGGTCGATAAGGGAGATTGTGGAGAGACGGGCAGATGAGAGACTGGAGGTGAGGTGGGAGAGGACAGAGGACGGGGTTGTGGCCGAGGATGGGGTGGAGAGGCGGAGATCTGTTCTTCTTTCTTAGTATCTAGCTAGTGTTTGTAGAGTAGGATGTAGAATGTAGGGGGGTAGATTGTATCGACTACCTTCAAGTGGTAGGATATTCGGTGAAGGTGAGGAAGACTCGACCGAGATGGAGCCAGACCAGATATCCATGGGTATTTGAGTAAGAGTAGTGAGACTTTAGTTAATGTATGCTGTAGGATTGTGAAACTCGTACATTAACGTGTTTTGGGAGGGGGGCTGTGAAGAATGCGTGTTTGTATAGTATGTATTGTGTGTTTGTATTACTGTATACTGTACAGTGTATAGTTACCAGCCGGTGATCGATAGCCGTCGTCGATAGGCGTTGATGGACGCGATAGTTTGTCAGTTACATGTAAGTAAGTAATTCCTTGTCCCCTTGTTGGTCGTTGGTCCTGTCGCGTCGTCTCTCATCCATGCCCAACCACAAAAACTTTAACCCCAACCTGGAAACACCTCAGCCACACCTCTCCACCTCATTGACAAAGGTACTGGTACAACATACCGATAAGCCAGTAAAACAACCATCAATTTTCAACGCGCGACGCATTCCAGAGCTCCCCTCTAATCGTTGTCACGCCCAGCAATTGCTTAACTGTGAGTACTTGCATGCCCCTACATGTAAGTAGGGGACTTGTAGTTGTCGCGCCACGACCGCGCGGCAATCTGAGACAGTGCATGTCAGTCGGTCACGAATATCCCAAGTATGATGGATGCCCTTCATGCAAGCCCCCCCTCATGATCTGGAAATGGAAAATGGCCGATTGGTGTCTTTACTACTGTAGAGAGACTCTTTGGGCACAGATCCATAGTTGTACTGTATGAAGCGAGCGGCAGGCCGAGTATCGCATCCGGCGCGCAGTTAATTGTATGTACGCTCGGAAACAGCCATACAGGTAGTTACATATAGCGGTCGACCCGAACCTGTGGGACCCGATCTTCAGTTCAATGATCATGGTAGCGGGGTGGTGGCTCTTGTATACCACTCCTTCTACAGCTGGCAGCGGGGGCAGCGAAAAGAAATTGAAAGGTTGTCGACAGGTCATGATCAGAGGATTGATAATATTAACCATATAGATATAGAATTCTGTAAGACCTACGTCACATACACGCATCATGTACTAAACCCACTCTTTCTAGGGAAGGCGCCGAAAAAATCGTTACCTGTCAGAATACCCAGGCCCATATATACAACACCCCGCGCGCAACAACACCCCACACCTCCCAGCAGACCGGGCCGAATTGATCCTCGACCCGAGTCTATCGTGAATACTAGACCGGGAAGCTACCAAGAATCTAGATATCTCCTCACCACCAGCACAGGAACTAGCAGCGAACTTATGGCTGCCGCCCACAACCAGCTTGAGCCCATAACCAACTGCATACTGTCATTGATGGTATTACCCCCTAAGCCTTGTATCCAGAGAAAAAGAGAAATGTACCACCACAATCCTACCAAAGACGGAGCTCTACTGAAAATATAACAATTACCCCGCCCCAGGCGGCTAGCTCCAGCACTAGCCTAGCTCAACGCCGTCGCAAACACCTAAATATCGCCGGCCTCCAGGGCCTTTTATCGATCCATAAGGATATTCTTGACGAAGTATGAGAGTGATTAGTTGAATCAGGGCCCCTCTGGATATCACCTATGTCCAATTTATATCGACACCAGTGCGTACACTACACCTTAACGGGTCGAGTCGGTGTGTAGACCTTCTACCTAACCACCACATATCTGCCAGCGACGGATACCAAGCCCTGGCTAGCACTAAACGCCGGTCCGGGCAGCGACACGCACACCCAGCCGCCCGAAGTCAAGAGCACCGGATCCTAGTCAGATATGTAATCGAGTGATAATCCATGATTAGCACTACGGAATTATCGTTGGCGCGGTAATATATTTGAGGCCTACATAATATCGCCGTCAATACCGCCCAGCTAGTCTATATGTCGTCTCAATCACATAAAACGACGCTAGCCAACACTCTATGCACCTACAGAGGGCTCTTACAGCCCTTTTAACTTAAAGTGTGGCCATCCGCCCGCTAGCTGTGCTGTTAACAGACGAGCTGCAGACCGCGACCTACCTACCGTTGCGTTTGCAGACCGGTGGGGCTGCTTGTCATGTTGGTTTTGAGTACCTGGGATACCATAGACCATCATGTGGGGTCTCGAGATACGTTTCGAGACCTCGAGTCATAATATATGACGCTAATCACTCCCAAGGTTCTGTTACCCATCTCTCATACGCCCCAGGTATGAAGGCTAGAGCTTAGCTCTCAGTTTTTTCTAGCGGTTTCTTTGAGGTGTCCCGGGGCAGACAAGTTTTAGGGCGACTTCATTCGTCACGACCGAAGCTAGTATATACCGTATGTTATACAACTAATATGGCAGGAGCGTCCCAAGACAGCACCCCAAGACTTGGGCCTCCCGAACCCCAGAAAGGCAAGATCAGCGAGGTATATGCTTAAGTTTAGTCACTCCCCGTTTCGTTTTATCTACAACATTAGACAGCCCTATTATATAGGAATTGAGTTATATTTCCGCCAGTTGGGGATCCCCAGACTTGATGATACCCCTTCTAAGGGCGAGACACCCCAGACAAGCGTTTGAAACTTCGAGACCCCCGAGCAATACAAAGTAGCGGGAACTATAATATATATACATTGCACACACCACCATGCATGTCAGCTAAGTCAAAGCGTCCCGGCCCTCCGATTCCTAGGCCGGAATAATAATAAGAGGTACGTAGTTCACCCCGCTATAGTTCTTGGTCCCCTCGGCCTATAGCTAGCTAGCTAGGTATGCATCATGAGGAAACTTGGTCTCTAGCTCCATCCAGGGCCGGCCCAATTAGCATTAATGGGCTGGCTCCATGGGGTGCAGGGCCGCTTGAACCGCTTTCAGTCGGGTCGGGGCCCAGAAGTCCCAGTTAAAGCTTTAAGTAAACCAGACGAGATATTGTTCAAACCAATTTATTTTGTCTTCTCGGCCCCTGTGGTTAGCATTTGTGATGAAAGATGAGGTTGAGGTGGCTCAGATTGGGTGGTTGACCCCGCGTAGATGGCGTTGCCAAACCATACATGTACATACTAGCCTACGGGGGGTAAAGTTGGAACGGCCAGGTATCAGTTGGCGTGACTTTACACCTAACTGCTGTGGCTGAGCGTCTTGGGCGTTCCAACTCCACCCCGTACCCTTGTACTAGTGTGTTAGGGGAGGGCATAGGTCATACAACTAGTAGGTCATACAGCTAAGAGGTCATACAACTACATAACTAAAGGACACAGCCACAGGAATGTTAGATGGCGTTGGTCACTCAGGAGTCACAATTATACATGTATATGATATAGGCAGCGCTTCAATTCCCTTCAATTATATACTAATTCCGTGAGTCTAAACGATATATATACACGTATGCACAGCCTTCTTATTTGAGATAAGGAAGTGTTTCTAGTGTTGGCTATATATCGTTGATTTTTATATTATAGAGAATAGATAAAAACGGTTTTAGTGATGGGTATGAGACGAGACGAGACGAGACTTGGGTTTGTCTCGTCTCGTCTTGTACCACTTGGATTAAGTCTCGAGACATCCAGAACTAGCCTTGTCTTGCCTTGTCAAACCCAGGTCTCGTCTTGTCTTGCTGAAAGTCTCGAGACAACTTGTCTCGTGCCATCACTAAACGGCCTCCGAGCCCGCAAGGGAACTGGCATCCAGAGCACGTGTGTAGGCCGATTAGAGAAAATTTGTTCAAGGGTCTCCGATAGATGGATAACACATGGAGAGTAGGTCAGAACAGTACTGGTACTGAGGTTATATAATAACTATTAACGTGTTTCACCGGGAAAGCAATAATCACCAGCTAAGCAATCAACCATGACAATTAACAGGACTTTAAGGGTTTCAGATTTTGAGGCTGGGGCGAATCAAGTATCCCGAAACACCCTTTAGATGTCTTTTGACTATCCTAGATGATATTTGCTAATGTTGAGTGGTGAAGGATGGTTGGCATAATACATAGTTTCTTCTCCTTTTGCAATTTGGGTCTTTTGAAAGTACCACCACCACACTACCCTAAGTAATTATCACAAAAAGCACTTCCAACATATTTGGCTTCGTATCAGACCGAACTTTAGTCCTACCACCCTTCATCAACGGGACCCGGTTGCTTTCCCGGTGACGACCGCTTTCCCAGTGAAACATATTATGACTTGGCGTCTATGGATGACCATTTATTCACCACATTGGTAGTTGGAGGCTATATCTTACTTATGAATTAAATCTCTCAACAAGCATTCCTGTGCGAGTTTGAGGACACTGGACAAGTTATAATAATTTCTTGATTAAGTTATTCATAGATTCTCACTCGGGTATTGGATTTGGGGTTCAGATATGGTGTTCCCATGCAACCGGCAGGTTAAAACGTCTTGGCAAAGGATTGAGCGCTAGTTTCACGCCGTTTACAATGTCTAAGGTTGGTGGTTTCACTTCGGACACCGACCGCTCAACGAGTCGTTTTAACGGCGCGAGTGATACCCCATGACAAAAGAAAAGAAGAAGAGAAAAGAAAAAAAAAACTGGACAACGGCTCTCGGCTACAATAAATTAATTACCTCGGGCACAGTAACATCGAAACAATAATTGACTCAGCTCATGCCCGTTGACTGGCCGCCCCACTCCGATCCCTCCCAACCGCCCACGATTCCTATCCGGTGCATACCGTTCAGATGATCGATCACAAACCAATCCGCGCGGCGATGGGCTTCCTGATATGTCGCGCAACTGCCGCGCCGACTGGTACGATCTACACGTTACAGTTTTAGGGCGCCCACACACAATATTATAGGCCCTTTGCACAAAAGACTCCAGAGTCTTTTCCTGGTAACCTGATTGGTCAATCACACAAGTAGAAAAGACTCTGGAGTCTTTTGCGCAAAAGGGCTTTATATATACGAATAACTAAGGCCCCCATGATTCAATTTTATCTATATATACGCCCTGTATTGGGAACACTCGGTAAATTTAATGGCTTTCTGACCTACGTCTCGAGCTTCGCTACCAGCGGCCATATGCATATCTAAGAATTAGTGGCCGATGAAGTCAAGACGTTCTTATATCGCTCCCGGAGAGGCCATGATATCAGCCCCGGAGGATTATCCGCATTCATGATCCCGATTAGGCCAGCCGCCCCCACGGATGTCAGACGGAAAGGCCCATTGGGGAATGGGCCGATGACAACCAACAAATATTTGTAGATTAGGGTCTAATTCAAGGTGGGGGAGCTTCTAGACTAGAAAAACGACGGCACTAGTTATGTCACTAGATATCACTCGGAATACCCGGTATTTGTTGTTAGTTCATTAACTAGGAGACCCAGTATATATATGTACAGCGGGAAAATTATGAGCTAGTACAGGTCAAGGGTTACGAGGGGTTATGCCTCAGGTGTATATATAATAGAGACTTTGCGCAAATGGAGCAGCTCTATGTTTCGATTATCTGATTGGCAGGTTATGGGATTGGCACCAATCAGGTTACTGGAAATGGGGCTGGCTCCATTTGCTCTAATGACTATCTCCCGACGGGCCGAGACATGGACAGAATCTGGTGCAGTACATATTTGCTGTCTTGGCATCAATTCCCATCTTCTTATGGAGGCTTCTACTCGGGGCAGGTAAATAGTACCGGACAATGCAAGTTTTGTCTCTGGTTCTTTTTTTTGTAGTAGTTCTCGCCTAGTATGCGCACCCATTGGTGAACCAAAAATCTTTATTGTCCGGTACTCTTTACCTGCCCCGAGTATTATAAAATATTACCTATATTAATTCCATACCGGCATCACATGTGCCTTGTTTGTATAAACTGCATTGCACCAGATTTTGTCCATGTCTCGGTCTGCCAGGCGATACTGAACGTTTATCAGCCGTTAATTGGCCTAGTGATACCTGAGTTTTCATCTTACATTCGGACAGCTAACAGGAAAAGGAAATCTATGCTGTTAGAGGTCTACCCGCCAAACAACATATCTCCGAATTAGGAGATTCCCCGAATGAGGCGTAGAGGCGCCCGGTTCAGTTCGAGCTGAGCCCCCCGGAGTGTCATCCAACAGCCTGGGGCGATTAGAGACTTTGCATGAAGCCAGCCCTATACTTCGATTATCTGATTGGCAGGCTACGGGATCGGCACCGATCATGTTACCGGAAAATGGAGCTGACTCCATTTGCGCAAAGTCTCTAATGTTATGTGGTTCTGCAACTTAACTTGCCACTTGAAGTCACTGGCCTTGGTACTTTAGGACCTGCGGTGTTGTTAGGAAGGAAATACGCGTACATAGCTATATATATAGCCATCGTTTTGAAACCAATGCCGCATCGACATACAGTTAAATCTCTATAAGGGTATTCGGGACCAAAGATTGGTACCCTTATATAGGGCGCGTACCCTTATACCAAGGGTGGTTTGTATGAACACATACATATACCCTTACAGGGCGATTGTTCTTGTAGGGGGTACGCTTATAGCTAGCTATAGGGAGATTTGACCGTAGTGGGGATTGTATCGCATCGCACCGATGCTAAGACTTCACCTAAGACTTCATTTCGTAGGAACTCTGAAGTAATTATCTCAAGAGATCTTACGTAGCAGAAGTCCCCGTACAACGTTAAATGAGAATGGTACTGTTCCAGGCAGTCTAGATCTGATAAGGCAGTTAATTCTAGCACTAATTTAGATATAAAATGATATATTTACTTAAATATATAACTATCCCGTAAGACACCATCAAGACCTTGGCCTTTTTGGCGTGGGCAAAAGGGGCAGAGAAATTCAAAGTCTCTATTACTAACCGATTTTCGACAATTGTTTGGTCAAATCAACCTAAGTAACCGATCGTCAATCTTTACGTACTTGCTGTAGTTTACTACCCTAGGGAAAGGGTGATAGTTAATAGACTGGTTTGGTATCAGTTAGGGGTATTAGTAGGTACTCATGTGTAGCTGCTGCCAGCAGTGAACGCAGGCACGTGCCTTGTAACATCTGCCGGGCAGATCTAGCTGGGATAGATCACATCCAGTTATTATTACATAACTCCTTATCGGCCCAGAGAGACTCCTAGCTTATATTGTCTCAGGCGGAGGCCTCGTGGACAGTGCTTCTCAGGGGATGACCGAAGATGGCCGAAAGATACCCGGATTCCCGGATATTAGAGCTCGGGGCCGGGATGTTGGTTTCTGGCACATACCCGATAACGCTGCGCCTGGCATGTAGTAAGTCCGTGTGCCCTCCTCTCTTTGCACAAATCAAATCTCAGCTACCTGCATGTTCCCTGATATGATATATCATGTATAGTATATGTATGTACCAATGGTTACCTAGAAAAATTAAGGTAAGAATAGCCTCGAGAAGAAAGGTTTAGCTTCCCGAAAAAACCGGGTATGCATTTGATCCTAATACCTAGATCTGGGTATTTGTTTGCTGGAAATGTAAACAGGCGCCGGTGACGAATTAATAGCTGGGGTGGGCTTTTGCTGTTCTCCAATTTACGCAGAACTTATGGAACAATGCTATTGTAATGGAATAATAGCTGGCTAGATCCGACATCAGGTATGGATCATGGATTCTGACTCGCATTACTGTACGCAATAGGGAAAAAACCATTTTACCAGCCCTAGCATTTTCAAAACGGTAACTATCCAGAGTCTTTTTCCGATAACCTAATTGATACCTATCCCCCCATGGGCCCACCAACCAACCACACAAGCAGAAGAAGGCTCGCGCAAGGGGCCTAGAAACCAAAATGGATAAACATTTCCTAAGCTAAGACATTATTCTAAAGCTACCTGATCTGTGGTACGGCGTATGATGGCCCTGCGTTTTGCATTTGGTGATCAATGGGTCTATTAATGTCAGGGAGATTGACCCCCCCCCCCAATCATTTGTCTAACAATTTGATACTCATTTGAATGTTATTCAAAATTGTATTCTGATGTGTTTTTTTAGATAGGGGAAGGGAGGGCCGTCGACAGCATGTGCGGCACATCATGGGTGCACAAAATCCATAAATATCCTTAGCAGGAACCCGCAGCTACCAAGCGAAGTCAGCAGACAACTACCGGGCAGTCTAACCCCGCTATCCTGTCTATAGCTTTAAAAACGGCTAGAGGCATCGCTCCCCGAGCCCGCAACAATGGGTGGTACTCTAATCAGACGGGGGACCCTTGGAATCATGTTAAACCAAGTTTCACATTTTAGCTTGGAGATATGAAGTGAAGCCTGAAACCAGATGTTTACCAGAGCGTATGACCTGATAACGGACAGACGGTCTGTTAATTTGTGTTACGTAGATCCCCGGGTGAAAAAGATCGCCGTTTAGTGCATAAAAAAACTCATTAAGTATGCACATCAGGCTCATAATAGATCTATATCCACAATATGTAGCTGGTGTACCTACTGTACTTACGTGATAAAAAGATGAGTTGATTATCAGCTGTTCGGCTGCTGGGCAACCTTGATATTATATACAATGATTAGGCAGCTTGATGCAATCTTCCCACGCCCCACAATTGCAAGCTGTATCAACCCCCACTAACGACACTGAGAAAAAGTCAGTTTAGAGATCACTATGGAATCGCACACGGATACGCTGCCGGTAGACCTAGTGGTTTAACCGGCCATACGTCCAGAAGGCAATTGAATCGTATCGTACACGTCAATTTGCAGCTGCATCTGGGTAGCATAGCCGTACAATATGCGATTTCACTTTCGCTTTCTTTATATTCGATCCTCGGAAGGAAATTTCTTTTCTGAGATTTCCTTTACTACGGCATCTATCCAAAAATGACAGGTCCAGCCGAGTAGGACCAACAAACAACCATATCTTTTTAGGACTACATATAGTTGGTGCCAACATATGTAGATAATGAAACCTCTTTCCCCCACTGTTTCTAAACAAGACTATTTCTATTATATATTGAAAATTTTGTGATTGGTATTGTTTTTGGCTAGCTCTTTTGTTGGTTACTGCTTGGCTAGCTTGATATCAAATCAAGCTTTCTATTGTTCTCCCGCCGGGCCGGCAAGCATCAATTCGCAATTTGTGCACTTCGGTTGGTTGAATGTCGTATTAGACTAGGCTCCAAGTCACGAGAAAATTCACCACCTAGATGGGGTAAAAGTATATAACCCAATAAGCAGTTCTTTTTTGTTACTATGCGCCCCGTCGGGGGGGTGCTGGTCCCACCTCACATCAATCCGCGATAGATTGGAACTTTGCGATACAGCAAGATAGAGATGTTACTCCATGGCGGGGGGAATTTGGGGAATCGGCAGGCAGCAGCTCGTAGGAAGGCGGGTACCCATGCGCGTATGACGCCTAAAGTAGAGTCTATTTGTGAATCCGATGTTTTCTCCAACACTCCATACGACTGCGACAATACCAGTGAACCTCTTGCTTGTTACGCCAGGGAAGTGTGTGATACCATTGATTGATGCACAACAACATCATGCTTGGTGAGCTGCGGCTGGTACGACTAGAACTATGACAAAGGTAGACTGTGATGTTTTTTCTTCTCGTTTCTTGATCTGAAGTGATACTTTGTTGTGATACCCCGGGGGGGCTTTGATGTTTGGATAACAAATAGTTTATCCCATGGTAGTTATGGAAGGTAGTAGGCCTATGAACGTCATTGTACGTTGGTATCTTCCACAATACCTTCTCCTTTTTGCGGAGAGTCGTCCGTCAGATCAATATATGGGGGCATGGTTACAATCAATGCCCAACCCACGTTCTTATTTCTGACATACGAGTTCTCCCTCCTCCTCTGTTCAGCTCCTTCCAAGGTAATGGAGCAATGGAGGTGTGCCGATCATGATGAGAAACTCTGGAATAGCACACCTGTCGTATCATATCAGACTATGGCTGCAGGAGTCAGTGTTTTGAACATGTGTGTAGGGCCTCCACGACGACACGTCCATCCAGATAGCTGCTTCCTAGAGAGGCACTGTTACCAGAAATTCCCCTTCGGTCATAACTTTAACTCAAACTTTGCCGCAAAACCTACGGCCCCTAAGCCCATTCTGACATTACTTCATTTTTACCCAATTTTATATCGTTTTCTGGATTTCGGGGGAGGAAACTTAAGAAAGGCCTTCTACCAGAACTCGGGATTGTGATCCACTAGGTTGGGATAATCCCTCCATAAGGGTGTATTTTGAGGTATTTCCTGGTCCATTCACCGATGGCCGTGCATCTGATACACTTGAGAAATACCTTGCAGATAGCGCATTTAAGATCCATTCATACATGGCTATCCAAGAGCCTCGCCTGTCAAAACGCCCTGAATACTTAGCCTGCTGCCCGATAAATCCCTAGTGTTGATACCCAACACATATTCCCTTGCAAATGGCCTTTGACCGAGGCAGATTCCGAATATCCATTCGTGTAGGTATGTACGTATTGGGGAGAAGTGGGAGCAGGGATGATAGCTCAAACCGCGCGGGGCAAAAAAAATCAGACCACAATCAATAAACTGCACAAATCCAGAGCACCGGACAAAAGAAAATTGGCTAAGGGGGGGTAAGAACGGAAAAAAGTCACGCCATAATCAGGTGGCCTTTTTTTTTTTTTTTCTTTCCCCAAATATGAAGGTTGTATTCCACCGGGGCACAGTATGCTAGATGCAGGGTCAGGCCATAGCCAGTATCTTGATTTCTAAGATCGTCGTTGGTGTTCTGTCGCGCCGGCGCTCTGGATCCATAAAGACGACGGTGAGAAAGGATGATTCTGGTAGGGCTGCTGCGGGACGCTATGCGTCTACTCTATCTTGGTGCAAGTTTGCCGTCCATGAGATGTCAGAACTGTAGATGTGGAGTAAACTGTAGTCATCCGTGGTTGTCGCAACTGGGAGATTATGTATGGAACTTCTAGAGCCCGTTCTTTGAGATTGAAAATATCGCTGGATGTGCTTTAGTGGGTCGTTTTTAAGGTGACTTTGTTGCCTCAACGCCAAACATTTTACCAGCTGAGGTTGTGCCTCTGCTTGTGTATACAGCAGCTAGTAGTCAGAAATCATCCGTTCAAATCCGGCTTCAATTCAGCCTTCCCACCCCTCTCTAGCTCTGGTTTACTTTTGCTTGTCCGTTTCCCGAGAGCTCGTATCATAACTTCTCCTAATTCTGGTATTACCCGTCGGCCGAGATTTTCCCAGTCCATTACAAAGAATCTGTGTGTTTCTGAATGCGCGTTCGGGGTCACGTCGCAAGCCTCTTTGGAAGCGCCACCTGGGATCGATAAACGTAGGCGCAGTAGCGGCCAACGGCGGCGTTTGGTTGGGGAGGGGGGGTTTTGTTAGACCAGTTGTATACAAAAACGCATGCAGAGTTTCTCACATCTCACGAGCCTCTGAGTGCTCCATGCATCAGCATACAAAAGAGTTTTGCAGCTAGCCCCTTTCCTCTTGCAGGTGGATTTCGGGGGCTGCTTGTCTGGTTGTCATTGATTGAGTCGCACCATTTACCTCCGAGCCTCTTTATTTCGGGGGGGACAAACGTGAGGAGGAAGATAAAAGAAAGGGTAGAAAAAAGAGAACTGGAATGGGATAGGAAAAGAAAAAGGAAAACAAAAAGGAAAACAAAAAGGAAAAAAGAAAAAAAAATACCTCCCGGAAAAACGGGCTTCCATTCCATCTCCGGGTTTCCCCCGCAATCTACCGAATCTTATACACAGATTTCTTAATTTTCTTTCTTCATTATTCTTCTTCCCTCATTATCAATTTTCCCACCAGACATCCCACTTTTGCAGCAACCCAAAAAAATTCAAATATATATATATATATAAAGGAAGAATTTGGTGCGACAGCCTGTACAGAGTAGGTCAGCCAGCTTGAGCCCATCAGCTCATCGCGTCTGCTATAGAGGGTAATCAGGCAGCGCTAGCAAGAAAGCGGGTAACATTGGGTGATTTCTCTCCCTAGTTCGATCACTTTTTCTATACTACTTCAACTGCGTCCTTCCCACCCACCCCGCATAGCATATCATTGTGCACGCGGAGACCCGGTTTCAATCTCCATTACAGACAGCCCCTACCTATCTAAAGTTGTTATTGTTCTCAACCGTTGTTTATACAAACGGTTTCTAGTAGCTACGAACATCGCAAAACAGTACGGGAATAAAATGACTGTCATGGAGGATACCGACCGTCAGGAAATCGTCATAATAGGTGCGGAAAATTCCCTCTTAATTTTTTTTTATAGACATTGCTAAATTTCAGTTCTGCAGGCGGTGGAATTATTGGTTGTACGACAGCATATTACTTGACAAGGCATCCTTCCTACGATCCAACGAAACATTCCATCACAGTAATCGAGGCTACAAGAATAGCTGGTGGAGCGTCTGGAAAGGCTGGTGGTCTTCTTGCAGTATGGGCGTACCCAAGTAATATTGTCCCCTTGAGCTTCAAGTTGCACCAGGATTTGGCGCAGGAACATAGTGGTGAGGAGACCTGGGGTTACAGAAAGGTATCGTGCGGGAATCTAGAAGCAACGGGCCGAGGGAGGAACGAGCTAGAAAGATTGGGTGGACAGACTGGAATGTCATTGGGAAAGAGAAGTGGAGAGAAGGGAATGAAAGTTACCAATGGAGGAAGGAGTGCGCTTCCCAAAGACCTGGACTGGGTACTACCAGATCTTATTAAGGGATATGAAAAGATGGGAGGGAGTAAGGAAACAGCGCAAGTGCATCCTTATCAGTTCACGATGGCTATGATTCGTCTTGCGGAAGAACGAGGCGTTAAGGTCATAATCGGATCTGTTACAGACATTAACTATGCTGAAGCCGGTCCATCGCCAGCTCCAGTTACTCCTCCATCAGAGCTCAATAGTTATTTGTCAGGCCCACCGTCTCCAGCGCTCTCGTCTATGTCATTGGGCTCCTTCTCGTCCGGCCGCAGCACTCGTCGAAAGGTGAAGTCAGTAACGTATGTCGATCGCGAGACAAAAGAAACACATACAATCCCATCTACAACAACTATTCTTGCAGCGGGCCCATGGACTTCAAAGCTCTATCCTTCCGCTCCGATATCTGGGCTACGGGCACATAGTGTTACAATTACCCCGGCCTCGCCTGTTTCTGCTTATGCATTATTTACTGAGATCACAATCCCCCCTACGCCACCATCTCCATCATACCGATATCATTCATCACGGAACATACAGGCGGCACCGGTATCTCCAGAGATATACTCACGCCCAAACAATGAAATATATGTTTGTGGCGAAGGGGATATGGAGGTGGAGGTCCCCGAGACGACTGCCGACGTGGAAGTTGATGAGGATCGATGTGATGATCTGATAGCACAGGTCAGCTCTATATCGGACCACATCCGACTTGGACGGGTAACGAGAAAACAAGCTTGCTACCTTCCAATTCTCAATGTGGGTGGCTCTGGCGGACCTTTGATCGGCGAAACAGGTACCGAAGGTCTCATGATGGCTACTGGCCATAGTTGCTGGGGTATCAACAATGCACCGGCCACTGGGAAATTAATTAGTGAAATGGTTTTTGACGGAAAAGCCATTAGCGCAGATATTAGCCAGCTAGATCCACGAAGGATATTGTGAGCTCGGCAGAAAAGGATGAACAAAAGTTTGCAAAACAGATTTATACATCGTATTCTGTTTCATACAAACATCATTTTCTTAGTTTTCTCATTGCTCATCTCTTCGGGTTGTTGCAATCACCCGCAGCCAAACATGAGTGAAGTTTACTCGTGGGCTTTTTACTAAAAGATGTGTTCGAGGTCTCTATATCTACACTAGGACTGCGATATCCTAAGGTGCTTCAAATCGAGCGGCTTTCCGTCTACGTCAGGGCGTTTACTTTTTATTTAATTTTTCATACTACCCGATCAAAAATTTCCTTTACCGGCGGAGTGGTGTGTGTGTTGGGGGTGGCATCTAGGTTCTCTCTGTGTTTCCCCATTTATTCTTTCTCTTTCTTTTTCTAGCGATTTTCCTTTTCATTAGTACACTGCTTTCCATATGATTCTCGTTGCGCATGGTTCACGGAGCAGGCTGGGTTATTGTCTTTTTTATTATTCTTTACCTTATCCACTACTGTCTTATCTCTATTATATCGATACGATTCACATCGCTCCCATCTGTTAAATTTCTCATCAAACCACTCCACCTCGGCTGGCCAGGGGTTTCTTTTTCCATCTTGATATCTAGTTTTTTTCTTTTTCTCTTCTTTCGTTTTCTGGGATAGGGAACGGATTGTGGTGCCTTTTCTGGGTTTTATGGCTATCGGTATTAGCTGGTATATTGTCAACAACTGTTTTATGGGCGCGAAATGATAAATGGAACTCCCCATGATTGTATGTAATTATATAATCAATCACGCGTCGAGAGGTTTGCCGTATCAACAGGGAAACTGCTGCATTGTTTGGAACGAAAAGGGATTTGCCTTCGTCGCAAGTGGTTGGTGGATTTGTCAGGATTGTATTTAAACCGCCCTCCTAGAGCTCTACTCGCAACGTTACTCGCCGCTATAGGGGGTGGTGCGATGCTGGCTTTTCCGCATTCCTACCGTTTCCATACCAAACTTCGCATCCGGAAGGTTCACGTATATAAAACCTATATGTACTTAATGTTAGGACTTTATCTAGCATGAAAATAACTGTCAGCATTAGTGCTGTAATCTATTGATTGTCCTTGCCATAGCCTACGGACTGCATGCATGTATATAAGTATCAATTAATCAATATCTTGTCTTGGCGTTATTTGAACCCGAGTGATACATGGTGATTGCAGGAGGCGAGATAACTTTAAACAGTATTGATGAGCTTCCTTCATTTTGTCGTGTGACCAGGCTTGGTCTTGATCTAGGCTTTGCAGCTATCTGTCTAAATAATAGCCTCCCCCAAGGTGCTGCCCAGCACTTGGAGGTAAGCCAGATAGGCTAGTTGGTGCATCTCGTACTTTGGTGTTTTTGTGATTTACCGTGTATGACCTAGGGTATGCGGTTCTCAAGACAGGTACAGCAAAAATATAGAGATGCATAGGGCACAGTTGAATGTGGGTTTGAAACCTTAGCATGGCCCGCTCAGATAATGAGCGCGCCAGGTCGGCCAGTGTCGAGGAAGACAGAAGAAGTTTCTTTAAAGTGTTTTTATTTTGTGTTTGTTTCTTTTGAAAATTACATCTGCTCCGGAGAGAGGGGGTAGTTGGTTGCCATAGCCTAAGAGCTGCATGCAGTATGAAGTATAAATCAATAAATAAATAATAGTGCCAAGCCGCTTCTCCGCTAGGTCAGAATTTAAGAGTTGCAGTTGAATACGTGTTATGAGGGTATTCGAGTAATAAAAGTTTATGTAAAGTGTAATGTACATGAAGAAACTCTGCTTTCGAGCACTACTTGTCATGAACTTATTGCAAAGAATTAGGAGAATATACACCTCAATGAAGCTCAATCAACTCTAAACCATGACAAACCCACCAAGACCTCCCAGACCACCCCCTATCCCTCCAACCTCTACAATACCCTCCTCCCGCCCAAGTTCATAGCTATTTATACTTCCGTCCATATAAACCATCATCAACCTCCACCTTCTTCTTCCCCATACGCCCAAGCCACCACCTCTTCCCCTTCTTCGCTCTTGTACTGGACTTACTGCAACACCCAATAGTGCTACTGATGGACGTCTTTCCCTCCCACGTTCGCTCGGTTCATCTTCGCGGGGAAGGACAGTATCCAGACGCATACCGAATACGTCTCCCACACGGGTCAGTCGGAAGATTGCGGCACGTCCTTTCTGGGAGGCAGCAATAACGAGGGAGAGGTCAGGAATGCAATGGACCATATTAAGACGGTCGATACCGTTAAGATATTGTATAGCGGGACGTGGAAATCGCTGGAAAAGCGGGGAACGGCAAATCACATTCGGTGTAAGAGATGGGGTGAGCGTAAGGAGGTGACAATTATATTCTGTTGTTGAGAAAATGAAAGAAATTGGTGGCTAAGATGGTGATTAGCTTTTATGTTGTGTATTGGGATAGAAAGGGATTCAACACACACCTGAGCAGGCTTCTCTTCCCCCTCTTCCTCATCTACATCATCATCCCTATATTCATTATGCCCTTTCCGTCTTTTACCATTATCATGAGCTCCACCTGCCTCGCACGCTTTATCGCCTTCTCCTTCGCTATCCTGAACTAACTCAACAACGCGCACAGGCCCAATTGTATCTAGGACCTCATTACGTTGTTCACCATCCTCTTCGGGACCAGGCTCAATATCTGCAGCACCAATGACGGAAGCAGGAACAGAGTGGAAGGTCGTCGCCATTTCTCCCTGGGAGCCAGTTGCGGTAGTAGATACACTTGTATCAGTTTCATTCCCTTCCTCTGCCAAAAGCTCGACTTGTCCTCCGGGAACTATGAAAACCTCAACTTCATGGTCGCTTACATCCTCACTACTTTGTTGGGACTCTTCATCCGCCTCATCCCCCCAATAGCTACCAACATCACCAGAGTTTTCATCTAGAGTTAGAAGTGCGCGGGAATTTCTCTGGTTTTGAAAGGCGAGTGGTGATATGTCCCATACATGGGCTTCATAGGATCGTAGGATCGTGGGTGGATCATAATAATCTGTGGGGAATGTGCAGATGTCACGGATCGTCTTCTTTCGGAGTTCTGAGTCAGTCTGTGAGGGGACCGGTTTTCCAAGGGCCTCGTAAATGCTGGAGACTGGTTTAAAGGCTTGAGGCTTTAGAAACAGTACGGACCAGCCAACACTACGAAAAAAAAGAAGGGTGGTAGTTTAGTGTGTGTATCTCATAAATGAAGGGGAAAGAGGTATTATATATCGGTAAATAGATGTTCTTTAAGGATGTGGGGTCTTACGAGTCAGTGCCCATTTTACACTTCTCTACAGTACGCTCCGTAACAACATCCCATAATATAACGGCTCCATCGATAGACGTTCCCACTAACCAACGCCCGCTTGGATCCCCTAGAAATGAGATGTTTGGAATGTTATGTTCGTGGCCAATGAGCGTCTTAACGGTTTTACCCTTTACCGGGGACTTCTTCCTACGCCTGCGTTTACAGCATGCACATATGGAATCATCATCCTCCGATACATCACTATCATGTGGGGACCGAGACTCTACTCGTCTCCTCCGGCGACGTTTCCGACCTCCGTTGTGTGATCTTCCGCAGTCTTCATCCCCGAGTATTGACCCCTCTTCTCCTTCTAATTCGGTATCATCTTCCCCCTCTCCTTCCGGGTCAATTGCCAATTCAAATACTGATATTTGATGTGTGTTCGCGCTCACTGCTAAGAGTCGCCTCTCTTTGTGTAACGCAACACCCCACGCACTTTTGCCGACACTCAACCGGAACGCGACCCTTTGTAGGTCGCGGGTATACCATGCACAGACATCCCCATCGTCATGAGCACTGACTAGAACCTCTTCAAAACCGAGTTCGCCGACGGTGAGAGAGTTTATGGCGTGCGGGTCTAGGGGTTCGATGAACCCCGCAGCATTGGGCGAGGCCGCGGAGGTGAGGGTTGTGTAGGGTGTTGTTGTTGGGATGATTTGGTACGGATATTTCGGTGCATAAACGCGGATTGTAGAACGCACTGCTATGAAGAGATAGTTGTGCCGTTTCGATGCTGCAACCTAAATATGAGTGGGGAAGTACCCGTTAGTTGCAAAATATTGGTGAATCTAGGAGGGGAGGGGATTTACCAGGTTGTTGCGCCAGTAAGAAACGTCATCGAGTTCACTTTTGGTAGCGTCATGGTCAGTTTATCACTCATGTACGGGCAGGATTAGAATGCTTACATCTATGCAATTGATATGACATGTTAGTACCAGCACTTTCTCTCACAGAAATCTAGGAATTCGTGAATTAAAAGTGGAAAGAGAGAGGTAGAAATACCTTCTGTTCTCCAAGAAAGGAAACGTCGACTGGTTTGTACGGTTGCAAATTCCTGTTTGGCATGACTTTATTTGCTCCGCGGCCGGCAGAATCGCATAACAGAATGTACTTTTCTCGGGGAACCGTTTTATCCAGGAGCGAACAGACAAATGTCTGAGACAAACAAGACACAGAAGCAAAGTAGATAGAGATGCAGGTGTGATTATAATATACGTACAAAGCGATCCTCTCGGATGGTTATGGGGTTAGCAGGACTGGAGAAGACTAGGTGGATAGATATTGGTGTAAGAAGAAGGGGGAGTGAGCGCAGGTAGAGAGACGGGCCAAGCAGAGATAGGCTTCTCAATGAGAAACCCTGTCAAAATGCGAGGACCAACAGCTTTCCAGACAGAGATACAGGGAAGGCGGGGGGAGTCAGGCAGGAGCAATGCTAGTGGATGATATGATGGTGGGGAATAACGCATCAAAGGTTGGTTGTAACATTAATAAGGTTTAGGGTTCAATTTAGCCTCCAATTAATTTTACAAGAGAACGGCGATAATTGCGAGAACGGAAAGTGATATCAACTGGCGATTGGGAGAGGATGGGTCAGGTGCCCTCTCCGCATCAGATAATGTCCAATACGGCAGAACGGGTAACCAGGGGGGAAATCTGAGGTTCCCGTTTGTCTATCTTTGTCTATCTATGATGGTACGTGCATAATGTCCTAAGTTGTAGGTAGAAAATATATGCGGTTGTCCGTCTGTGTAATTCAATGAACCGGGGATGTCGTAGTCGGAGTCAGGTTCACTAGTAAGGATACAGGTTGCTACTTACATGGCATAATTGTATCTAACTATTCTGTTGTTTCATGTGCCTCTTGTATCAGTTCAGTGGTTGACCACCAACTGCTATGATCTTTCTCATTTATCAATGCCTTGAGTACGTATGCAATGTGTGCATAGAATAACTCGCGATAATCCGATTTGATGGCTCTGTATATATCGTTACTGTGTTCGATTCACGAACCAAGATCGGGGTCAGTCCAGTCGTGGGTAGATGTGGCCGAGTCTTGAGAAAAGGAGGGAAGCAATGAGTATGATACACAGCCACATACGTACCTACATTGACCAGTCCTGATGCCACACACGGCTACACACAGAAGCTAGTTACCCGGAGGGTTGCTCAACGGCTGACGTCGTCCTGCATATGGCATTGGTTGCTGCTTTAACATGCTTTAGCCGCCCTCGGCGCACTTATTGAGAGACGTTGGCATACCTTCAGGTGGGTGTCTTATTCAAATACGTATATAGGCATAGATCAGGTGCACGGGGATCCCGCTAACAGGTCCTTACATTGGCTAATAGTAGGTCTAGTTTCAGTATATGATAATGACGAGAATCAACAACTCTAGATCTATCTGGTCGTTTAATTCCAATCGGATCACGATAATTCTCGATTGTGGAACTAGACTGATGATATACTACTATAGCTACATATCCTGGCTGGAGCACCATTTCTCTAAAGAACAACTACTTGTCTACGCCGCTAACTGCAGTACAACATATACTTCAAGATTTTGGTTATGTAGCCTCCATGTCCTAGAGGGCATATCTTGGTCTTTGGCGGTCGACATAAGATTCGTTCTCAGTAGCATATTCCCGTGGCGTCCTGATTACTGTATGTGCGCACACGCAAGAGCCAGTGTTTTGCAGCGCATGTACTCTACTGGACAGAGTACGTATATATCCGTTCCACGTTTTCTGGCTTGAATATGTAGGTACTAAAGCTATGCATACATGTGCACTTAATTACAGTCGATTATTAATCAAGGCAGCAGCACCCTGCAGTAACTTTGTGGGTATGAGTATGGAAAGTACCTATAAAATCCCCATTCCCCATGCAGAGACATAAATCACGAGCAAAATATTGCGGGTCACAGCACTTCTGAAACCAAACGATTCTCAGGAGAACGGAAAGAGCCGGTCTCGGAAATAGAGAGATGTTAGTGGGAGATTCGGTGTCACTTTATATTGCCAAGTGTTGAAGTCCTTTGGTTGATTTTGGTTAAGGCCCCCGTGTCATCCACGAATTAGTGAATACAATTAATTCTTGGGCTGATTCCTAGCAACACATGCACATATATATATATATCACAGTACTAAACCACAGCAAGAAGAAACCTTATCACATGTTTCCCGTTATATCTAAACCCTTCAATAGCTAATTTGCATTTGTTAGCTATCAAATCTTAGTTTGAACTCGTCAATGACACTATCTATAGCCAAACAAACGAGGGAGTGACTATAGTCTCTTGACCATCCGATTCAACCGGAGCAGCATTGGCCCATACCGCCCCCTAGATATCCTTTCAATCCCAAAATGGCTCAGTGATATTACCACAAGATTTAACCCCGTGAAACACAGACACACTCTCTTTAACGGAAATTCTACTTTACATCTATAGATCGAATTAGTATTCTGCAATCCTCTAGGGTCGTGGTTAACCGTCTTCTGCAGATCTGGCCAGAGAGACAGAACGCCGTCAATTCCATAATGGTATTAAGCAACTCACTAAGCATACTTTCAGCGATGGTGTTTTTATTGGTGTTTGAATTTTTATGTGTATGCTGTAAAATTGGGGTGGTTGGGGCTCGATTCATCGTAAAGTACGGTGATTATCGGGGATGGAGGCAACTAGAGTGGCTTGAAGAAATATGCGCCGGCCGCGGATGAAATATTTTATCGGTCCTTGAAGATTTGAACGTATTGTTACTGCCCTTTCCGGGTATAGGTGTATCTTAGGTATATAAATGGTTTGAATCATATTGTATCCTCGGTTGGCAATTGGATCATGGATTAGTTCTAGACATAGGGGAATAAAAGATAATTATCAAGCGATCGAAACCCAATATATATGACTCTGTAATCGAAAGTAATGCATCGACCTTTCACAAAATAAACTTTGAAGCTTTTTAAGCTTCCCCACCTGTGAGGCAGGTTCTTGGAAGTTCCCCGTGGGTTTTAGCGATAGCCCGTGCGGTGTCTAGTGATAGTTTGGAGCTGGAGCGAAATAGAGATATACGGAGCTGTTGTAGAGGACAGGGAATTTTAATTACAATCATAAATAGATCTCATTATCCTACGATCCACTCAACTTTCAAACTGCTACTGTGGTTTCTATTGGTGGGGTTTTGCAATCTTGTAGAACCTTCTATACAAGACTCCCTTGTAATATAGCATACATGTAAGTATGAGATACTGGAGCCCACCAGTGTACCGAACTCGATCGATTCTCGGTCCTGATCATGATGGATCGAAGCTTAACAACCTTGTAGGGGCTAAGGCAGTTTGTGTGCCTACATGTAGATTTAAAACACGTTTAATATATATACATGTACATGTAGTATCGATATACTGTAATTTGCTTGGGCATTCTTGGTAGTACATGTATGCACTTTCATACTGTCACCTGTACATTACCGCTCCATTACTTAAGGTGTACCACATAAGCTTATGATCACACAGAATCACTCGACGCGACTCGTTTGTCCAGCCTTTTCAAGTACCACACCGACCCTCTCTAAATATAGCCAGAAAGATTAGGGATTTGAGCTAGAGCAAATGGGGACTTTGGTTGAGGTTTACATGTAATTATGTTTAAAATCTAGTAGCCATATACTCTAGCAGGCTAGCACTATCTAGCGCCATAGCGGGACTGCACGTAACATATTCCCTACCTCTAATCACGATTTCCGAAAAGATATACCTCACAAAAGGTCATGGTTGCATGTAGTAAGTGCAATTAGTTACTTTCTAACTTGCCTGTTAAGTGTTATATTTTATTAGGGAGTAAGCAAAATATTTTATCTTTGCCATGCATGGTCAACTTGCTTGCACCTGGAGGACTAAATGGCATTTGCCTAGAACACCTGGTGATATGCACGCCAAGACAAACCAGAAACCCGTCGATAACCCAAGCTTTCGGTGTGCCCCGCATGTGTGGCTCTTCAATGCTTTGATGACGGACCTTCAGCAACCTCAGCAGCAGCCTGACACAAGGCCGGGAACTCGCGTCTGGCTCATTACTTCCGCGTTTGGCTCCCTTGGTTATGCAGTTGCCCAGGAGGCACTGAAGCTAGGCGACTACGTTGTTGCTGGGTGCAAGCGTGAGGAGATTGAACTCGAGCGACGCACTAGCGCAGCTCAGAGAGATGGGTGCGAGGACGATTCCGACGACGAAGGCCACAGTATCCAGTATCTGAAGAGAATCGGTGGCGACTCGTGCATTATTGTGGAATTAGATACTCGGTACTTCCAAGTTATCCGCCTCCAGATCGGCCTTTCTCGTTTCTTATCATCAGGAGGACCTTAGGAACATATCATTATGCCAATCTGCCCTCGCTGAGGCAATAAATGTATGGGGTCGCATCGACGTGATTCTCAACTGTGACTCTAAAAGTGGCTGCCCTCTATAATACCGTATACCGTAGAGGTGCTGGCTAACGTGAGGATATCCGTATTTTCTATACAGCTTATGCCGGCACTCTAGAAGAGCTTCTACCTACGCACATCCTAGACCAGTTTGAGTCCAATTTCTTCGGCCCGATTAATATGATGAAATCGGCATTGCCATTCCTGAGGAAACAGCGCGGAGGACATATTGTGAATGTTACCGGCTTGACCGGCCACATGGGGACCCCTGGATTATCGGCTAGATGTGCTAGTGATCATGCGCTGGAAGGATTTAGCGATGTGAGCTGTGCACCTTCTTTCTTATCTCTAATGTTTATGAGTTCTCATATGTTGGTGATAGGCATTGGCGTACGAAATCGCGCCATTCAATATCAAAGTTAGCATAGTGCAACCGCCATTAGAAGTCAAGTACGCTTGATACACTCCTAACCCCCGCAAACCTAAATTAACCTTAATGATCTAGTGTTCTTCTATCACCTCTCCACCTACAACCTTCAATGCACTCGGCCTACACCGACCCAACACATCCTTTCAGTAATATGACGAACCTCCTCTCTTTGCCTCCTCCACCAGAACATATAATGTCGGAAACAGTATCGATAATTTTGCATATTGCGGCGCTAGAAAACCCTCCTGGTAGGATCGTGGTTGGGAATGAGGGCATAGAGCAGGTAAAAGATAGGGTAAAGGCTGTATCGGAAGAATTGGAAGAATTTTTAGAAGCGAGCTTGGGGGCAGATATACCTAAGGAATAATATCCCCGTTAGGTGTGTTTAAATATTAGACTTATGAGCGTTATCGCATGTATTTTTTTGTTAGTTTCTGAATGAAACAACTCCATCTTTTTTTTTTTAGACTCAGCTGTTGGTACTCTGTATCATCGCTTCACCCAACTTTGAAGTTTCGTGGGGTCGGTACCAGGTATAAGGCCGGTATTCCCTTACATGTAAGTACGTGTGATGTACTACACTACCAGACTATCGATCGCGTGTACGAGAAAGTGAGGTAAATTCCAAGTCCGAAGCGATAAGCTCTTGTCTTGTTGAGAACCTGAGTATTACAGTCGCAACTCGATATGCCGGATTGCCAAGATTCTAAGGATTTCGTACGGGATAGCAGAAGATCCGGGATAGCAAATTGATTTTGCAGTAATAGGAGTAAAAATCCCAGAGGATTTCGTACGGGACAGCAAGGGATCCGGGGTATTGAGATCCGGCATATCGAGTTGCGACTGTAATACGGTGTGATTCCTGCGGAATCCTGCCCTTGCGTCAATAGATTATGCATCAATTTGCACTAAACGGGCCGCTGCCGTTCGAATCCGGCGAATTATCACCATATCTGAGCACAGACCACTTTCGGCTTGGGACGGAGATTTATCCTTCTGGAATCCGAGCGCGGCTCGTGACCTTGAATGTGGCCCACGCCTAACATATACCAAAAAGGATTATCAGCTAGGTGGCATCTAGTAGGCTCTTTCACCCGGAACTGGGCCAAGTGATCACGAGTGATGTTTCATGTCAAACAGCCACAAGATTGCCGCCAAGGCCGTGTGTATCAGAGATATTCTATTGGGCCCAGAGCTCCCACGAGGTACATAAATGTTCTGGTTATCTGGGGTGTCGCCCCCTTCAATACATATCAAGGTCGTTACTCGGATTTTAAAGACAGTTTTTCTACTTCGTTCTACGCCAACTTGCTCCTGAGTGGTAGATTGATTTACAGAACCATCAACCGCCCCCTCTAAACAACAACCCCTTTCTCGTCTCTTTAATTGAAGAATGCCTTCGATGACTGTCGGTACTGAGGAGTCGGAAATTATTTCGTGTCAACAAGCCTCAATTGGTTGGGTTGTTCACAGGTTTGACAGTATGTGCATCGGGAAGTTTGGTGTAGGGATTGTGGAGGACATCATCAAGTTCGTTAATATTCCGTATTTCTGTATCCTCCGAAGTCCTACTGATTTGGGCAGACCAGGAGTATTGAATAATAGACAAGTTGTTGTGTGTTCTGCAATGAGGATGGGAGATAGCGCAAACAGAGATATGACTCGCCAGTACGGATAAAACGAGTCCATGCCGTTTATTACCGGAAGCTAACTATACTGATTTAGGTTGAACTCGGTAGTCGAAGCTTCAATGACCCGCGAATCCGAAGAATATTTAGCACTCTTTGAGGCTATCGAAGAAGACCATATCCGGGTGGCCGGCGAACTGATAAGCTCGGCGGAGAAGCTAGAACATCTCAAAGAAGAGATCATGGATGAATGTAGCTTGGTTACAAGGTTAATAGGAGCTTCGCAGGTGAGAGATCAACATCTTCCAGCCCTAAAAATGTAACTCATGCCTTTTGTTACTGCAGATACTTGGCAAAATGAATCCTAGAACAAAGGATATAATCCTTGGCGTCAGGGACCGACTAAGTTGCATATTGATGACCTCGATCTTACAGGACCGGGTTAGTACATTCTTACACAGGCTAAGAGAATCACAGGTTGACTTGAGTAACATAGGGAATTGACTGCGAGTACATCAATCCAGAGGGGATTGTCAACGCTTCATACCCGGGCAAAAATGTGCTAGGCCAGGAGCTTTGCGATTTTGTGGGCCAAGAATTAACAAGACAAGTAAAAGAATGCGAACAGAAAGTAACTGTAGTTACTGGTGAGATTTCCCATCATTGATTGATATATATGGGAATAGATGTCTGATAAAATCAGGGTATTTCGGCAATGTACAAGGTTTATCCGCGGGAAGAGATTACGGCGATCTTTCTGCAGCAGTATTGGCAGTCGGCTTGGAGGCAAAGGAATTGAAGATATGGAAAGAGGTGGATGGGATTTTCACAGCCGACCCAAAGATATGCTCAACTGCTCAGTTGATCCCCATCATAACGGGAGATGAAGCTGCAGAGATGTTGCAGTACGGAATACAGGTTGGCCACTCTCCTTGTGATTTGATTAATTCCCGAGTGTAGCAAAACTAAGGCAATACCAGATGATCTACCCATTTGCGATGGAATTAGTCGCTAAGGCCAACATCCCGATCAACTTTAGGAATATTCACAACCCAAAAAGTAACGGAACTGTGGTTTGCAACAGCATCGCTGCCAGTTCAGAGGAACAGTTTCAAAAAGGGGTCCCTAAAGCACCAACAGCCATCACCATAAAAACTGGAATTACTGTGCTTAGCATCGACTCACAGAAAAGGCACCTATCATGTGGATTTTTCGCCGCCGTATTCTCAATCCTGAACAAATACGAACTCATGATAGACCTTGTTTCCACTTCGGAAACACACGTCTCGGTAGCTGTGGGCTCGAAGTTTACTGAGGATCGTTTGAGGGGGGCAATTAAAGATCTCAAGCAACATGGGAGTGTCGAATTGATCAGGGACCTTGCGATCGTCTCATTAATAGGAAGGCAGATGAAGCGTCTCGTTGGTGTTGCTAGTTGCATGTTTTCTACATTAGCGAACGAGGGTGTGAATGTTGAGATGATTTCGCAAGGTAAGTGCAATAATAGCTGATTCACTTCCAATTGGTAAGATATTAATGTCTCTTTCTCACAACAGGAGCAAGCGAAATCAATATATCTTGCGTGATAAAGCTGGAGGATGCTGTCCGCTCTATGAGCGTTCTACATACCAAGCTATTCCTACATAAGATGAATTTCAAGCCAACAGTAAGTCAAAAAAGCGCTATCAACTACGCTTTTTAGTATTTGATGACTTAGGCTTTTCATTCTGTTTTTTTTTTCATTCTTTTTTTTCTTTTTTCAATAATGGCTATACCTTGCCCTTAACTAGTTATTAATCTCTTCTCTACTGTTAATGAATTACCTAGCAATTTATTTTGACGAATAATTATGAGGGTTTTATTAATAGGTGCCAATGATATATTTACCTATTTAAGAATTCTAACATCTTAATAGTAGCATAGTAAAAATACTTGAATAGACTCTAAAGTTTGATTATATATATATATACATCACAAGGCAATATAAATACAAATAGGGGTGATTAACAAATTCCGAGACTACTAAGGCTATTCTACTTACAACTTTAACACCTCCACATCACCACCCCTCCTCCTCAACACCGCCCCAACCATCCCCCCCACAGCCCCCTGCTCCTCCCTCCCGTCCCTAAACTCCTTCGGCCCCGCAATCCAGCCAATGAACCCCTCCGGCCCGGATATAAATACCTTTATCCTCCCCTGCACGGCACTCTCCACATCCTTCATCTGGATCCCCCCCTCCGCGTCCACAAACACCTTTACGGAGACCCTACCACCCGCCTCCCTCACCACCCCCTCCACCACTGCTTTCATCGGCCCCTCCGTCTCCTCCCGCCGTCTCACCGCCCACAGCACCTCCGTCCTCCCACCCAACCCTACCGCCACCTGCAACGCCGGCGCAATCCCCGTCCCACCAGCGAAGAAAACAACGTTCCGGTCGCCGCGCAGGTCGGCCGCGGTGTATGCATAGTCTGTATGTGGGCCGCGCAGCTCGACCGTAGCGCCCTCGCGCTGCGAGTACAGGTAGCGCGACATCTCGCCGCCGGGCTCCTTCTTGATGAGGAGGCGGATGGTGCCGGGGGTGCCGGTGCTGTGCGGCGGGGGTGGGAGGGGCGTGTAGGAGCGTGCGATCTGGAGCTGGGGCTGCTTGATTTGTAGGGAGAGGATGCCGGATGTTATTGGGAGGTGGCTGGTGGCGGAGGAGGAGGGTGGGGATTGGGGTGTCAGCGTGAAGATGCGGGTGGGTGTGGGGACGTCGGTGATGGGGGTTGTGGTTAGGGTGTAAGGGGTGAATGTGGTTGGGTTGAGAGTGCTAGGGGTGCCGGGAGTTGTGAAGGTGTAGGCGCCGCCGAGAAGGGCGGTGAGGGTTGCGGTGGCAGCGGCGAGCTTGAGGGCCCGGGATTGACGGCTGGACGGGGGTGCGGCGGTGGTGCTGTACTTGACCGTGGTTGGTTTTGGGAGGGATTGTGAAGGGAGGAGGCACCGTGTGTGGCGGAGGGTACGGGGAAGGAGTACCGACATTGTTTTTCGTGTCGTGGGGTGGTATATAGCTGAAATGACAGAATGTGGTTGTAGATATACTTGACTTTTCGATATCTAGCTACATGTATCCAGCCAGGTGTTGGAAGTTAAAGCCACTAGCCGGGGTTCTTGGCGATGTTGTGCAACACAAACTAGATACCCTGTAAGCACATGTCTCGGGCCCCACTACTGTTAGTATATTGACATCTCTCCTGCTGCTACAACTAACACAGTCACAATGCGCTTCAAGACAGAAATCACAAACATCACGACCCTCACAAGTAAGCTATATTCAAATACCCCCCATTGCATCTGACTAGCTGTATTTAGACTTACAAGTAGTTAATTTCAGAGCTCGTATCATGCCTCAGCTCAGTCTCGAAGGTCGCCTGGCTGAAGCTGGATGAAGATCAAGTCCACTTCACGCTTCTGCAGGAATCTGGAGTCAAGGTCTTTGCGTAAGTCTCATCCCTTCCATTACCCCAAGAACACCCACTCACTAACTACTTATCTACAGTACACTCTCCAAAGTACCCTCCTCCTCCTCCTCCTCCTCTATACATACCATTAACCTGCCCATAGGAAATCATCTTTAGCGCCTACATCATTACCTCCGCCTCCGCCAACACCATAAACCTCGAACTCCCCCTCCCCGTCCTCCTCCGCGCCCTCCGCTCCTGCGCCACCGCACCCTCCGCCACCCTCCGCCTCACGAAGCGCGCCGCCGACAACGTGCCCATCCTCGCCCTCACCGTGACCACGGCCTCCTCGTCGTCAACCCTCGTCACGCAGGAGATCCCCGTGCGTGTTCTGGCGCCCGCGACGGTCGCGGGGACCCGGGAGCCGGAGGTCCCGCCGCCGGATGTGAGCGTGGTGCTCCCGCCGCTGGGGAGCGTGAGGGGCGTGGCGGAGAGGATGGTGAGGGTGGACGGCGAGAAGGGGAGGGTGAGATTGGAGGCGAGGGGCGGGGAGGAAGGGGGTAAATTTAGGATGGGGGTGGGCAGCGAGGAGGTGAAGGTGGAGAGTGTGTGGGTTGGGTTGAAGACGGCGGGTGATGGGCAACAAGAGGGGGAGAGGGAGGAGGAAAGGGGGACGCAAGAGGGTGAGGAGGGATGGGCGGGGGTTACGGTGAATGGGAGGGATTGGGCGAGGGTGTTGAAGTGTGGGGGGGTGGCGAAGAGTGTTGTTGCTTGTGAGTCTCTTTCTTCCTCTTTTCACCCTCTTGTGTGCTATGCTGTGATTGTGGGCCGGTGCTGATGAGGAAGGCTTCATGAATGATTTTGCCCTCGTCGTGTATGTGTACCTAACCGAGAACGAGGATGACACCGCGGTCATCACAGTAAGTACCCCCCCCCCCTCCTCCTCCTACTTCCCATCCCGTGCTGATAGCATGAATGTAGTACTACATGAGCTCCCTCAGCGACTAAGCGCAAGTACTTGTAAGTAAGTAGCATCCAATTAGCATTAATCAGCAACAACCAAAACCGAAACATCAGTAGCAGTAGTAATAGTAGTAACAGCTAGCCCAAATCAACAATTGCTGCAGTGCTTGGCCATGCAAGCCCATACTATGAAACCACCGCACCAAGCCAGCAACCCTAGAGACCTAGAGCCAAGACAGCGTACCAAATAAACAAGTAGTAATCAGTAGTAGCGTAGCTGAAATGTCTCACCATGAACGGCGCTAGGACTCGGTATGATTAGTAGCCACCCCCGATTGGGAAAACTACTATTACTTACTTGTAGTTAGTAGGAATGCACACCTTTGGTAACTTTAACCCCGAGTCATAGGGTATCACTCGATTAGCTTGCTGGGTTTGTGCGCGTGTATGGGACTGGCGGGTTTGCGTATATATATATACACAAGTGAAGAATAGATGGCCCACTAAAGAGACAGGGAAGAGGAGGACTGGCCTCACATACACATAGTTGGAGCTGGCCGAGTACTTTATCCTCTCTCTAGCTTTGGTGGTTGTGTCCCCTCGCGCGTGGATGGCTTGAATTGATTGATACATATACTCCATGCATGCATGCAGCCCGTGGGCTATGGCAAAGCGGATGGCTTGAAGATTGTGTGTCTTTTTGTGTTCTTTCTTTATTTGCTCCATGGCAGGCTGCGGTATGCACGGTTAGGTGTGCTGCTATGGTTATGTGTTATATGTTATGTTTTGTATATTGGTATTTGTTATCGCTATGGTTATTGGTATAGTTATTCTATTTACACCCCTCTCCCCCTCTCCCCCCCTCCCCCAAAACCGAACAGAACATCACATCAGATCTACTTAAAAACATCCAATATCTACGACAACAAAACAGAGGAAATCCTAAAAAATACAAAACAAAAAACAAAGCAAAACAAAACATCACCATGACAATCACGCCCATTCCCCCTCCTCCTCCCCCCCAACTCCCCACCCCGCGCCAACCTCCCTGCCAAAAAAGTCTCTCTCACCCCACGCGCCCGTCTCCCCGCCCTCTCCCGTTGCCACCCCCATTTCCTTCGGCCACCTCCTCACGCAGTAAAACCTGCACAGCGCCCTGATGGCCATCTCGACGGGCATGCTCTCCTCGACCTCGCCGTCAACGTCGCCCCCGGCGAGCCAGTCGTCCCTCAGCTCGGGCCTGCAGTGCAGGTATATGTTTGTGATGACGCGCATGTTGCTCTGGCGCCACTTGCGCCCGCAGTAGGGGACCTGGCCCTTGAAGAGCTTGAGCGTGTAGAGGCGCAGGAGGGGGTGGGAACATTTCAGGGGCTTGCGGAGGATGGCGGAGGACTTGAAGGTGACGAGGGAGAGGTTGCGGTGGGCTTTGGATTTGACTGTTTTTTGGAGGGTGCGGAGGAGCGTGATGGAGGTGTAGAAGGGGCGCCAGGAGAAGAGGGTTGACGGGTCGGGGGTGGGGGGCGTGGGGTGGTTAGGTGGTTGGGTTTGGGGGTGGGTGGTGTGTGGGGGGAATTTCGGGATTGGTGGGGGACAGGCAGAGTCGGGTGAGGAGTCCGGGGTGCGGAGAGGCGGGAGAGTCGGAGGTGGGGGTGGTGGGGAGAGGGAGTGTGTTGCGCAGAAGGTCCAGTAGGACATTTCCGGGCGATCGGTGCGCGTGGTCACCATTATAACAGTATCGTGCTGGTTGAAGAGTTTTAGGACGAGAGGGAGATAGTTGGAGTCCAGCAGGAGCTGCGTGAGGTACTCAAACTTGAGGACATCTACACCACTATTAATATATGCTGTGCGTCATGAGAGGTCACTCGGGTGGTGGATTAAACATACGAGAGACTCGGAACCATTTTAGCAGGCTCAGCAATATGGCACTAACGGACTTGCTGTTGATCTCGCGCATACGCGGGGCATCGCGCCGCTTCTCTTCTGCCTCCTTCTCTTCTTCCCAAATCTTGTGGTTGAGGTTGAGATCAGGCTGGCCCTCTTCGCCGGAGGCCTTGGTGTTGTTGGCATTGGCGTTAGCAAGTTTGGTCTGTTCCTGGGTGTTGCGGCCAAAAATGTTCCATGAGCTCTTGATGCTAGCGCCAAAGTCCACTTTTTCATCTTATTGATTGTTAGCAATAGCGAGGAATAAGAAGCAAACAAAATTTAACAAACCTCTCCCATTGTCCTGGTCTGCGAACGAGATCTGCTGTCCCTGCTGTTGCATCGGCGGAGGCCCCTGCAGTGGCGGCGCCGTAACAGTGGCCAATATAACCTTCAGCATAACAATCACCAACGACTGTAGCTGCGGTAATGCCACTTTCTATACCCATATCTGATATTAGTTTTCACCCACCACAAACACAAAAGCAACCAGAAAAACACGTACAAAAAGCTCCTCCACCGCCTCTAGCCTCTTCTCCTCCCACCTCTTCTCCCTGCCTCCTTCCTCCTCATCCACCTTAGGCGCCTTTTCCTCCAAATCCACATCCCACCCTCTCTCGTACCTCTCGTATGCCTCCTTCTCACTCCACAGCTGCCTCATCGCCAGAGTACTCCTCACCCTACCAGCAAACAGCTCTCCAGCCTCCTTAATACTTGCCGGCACCCCCAACTCGCACTCCTCCTTCCACCAGCAGCCTCCACTACCCCCATCGCCATCACCGGAAGGGTACAGAAATGGGAAGTTATTATTGGTCTGATAGTTCTGCTTCTTCCCACCCTTTCCACCCCCGGGTGATGGTGGGGGTGATGGCGCCGGTGTCGCAATATGCACCGCCTTCTCCAAGATCGAGCCGGCAGCGGCCACGGCATCAACGCCGGTAGTCTCTGTGCGCGGCGGCGTGGAGGCAACAGTAGGTAGGAAGGATGCGGAGCTCGATGATAGGTCAAAGGGGAAGGCGCAGCGCGGGGGATCATAGACGGGGTATTTGGCGATGATGTCATTTCGGAAGCTCTGGTAGTCGAGGGGCGAGGCGGTGATCTCTTTCTTGTCGACTTCGGGGGCGAGACCTGCAACGACTCGGGCGAACCGTTTTACGGCGGGGAGATGATGTTCGGCGGAGCCGAATGTAAGGAGGAGCGTCTTCCATGTGAGACTTAGGAGGGCATGGAGCGGGAGCATGGTCGTATCGTCGTCCGTCCACCGGAGGCGCGACAGCGTCGCCGCCAAAAATCCCAACAGCCCACCAGGCACCGGCAGATCCGTACACTCGCTCCGGAGACTCTCCTGCTCTACATCCTCCCCCGGATGGACCCCCGGCGCCGAGTCCCTCCGCCGAGTTACCTCTATCAAGAAGTACAACACGCTGAGCGCCACCCTCAACTCCTTCATCGTGACCTCCCTCTCCGCCATCCCCGCCTCCTCCAACTTTCCCAGCGCTACCACCTTCTCCACAAATCCCCACTCCCTGTCCACGCTACCACGGACACAATTAAACACCCTCTCGACAACGCCAGCAGCCCTCACTAGCGCCACATTCTTCTCAATGCGCCACAGCTGCTCTTCCTCTCCACCGCGAACCTCCCCAAAGCACCCCTGCACAACATAGAATAGCCCCTCGAGACCCACTATCCTCTGCTCCATGTCCGTGCTCTCAAGCAAGTCTGCACACCTCGCAATAAACCGCCGGCGCTTCACGTCCTTACTCGTGTTCCACCTCGGCTCTGTCTTTTGTGCCGCCGCGGCGGCGGCGGCGGCAGACTGATGCGGCGGCGCTGAGAGTGGGGCATAGGTACGCTCGAACGTAGCTTGCGACGACAGGATCAGCGCGTACGTGTCCGCGCTGTAGGTAAACCACTCTGAGAGCTCAGCAGATAGTGTGTCGGAGGTGTCGTAGACGAAGGTGTAGTCAGGGGTCTTTGCTTTCCCGAGGTCCATTGCGACGCGGCGGAGCTGCTGGAGGCTGAGGGAGTCTGTGGGGTCTTGCTGTTGCTGCTGTTGCTGCTGAGTGGTTTGAGAGTTTGAGGGAAGCTTGCTGGTATCGAGGGAGAGGCGTGAAGTAAGGTCGGAGCTATTGCCACTGCTGCCGTTACTGTTGCTATTACTGTTGCTGCTGCTGCTGCCACCTGGGTTGGGGGGGAGAGAGTTCATAGTGTAGGGAGGTGGGGGTTGTTGGGAGGTGTTGGGCGTGGACCTCATGGATGGTTATGAGTTGTATGTATATATATATGTAGACTAGCAATAGTAGTAGTAGTAGCTGAATTCAGAACTATCCCGAGTCTTGATGAAGAGAGAGAGTCGTTCTCTGTTTTGGTGATTTGGTAGCCTGCAGTTTGAGCAGTTTGGGACTCAGACCATAGCTGTCGTGTGAGTGGTTGGTGGTGCGTGCAGTGGGTGTAGAGTAATGGGGTGGGGGGGAGAGAGAGAGAGAGAGAAGAGCTGAGTGGACAGATAGATTGTTACTCGTACCTACATGTACATACTTCTACTCTTCTACACAGAACGGGGTGTCAATGATTTGCGGGCAAAGTTAGTGTACTCTACACTCTCTACTACATACAGCTGTAATCCTGGGCACTTGCTCAATCACGCGCGGGGGGTAAGGTGAGACAGGATTTCTGTCATTTGCATTTTGTTGGTGGGCCCCGTTATGTTCTTACGTTACCCTGCCTGTCGAGCACAGGCAACTTACAGGGTTGTCCTTTGTTGTTAAACAGGAGTTACCCTCCCCACACAAGAACTTGGCACACTACAATACAAGACAAGACGCTTGCTCTCGGCGTCTGGGCTTTCCATCCCACCCATCATACATTCTCACTCACCTCCAATCAAATCATCTGATAAGCCAACACCCATCATGCCACTCCGACTCCGACTCCGTCTCCGCCCCCGTCTCGGCCGCCCCGCCGCCCGCCTACACACCACCGCCCACCGCTCCCTCGCCACACGTATCCCCATCCCCACAACCACACCCACGCCCACCCTACAACAGCGCCTCTCCTCTCCCCTCCCCATAACCGCCACCTGTCCACCCCCCACCTGCTCCTGCGTCCCCTCCCCCGCCGCCACCCTCTCCCTCGATATCGACCGCACCACGCCCCTCGCCGGCGCCCTCCCGCGCTACCACCGCCACCTACTCATCTCCACCTCCCGCAAAGATTGGGCATCCAAGATCGAGCTCGACGGCGACGGCGGCCTCGCCCAACAGGTCAAGTCTGTCGCCGCCGCACACGGCCTCCGCGACCCGTTCGCGCCCACGCTGGTGACAAACTCGTCCTTCACCCCTGACTCGGAGGACGCAGACTCCGCCTACATCTTCCCAGGGAACGTTTACATCCCGCGCATCCCGCACACCACGGAGGCCGTCACCGCGCTGCTGAAAGGATACCTCCTACCTGGAGGCGGCGACACCGCCGCTGCTGCAGCCGGGCTGCTGCAGGCAAGAAGGGTCCCCAAGACGATAATCCTCGTTTGCTCGCATACGTCGCGGGATGCGCGCTGCGGGCTTGTTGCGCCGGCGCTGGTGGCGCAGTTCGATGCCGTGCTCAAGGCGCGGGGGCTACTGGGGAGCGTCGAGGTGGCGTGTACCAGCCATTTGAGCGGGCATAAGTTCGCGGGGAATATTGTGGTATATTTACCGCCGCGGGAGGGGGAGAAGGGGGATGGTCTAGGTGTGTGGTACGGTAGGGTCGAGCCGGAGCATGTGGAGGGGATTGTAGACGAGACGGTGCTGGGAGGCAGGGTCGTGGGTGAATTGTGTAGAGGGGTTGTGGGTGGGGAGGCGGTGGATGAAAGGAGTTAGAGTAGGCGTAGGTAGAGTTTATAGATGTATTTATTGAGTAGATTAGAATAGATAGATTATTAGCAACCATCCCTTCCAACTATCACAATCTATCACTCGGTCCGTTATAGTTTACGGATATTGCAATGATGGATGGATTGATTGATTAATTCAATTCCACTATCGCTTCCGAGCCTAGCCTAATTGCACCCAGTATTATTTCGCGATATATATCACTATACATATGTACATGTACCCCGGGGGTCCTTAAAGTGATGCAACAAACTCAATATTCTGGTGTTGCGACCACCATCAAAGCTAGACCCAGTCAATTTTTTTCATTTGTATTTCCATTTACTATTATTATATAGATACGCCTGATGTAATTCGACACATATATTGCTTCCCAACTTTTGGGCGTGGTGGCCAGTAGCTGCGAAGTTAGTGGTTTTTGTCGCCGTTGCATCATTTGAGGACCCCCGGGGTACATGTACATACCCAATGCTACATGTACTTACTATATATAAGATACTTCTACTTTACCCACCCGAAAAAAAAGTCTGTTGATATTTTTATATTTTGGCGAGTATGACCAAGTCCCGTAGTCAATTATTCTATAAATTGAAGTAGGCCTTTACCAAGTTGCTCTATACAAATTCAACTTCGAGCACAGATATGTTTATTTTTAACACCCAACCGGCTAGAACCACAGGTATCCGTACAAACCCTTCCAAATCATAAATCATTTCGCATGAACTTTAGGATACTACTACCACGTCACCCCTTGCCTACACACATTACTAAAATAGTTTACTTCCTCTTCTTACCACCCTTGGCTTTCTCTGTACCGGTTGCGCTACCACTGGGTGCCACGTCAATAGACTCGGACTTCAGGAGTTCCTCATCGAGCTTCTCCTTGGTCTTATCGTCAACCTCGACGGCCTCGTCGCCTACCTGGCCAAATTCGTTCACACGGCGGTAGTCTACACGGTAGATCCAGGCTTGGTAGAGGGCGATGAAGTAGATAACATCGTCACGGAGGGTGGCGAGACGGTGGAGGGTTGGCATCTTGATCGTGAATGCAAAGAGGTCGTCAATGAAGCTGTGGGGATAATTAGCCTTGTTTAAAGGTGCATGAGGGGTGATTAGTACTAACGTATTCAAGAGCTTGTAAACCATAGTCTTCCTGGGCATGTGCGCGACACTCTTCAGTCTGTAATTGATGTACAAACTTGGTACCATCATCAAAAATCCATAGGCGTAGACACTTCCGACGAGTGTCGTAATAATAAAACTATACCAGCTCTTATGGGTATCATACATAAGCGAGTATACTGCATAAGCAGCCAAAAGAGGAACGGCGACCCAGTAGAGATACTTGAACGCCTCCTCGTCATATTCCTTAGTTTCCTTCTCAAGGGACGAGAGTTTATGTTTATCCTCGAATCTTATCCGGTATGGTATGACAGAGTCCACGGCCTGGATTTTGACATCGACCATACGGGTGATCTTCCATGCCTCCAAGATAATGCCCATTCCTTGGCCAAAGAGAATCATCCAGGAGGTGCCTTCAGAGTTGTCAAGAAGGTATAGAAAAATAACAGCTTGCATGAATACGTTTGCAAGGATCGTGCGGACACTAATACCAACATTGTCTTTCTTATTACGCCAGTGAGAGATATCACTCTTAAAGGCAAGCATCTCGAAGACCGTGTGAAGGAGGGAAACAATTGCGGTGGTTCCGAGAAGATAAATGTTGGTCTCCATGAGTACTCGTTTGAATTCCTCAAGCTCGGCACCAGTGTTGGCGCCACCACCAAGACCAGGCTGCGCGGCTTGTTGCTTGAAGGAGGCATCGAGGGAAGCGTAAATTTGAAATTTCCAGAAGGGGGTAGGACCCAGGTTAATATGCATTGGGAGAGATCTAGAAATCGTAATTAGTATATCACAAGCAAGATGTTAATAGGGTACGTACCTGACGGTGCTATTGATCTCAACCATGTGTTCCTTCAACAACCAGAAGTCGTTGATAAAGAAGACTGGATAATACCAACCATTTCTTCCGGTTTCATCTCTAGCGCCAGTCGCTTCAAGAACTACATGCTGTCTCAATGGTGGCGGAAGGGTATTATAACTCAAAACACCAGTGTTGCTCACAACATCCAGCGTCAAGTTTGAGTGCCAGTAACTAGAAATTGTAGGGCCAGCATCGGGAACGGGAGGAAGCTCTTCATCAGCTTCTTCCTCGTCCTCACTACGACCAATTAATTTCTTTGTCTTTACCACCTTCTTTTTCGGCGCGTATCTAGTCAACAATTTAACAATCCGAAATGTCTTCGACGGGTCATAAGCTGCATCATAAGGATCTGCGGTAGCTCCAGAACGCGAAACAAAAATATGCGCAAAAAGAGACCCATTGTTCTGGACCCGCTCGGAGAAGGGAATATCGACGGTGACACTTCGGGCGTCTTGGGGGTCATCAAGATGCCATTCCTTTTCGCTAAAAATGAGTGATTCTGTCATTATAGGATCGGCGAAAGGTGGCAGCGCGAGATGTTCATTAACATAAATGGATACATCCATCGGGGCATCCGTTGGCCAAAGTGAGAAAGCTTTCTCGGGGATGTATCGATAGCTTGGATCATTCCGACCGACCGTATTCGTACCTTTATCGAATGTAGACGGAGGCGCGGTATTAACATTTGCGGATTGCTGAGGGGCAAAATATTCTAATTAAGTTAGATACTAATTATTCGTGTAGGATGATGGAACCTACTGAACGCGCTCTGGACAGCTACGAAGATGAGAACACCATTGAGGGCTGACCTAAGTGTAGACTATGGGGCAATGTTAGAGGTAAAGCCATAATATTCAGGGAAATTGGAATACACACTTGAAAGCCACCCTCTGTCTGATCGCCAGCAGCAGCTGCTGCTTGTTGAGGAGCCATTTTTCCGAGATGGGAACGATTGAAGTTGTTGAGGGTAAAAGACTTTTACCGGGACTCGGAGCATTAATAGGTGTTGCGGCTCTTTTCTTAAGACGACGTCGCTTGATGGCAAATCTTGGCCTAACCGATCTCAGATATACCCAGGAATGATACATAATACACGCTAAAAATCTATTTCCCTCATTAACACAAGATTTAGAATGGCCTAGATCTGCGGAGCACGATGAAAATGAGATTTTTATCTTAGGGTCAACTTAGTAGCCATAATTCTCGAAGACCAAGAATACTATCAAGCTGATATTTGTCGTGAAGATACTCACGCATTTCGGATATCGTTGCAACCAAAAGCTTGGACTTCTTAATTAACGACTGAGTAATGTGACGAGTGACCTCTTATGATCAAGCGAACACCACTATAGAGTAGTAGTGAAAATAATATCAATATTTATACTTTAAAATAGATAAAAGCACAGACCCTTTAGCCAAAGGGGGCTATATAATGCCGCTGGTGGGAATTTCACCAGGCATTTCACCACCGGTAGGAAACCTTCATAAGTATTAGCACTAATAATAAATGTAGTATAGCGCAGCATAAAGACTAAAATTCAGTGCTTATACTACCGAAGGTAAAATTACTTTTGACACACTTACCGCACCATACACCACCGGCGGGGATTCCTTTTTTTTTCTTTTTCCCAAACGTTGATGTATATCATAACTTCCTGTATCAACAGTGACCGTATGCGTAGCGTTTAATATAGACCAGAAACACAAATGTTCTAATGCTCCAATAGATCTAACACCCAAACATAATACAGACCATATTTTAATTGTTTAGAAAGAGTGGGTGTTCTATGCTTGTGGCTTAGAACTGAGCTTGTATATATAGGTACTTATATATAGCCCAACTGAGCTGGCCAGATCCAGTCATGAATAGTGATTATGGAGCGGTAAACGTGTCAAAAGTAATTTTACCAATGGTTGATAAATTATTTACCACCGGTGGTATCAGTGCTGAATTTTAGTCTTTGTGCCAGTATAAATGCTAAGTTTCAGTCTTTATGCTACATTAGTGAATATTCAAGAATTAATGCCAACACTTATAAAGCTTTCCCACCAGTGGTAAAATACCTGCCACCAGTGGAGAATTTCCCCACCGGTGGACAATATTCCTATATAATTGGCATTATATAGCCCCTTTTGGCCAGAAGGTCTGTGCTTTTATCCATTTTTAAGGTATAAATGTGGGTATTATTTTCACCACCGGTACCACCATTGGCAAAATTACTTTTGACACATTTACCGCACCATATACTCTAGTGATTAGCATTACCCACCACATGTTTAGGTAACTGGAGACCACAGGAGAAAATTATACTTGACCTTGTATAGGCTACTACTAATTATGTACTTCGGGTGTAGGGGTAAGTGAGAAGAAACCCTTCACGCAAACTTGGCAGCTTGGTGTCTTCTCACTTACCCCTACACCCGAAGTACATATAATATAGTGGTCTAATCCAGAGGTGTAGCAAAATGAATTAACCCAAAATTAAGGGGAAGCTCTGATAAACCGAGTGATTTCTGATGACGCTATTTTACGATAAGCTTATAAGGGTCATGAAATAGAAACGTCAGCTCATGGGCCTCTTCTTCGTCCTCAAAAGTAGCGGGGGGTGGTAAACTTAAAATGCGGGGCGAGAAATAGGAGACTAGCGGGTGTTATCGGGATGCTGACTATATAACCACGATTCTGACGTCGACAGAGGCATCTTCCTTCTTCAGCTCCCTCTCAGCAAGGGCTAGAAATGCTTAAGCATGTATCGAGAGTCATTCTAGAGGCTCAGGACGTTGCAAATATAGCAGTTCGATACGGCCACTATAGCTATTATAGCTACACTACATGTATGCGATTGACTAATAGGGAGAATTAAAGGAGCCTAGAAAGTCCCAAGGTCAATAATCACAAGCGGTCCTATTTCTATCTTGGTCGAAAAGGTATCGCTCAAACCCAGTCGTATCGAGAATCCCTTTCCCGTTTTTAAACCACTGGGAAACAGGAGACCCTACATGCTAGCGGATAATAGAATCATACACAACCAGCCCGTTGTTATCGCGGGACCAATGCTCAGCAAATGCCGGCTCCTATGTCTACACATTCGCCTTTACTTGCCTACACAAAACTTCTCAAACACAACACCCAGCACCTCTTCTACATCACCGGCACCCTCACCTTTTCCTGTGATTTTGGCCAGCGCCTCTGCAGCCATCCTCAATTCCTCTGCTGCAACAACTACGTCCACCTCCTCTTCAAGCTCCGCGCTTGTATGTGCAAGAAACGACTTTAAGGCTTCAATACACTCCTCTACAAGCAAGCGCTGGCGCTCCGTTGCGCCTATCGACTCATGCCAGTTATCTGACGAAGCCAAAGACGACGAGACAGGCGAGGTCATCTCTTTAAAGATGGTAATGAGGCCATTCAGGAACTCCTGGATCCCAGCTCCTGATTCAGCGGTGCAGGAGATACCAAACACTCTACCGGATGGTAAACCAGGTATAGAAGTTGCGATTCTGTTAAAGACGTCTTGGGGCAATGCAGTCCCTGGGAGGAGATCTATCTTATTGACGACGACGATGATCTCCTTGCCCTCTGCTTCACGAACAACATCGGATACCTCTGGAGATATTTTGATCTGCAGGCCATCAGCGGTCCCTTCAACCGAGAGAACTACAACTACTACGTCGCCCTCCATAACACGTTTCCTGGCTCTCTTTATACCCTCTTTCTCAATTTCACCTACGCCCTCCGCCACATCACCCACCCGCAGACCTGCGGTGTCCCCTAGAACGACCATGAACCCGCCCAGGTCCACAGATAGATCGACCACATCTCTAGTGGTGCCTGCTTCACGAGAGACAATGACCGCCTCCCTCCCCACAACGCGGTTTAGCAGCGAGCTCTTCCCCGCATTCGGCGCACCTACTAGCGCTAGACTGATGCCACTCCTGAGCATCTCTCCCTTCATTGCGTTTGCCACATGACCCTTCAGTACAGCCAGCAACTCTTCGGCTGCCACAACGACATTCCGTAAAAGCTCGCTGGAACTAGTCTCAAACTGCTGATCCTCAGAAAAGTCAATCAGCGCCTCAAGCTCGCCCCTCGCAGAAATTAATGCCGCTCGCCACTCCTCATATCGCTTCGAAAGTCCTGATGTTGACGACCGCACGGATTGGATGCGCTGCTGCTCTGTCGCAGCAGAGAGTATGTCCCCCAGCGCTTCAATCTGCGGGAGCGACAACCTCTCATTTGCGAAAGCCCTCCTCGTAAACTCTCCCGGCTCCGCATAGACAATTTATGACTTGAGCGTACCTGTGGAATCGCGCCGAGAACAGCACGGACAATCGCCGGTCCACCGTGGAGGTGTAGCTCGAGTGTGTCTTCACCCGTGACGGAGCGAGGGCCGGGGAAGAAGAGGATGATACTGCCGGGGTCGAGGATCTCTGTAGTATCCGGTCTATAGAGAGTGCGCAGGGTTGCATGACGGGGTTTTGGGGGCAGCGTGGAGGGGCAAAGTGAGGCGAAGATCTGCGGTCTCAGCGTCGTAATCATTTCAGTCGCAAGGTGGGAGGGGAACGTACATCCATGCAGGCGGGCCCGGAAATCCGAACTACAGCAATTGCAGACTTTCCGGCCGCCGTGGAGAGAGCGAAGATGGTGCTGGGCGAGTCATATTTGGAAGGAATTTGGAGCGGTTTTAGGGGCCGTGTGGAGCTGGATGCCCGTGTGCCTCTGTATGGGGCCAGAGGATGAGGTTGTTGGAGTAGAAATCGCAGGGTGTTATTCCCAAATGGGCGTCTGGTGGAGACTGTCGCTCGCAGGACGCGAATTGCTAGATGCATACCCTGAGTTACAAGAGACGCAGCTCGAGACAGCTTAGACTGACAGTCCAGAATATGGGAAATACAAGTAGCATTTTTCAGCTGTGCTTTAAAGCGGCGACCCTGCAGGGTAACATGGGGGCACTTAAATCGGGTCTTTAGAGTTATACTACTAGTCTCGTTCCCAGACCCAATCGGTATTTCTTTATGTGGTGTGCTCAATACATAAAATACTAAATCTCCAACCACACCAAAATAGGGGATGGGCACAAGACTATTATATTATACTACATATGTATTTCTCCATCTCCGTTACAATATTTACAACGTTCACAAAAGCCTGTCGCCAGTAGCGCCAGGCCGTTCTCACTTCCGCAACGTACACTTTTTTACTACGCTACCAAGCCTAATAACGCCCTCTATACGTGTTCAACGTAGAACTTCGGGCTACATTGTGCCGATGGGCAACAACTCTTTGCAGCCTGGGGCATATATATTGATATACTGCGATGGTAACCACCAACGAAGAGATGTTAGGTTTAATTAGTAGCTAACCAAACTATATGTAACATTCAAGAGACATGTGCGTAGCGCAGCATTTCGTCCAATGTTTTGGGCCGGGAAGATGCGTTTCGAGAAGGAATACAAGCTCGAGATGGAACGTATGTTATCTCTAGGATGAGGTACTGGTATTTATATATTACTAGGTTTTAATGTTTAGTAATAATTCTTTTCTAGCACTCACCCACCACGAGTGGGGGGGCCACTGTAGGTAGGGTGGTGGTAGTCTAATGTTTTGTGAACTGCGTGATCCAACGAGCGTTGCGAGTGATGGAATATGTGAGAGCGCTTATAGAGCGCGGTCCCGGTGCAAGCGACGACACGCCAATTAATTATGGTCAGTAAAGGGCAGATATTGGCCAAAGTGATCAATCGTGATGCAGCTGGCAGGAAACTTCAGTTAGTAACATACTTCATTTCCCGAGATATTGACTGTTAATTGATTGAGGCAATGGATAGACATATATGTCACTAATTATATCCAATGAGACAATATAAATTAAAGCCGTATATCTTCTATTACCAAGTACTCTAAGGTTGTAGACACAAGACTTGGCCATTAATATATATAGACATGACGCAAAAAGACACGATTTGGGAAGGAACAGATGGGAAGTTAAGCATGAGAGTAGAAGCCGTACTATGGGGGCGGGAAGGGTAGGTCCCCTGATAGAGTAGTTTTCTAGCTGCAAGAGCAGGTTTTTTCATAGCCGCAAATTTTTCGGCTTCAATAAAGCCAAATTGGAAGAGTATACATGTAGTTATAGCTAATGATCCCCACATGCACACCTCAGGTGAAATTTTCTTGGCGGCAATAAATTCATAAACTAGCCTACTCCTCAACAATAACACGATAATTATAAAACTATATTCACCTAGGCCTAGATTGTCTTTATGGGAGTATAGTTTTCGCTCCAGTCTTTATGTTGTGGTGACAAGCCTTAGGGATTTGAAATGAGGTGTGGGTTTTAGACTCTGGGCACCATACTTGTACTTTTTTAACTCAACACGCTAAGCTCGATCAAATAAACTTATTTTCTTAACTGTTAAGTCCGCAGGCTTTAGGGAGTTTCTGTTTACTAAATGACGAAATACTTACGCCACTGATCTTATTCTGAAACTAACCTTCTAGGTGCTCCTGTACCTAGTACTAGTTCGCAAACCCAAGCGGGACATGTGTATCAATACGTACAGACATGCATTCAGCCATTGCTGGCATGCTGCAAGTATACCTACTCGGGGCAGGTAAATAGTACCGGACAATGCAAGTTTTGTCTCTGGGCCTTTTTTGCAGTAGTTCTCGCCTAGTACGTGCACCCATTGGTGAACCAAAAACCTCTATTGTCCGGTACTTTTTACCTGCCCCGAGTAGCTACATACATGTACCCACGCGAACTACTGACACTCACTGGGTATTGACGGACACTGGGTGCTGACAGACAGGGGCATTTTGGCCAATGAGAGAAAATAAGCTAGGCTTGGCTGTTTCTCTTTGGTGGATCCGTCAATACCCAGTATCCATCATCACTCCGTGAACGACAGTACAGATCATAACCTGTTCGTCTGATGTTTCTTTAAGAAGCTAGGAATTGCCTAGGAAATGCACGTGCAAGGAACCCGAAGACGGCGAATGAGGAACAAAAAACCAAACATTTGTGCCTCGGAGTAGACAATCTATTTCACGCTGCCGTTGGCGTACGGCCTAGTGTATGTAGGTATTGCAGTTATTTGTTTTTCGTTCTACGGCCATGACCCCGCACATGCAGGTACATACAGAAGCTAACAAAGCGGGCGTGTAACAGAGAGACTGCTGCACCCTGAAAAAATTGTTCCTACTAAGTCGCTGAAAATTCTCTACCCTACAAACGACTAGACTACACATATCTAGAGTTGTTGCAACTCATTATCACGAGTGAGTTATCATGACTGTTACCGTTGACATTGTTACCGCCACTTTGGTTTCCAATGACAGGCCTTTCATTTTTAACTTGACATAAGTACCTACTCTTTGGTGGGAATCAACACCGGCACCGGCTAGAAGTGCAGTATCATTACAGTGTCTATGTATGTCTTAGAGTACGACTTGAACATCGTGCATGCATCACAAGCGAACCCGGCTCCGGCAAAACGCCCACAACCTGACTCAAGACGTGAACCCGCTAGATAGGTATGTATGTGTGCTCCAGTGTGACGAGAGTCCCGTTCCTGCATCTTGTTAAACGTCGAACGTTTCAAGAACCCCTAAAACACGTGGTACAGGGATGGTTTTCACGGGATTTAGGCTCTTTCTATGGGTGGGCGATCTGAGAGCCTGCATTTGGATAACTAATCGAGGGGGACGGCTCGCTTGCTATGTAAACGGAAAGAAAAAACTGTTTGTCGAAGGATGAACGAACGGATGAGCACATATGACTGGACATACTACGTGTGGTGTTTGGTAAATTGTCCCTTTGGTTTTGTTTCCGCCGCCATTGGGAAACTGGGACTGGGTTCTCAGACACCACATGGAATTATCCCGGCAACTTAAAGGCACGGGTGTTGCAAGTTCTTGGTTCCTGGATCCGTCGTGTTCGAAATGGATTTCCATCTAGTTAGCACTATTCTTACCGGAGCAACGCAGGGAACTCTTTTGAGCAACCTTCTTCTTTTGAGGTTCGGGGGATCGATATCGCGCTACATATCTCACTTCTCAATCTATAATTCCAGAAGTTGTCTAGGTTGTATAAATATATCCTGCTAATTAATACTAGATTCTCGTATCTTTCGAAATATTCACGAGCTTAGTGCTTAAGCTTATGCACGAAATCACAATAGAGTGGAGTACATGTATATATATATCGCGAACTAGATACTTGCTCAAGTAAGCACGCACCGTAGATTCCCTATCCCTTGGCCACGGAAGGCTAGATATACAAACTTCCTTTGGTGCCTTACAGTAAGCCACCTTCCACAATTCTCCCTTAATATATGTATGCATATTCTACACTAGTGATGCCAATCTTGTCATATTCTTCAGTACATGTAGCTCTTATTCTGTCACTAGGTTTGTGGTCTTAGGGTCGTAACACAATATCAGGCTGTTTAGTCAAACCAGAGGATGGGTCTCCCTTAATAAGTTGTGTATTTGTAGAAACTCACCCAAGAGAAACCGACTAACGTAAGATTTTACATAACAAAAGGAGCTGTAACAAGTTTTTCAGGAGCCCAGGCGCCCGAGGGGCCCGATTTTGTTTTTTTCTTGTTTTCGCCATTGCTTCTTTGGGCCGGGAGCAAAAACTTCTTTCTCCTTTACTTAACTACATGTAGAACTAGGAGCTTATTTCCTCGCTTCCACCATCCCGCCCTTCATGCGGGCCTTTCCCGCGAAACTCAATCTCCAGGTAGAAACCGCGTTAATTAATCTTTAGGTTCGGGAAGGAGCTGCATCGGTTCTCTATCATCGGATGTGCCAGAACCCGACAAGCGTGTTTGGACCTTGGTTTGATGATCGGAAAATTTGTCTAGAAGGAAAAGTAGAATAGGAGCATTCTTTAAGTTATAGGAATCAAATGCGCGCCGTGGTGCTGGATTCATATTGACGCTGTGTCCAAACATTGGCCATTGTGTTAGGGACTTGGTGGGCCTCAGCACCATCGAGTAGCTTTTTTTGTATCCTTTATATAAATCATAGCTATATAGGATTCCCTAGACGGTTTTTTTATTGCTGCACGCGCAGCTGCAGGGAATTATATAGTCGACAGAGGGGGTGGGATAGCGTGGTTCACATGTCTTGGCAGGATAAATATCAGGCCCCTTTCGCCAAGAGAGATTCGCGACGGTTAAACTTTCAACTCATCATCCAGATTCATCCTCCTCTTAACTTTCTTTGCTAGTCCACCAGCCTCCCCATCGGTTTTTGTTTCGGTGTAGGTGCGCCACTGTACTTACGTACTGGCGATCCAGGAATGTAAGTAGTATCGCAGAATGTAGCCATTAAAATGGCTGGACGAGACTGGATGGATGGCTGGTATGCGGATACTCTACTACTACTCTAGAGTGCTCAGATTAAGTGCATGCTGCAAAGTCTTCAACGTTCACACAGAGCGGGATTGCATAAACAATTGTTGTTTATTAGTTTACTATACCTATCTGTCTGGTTACTTTCAAGTCTTACTACTCTAGTACTTGCATGCACATAGCCCTCTGCCCGCAGAAAAAGCCCCTGCTCTGCACAATCTACACACCAGCTCCTTAATATAAGGTTCATATAGGTCGATAGTATCACCACCAACCCCCCCCCCTGGCCTCACCTGGGACCCAAGTGATGCCTTTGCAGTTTTGGTCGAGGTTTCCGCCCGTCAGTGCGGCAATAACGCATGCAAGGTATATGCAGTCCTGTTTCCGGCTGGTGGCTGTCCAAAATCTTGGAGGCGACACTCGCCAGTAAAACCTAGTGCGTTCCCGCCGCAACTTACTCTAGTTGTATATACCCAACCTTTCTTCCTGAATTTTTCGTTTTGCAGCTCTTTTTTTTTTTTGCGTGCCTCCTACAATTTGGGCCGGTATTTCTTCCGGCTCTTCAACTGCAGTTGGTTGGTTAGGCCGCTGTGCGGTGGTTGGGGATTGATAGCAACAAATACAATTCCTCTCCTTTGCTAATAGTACTATATTCTTTCTATTACCTGCTGTTTCCTGCCGGGACAAAAAAAAAACCGAAACCCAGTTAGACCGCTATAACACGCCGAAAAAACGACCACGGACCATCAGCAATATATCAACTAGTGGAAGAGAAAAAGGATTGCGTTCATGTTCTCATCTGCTTGGGGCCCCTAAAGACAGAGTCTTTAACTTTCTATTCTTACAAAATCCCTTTTATATTCACATTTTCTTTATTATTACTTTTTGACAAAAATGGATTCAAGGGCTGACGGGCCTCCTCCGGGCGATACGATGTCGGGCCGCACAAATATTGCTGGCCTGCAGGTGCGGATTATAATATTGGTGTTGACGGGGGTGAATATTGTTTCTGCGGCTGCGATGGTAGTGAGGATATTATTGGATGCGAGGGATGCGTGTAGGCGGAGGAGTATTAGGAAGAGTGGTAGTTTGGCAGAGATGGGGCGGATACGGGTACATGGGGCGAACAGTTTGGATCAAAGGGCCAGTGGAAGTCGGAGTGAGTCATCAAAGGCGAGACTTGTGGGAAGTGGTCAAGATAGGGATTCGAAGGCATGGTGGAGGGCGATTCCGGCGTTCGATGTGTTCCCGCTTGTGTTGGCTATCACAATAGTTGTGCAGGGAACCATGTTAGCGGTGGTAGAGGGGAAGGGATTGAGGATGAGTCCTTTTCAAGGGAATTGCAGGTATCTTTCGGAGGTTGCTTGGGTTGGTGAGTTGCTTGCCTTTTCTCGATTTGATTTTGTGGTTTTTTGATCATTGGCTGATGCGGGTGAAGCCCTATGGATAACGCCTTATATCATCTTATCATTTACCATTGAAACTGCTATCCGTGCTCTCTCCCAGCCCCGGTTCCAACCTCGCTCTGGAAAATCCATCATGTACTGCATTTTGGCTGCTCTTCTTCTCACGATGGTGACATGGATACCTTCACGAATAATGCCTGAGGATTCTTCTCAAGATTTCTGTGACGGAGAGCTGATGGCGTTCGTCGACCAGTTTTCTGCAGGCGGGCTTGGTATCATGGTTGCGCTTTTGCCCATTACAGTGTTTATGGGCGGTGTGGTTCTCATGCACCTGAGCAAAAATGCTGCAATTGATAGAGAGGAGAAGATGGCTTCCGGCAGGACGGTTTATTTCATGCTTATCAGCGTCTTCCAATGGGTATGATTTGGCGATCAATGGTCAGAAAGAAAAATGAGAAATATAGGCTAATTATTCGATTAAATACTAGATTCTGATGGTACCAAACTATGTTTTGACTGCCCAGGACAGCCCTGAGTACTCCACATCTACATTAGCAACTGTTGTAGCAAACATTAGCGGAATAATTGCCGGTAGTTTTTACATTTACATGCGAACCAGAAATACACCCGCAGAGATCGATGGTGGATTTACGCCGAAAATAAGATCCTTGGAGAGGGCCCCCAGACATCCAACAGCTTTAGAGAAAGAGTTAAGTATCGTGGTCAGTGAACCCCACGGTAACCGTGATGACCGCTCCATGAGCAGCCGCCCAGCACTTGCCTCGATCATTAGTGATTACTACGACATGCATACCATCTCCGAGATCCCCCACAGTCCCGCCATCAGTACCTATTCAGAGCGGGAAACAATATCCATACTCCGAACCCCGATCAGTCCCACAAGCCAGTACTCCAGGGACCGCCGCTCCTCCCGTGCGCCGTCCATCTTCTCCCAATACACCACACACAGCTTCAGACGGCTCGGAGACGAGATCAATAACATGATCGCCGGACTCCGCAACCCACCCACCACGTCGGAGAACACCGCGGCGACCTCTCCGCCCCCACCATCAAGCACCAGAGGCCGGTCAACAACAAACTACTCCATCTTCCCACCCATCATCGACCGGCCACCCACCGCCACATCCAGTACCGCATCAATATCCAAGCTACAGCCGCCCCGTACGCTACTGCGGGCACCAACAAGACCATCGCGCGCCACAGTCCCGTCAATAAATCTCGACCGGCGGCAATCGGGCCCCAAACAGCCAGCGCGAGCCCAGTCGGCGCACTCATCGCAGTCGGGCTCGTTAAGGGTGCCGCCCAGGGCAAGAGGGGGGGCGCCATTCGAGGTGGCAGTCCCGCCGGGGCCGGATAATGGCGATGCAGAGTCATTCATGGAGATTCTGATGTGGAAGAAGGAGACGGGTGCTGGGGGAACGGATCCGGACAATCGGGTGTAGATGTGGGCTGGTTTGGTTATGCGGATATATATTAATTATTTTTTATTTCTCTTTTTATTTTTATTTTTTGTTTCTTTCTTCCCTTCTTTTGGTTTCTTTTAGGGGCGCGGCGATCTGCGGTTTGTTTTTATTAGCTCCGTGCTGTCGGTTGAGGTTACCTGGCTGAGCTTTATTCTGGATTCTTTGGGGCTTCTCTATCTCTCCCTGTCCTATAGCTGCTGATGAGTACGGACCGCTTGGTTTCCACTTGCATGAATTCCCACCGTGCACCGCCTCCATCAAATTTTCTCTCCGCGCCTCTCCCTTACCGCGCTCGACGTCCTCCACTATATCTAAGCCACCAACATCGACTTCTTCTTCTCATTTGCTATACATAGGGTTCTCTTCTTTTTTTCTTTCTTCTCACTCCACGATAGTGCCTCGTAGGCTTACATAGGGGAGGGTTTTACTTCACTGTACATAGCCACATTTATAGATTGTCTGCCATTCAGAAGCTGGGATGGGTTCCACAAGTGCTCGTGTCATGTTTCGTCAGGTTAGGCCCCGCGCATACATCTTGATAAGGTAGATATGACGGGTGTATATGTTGGTCACGAACCCTCAACGCATGTGGTATTGGATCATGAAGTATCACTCGGATGGTGATCGAGATCGTGTTTTGGTGTGCGGTTCTGGGCGACTTTGGTTATGGGTGTGTTTTTATGAGAGATAGGGGATGAGGTGGAGTTTGTTGGTGAGGTTTAGGAGGGAAGAGGGCTTCGAGTGACATTTCATGATGCCAAGCTTGAGCATTGAGGCCTAATAAGCAGTTGATTGCCTTCAGCGCTCTATACATGTACCCCAAGACCAGTTAAGAAAATAAATAGACCACTCCCGTCCCATGACTCCAGTATAACCATCCTTAGCTCCCACTTGGCCATTAGGCTATGTAGGATTCTTGGGGCTACAGTCAACTCTCATTATAAGGTACGGCGTGTATTGGGCCTCTTGTTGTGAAATGATAATCAGTAGTTAGGAAATGCTATTTTACTAATCTCTCGTTCTTATAGTACCGCAGAATTCAGGAATAACGAATCGGACTGGGCTGAAATCCCACTTACCCATTGGTCAAGACGACTAAAAGTTACGCTTTGGCTTTGTCGGATTGAGGCTCAACAGGCATTTGACCAATCCAAAGTCTAATATTCCAGTACTCCAGTTCGATTCGTTATCCCTGAGATTCTGCGGTATTTGATTTCCTAGTCTGGGGGCCTGACAGGGGTCTGAGAAGAACATATCGCCGCTTGGAGTTCCATCGCAATCCCTCTCCGATGGGAGCTTTACTACTTCCGAGTGGCCCCCTTTAGCTGCATAGAACGGAGCTGTTCTATCACTTCTGTTTGTTCGTCCATAAGGGCGCCGTCACCTAGCAAGGGCTTGGCCACATCCGAATGGCCGCCTTTGGCCGCGGGGGCCCCTCTCGGGTCGGCACCACTGTCTAGGAGGAACCCTTCCGCTTCCGGGTGGCCGCTAGTTAATGCGGACATTAAGACTTTAGGATTATCCCCCGCACTGGCACCGTTGTCCAGCAAGAGCTTTACCACTTCCAAATGGCCGCCACTTGCTGCGAATGGTACGGCATTAGGACTACCTTTCACATCGGCACCTCTTTCCAGCAAGAGCTTTACCACCTCTAGGTGGCCGAGGGAAGCTGCAGATTCCAGAATTGCTGGTGTGCCCGACTGGAGCTTTTTGCCTATCTCTACAACGCGGTCCAGCAAGACCCTTACCACCCCTAAATGACCACCCTCAATTGCACTATACAAGGCTTCGGGGGTACCGTCCGCACCGCTGTCCAGTAAGAGATTAACCGTATCGATGCAACCAAAACGAGCAGCGACCTCTAAGGGCGACCCGGAACCCGTTATGTGATTTATATCTGCTCTCTTTATAACTCTTTTTAGAATTTCAAGATTGCCTGTTCTGATAACCGGGTGATACAGCTTCTCCCAATAGGAGGGAGTTATATCGAATATTCCACCCTCTAGAAATATATCGATGACCTCTGTGCATCTCATCTTGAGGGCCCAATGAAGAACCTCTTCCTCATCTGCAAGACTTCTAAGGTGTCGACATAATGTGTTTGCAGTCTCGTATTGCAGGCTCTTTATCGCTAACAGGAATAGTTCTTTAATGATATAATCATTGGTTGGTGTGACCCGGAGGAGTTTCTCGATTGCTAGGTTATAACCTTTCCTTGTAGCTTCTTTGAGTAGAGGTACTGACTTCGTTTCTGGGTATGGCTGGTAGGTGATTTGTTCCCCCCAATAACTTTGGTCGGGATCCAGCCCAAGCAGCAAAAATTCCTTTTTCAAATCAGGTTCCTCCAACCATGGAGACATTAAAGCGGAAGCTGCAGTCAGGCGCTCTTTTGGGGTTGCAGCGAGAAGGGCCTTCAAGAAATATATCCCTTCTTTATCCAGTTGTGATCTTTCCAAAAGATCCGCTGGGAACTCTTTATGGCCGAGGCAATATTGCTTCAGAAGTTCCTCGTCAAGTGGAAATGTCCCTGGAGCACTTCCGTGGCCGGTTTCGTAGATGCTCGAGTCAGATTCGGGGTCGGAATCGGGGTTTAGTTCTGGTCCTGGGTCGGTTTCGCGGATGCAAAATGGTGTCTTAAAAGTCACAATTTCATGCACTAGGATTCCTAATGACCACATATCCAAAGCATATGCTGGTTTTCGGGGCTTTCTCCCAGAAAAGTATCCTAGAAGTTCGGGGGCCATATAGCCATATGTTCCAACTTGAGTTCGTAGGGAGGTGCTGGCTTCCCGTTTCGCAACTCCAAAATCGGCGATCTTCACCCAAATAGGGTCGAGGCAAGCCACAAGGATATTCTAGGGTGGATTTAGAAAGCTTGATAACAATGATAATGAACATAAAATCATTTCTTAAGGAGTTTGTTTACCTGAGGTTTTAAGTCACGGTGGTAGATCTTTAAAGAGTGAAGAACCCCTAGTCCATGTAGTATCTGTCTAGTGATCTCCTTCACCTCTACTATTGGTTTCTGGCCCCCTTCGTGATCGGCAATGTATTTGCTCAAATCTCCATCTTTTATGTACTCCATCGCGAGAAATGTGTGTTCTAGGTTTTCATACCACCCTAGGAATTTCACAAAAAGATGCGGATACTGTCCCTGTGAGTTTATGCTGTGTATGGTATCATATGGATCTCGAATGCTCACTTCTTTTAGCATAACTAAAGCTTGAAGCTCCTGTATTTGGCATGTACTTATATGCGGGTCTCGATCCAGCATTTTAACAGCTCTCAGTTCTTTTCTCTCCCTCAGTTCCAGGGACCAGACAAATCCTCCCCTTTCTTGGAGCCAGACAGTTCCGTAACCACCAGCGCCAATTCTTTCCTTCTTTGTCCATATCGAGCTATCCGCTGTATGCACCACACGATCATCGCGAAATATAGTTTCCCACTTGTGCCTGTCGAATTCCCGGGCCAGGTCTTCCGGGGGCTTTCTAATCGCCTGTACAGAAGGGGCCTTGATATCCATGAGCGGTGGCAGCTGTTAAACGGGACTTCGGGCTTCGTAGGGTCGCGAAGGATTTTTGGGGCACACCTTAGATATGTAGATAGATTACGGCGAGGCTTGTTTACAAGTTAAGGAGGGGTAAAGCGACAGCACACGCGCCTACACGTGTAACCCAGGAAGTTGAACTGCAATATTGGGCTTCGGATTGGTCAAATGCTTGTTGAGCCTCAACCCGACTGACCCAGAGCTTGATCTGCGGTAGTGGATAAAATGTGACGAGAAATTTTCTTGATGCTCTCACTGCCCTATCACCTGGAACCGAAACACCACCTCCAGCTATCTACCATACATTCCTCCTCTGAGTTCTGGTAGATCTGGTTGGAATGCGGATAACAAATCTGGTTGGGTTTTAAACTTGCTTGGTGCCCATAACTTAGACCTCCTCCTGATGGGTCGATCTCGGGGACCTTTGCAAGAGCTGCCTTGATGGCCGTCAAAGAGGCGTGACTGAAATTTGTTGTATGAGGCATTCCACAATAAAACCTATTTAACAATAATATCTAGATCTTTTGGGATCGTCCCTACTTCTGGATATATCAATGTCTCTAGAAACTAGTGAGACAGTACAGCACGCATATATATAATATCCTTTAATTGGTGTAATACGTAATGGGTGTTACTTTTGAGTATGGTTAACAATTGTGCTTAGGATTATATGTTTGGCACACATATATGTGATTGTCTTAGCTAAAGTATATGGGTATAATATAAGACACTAGTCTCGCCCCCAGACCCAATCGGTATTTCTTTAGGTGCCTACTGGTGTGGACTAATAGATAAAATACTACATCACCAACCACACCAAAATAGGGGATGGGCACGAGACTAATAGGACACCTCTATTGCATCCAAGGTTAAAGTCTGCCATATACATGTATATACTTACCATTCAAATTTCAAAACCAACCAACGTACCTAATGCGAGTGATATAGCATGCCTTGACCTTACTACGTATACTCACACACCGATTAACTACCGCAATGCTCCTAGGGTGCTTACCATTCCAATACCGAACGTGACTTGCGCCCATTGCCTATTTCCTGCGCTGGAGGTTCGAGCTCGCACTTGCGGAATCGTCATACCGCCATTACTGAGACCAAAGTTACAGCAAGCACCAACCAACCGTGAAGGATGGAGATATATATAGCCAGTTTTTGTAGTACTTCCGGCCAGAGAGCCTCCTGCCCACGTATGCATAGAGCCTGTTGGAAACGGAAGTTTTAGGTGACCCCCAAACCAGAAAGAGATATTAGCAGCGGGACTTCTCCCCACAATATCTACGGGCCTCCCGTCTATCTGGCTGTGGACGCAACCCGAAGACTCTCATTCCCAGGCGCGATATTAGGTGATGGCGGTAGCTAGTGAGTAAACACAGTGGGTTTGTTATAACCAGTTCGTTAAACTACTACCTCCTGTGTTTTCTAACTAACCCTAACCAACCCTAACCAACCCTAACTAACTACAAACCAGTCAGAGGTTGACGTTCAGCCCGTGCGTGCGGGATTACATGATTCGGGTATACTACAGTAGAAGTCAAGTCAGGTACATATGGGGTACGGTTTCCAAGGCCTGAGAAGCATAACCAAGAATTGAGGGATAAGTAGATTTTGGAGCTGTGCGCCAGCTAGAATATAGGTTTTCGCAGGTGCCATATCATCACTTTATAGGCAAGTTCCCTGCTCTCGGAAGGTACGCTCACACCAGATTTGCGAATTCTTGACGGGATACTATTTAGAGGGAGAGTGTCTCTTTGAGTCCCACCCATAACCCCATCTACCACACCACTCTATATATACACAATGCCCCAAATCCACCCCTACTTCCCCACCACAAAATTGACCACCCTCCCGCCGCCGGCCACAATCGCCTTCACCACCCTCCCCTCATCACCAACCCACCTAGCCCCCTCCCTAGTGGCCAGAAACCTCCTCAACACATGTCCCCCCGCGTCCCCCCGCGCCATGCGCCGCGCATCAACCTCCATAACAAGCCTAACCCTCCCGTCGACCTGCACCGCACACCTGAGCGTCTCGTCGGCAGCAGCAGCCGCTTCATCCACGCCCGGCCACGGGCGCTGCAGGATCGGCGTCCCCGCCGGCCGCAGCACAGCCCAGCACTCGGACGCAAGCGCCGGCGTGATGGGCGCCATCATGTGCAGCAGTGTCTCGAGCGCCTTGTAGCGCGCCGCGGCGCCAACAGGCGCATCGGGCTTCAGCCCGTGCAGCGTGTTGGTGAGCTTTGTGAGCGTGCTGATGACGGTGTTGAGCGCGTATGTCTCGGAGAGGGAGGCGGTGACCTCCCTCAGCGTGCGCTGCACGTCCCTCCAGAGCTGGCGCTCCGCGGGCGTGGTGGGCGTGAACGGGGCGTCGGCGGCGGCGGCGGCGGGGGGGTTGGTGGCGGCGACGACCTGGCGGATGCGGCCGAACCAGCGCTGGATGCCGACGATGCGCTTCTCGTCCCACTCGAGGACGTCCTCGACCGCGGCCTGGAAGAGGATGTGCGCGCGTGTTGCGTCTGCGCCGTAGCGGGCGATGGTGGCGGCGGGGTCCACGCCGTTGTGCTTGCTCTTGGACATCTTCTCGTATGTGACTGTTGGTGCGAGGCCGTTGGTTCCCGCGATTGTGCCGTCGGGGGCGAGCTCGGCCGGGGTGAGGAATTTGCCGGTTGTGGGGTGGGTGTGTGTGCGGCCGTGGACCATGCCCTGTGTGATGAGCCTCTTGAAGGGTTCGGCGGCGTTGGTGGGGCCGCCGCCGGAGGGCCAGAGGCCGGAGGAGTGGGCGAATTTGGCGATGAAGCGGGAGTAGAGGAGGTGGAGGATTGCGTGCTCTACGCCGCCGATGTAGATGTCTACCGGGAGGAGCTCTGAGGATTCTTTGGAGAAGGGTCTGGAGCTGTTAGTAAGGTGTAATGTATGAATTTGGGGGTTTGTAGAATCTACTCTTTCTTGTTGTGCGGGTCAATGAAACGCATGTAGTACCAACTACTGTCTACGAATGTGTCCATGGTGTCTGTATCCCTTGTAGCGGGTCCATTACAGCCCGGACATGTAGTCTCAACCCACTCCTTCACAGAAGCTAGCGGGCTCCCTCCCTTGCCACTGATATCGATACCCTCCGGGAGCTTCACCGGCAGATCTTCATCCTTCACCGGCACCACGCCACAGGAGTCACAATGCACCATTGGGATCGGCGTCCCCCAGTACCGCTGTCTCGATACCAACCAGTCCCGCAATCGCCACTGCGTAGTCTCCGTTGCCCACTCCTCTCCTAACTTCTCGATAATCGCTTTCTGCGCCTCCGCCGAAGGCATACCCGCAAACTCGCCGCAGCTATCCGCGAGGACACCGAGCGCTGTGAACACCTCCGAGGAGGCGGCGGAAGCAGGCGCTGAGGGGACGATCACGGTCTTGACTCCCTGTCCGGGGCAGTTCTGGGTCCAGAAGGCGTGGTCGCGGGTGTCGTGTCCGGGGACTCCCATCACGGCGCCCTCGCCATAGCCATCGAGCACATATTCTGCGGCGAAGACCGGCAGCGGCGGGGAGTCGGGCGAGAGCGGGTTTGTGGCGGTTATTCCGGGGAGGAGGAACCCGTGCTTTGCTTTGCCGTCGGGGGAGGTGGCCTTGTTGAAGTCCTTACTTGCCTCGGCCTCCTTCACGAACCGTGCCAGGTCTGCATTGGTCTCCGCCATCCTCTTGACAAGCGGGTGCGATGTCGACAGCGCAAGATACTGGACGCCATGCAGCGTGTCCACCCTTGTGGTAAATACCTGCACCCGCTCCTCGCCACTACCGGCCACCGTCACCGGAAACCTCACCTCCGCGCCCTGACTCCTCCCAATCCAGTTTTTCTGCTGTGCACGCACCCGCTCCGGCCACAGATCTTTCAGGACCTCCAAGTCCTCCAGCAGCGCCTCCTTGAACGCCGTGATCTTCAAGAACCACTGCTTCAGCACCTTCTTCTCGACCAGCGCACCCGAGCGCCACGAGTGCCCCGTCGCAGACACCTGCTCGTTCGCCAGCACCGTCTGGTCCACCGGATCCCAATTGACCAGCGACTCCGCGCGGTAGGCCAGCCCGGCCTCATGCAGCTTCAAGAACAGCCGCTGCGTGTGCTCGTAGTAGTCCGGGCTGCACGTCGTGAGCTCCTTACCCCCGCAATCAGCACCTCATGACTAGTCAGCGCGCAGGGGGGGGGGGGCAAGGGGGGTCATACATACTCTCCCCCAATCGAACGCCACGCCCATGCCTCGAACTGCTTCTTCATGGCGGCGATGTTGTGCTCGGTCCACGCCTTTGCGTCCACGCCGCGCTCGATGGCCGCGTTCTCGGCGGGGAGGCCGAAGGCGTCCCAGCCCATGGGGTGCAGCACGTGGTGACCAAGCATGCGGTGGAAGCGCGAGAGCGTATCCGAGATGGTGTAGACCCGGAGGTGTCCCATGTGTAGGGTTCCCGAGGGGTAGGGGAACATTGAGAGGATGTAGAACTTTTGCTTTTGGTCGCCGGTGGTGGTGGTGGTGGGGTGCTGCAGGTGGGACCGCCATTTGGAGTCGAGGTGGGTAAAGTCGAGTTTGTCATTACTCCGAGGGGGAGTGGTAGTGTTGTACCTCTGGGATAATAGTGGGAAGGGGGTAGTGCTTGTAGGTGGCTTGACTCGGGGGAGAGAAACACATCGCAGCGCCGGCCTCGAGGTCGCAAGCAGCGTGAATGGGAGGCGGCCACCCATCTGCAGCAGTCATTGATCAGCCCTATATTCGCAATTGAGCACTGTGGGGGGGGAGTGGAGGGATCTCTACCGTTATGAATTCTCTATGATGAGTAGGAGATTAGATTGGAGGTTGATTTTCGAACAGCCCGTCCGTGGGTTAGGTGATCTACAGCAACACCCCGCTGTCAGGTGATCATTGACATAGGTACGGTAACGCTAGCTACATAAGTGATACTGCATCCACCACCTTGGCGCGGCTCTGTGGCGAGTGATGGGACGTGATGTGATGGGTGGACGTGAGATAGGGGGTTTTTCCTTCTCGAAAAGGGACTGTAGATCTACATGTAGGTATGTATCTACTGATATCGAATAGAGGAGACCACGTTCTCGAGCTTCCCCAGCTAACCCAGCCCCTATTCTCTCCCCACCCACCCTGTAAGATAAAATGGGTACATAGGCGCGCGGTATAACATAACTGCCCCCCCCACCAACCAGACAGCCACAGTGACATATCTGGTGTAATTGCGCAATTCGGGCACCGTCCATCCATCCATTGCGCCAGACACAGACGGACAGAACGACAGGATGGGATGGGATGGACCGTATTATGGAGACGTGTGACGCAAGGCTCGCTTATCGACCAGAGAGAGAGTGTGTGTGTGGTAGTCCCTGCCAAGGAAGATCTCTCGCTCTCTCTCACTCACTCCGACCTGTGAGTGAGTGAGGACTCTACAGATCGATAGATTACGGGGGATACACGTATACTCAGCCAGTCTACAGTCTATGCATCACCTACTAGTAGGCTACTACTATAATCTACTCTAATCTACTCTAATTTACTCTAGCTTACCACAGCCACCGTCATCTATCTACATATTTGATCATTACCCCCCCGCAATAACAACCTTTTCCCTCAATGCCCCGCCTGCCGCCCTCCCTTCTACGCCATGCCCACACCCTCTCACCCCTCCTACCCCTCCTCCTCCCCGAATGCCGTACAGTCTCCTCAGCCCTGTGCGAGCTCCGATGGCTCCGCGAGCACTCTATCGAGACGAAGCAGCCCCTCCGTCCACTCTGTGAGCGCCGCCGCCGCGGTGAGCCACTCCAGTATATCCTCGGCACCCAGCCCTTCGGCGACCTCGAGATCCTCTGCCGACGGGGCGTGCTCATCCCACGGTTCGCCAACCCTACCTAGTCCATTAGCCAGGCAGCCCATTAACAAGAACGCAGGCCCGAGACCGAAGAACTAGTAACCAACCTCGCCGCCCGCATCGCGGAGACCCCCCCCTCCGGCCCACTCCACATCCTAGACCTCTGCACCGGCACCGGCTGCATCCCCCTACACCTACACGCCCTCCTCCCACACTCGCGCACCCTCGGCATCGACCTATCCGCCGCAGCCGTGGGCCTCGCGCGCCGCAACCTCCACCACAACACCGCGCTCGGGGCGCTCCCCCCGCGCGCCGCCACGGCCGTCACCTTCCAGCGCGGGGATGTGCGCGACCCGGCGCGGCTGCTCGAGGCCGTGGGCGCCGTGTTCCCGCGCGTGGACGTGGTGGTGGCTAACCCGCCGTACATCTCGCCGCGCGGGTTCGCCGCGGAGACGGCTAGGTCCGTCAGGAACTATGAGCCCCGCTTGGCGCTGGTGCCTGAGACGGGCGCGGACGGGGATGCGTTCTATCCGCTTGTGGGGAGGGTTGCGGAGCTGGTGGGTGCGGGGGTGGTGGCGGTGGAGGTGGGGGGTGGGAGCAGGCGGGGAGGGTTAGGCGTGCGTGGGAGGGAGGGGTGTGGGCGGGTGTGGAGGTGTGGGGGGACTATGCGGGGGTGGGGAGAGCGGTGGTGGCGTGGAGACGGGGGTGGGAGGGCATGGGAGAGGTAAGTTTGCTAGAGAGGTAGGTCCTGGAATAATTGATTAACCGTACGTATGTAGTGAACAAAGCCCATCCAGTGATCGTTCCACAACAGGCACGAGGTGAGAATAAAAAAACAAATACTTGAGAATAGAAAGAGAAAAAGCATCAATTTCTGCCACACTATAATACACTATGCTATAAAGCCCCTACATACTCAGCTGCCCATCTCCATCGGCACATATGCATAATCTGATATCAAAGCTTGTGTTTCCCACCCAACTATCATTGGCCCACCCCCACCCCGCAACCACGACAACCATAGCCACAACCACAGTAAGCTCCAAAGAGCACAAGCACCTCCCCAGACACACCGCTTCCACGCAAACCCGCATCACATTAAAAGAAAAGAAAAGAAGCCAAATTCCCTAGTCTCATTACGGGCATACACAACCATTATCTACCTCCTCACCCTCACATCCTGCTCCTCATCGTCACTGTCATCCCTGAAGCCCTCCTCCAGCTGGGCATCGTCGTCCGGCAGGCGCACGTGTCCCGCGCCCGCGAAGCGGCGCTGGAGGTTCTGCAGCGGGATGCTCTGCAGGATGGGGCGGATGGCGATGCGGTATGCGATGAAGAGGACGGCGGCGCAGGTCAGGGTTAGGAGCGAGGTCTGGGATGGGATGTGTTAGTGGAGGTTGCAATGGGCATGCAGGTACATAGGGGGTACGGTACGGTGATGAAGTTGGCTATGGTGCCGGCCATCTTGTTTTATCTTGGGGGGGGCTTGGCCGCCGTGGTAGGAGGACTCCTTGTGGCGGTAAGGGGGGTTAAGATCACGATGGGGGGCTTCTTGGGTGGATGTGGGTGTTTGGGGGTTTCTTTGGTGTATTGTGTGGTCCGTTTGATTGTCACGGAGAGAGCTTGAGCTGCTTGCTCTGTGGTAGGTTGTAGGTAGGTAAGTAATAGAATGTTATGTCACCACACCAGCCCTGCACGCAACCCAAACCCACCCATAATCTACACGTCCCCCCCCCCCCCCCAAAGCTGAAACCTGAGACAGTGGCGATACATACATGTACCTTGTGAGTTTGTGACACTGGCCAGTGTAGCGTTAGGACAGGAGGGGGAGAGAGTGACCGCCTTACAAAGGAGAAAGAAAGAAGTAGAAGAAGTAGATCCAAAAGTACATGTAATATACCCTACTAGCTAGCTAGCTATAGTCGCTAAGCGCCCCCCCCAGGGGAGAGGTGGTCTGTACTTTTGCCCTCTAAGCGAGAGCGAGAGCTTTGCTGTTTCTGGAGCACCGTGATAGGGGGGGCTCGGATCGGCGGGTCATGACTTGGACCACTACTGTACTTACATGTACTTACTCTTGTCTGGCCCTTCTACACATTCCCCAGACGTGAAGGGGGAGAGAGGGATTTTTTTTTTTTTTTTTTTTTACACCTTCATCTTTGTTCGTCCAATCAGGCAGGCAAGGGTAAAAGTTAGTAGTGAGTGTGGTGGTGCCTGGTTGTTGAGCGGCAACAAACAGAGAGAGGGAGAGATACATCCACATGTCCCCTACACTGGCCAGAGTAGAGAGGACATCACTTACTCACTCGTTCACTCACTCACTCATCAAGAGATATACACCAGACAGCATTAACTATATTGATTCCTCATCCTCTGTCGCTCGCTAGTCAGCCGCCTATAACCGCGTGAGAGAGCCATTGTGGGGTTGACCTGCCTGACCGCTGACCGCTACCGCTAGCGACCCTTTTTTTTTTCTTTCGGAGGGTTATTCGTGTAAGGTGGGGAGGACCAGAGTTTCTCAGGGGAAAAAAGAAAAGAAAAAAAGATTCACGGTCAAAAACAAAAAGATCACACAGGAAAACGGTCCGAAATAAAGTGCAGGAGGGGCAAAGGGCCGCCAGTTAACTGCCAATACAGCCTGAGTCTTGGAAAAGCCATTAACGAACTAGGGTCTCAACTCAACTCGGGTCAGGGAGGGGGGCTTCTTTTAATTCTATCTGGTCTTGACACTAACCTCTACACCCACCACCACCACAACTACATACCCACAACCACTCACTCCCCCAACATCACAACCACCTCTTCAACTAACAACACTTCATCTTTTTTTCCTGCCACTGCCTAGAGAATCATCTAAACACCTACGCATAAACCCGCTCTGGGCGCGGATGTTAGGCCATCAAATATCACCACCTCGATCCTATAGCGCGACAACACCATCGCCATCCCCGGAGTTTTCCCCAACACCGACCCCGACTCATGTCCAACAACTCCAATGCCCCTCCCCGCTCGTCGGGGGGCGGGAAATCTTCCATCTTCTCAAGGAGTAGACATCCCAAGGTAGCACCCTTCTCCAGCTCCTCCAAGGGCGGAGACCCTTACCCCCCCATAGATGCGGACAGCTTAAAGAGCTCATCACGGGGAAGCAAGGGTCATCATTCGCGGCTATCTATGACAAGCTCAAAGAGCGATACACGGGAAAGTCATTACTACACCGGCGAGCTGTCGCCCACGCAAGCGAACGGCCTTAGCTATTCGGCCGGAATTGTCACCTCCATACCCTACGACAGTGTAGCGGCAGACCTAAACAGACAGCCTATACCGATGGACCATAATTTGAGGCCGGTCTCGAGAGGCGATGAACAGGTAACCCCCATGGGCTGGGTAGGTTTGGCGACTATCATCAGTACCCACAGGTTCATCCGTCGGCCGATCAGCACTACGCTCATGCTTCTGATTCACAGAGGCCACAGCCGACTAATCACGGGTCTTCGTCGTCGACGGCTACGCAAAACTCACAGCACCAGCAATACCAGCAGGGATATATACCTTACAGCAACAATTATCAGCCGCCGAGCCCTTACTCAAGCTCAACGTTTCCCTCTCGCCAACAAGATTCTTACCAACAGCAGCCACAACAACATCAACAGCAGTACTACGGCTCAAACGCGTCGGACTCTACATACCAACGCACTTCTTCCGACCAGGCATCAATATATTCTTCCATCTCATCGGCGACTCGGAATTCTATTGTATCCGTCGCTCCAAGTGTGGTTGCCGATCTTATTCCTTCGCCGATGAACTTTAGCTCTGCCGATGGATTTACACTGGAGCGCCCCCGAGATGATCGGGAGGTAGAGAGAATGTTTCAGGAGCTTATGGAGAAGAGAGGCTTTTCTGGACTTCCGAAAGAGGCGCAACGGGGCATTATGGCCTACCCGACCAGTAAAAAGTGGATTCTGATTCACCAGGATAAATTGGCAGACTTTCAGGCGATACAGAAGGGGAAGGCGGCGGCGCAAGCTCAGGGAGAGACCCGGACGAGGGTGGCCCGGAGTGGTATGTGAAGAAGATTATGGATGGTAGCATCAGTGTGAAGCAGCTCGGGAGTTTGAGTGTGTCTCTTCGGACACAACCAATCAGGTACGCCACCTCCTGGAATTAGAATTTCTTTTCATCTTAAGGAATGAGTGGCTAATAAAACAATAATAAAGTTGGGTTAAAAAATTTATTGAGGCTCAGGGACAGGTCGCACTCACGACTGTTCTCCGGGGCATAAATAACCACACTGGAAAGAACAGTGCCGGATCCGATGCACTTCTTGACAAAGAATATGATATCGTAAAATGTTTAAAGGCCATAATGAACAGCATGTATGGTGCTGAGGATGCCTTTAAGCACCCTCACTGCGTTTCCGCGCTTACGGCGTCTCTCACCTCGCCACGAGTAACAACTAGAAAGCTCGTTTCAGAGGTTTTGACATTCCTGTGTCATTGGGAACGGCCAATCGGTCACACTAGTGTCATTGCTGCGCTAGATCAGCTGAAAACCTACCAAGGGGAACATGGCAGGTTCGACTCCTGGCTCAGGATCGTCGAGGTTACTATCGATGGCCGGGGAAAACTCGGGAGTCTTGTCGGCGCGAGTGAAGAGGTTCGGTCTGGGGGTATTGGAATGGAAAGCTTACTCATGGAATACGCGCTCGCAACACTGTTCTTGATCAATATCATTGCCACCGGCTGTGATGACCTCCATGCTCGTATCCACATCAGGGCGCAGTTGAAGGCATGCGGGTTTCAGAGGATTTCGACAAAGATGCAAGGGTTCCAGTACGACCTCATCGACAAGCAGATCCAGAAGTACGAAGATGACGCCGCAGCGGACTATGACGAGCTCATGGAGCGGGACGGAGGTAGTATGGCAGATAGTATAGAGGGAGATCCAAAAGATCTTAACGACCCCAATGCCATTGTAGAGGCCATCATGACCAAAGTCCAGGGTTCTCAAGCACAGGACTACTTTGTATCTTCACTGCAACATCTGTTACTCATGCGGATAATAACTATGAGGACCGACTACGCATGTTCCAGCTTGTCGATTCAATATTGGGTTATGTCGTTATGGACCGGCGCCTGCCGGATATGGAATTGAAAGCAAGTCTGAACTTTTCAGTTCAGGCGCTCATGGATAAGCTTCATACAGATGCAGAGGCCCGTCACGCACTTGAGCAAGCGTCTGAGTCCCGGCAGATTGCGGAAAATGCGATTGCCGAGCGAGATGCTATGAGCGAGCAGATTGCCATGGGTGCGGACGGACTAATCGCGAAATTACAGCAGCAATTGGAAGAGCAGACGCAGGTAATTGAGATTGGTAGACGGCAAATAATGGGACTTACCGGAGAGCTAGAAGAGATCAAACTCGCACATGCTGTGCAGATGCAAAAGAGTGAGTTGGAGACCAGAGAGCTATATCTTATGCTCCGGGACTCCCAAGATAAAGCAGACGCTGTGCATGCAAATATGGTCAAGAAGGCGAGGAAGGAAGGGAAACCTATTCCGGAAGATTTAAGCGTTACCCCGAACGGTATCTTGGACCGGAAGCTGCTCATGGAGAGGCTCGAGACGCAACTGGAGAGGAAAAAGACCGAGTTCAAGCTAGAGGGTAAAGTCTGGCAACAGGTAGCACCGAGTGATAGATTAAGAGAGCTCCGAGAGCGCATGGATGCCATTCAAATAGAGGCCAGACAAATAGAACAAGAGCACTTGGAGGAGGCTAGAAGGCAACGGAAGGGAGCTCCCCTAAGAGACATCTCCTTCCGGGACGTCTCGTTTGGAAATTACAGGAGAGAGGGCAGTGCCGATAGCGCCTACGAGAGAGCGATATCGCCAGTCCCTGCAAGGAATTTTGCTGATAGGGAGAGAATAAGAAATGAAGCTGGTCGGGAGGATGGGATCGCGGAGGGGAGCGTGGATGACGAGGAAGAATTTGAGTACGAATTTCCTCATATCATTGAGGTTGGAAGGAAACCGCGAGCATTGAAATCCCGGAATGGTGCCTACAGAAGGCATAAGATGCCAACTGATCAGGCCGCTGGAATGTTTAGCGAACTTACGAATAAGATTCCTAGAATTGATCCCGAAAGTGATGAGGAGGAGGAGGTTGAAGATGGGGATCCAACTGCTGGTGATGATGGGGTCGCCACTGGACGCTCGCCCTCCAGTACTGAGTCCGATTCTCCAAAGACACCCGTGGACCTTGGTGCCGGTACGGATGAGGAAGCCAAGTTTGATGGCCCCGCGGCTCCTAGTGGTTTAATAGGATTTAACACAGGGGCCCCTCCTCCGCCCGCGCCCCCACCACCGCCGGGCATGCCGGGTGCGCCAGGCTTAGCTGGCTTCGGCACCGGTGCCCCACCCCCCCCTCCACCGCCGCCAGGTATGACAGGTGCGCCAGGTTTAGTTGGCTTCGGCAACAGTGCCCCGCCCCCCCCTCCACCGCCGCCAGGTATGACAGGTGCGCCAGGTTTAGTTGGCTTCGGCAACAGTGCCCCGCCCCCCCCTCCACCGCGCCAGGTATGCCAGGATTTAGCGGTGGTGCCCCGCCCCCCCCTCCCCCTCCCGGGTTGATCGGTGGATTTCCCGGTGGCCCTCCTCCGCCTCCACCACCACCTCCACCTCCAGGTACGTCTATGGCTGGCTTTGGCGGTGGCGCGCCACCTCCGCCCCCTCCGCCCCCCGGGTTCGGAACCCGGGCACCCGGTATGCCCGGTATGCCTCCACCCCCTCCTGCGCCAATGGGTATGCTCTATGGTGGAGCCGGTGCGCTGTTCACTGGTATGAGGCCTAAGAAGAAGCTGAAGCCTATGCATTGGGAGAAGCTGGATGGCGTGGAGTACACCATTTGGGCGAGCCGATTCGATAAGGATGCAATGTTCGATGAGTTGAGCAAGAAGGGTATCTTGGAAGAGATGGAGCGCTTATTTGCGTTTAAGGAAGCTAAGATACTGAAGAAATCAGCTGGTGCAGCCGAGAAGAAGAAGGAGTTTTTGGACTCCTCGATCGTCAAGGCTTTCCAGATTTCCTTGTCTAAATATGCCAATATTCCTGTTGACCAGCTTGTCAAGAAGATACTGTCTTGTGACAAAGATATGCTTGATAACTCAGCCATCATGGACTTCTTGTTGAAGGACGAACTTTGCGTCATCTCTGATAATTTGTCCAAGAACTTGACGCCTTACAGTATCGATTGGACAGAACTAGACGCTGAAAAACAGAAGCGAGAAGCTGATCCTAACGAGCTGCGTAGAGAGGACCATATTTTCTTGGAAACAGCGTTTAATTTGCACCATTACTGGAAGGGTAGGATAAGGGCATTGGCTTTGACCAGAAGTTTGGATCCGGACTACACAGAATTACAAGGAAAGCTACATCAAATCGTCAAGGTTGCAGACAAAGTCCGGGGTTCAAAGGCTTTCCATGGGGTTCTCAATGTGGGTCATTCTTTATTAAGTTCGGCGCTTAACTAGTACTAATATATTCACTAGGTTATTTTGACTATGGGTAACTTTATGAACGATACCAATAAGCAAGCTTCTGGTTTCAAGCTCGGAACCCTCTCCCGTTTGGTTAACTTGAAGGATGATAAGAATCAAAGGTCACTCATGGACTACATTGAGATGTCGATCCGTAACAAGTTCCCTGAATGGCAGTCGTTCACGGATGATTTGCATGAATGTATTGCGCTAGAGAAAGGTTTGTATTATCCTTTTTTTTTTCCTTCTTGTGCAACCAAAAGAGGCTGTGACTGACAAGCTTTTGCAATAGCCGATGTGGACAACATGATGCAACAAGCAAAGAAGTTCATCGACAATATTCATAACATCCAGGCCTCTGTCGACGCCGGAAATCTCAGTGACCCGAAGAAATTCCACCCCCAAGATCGTGTCTTGCAAGTTGTATTACCGATCCTGCCGGAGGCGAGAAAGAAGGCTGGATATCTTAAAGACCACTTGGACGCCATGACCAAGACATTTAATGACCTTCTTACGTATTATGGTGAAGACCCGACAGACGAGCAATCGAGGAAGAAGTTCTTCAAAATGATTGCAGACTTTTTGAAAAATTACAAGGTAAGTTTTACCCCCTCCCCCCCCCCCCCTGGGGCTTTGATCTAGGTGTTGATTTTGTACTAGGCATCAAACAGTAAGAATTTGGAACTTGAGGATGATGAGAAACGAAGAGAGAGGATAAGGATTCAGAACACTGCAACCGCGATATCAAAGGTCAATGCAGAACAACTTGCCCCCAACAAATCTGGTGCTATGGATGCACTGCTTGAGAAGCTCAAGCAAGCTGGTCCAGCACACCGGCAAAGACGCCGTGATCAATACAAGGGCCGAGGAGTCCGAACAGCGTCAGGCACAAGCGGGCGAACAGTATCAGGCCAGAGCGTCGCTGGTGAAACATCTGGGGGAGAATCCGCATCACCGGAGATGCCGCTCACACCAATGACGCTTCCCGTTATCGAGGCGGCGGAAGAAGGAGGCTCCTTGGCATCGAGGTCTCAAGAGATATTAATACGCCTACGCGGGGAGAATAGCGGTGATAGTGCTGCGGCCACCGGAACAGCTGGAAGTCTCCGTGTACGGAGGAAAAGGGGCAGTGGGGACGGCTCAGGAAGGGAGAGGAGGAGAAGACAAGGTAGCAACGTGTCGGCGTCTGGTGCTGAGGCTGCTCTAGAGGGGGAGGATGCGGAGAATCCCGATGAAATGATCGCAAGGGCGAAGTTAGCATTGATGAACATGCGGAGGGGATCGGAGGCAGATGTAGAAGAAGATGCTGACCCTGCAACGGGCGCAATGCCGACACCCACAACAATTGTATCACCGCCATCACCAGAGCCAGAAAAGGCGGAGCCAGTGGTTGCGGCACCGGAGTAGTATACTTTTTGGTTAGAGGGTCTCATTGTGATTTTTTTTTTTTTTTGCTTGCTTGTTTGTTTGTGTTAATGTTTTTGTCTTTTTTGTTCCGTTGGGGTTTATTTCTTTATCGGCCCTCGCCTCAAAGTGGGGGGTAATTAATGGGTTTCTCGTTCTCTACGGGTCTGTGGTTTCTTTATTTTTCTTTTTTTTCATTCTGTGGGGGGTTTTCCTTAAGTCTCGTTTTATTACCATTACTCTGATTCTTTGTATATGTGGAAGACTCCCTTTCCTTTTTGCCTGCTCGATATATTCTTTCTATACGTGCATGGCATAGCCTGACACTGGCTGAACATTCATCCTCTTTCCTTTGTCTATTATCTTTTTGAGTACTGGACTATATAAACTATGTCGGCATGTTCTAGGATGGTCGGTTTAGTCTGGTCCCGGCTTATACATAGTTTTTGTGTCACCTCTGTAATGGAGTTTCTGTCTGATTCCCGTTATGGACACACTATATATGCGTTCCCTCACACCTTCTAAAGTTGGGTTTTCTTATTTTTTTTCTCCTGTTTATTCAATATACCCTCTTGTTAATTTCGTTACTACCAGGCACATGGGTTAGTGGGCGGGGTTTGTAGGTGGGTTTTTATATTTTTGATTCGTCTCTTGTGGATACGCTTATTCGGGGCGGGGGGGTGGGGGGTGGGGGGTGGGGGCCTACCACAGGAGGGGTATATTCGTTTTTTTTTTATTTTATTTTATCTGGTCTATATAATTGTTTAGTTTGCCCTTAGGTGTGGGGTAAAAAGGATAGGATGTATAAGTTTTTGTGCAATAAAAAAAATATCCCCTCTTTTTTTTTTTGGTGAACGGGTGAACGGGTGAACGGGTGATCTACTGTGAAGCGTTTGGCTACCCTTCATAAGGCGTCACTCGGGCCTCCCGCAGAGCCGAGTGATGCGATGTGAATACGGGGACGGCGTTCGACTACATATAACGCCGCTAGCATATTCGATTGGAGTCGGGCGGCCACTGAGATCAGGTTATGTGTTGATGATAAAATAAGGTATGTAGGACGATTTATGTGACGGTACAACGCACTACTAATCTTATTTTATGGTAAGATCCAATAAGTAGCTGATACATGCATGTATGTTCTAGGCACTGTAAGGCATACATTCAACAAGTTCGATATATACACCCTGACACTTCCGCCCCCCCATCAATTTTATCTCGATCGAAAAAGGCCATTCCTTCATTGTGATTGATATCCTGAGGGGGTTGTTGCTCGGAGTCAAAGCCTAGCTAGGAGAGCATTGAGGTAACTTCGGGCATGTCTGGCTCGATTTTCGAAGCTAAACCATCGAAACGGACGTAATTCGATCACGGTACATCCCCCTACTCGCAGCCCCAAGGCGTCTCAAAGTGCCTTGTGGACCATGTTGCCGATTTATCTTCACTGTGTAGCTTTTTTTGTAGTTAATACGGGGATTCGATCCGTGTGTACATGTAAAGTCAATTTGGGGGCAACGACGAAAACACAGCTTTCAGTCAATCAAGCGATTAGATACCAGCCTGAGCGCCTGTGCTTTGTCCGCCAAATATCCCTGTTCGTCGTTCAACCAGTTTCGTCATTGTCCCCAAAATGACTATAGTTACTATCCTTGTAATCATATGTTGTTTCCGCCGCAACTTGCATCCGCATGATGGGCATCCTAGTAGGCGATCAAGAGCCCGGCCGTTGAGCCCATGGTCTGTATCTTGCAGAGATCGGCTCTATAACATCAGTCTCTATATTAAAACACTTTCATTATGACTAGATCTTGAGTGATCGGAGATAGGAACGTTGTCTTGAAGTCAATGCATGTATGTAATTACATAAAGCTTGATCCTGACCAAAGAACGTATTTCGAGTGAGATGTTATGAAGTTACCTAAAAAAAAAAAAAGTACCACATGTATATACGTATGTTATGTTACTACATGTCCTCCACAGCCTGCAACGGTTCAAAGCGGGGTGGCTACGTGTGCGTGAGATATTTTAGGATCTTGGTGTCATTCTCTCGAGAGAATGGTACTATATATGTCAACCATAAACTTCGCGAGTATGTATTTTATCTCTCCCTTCTTTCTTCCCTCATTAAGTGTGTAATTTATGGAAGTTCTATTTCTTTGGGCTATGCCGAGCAATCGGCCTTGGATTATTATTAGGCAATGGTGTGATTTCGATTTTGCAACTATTCTGCAACCTGAAGCCTTAGATCTTGAGGGAGAACCTACACGGGGATAACTTGTCAAAAATGGATATAAATACATGCACTTACTTAGGCAACTCTATCCTTTCAGTGCCTTGCTCTAATATTAGGACCCTAACACAATAAATACATGTGGTGTGTAATAGTTCAAGATCTCTTCTTGGTAAACGATTAGCTCCCGGAGCTGCATTAATCCTTGGCAGAGATCGCTGAGATCGTAGCAAGGTGTAGCCTACATACAGAGGTTATAGAGCTGCTGTCATCGGGGTTTGGTTGTGGGGGCAGGCAGATGCGGGAGTTAAGATTTTTCACGTCATATGATATGATCTAGAGTTTTCACCGTTATCCCTACCAGATAAACGAGCAAGATTTCCTTGATAGTTTTAAATTATCTTTCATAGAAGAAAACTGTCTGATACTCGTCTACGTGTAGAAATGTGCCTTTGGAACCTCGAGCCCGGCGTTTCTCGCTTATCACCCTTGCGTCTTGTGTGTTGGCAGGAACTGTGATGGTGCCGTTGTAAACCCGTAGATAGGGTCACCGTTAATGCAACTAATGGCGTATGATTATGATTAAACGAACGTTTTAATTGCTAATTCCTGTGTGATTTATCATGATCCTGAGTGATTTCTCGGCACTTTTCGGCACCGTCGCCACTGTGGGGAAGATCCCCTGAATCCCGCACCCACATCAGGCGTAGCCTGCCGGAACGGAACAACCATCGGAACAACTATGTGCTTAAGGACAAACTTAAGTGCAATTTTCTAGCGCCGCTAATTGCCTAACTCCCCGAGAGCATCGTGAAGTCGATACGCGCGCTGGTGCTAATGAAAGATAGAGGTAGCAAGCCAATACGTTAGCTAATTCTATCATTAATGTGCGACAGTGCCGTACGTACCCAAAGCTATACCCCACTCAGGGGGGTAGCTAGTTCTTGACTCTCCCACCACATCGCGTAAGAGGGTGAAGTGATTGATATTTCTTTGTAGATGTTAGAAGATGTGCTATTGTCGGGTTTCTCTTGAAGTTGACACCTCGACTGTACCAAGCTTCTCGCACCAAGCATCCGCGTATAGTGTCACTAGATTATAATTATTAGAGATGAGAAAGGACAGATGGCAAATGCAAGGCAAACTCCTAAGTGGGCGTCGCCTTGTAGAAGTCCTTTTGGCGGGGTAAGAGAGGAAACTGTTGCCAGATATTTGTCTCCCGATGTGTACCCGGGAGTTTGTCTGTGTTGTTCCGCCGGTAAGGATTCCTCTACGCCATCGCTGAGCAGCTACTTCCGCCGACCCGTGCCAAGATGTCAGGGCTGATGCGCCTTATCGATAAAAAAAAATTGCGGGGGAGCCAGGGTGCAGTTTCACACCAGAAATCCCCTGAGCGCTAGACCATATCAAGTAGACCCGACGTATCCCCGAGAGATATTTGCCGTACTTGTGAAGGGGTGGTGAGAATGATGAGGATGTTGGGTTACGCTAATTGAAGAGGGGTGATGATGGTGAGCTAGGAATTGCTTACAGAATTGTTCTTGCAATAGCGGGAACACACTTCTCCCTCGGGTATAGTTGGCATTTAGGTGCTATGCACAAGTTTGTTTGGTAAAGTATTTAAAGAGCCCAAAAGCCTGGATTCTTCAAAATCATCATCAGATTCATTCATCACTCTTCACGCACTCATCTCATCACCTCATCGATTCAATTTTAGAATCGACATTTTCCCTACACATTAGATCATCCAATAATACTGAACAACCTGCCGGTCGTTCCCCGTTCTATTACCGGTACGCATGCATTGCTCCTTCTGCCTATTATTCCCATCGCTGGATCGCTGGAAATCAGCATATAGCCGAACAGCTTCTCCCCACCCCCCTCCCCCCAACTTCTTCATATAACTGTACTGACATTCTCCTCGCAATTCCTATAGCTACACAACTCTTCAAGTAGTCAACTACACTCAAATCTTTCAACATGGTATTTGCTGCTCCTCTACGCTCTTCGTCCTCACTTTTGAGAAGACAATTCCTCCGTCCTTCAGTGCTTTCAGCGACAACTGCTAGAAAAACGGCTTTCGGAGCTATCTCGGGGGCTCGTACGCTAACAGCAACTTTCAACCCACAGGTCAAAGTTCTCGCAGTTCTCTACGATGTAAGTCATTCAGAGACGTTTTTCTAGTTTAGTGGTTTAGCAACTAATTATAGCGTAGGGTGGTCAACACGCCAAGGACGTTCCTGAGCTCCTCGGAGCTAGTGAGAACGAGCTCGGTTTGAGGAAATGGCTCGAAGACCAGGGTCACACCCTCATCACCACTTCCGACAAGGAAGGCCCCAACTCTGTCTTCGAGCGTGAGTTGGTCGACGCCGAGATCATCATCACCACTCCGTGAGTTATCATAGTTAGGTTTGAGATTGATAGAGGCTGACTTTTGTGTAGTTTCCACCCTGGATACTTGACCGCCGACCGCCTTGCTAAGGCCAAGAACCTCAAGCTTGCCGTTACCGCCGGTATTGGGTCTGACCACGTCGATCTCAATGTTGCCAACAAGACCAACGGCGGTATCACCGTCGCTGAGGTTACTGGGTCTAACGTTGTCTCCGTTGCTGAGCACGTTGTCATGACTATCCTCGCTCTTGTCCGTAACTTTGTTCCTGCCCACGAGCAAATCCAGGCTGGTGAGTGGGATGTTGCGGCTGTCGCCAAGGATGAGTACGACCTTGAGGACAAGGTTGTCGGGACTGTCGGTGTCGGCAGAATCGGAGAGCGCGTTTTGAGACGTCTCCAAGGATTTGATTGCAAGGAGCTCTTGTACTACGACTACCAGGTTTGTACTATCTCGCAGATGTATAGAAACTCAGCTAACAGTTTAACAGCCTCTGTCTCCTGAGGTCGAGAAGGCTCTCGGCGCCCGCCGTGTGGAAAACCTTGAGGAGCTAGTTTCCCAGTGTGATGTTGTCACCATTAACTGCCCTCTCCATGAGAGCACAAAGGGTCTCTTCAACAAGCAACTTATCTCCAAGATGAAGAAGGGCTCATGGCTCGTCAACACCGCTCGTGGTGCCATCGTTGTCAAGGAGGACGTCGCCGAGGCTCTCAAGAGCGGACACCTCCGCGGATACGGTGGTGATGTTTGGTTTCCCCAGCCCGCCCCCAAGGACCACCCTCTGCGCTACGCCAAGAACCCCTTCGGTGGTGGAAACGCTATGGTTCCCCACATGTCTGGTACCTCCATCGATGCTCAGAAGAGATACGCTGCTGGCACAAAGGCCATCATCCAGAGCTACCTTTCTGGAAAGCACGACTACCGCCCTGAGGACTTGATCGTCTACAATGGTGACTACGCCACCAGGGCTTACGGACAGAGGGACAAGAAATAGATCTTTGATTTCTAAGAGGGGAGCATGAAAATATACCATTGTTTGTGTTCTTTTCCACATTGCTCGTTTTTGTATGAAGGATCAAGCCGGTGTTTTCTCTTTGTTTTTATGCTGGATTTGATGGGATTATGGGAATTTTTATGGGTGTATATTAAGGTTTAAATTGGACTGAGCTAAATTTTTCAACCGGGAATGGATCATGAACAATCACTCGAACAGGACTCTTAGCCACAAGAGTAAATTAAACAATTGAAGTGGCATTATTGACTTTGATTCGGTTCCAACTTTCATTAATCCCTTCTAGATATCTATTAATAACAGCCCTCGGCTTAAACTAGACTGAAGCAGGCGATAATCTGATACCATTCGTATAACTAGGTCGGGTCGCTTGTGGTAAGACTTAATTTAAGCTACTCGATAGGCGTATAAAAGCTCAGAGGATCTACTAAACAAGCCTCCGTCCAGAGAACCATGTACCAAGGACGAGTGATATTCCGTGACGTAAAAACCGTCGATGTTATAGTGCCAGTTGTCGGCAACGCACACCAGCTACTACCTAGCTAGAAGCCACATTAATATACGTGCTATATGGGGGGTCTGAAGTGAGATAACCAAGCTCTAGCATCTACCCTTTCCCGAGAGTACATAAAAAAAACGGACCGACTACGCCAATGCACAACCAATGTATGCACTACTGGTGCCGGGTCATAATAAACGCCCTTCCACCCCAGTCTCTGCACCACCCGCGAAGGGGGTGTTAGTTTAGTCTTAAGCATAAGCATACCCCCACTGCTGGCACCACATACATGTACATGTACCTACAAGCAAGCAGCACGTCCCACCGAGTATAGCGGGAGGCCGCACCATAAGCCTGACCTGGCCTAACCTGACCTCCAGCCCTATGTAGTTTCTGCTTACGGCTATTGTGTTTATTCAGCTACGCTACGATACGGTACATGTTGTGCCCCACAAAACAAAGCGAGTGAGAAGGGACAACCCACCGCCACTACCACCCTCTCTACCATAAAAGAACAGAAAAAAGGAGAAAAAGAAAAAGGGAAAGTTCCAAAAACTGCCAAGATACTGATAGATATTGCTGCTGGCTGCATATATAGGTAGGTAGTTAGTTGATAGTTCCGTTCGTTCCGTTCGTTCGTTCGTTCGTTCGTTCATCGATAGATCCCAAAAACCCCAAGTAGAACCACCCGCCCACCCACCCACCACCAACCCACCACCCAACCCAACCCAACCCAACCAGCCCAACCACCCCTTCCAAAGCCACAGCCCAGACAAGAAAGGAAGAAAAAAGAAGAGAATAAAAAATAATAATAAAAAAAGAACAATAAGCTACTCTACACAACACAACACAACACTAAGCAGCCCCCTGAGGTCTAATCACCGCTCTACTCAGCAGCCCCCTCAACTCATCACTAATGACCACCCCCTCCTTCACCTCCTTCCCCTTCCCCGCCGCGCTCGCGCTACTACCCGCCGCACCACTCGAAGAACCCCCACCGCCGCTAGTGGTGCGCCTCCTCACCGCTGCTCCCGGCGCCGGTACCACAGCGGCCTTACGATCCACCGCCTCCACGGTCCTCTGGAACCTCCTGAAGAGGCTCTCGGCCCTAGCCCTTACAACGTCCAGCTCGATGGTGCCGCTCAGCTCATTGACGTACTTGAGCACCTCGTCAAAGTGCTTCAAGTGCTCCATGATGACGCCTCTATGCTTCTGCAGCACCGCCAGCGCAATAAACAGGTGGAACTGGCTGCTCAGGTAGTTTGTCCACAGCGTCTCCCACAGGCGCAGCACATCGTCCCACGCAAACTCGCGCTTGTACCACACCAGCAGCATGCGGAAGAAGAAGAAGAAGTTTGTCGAGTCTGCGCTCTGGAGATGCGCGTACAGCGGCGGATCCATCAGCTGCACCAGATGGTCGAGCGTGACGAGCTGCGCGCGCATGCCCGACTGGTCGCGCAGGAAGTTGCGCTCCGTGCGGTTCATGAACCCCACAAAGGCCCAGAATGCGGCGGCGTCGTCTTGCAGGACGGCGTAGATGGGGGCGAGGAGGTCGGACATGCCCTGCACGTAGCCAAGGGTGGTGTTGTACTCGTTGTATGTCAGCAGCATGTCTTTCATCTGCTCCATGTGCACGTTCGTGCCGACTTCGGCAAAGGGCGAGTCCGGGTCTGGGTGTGGAATATCTTCACCGGCAAAGATGGGAACATTCCGGTCGGTGCGGTGGACGTCCTTCTCTATATAACTATTAGCGGGAATGATCGCGAGGCGGTAATGATTTGATAAGCGGGGCAGAAGGGGTTACCAATACGATTGTTCTGGTCGCGCCAGTACTCATCGCCATTTCGGCGATCTATGTCATCCCACCACTTGCCTTTGAGCCGGACATATTCATCCCGCTTGCTGTTCATGATGGCAGTTCTCTCGTCCCGAGTGCTATCCCACGGATACACATCCAGTAACCACAGCCAGATTTCCTTCCTGGCAGCGCCCGGCTCGATACCGCCATGGAAAATGCGCTCCTTGACCTCCATCTCCGTGACCACAAGCTTCCCAGTACTATCCAGCCACCGGTTCCACTCTTGCATCGAGACCGGCTTCGAGTCCTGTCCCGACTCAATATCAAGGATCTCAAACTCACCGACCGCCGAGTCCTCGAGCTCCATGACATCCCGATTGGTCCACACGACCCTTCCCTGATCCCGCTCACTCTGCTCCGCGATGCCCATGGCCCACCTCGCGAGATACAACCTCGCCGAGTCAAACTCATCCTGCAGGCTGACCACATCCGGATTCTTCAGCAGCCTTTTTACCGCCGGCGGAACCGCGCCACTATCCAAAATCTCCTCCGCCGTCCTCCTCGTGAACCTAGTGACCCTCGTGAACCTCTCCAGGAAGCTCCACCTCGCCTCCTTCCACACCTTCGTCAACGGGTCCATCCCCGCACTGCTGCTGCTCCCCTCGTTGGCACGATCAACGCCGATCGTGTTGACGGGCATATTGACGAAGCTCGTCAGGTCCTCCTTGCTAGGATCAACCAAGTACAAGCTCTTCTCAACCTCGCTCCTCTCCACCCTCACAAACCTCCTCAACCACCTCAAAACCTCATCGCCGCCCCAGAAAAGGCCGCCATCCTCGCCAAACGGGTCAAAGTTGGCCTTTGCGCGCTTCTTGCTCTGCGCAATGGTACTCGCGCACTCGCTGTCATGGAAGAAGAGCGCGGGGAACGATTCGCCGCCGCGCGTATTCACCACCACGCTGCCCCACCACCAGCCAAGATTGGGCGGGCGGATCAGCAGGCTGTAGATCTGCGACACGGGCACGGCAAATGCGTAGTTTGACAGCGAGTTGCCCGTCGGCGGCGGCGGGACAAGGTACGACTGCCGCGGCGGCCGCTCGTCCCCAATCAGGTCGACCTTGACGTAGGTGTCGTAGGCGTCGCCGAGCGCCGACTCGGGCAGCCACGTCAGGAGCAGCGAGGAGGGCGTGGACTCGGGGCTCGTCTCGGAGTGTAGCGAGGGGGGCGGCTTCTGCTGCACGAGGGCTATGAAGCCGGGGATGTTGTCGCGCTGCGAGGGCGTGGGGTGCACGTAGACCTAGCTGTGTAGTCAGCAGATTGCTCTTGGCTAGGGTGGGGTAGCTAGCTAGCTAGCGGCAGAACCTTTGACTTGCTGTAGAGCAGCTTCACGCCCCTGCCAGAGCTGGTGTGAGTGATTGTGCTATAGTCCTCCTCGTCATTATCGCTGAGGTCGTAGTAGCTCCCGCTCGGGCTTGCGGGCGGCGTGTACTCGGGCATCTTCTTCTTGCTGCTGGAGCCGGAAGCCATGCTGGGTGTCTGTCTATCTGTATGTATATATATTCAGGGGATGAGACGGATGAGATGGGGGTTATGGGGATGGGATGTAGAGTAGTGGGTTGTGGTTGTTGGTTGGTTGGGGTTGTTGGTTGTGGGTGGGTGGGTGGCGGTGAGATCAGCGGGTGCGTGGGATGACGACGCACCCGTGGCACGTGAATGTGGCTGGGGGCGGGTGCGTTACGTATATGTACTTTCTCCCAAATATTCTCTGCCCACTGAACTCTGTATACTACTTACATAAGTAGGGGTGGGTAGATACAGCTACATTTCTATGGGGGGGGGGGGTGAGGGGTGAGAGATGGTGTGGGGTAATGATTCTTTTCAGGCATGGTTGTTGGCTGCCGTGCCGACAACCACTTTACTGTCGCTGCTATCATTTCCGCATCATCACATGGGTCTAATGCACAGAATGTTTTATTCACCGTAAATACACCTCCACTCACTCACTCACGGCCCATGTTATTAACACCGTATCGAATCGCGGGGGAACAAAGAAAGAGGGAAGAAAGAGAAGGGGGAGTGAAGAAGAATACAATGTAAACCTTTTTTTTTTCCTCCTCGAGCTCGTAAACCATCCTTGTCGTATCGTGGAATGGAGTAGGAAGTGGGTAGGATATAGTATCAAGAAAAGAAAAGAAATATAATGGAAAAGAAAGAGAAAAAGTAAAGACTAAAGAAAAGGCAAAGAAGAGAAGAAGAAAAGCTCGTCAACAAATATGCATATTTAAAAGAAGAATCTATGGTAGTTGTGGCAGAAAAAGAAGTAGTAGTAGTAGTAGTAGTAGTAGTAGTAGTAGTAGTAGACAAGACAAGACAAGACAAGGACAGGAGACCACAACTCAGCCTAATACCCTCCGCCCCTCCGCCCCCCCAACACCCCAGACCCACTCGGCAATCCCACTCTGCCACCGCCACCGCCCTGCTGCGGCCTCCTCAGGTTACCGCCACCCCCGCTGCTGCCACCACCACCACCACCACCACCATAATACCCAGGCACCCCCGGCGCACTATACGCCTCATTCTCCCACGGCATGCCGCCGCCGCCGCCGCCGCCCTGTCTCCTCGGCGGCGGCGCACCCCCACCAAACATGTGCTCGCCCGGCATCTGGACACTCTGCGGCGGCGGCGGCGGGCTGAACTGACCCTGCGGCGGCGGGCTCGCCGTCCTCCCACCCCACAAACGCTCCTTAATCCTCTGCTGCGCACTCGTCAACGCCTTCCCAGGCCCATCCTGCACCGGCGTCGGCCTCCTCTCATCAGGGAACAAGCTCGGCTGCTGCTGCTGCTGCTGCTGCTGTCTCTGCCCGGGGCCCCCCCCACCGCCGCCGGGGGGCTGCTGCTGGAACCGCTGCGGCTGCGGGTTGTCCCAGATGTCCGAGAGCGACGCGTTGACGCCCTGCCGGTTGTGGCCGGGCGGCGCCATCTTGTTGGTCTGGCGGAGGGACTGCACGGGCGGGGGCCCGCCGCCGAGCCAGTCCGGGATGGGCCGCTCGTTCTCCTGGTAGTAGGCGCGGAGGCAGCGGGCGATGTGGGAGTCGTCCTCCGTGTCGCCGTCGTCGGTGTCGCCGCGGATGGACTGGTAGCGGGACTTTGTGGCCGTGAGGAGGTTGGAGAAGTAGGCCATTGCTTTGTTGTTTGTTGTTGGGTTGTTTGTGTGTTTAGGGGGGTGCAGAGGGGTGATGTGTGGTGGTGCCTCCTCTTCCCGCGGGATGTTGCTGTGCTGCTTTGCTTGCTACTTTCTATGTGGTGTCTGTCTGTCCCTCTGTTTATTTATTGCTTTATTTATTTTTATCTTTTTCCCTTCTATCCTCGTCCCCCCGTGGCTGGTAGGTAGACACAGCAGCACACGACAGGTATCTACTACGGGCAACACCTGGTACCTGTAGACAAGAGCCCAAGACAAGACCCGAGAGCAAGAAAAGAAAAGGGGATCTCCGAGGGGGGTGGATGGGAGATCAAGATAGACGAGATGATGGTGATGGTGATGGTGTGTGAGTGAGTGAGTGTGTGTGTGTGTGTTTGCTCTGCTCTGCTCTGCCACCGCAAAGAGCACGGCCTGCTTATTTTTGGCTAAACCGCCTCTGGGAGACATAACCACGTGATGCAAAGCCAACAAAGGGGAAGGTGGGATGGCGGATGAGTAAGCAATGCATCATGATATATCACTCGGGTGTTTGTTCTGGGGCCGGGTAGATTCATATTTCTTTTGCCCAAACCTTTGGTAGACTGCCTTTGCCGTACTGGCCGCAGCATAGGAGCTCCGCGGCGGTATGGCCATGTATACCTTGTGTGCATGTTGATCAGTCTGCAACTGATCGAGAGCTCCCTGAACCAATGCTATATAATATCACCCCTTGCTAGCTAGCTAGGTACATACCCACGCCTAAGCTCCAGGTGTACTAGTATCAACCGTCAGTCCACCACCGCACTCAAGGGCGTCTGGCAGGCCCACCACCACCACCACCACCACCACCTCCTTAGCTACAGCCAGCCTACGTACTGGTCGACTCACCAGCGCTTTGTATATACACCACTGCCCATCCAGTAGGTTCAGCGCATGCAGTATACCCGGTGCTGGACTTCTTGCCCCGTGCGCCCAGCTACACGCTCCTGCTGCGTTGACACGCAGAACCCGCTGCGATACTGATCGCAGCAAAGGCAGCGGACGCCAGCTCTAGACCTCAGCGGCCGGCAGCTGTCCATGGGTCTGCTATCTATATCTACGGCTGTAAATACTATACACAGGCTACAGAAATGTGCATACATACCTACCGCCGGCAACACGGCCACCAACCAACTGCCTGTGTGTGTTCCACCAAGTCGCGTGCCGAACCGACTCACGGGCCATCACTCGACCCCGCCAATTGCAAGAAACCCCGGCCCTGTAATACGTGTAGTATACTGTGCCAACGTAGACAGCCGCATCTCATCTCATCTATCTAGCTTATACGTAAGGGGCCTGACAGAGTGCCAGACTGCTAGCCGCCAACTGTCAACTGTCTCCTCGCGTGGTCTTTCAGATATACAGACATGCAGCGACGTTATAAAAGAGCAGCGCTACATCTGGCGGGTCGGGGGCGCTAGCAGCCGGCCCGTTACAGTGGCTGGTGGCTTACAGAAGAAGGCACCCACGAGCCCCCAATACCCAGTTCCTGCCAACTAGCAATGCTAACAACAGGTGTGTGGGTGTGCAGACAAAACCCTAGACCTGGGCTAGGGTTGTTTCCGCGCTGTGAAGCAGATTTCGCTTACGGGTAGTTTTGGGCACTGCGCATCGGGGACGCTGGCTGGCGAGGTGTTGGAATCTTGGGGATGGTGTGTTGGGTTCATCGTCACGTCGGGTTTGGTATTACATACAGTGCTCAACATGCGCGGTCGTGTATTGCCATAGGAGATTTGATTTGCAATGCTTGAGAATACTGCGTGTAGGTGGGTGGGTGGGTTTACCTCGTGTGTGTCTTCAGTACGGACAGACGTCTCACCGACAGACGTCATCAATTCCGCCCTTCGTTTTGATTAATTGATACAAGTATTTGCATACCCACACACATACATGAGATTAGGGCTTCCCCTCTCCCAAGCCGCTTATCGGGACTTTGTTTTGTTACTTTTGCAAGTGTCATCATATCGGAGATACTTCTTATTTGCCATCCTCACAACACGTCACTCGGTCAAGCACACACACACACACAAAACACTACGACACGGCACATCACAACTTAACTCCTCTCATCTCATCTCATCTCGCATCCTGCATTGGCATCAATATATATCTCAAGTGTATGCATATACAGGTTTCTGAATACTACATACGTATTTGAGATACACTCCAAACAACTATATACCCATGGGCCCCATCATCACCAACCTCAGTGTCCCCCCTCCTCCACCAGCACCTCCCCCTCCCCCCTCCAACGACGACACCAGCGACGAGATGACCCTCCACGGCCTCAACAACGCCCGCTCCCGCTACACCCAAACCATCCTCCTAGGCGCCACCGAAATCCACACCTTCCTCACCACCCTGCACCTCCCCATCCCCGCCACCCTCCCCCCCCGCATCGACATCCCCCGCGGCCTCTCATTCACCGCCTTCCTCAGCGCCCGCCTGCACACCCCCACGGCACCCATGCCCGCGCGCACCCGCCCATGGGACATCCGCATGCCGCTCCCCTGGCTGTACCCGTCCGCGGCGGCCGGCGCCGACCACGCCCTCCCCACACGCAAAGTCTGGGCAACACGCATGCGCCCCGGGCGCAGCACCTCCGAGACCGCGGCGGCCGTGGCGGCGCTGCTGCACCGCATCGACGTGGGCGGGCCGCTACAGTTCCGGGGCACCACGCGCTGGGACGCCGAGCGCGCGGCCGTGGAGGCGTTTGGGCCTGCGCGCGTGGAGCCCACGGACCTCGGCCCGGGCGTGTACACGACCGGGAGCCTGGAGCTTGCCGTGGCGTATGCGGGGTGGTGCGCGGGCGTGGTGTGGGTGTTTGCCGAGGCGGCGGCGTGGCGCGCGGTCAGGGTTGCTAGGGTCGAGGGCGCGGAGTGGGTGTGTGTTGCGGGCGGGAGGGGGGCGCGCGAGGGCGGCGAGGACGTGCTCGTTGGCGCCGTCAGTGATGATAGGGGCCCGGCGGGGCTGCAGGGGTGCGAGATGGGGAGGGTCGACGTTGTGCCCATGGAGGGTGGCGGCGAGTGGTTGTGCTGGAGGAGTAGGAAGGCGTGGGGGGCGCTGGGGAAGGGGCTGGTGGCGTTGGTGTATCTGGAGGACCTGCCGGAGGTGGTGTATGAGGGCTGGACGGTCGAGTAGGACACGGGCAGCGAGCGGACTGGTACTTTGGCGGATGGGGCGTTCGGTATGTCGATATGCCCCACATCCTATAGATTTGTATATATAGAAAAGACACTTGCGTTGTAAAATTAAAATTAAAAACTAGCACCGGAATATAATGATTAATCAGCTAGAGAGGCGTACGTTCTGGCGAGTAAGGCATGTCAGATATCTAAATCAACCAAAGTAATAATAAGAACAACTAATTAACCACCTGCATACAGTTAATGAACTAAACAACAAAAAAGAACTAGTTAGTCAAACCAAAAAGGAACGAGTGACGCACCATGACGCACCGAAAACGTGCACCCAGGTTGTGCCGGAACGGTCAGATAGCCACCACAGACTCCTCACAACCACATAAATACAGCCAACACAACCCGTGGCAGCCTGTGTGTGTCTGCCGTGCAATCAACGAGCGTAATGGCTAAGGTGGAGAGAGGATGCCTAATGCGAACAGCCCCCTATTACTGTCTCTCATCATAAGCCCTGGCTCTTTGCAGGCCAGAGGCCTCCCTGAAAAAAAATGCAGACTTGTGTCTCATGCGTACGTACGGCCAAAATATCCACACTGATTGAGGCTTCCGCGCTTCTATGTCACTTTCCGGCGCCCATGGGGTACATGTGGTTACAAAGGACCCGCCTTTCTGACCTGTCTGCAGCGTTACCATTTCTGTCCGTCGTAGGTAGGTAGATGTTGGCCGTTACCGGCTGGGTTAAGGCTGAGTTGGGTTTGAGCATGGGTAAGTCTTGCCTTGCCATGGCTACAGATCTGGCGTAACATTGACTTAGTACTTTGTAAGGCAGTAGGTCCCCGTTTGACTTCTGCGTGGCTCCATTATGCAAGGAATTGTTGTTCTTTGTCCGCCCCGACAACCACACCATGTGTTGTCTGCTTCTGTTCAGATATATCAGAGTTTTCATAATGATAGCCAAGAAACCCCCCAAAAATCCCGGCTTCTTGGCATATATCGCTTAACAGTCCCGAATTCTTATTTTCTCTTGGCGCAGGGCCGAGTGATGGCCCGTGAGCTCGGCACATCTCACCAGCCACATACTTGGCAAGGCGGATGTGCTAGTGTTGCATACATGTATCTGCATACGGTACTGACATGTAGTACTCGCAATTTCATTGCGTTTTTGAACACGACTAATATTAAAAAAAACGCCAAGACTACATTTTTGTATGGCATGTATGTTCAGAAACGTTATGAAGTTGCGAGTATATACGCGGAGGCCGCAAGGCGCAGCAGCCGTGTGATCGAGCGGAGATGTGGACCTGGGGCCCGCGGGGGCAGTGCAACGTGGTGTAACGGTGGTAGTGTTTGTTGAAGGGTAAGTGTGATACGGCTCACTCTCTCATGACAGTAAGTGAGTAGAACTCGGCGGTGCGGTTTGCGTTGCTACGTTCTACTCACTTACCCTTGACATCGTATTACATGTAAGGAGTAGCTGTCATGTAGTATGCACAATTACAGACGTTAGTTACGGAAGGCTGGAACTAGTGGTCCGTATCGATACCGCGGTGAATTGGGGCGGGACGAGCGGGGAGAGAGGGGCGTATATGTTATTACCCGGGAAGGCGCTAAGTTGTAGGTGCTCTGTACATTTTGGGAGACGGTTTTTTTTCCTGAGCGGGAGGTACGGTGGTTCGTGAATTATTGACAGAGAGCTGCATGCAACTGCGTGCGAGGTGGGACTAGCTGTTATGGTAGACGTTGGACCCTCACGTGATATGGTGGGTTAGGAGGACGAGTGATAATACATGCATGCTCCCAGAGAGGCCTAGGTATTTGTAAGAATGCCCTTCGCAAGAGAAAACCTACATTGTAGAGGTTTGTATAGCTATAGCTATATATTGGGGACGAGAGGACTAGGAGTACCAAGCGGTTGAGAAAAGTTTTTCCCCTTTCGATTCGGGACTAGCATATCCCCGGTCGTAATAAAGCTCCTGTACCATGAGCGATGGAAACTCTAGGTGTCTCGACGGTCAAGGACTCTATGCTCGCTGGAGACGGCTCAAAGAGGAAGCCTCTGTTCAACGTCTCAGCGCACTCGAGTCTTTGTCGGAGGACTTGACTAACCTCGGGATAAAAAACCGGGAGGTGTTGGTCTAAAAGGACTAGAATACCGGCTGTTACAGGTTACGACCTAGGGGATAGCATCTTTTAAAAGAGACGCTATAGTTTCGGATCTCCTGAACCCACATATATAGTTCTAGTGAGCGAAGACGGTTTTCTCGAGTGTTTTCTTTTGTGTTTTTCTTTTCTTTTGTTGAGTTTGGCGGCGGAAGGAGGGAGGTTCTGGGGATAAAATGGTGCGATATCGTCATAGCCTGATAGGCTGGATATGATTACTGATGTAAACAAAAAAAAAAAACGGTTTTCTCGAGTTTTGGAGCGGCGTACTACCTTTGGCGTGCAGAGCCATTAGTCATGGATAAATGGACTTCAGCCATAGCAAAAAAGGTTCCCTAGTACACATTAAGTCTGTCCTATTATCTTCCTAGCTTGGGGATGCTGTACCCCTAGAGACAGTCCAAACGACAGATAACCTGCCACTTCAAACTACCCTAACCCCGCGAAAGTCGTCCTTGTCAAAGAGGAAGCCTATGAACCCGAACCTATATTATATCAGAGAACGACCGTTTGCCATACACCAGTCTAGCAAGCATGGGAGAGTTATACCCTGGGCCGTGGTTTTTGAGCGGCTGGAGTGGGTGAGGTTCGGCGAATATATATGAGAAAGTGTGGACTGTGAACCTTGGTTAAAATTGATGTCCCGCAGTTAACTAGATCTCTCAAAGTTATGAGATCCCTATAGCTTATCTTTATATTGATAGGAGGGAATTGTGACGTAGAGGTAGCTTGAACTCACTACTAGGTACGATTTCTGTCAATTACTGGTAACTCACCCATCGAATCAGTCAATAACATTCTATGGGTTAACACCCACCTCGGTTTCGAAATTCCCCTTCTTCGCCCACCTATTTTATCCCCCGATCTCCCTACGTACTGCTAAAACAACTCGATCATTTGAGTCGCAGAACCCAAAGCCCCCAGTCTGGCCCGCGCTATTGCTTGCAGATAGGTAGATGGTATGTTAAGAGGATCAGGGGTTAATACCTTAACGCATTTGGAAATTGAATAAAAATATAAACGTTTACAGATCTAGTACCCCAATTAAAGCTTTCTCCATGTCTACATGACATCTTCGGGATATACAGACTTTTGGCTTTCTTGTGGTCTGTGTGTCTTCGGGCCGCGCGGCTCGGACGGCTATTCCAGGCAGGCCGGTCCATGTGAGATTTTAAGGTTCCGTTCTCCCATCTGATAGGGTGTTAGAGCGAGCGACGATGCAAACATGCGTTTCTCCTGATCTACCACTCTAATTTTTTTTTCTTTTCTTTCCTTGACGGGAACGGCAACTCGGCATGCAGCCTTAGTGTCTTGGAGAATGCCTGATGACGCGTTATCGCCTGAAGGCCATTTAGTCTCTTGCTTTCTATGATTTTTATTCACTCCTCATCCTTCTCTCATCCTTCCCATCCCTCTCACCACCAGCAGTCTCTCGCGGATGGATTAATTCTATGGATGTTTCAACAAGTTGGGTTGGTGTGTCAACAGAGCCGCTCGGCCAACCATAGAGAGTCATAATCGACGATAAAGTCACATCTATATAATTTCTTCTTTGACCACCGACGTTGGATATGTGCTTCGATCATGAATATGACTACATATTTGTAGGCCCTCTCCTACCGGCTCTTTTACCACTTTAGTGCTAACACAAATGTACTGGTTATCATTAAGGTCAACGGGTCCTAGTTCAGCATCACATACATGATCTCAAGGCTTTCACCAATAATGTAGTCTTCTGCTAGCTCTTGATAAGCCTTGACCTTTTAATAGACCTAAACTATCCACTTATATGTTCCTACAGCAGCGGTCTCAATACAAATAAGGTTACCTTATCTACAAGGTATAATTTGCACGTCTGAGCGCTTTCAAGGAAGGCTGTGTTTGATCCTAGACCCCGAAAGGCTGAGGTCGTGGCAAGATTGCATAGGTCTTACAAGGCAGAATAAGGTTTTAAATCCCGTTAGAACTTAGCATGGAAACATCACTGACTGTACTGACGTTTTAGATTTTGACATCGCCCAGAATATTTGAATAGAGGTCATCTTCACGTCGAATCATGATTACTACACAGCGCAAAGGGAAAAACGCTGTACTGCAATTTCCTGCCTGAGAAATTGGCAGTAATGCAACATGTTCCTTTCGCATTTTGTGGCTTAAGAGTTTGTCCTTCTGATTGGGAGGGTTTTAGATATGTACCGTCCAGGAACTCGACACTCAGACCCTGCACATTTTACGCACGTGCTATCCTAGATGGAACCTCCTTTTGAGCATTGTGTAGAAAATAGGCCCCAGTAAGTCCAAAAAGTCTACGATATGTTCATTATGTGCAGCTTATAAGAGTTACAAAAGGAAGGCGTTAACACCATGAAAGACAGGAAATAAATACACCCCAAACAAAAAATCGCAAAAACAAAAAAGAAACACTTCAATTAACAGTCCCCCAACCCAAGCGCGTAAAATTACTGTGCCAAACTTAGATTATGATAGCAACGCCTGCTACTAATGCCGCAGCACCAGCGCCAGCAAGATTGATCATATTGCTGGGCGCAAAGTTTGCCGCCTGTGATGCACTTGCAGCGGCAGTTGAAGTTGGGTCTAAAGGAATAAAGTGGTCAGTATCTACTGGATTCATTACATGTTATCATGGAGACATACCATCATCGTCATCGTAAGAGCTTCCTCCTCTCCTGCGTGCAGGAGTAGGAGAACGGGCTTCAAGTTCACCAAACTTTTGGTCATAGCCAGCACGCTCGACGTAGTCGCCGAGGATTGGTGTTGCAAGGAGGGCAACGAGGAGGAGGAAGAGGGTAGTGATGGTGAATGAGTGCATTTTTAAGGTTATGAAGTTAAGAGGTTATGAGTATTCGGTGGATGGTCGAAGAATAGAAGCGCGGAACCAAGAGGATCTTATTTGATAGCGGGTAGAGGAGTGTTGAGATGATGATGATGCCCAAGAAAACGGGCGAGGGGATCCAGTTTATATGGAGAGATGTGGTGCATGGAACGTGTGGTGGGCGGATGGAACAATTGGAGAAAGACGAACCAACGAATTAAGCATTGCCTGGGAGGGGAGAGGCTTGGGAACCGTAGGGCTGCTCGAGTAGAAAGCTAAGGCGGCACCCAAGGCCGCCTCGACCATCCTAGCAGAGACAAGCTATCCCTGATAACACAACACTAGCCACATATTCATCCGGGGATTTCGGGAGTAATTTCAAGCTTGTTCTGCATGTTTCTGAGGTCACTCTATCATCACACCATAACATTCCTGTTAGCGAGTCGCTTCATCAAAATACGGACTAGGTTTTAAATACGGACAGGTTTTTGCTTTTTCTTTTGAGCCAAGCTTGACTACATATAGTTCGACATAGGAATATCAACACCGCCGTTCGGGGCACAGGTCGTGTTTGTCAGTTTCTACTCTGCAGATCTGGGTAGATGTCGAAACTTACTGTCCCATCAATCGACTTATTATTGCTGCATGTGGTAGTTCCTTGGCATTTCTTCATGTCACCAGCCTATTACAGCGATGTGCTGGTTTAACGATAGAATACGGGGCATGTGACCTGAGAGCGCCCGGGGTCCGTGTTGTGGCGAAGTTGATGCTAAAATAATCAGCACCTGTGGCTTCGCAAAGAATAAGCTTTCGGGATGTATTTTTACATACATGGGCTCTGCAAGCCAAGTCACCCTACTCTCCAGGGCTGGGTATTACGCGGTGAGGGCAACAAAATCTCGGTTCGTTCGGACGGTTGCCAAGAGGACAATTCTGCAGAGGAGCTGAAAAATATCCTTAAAGGAAGAGATCAGAGCTTTTTACAGCCAACACCGCTCTTGGCAACCGTCCGAACGGACTGAGATTTTGCTAAACTCTCCGTCGGGTGTACAGATATGTATATGCCGGATGAGTAATTACACAGGGGCGGTGTTAACTACTGGGCTTATGCTCATCGGCAGTCTACTCGGTAACTTTTTAAGATCTGGTAGGGCTGATCTTAGATCTAGGTACCTTGAGTCCGACTAGGTATCCTAGTTGCCTTGGTCGTTTCCCAGGATATTACTCAGAGTAGAAATATTCTTCAAGGGCTCCTTTCAGCTGAGTTCCTCACCGCAATGTAATATACAAACCATACAATTTATATTAATTAGTTTTACTCATATATTCAGCTCATGTCGAATCGCAAGCCCACCAGTCGCCATACAATAGAATAAAAGAGAAAAAAAAACATTGAGGCATCAAGTAATACATTCCCTATCAGCGTAAGATCTTGGGAGAATGATTAAATTATATTGGTAGAATTTCCGGGTGATTTTTGTTTTTGGTCACGATTGTTAACTAACAGAGTGATATTCTATGATGCAAGGCAATCATCCTTTGGTTGGTCCGCATATCCCTATGGTTATTTGGCTACCTAAATTCAACTCATCGATTTCGCGGAACCCGTGATCCGATATAGGAGAGTTGATGCTTTACATTAGTAGTTATCGGAATCCCCACTAAATACCTCAATGTTCAGATGGACTACAGATCAAATTTCCACCGGTCCATATTATGATATTAAAAGGACTACCTAGCACCCTGTCGGTGAATTGTTGGGGGGCCACCGACCAGGGGTCGATCATAAATTGTATGTTGTGATTATCCAGTGGCACAGTAACACACATAACAGTTCTATATACACTAAATTCTACTAGAAACTAATATACGACCATCAAAACACAATTAAGCGATGTCCGGTGATAATAGAAATAAAAACTACATGGTGGATACACAAAGACTTCAAATATCCTAAGGGAGGCCTAGCCCGTATTTTTCTGGCGATTGTTGTATTACATACAGGACTATAATATACGGATTTAAGATTGATGCAAAGAGCTGCAAAACGGGTCCCTCTAGAACTCCTGTATAAAATCAGTCGAATCCTAACGCCTCATCGATGAAGAGGGCAGACCGGCGATTCTATGTTGCGGATTAAAATGTCTCATGTTGGATGCAGACATCGTGAGCTGATGAACGTAGTCATCTTTGAAATTTAACACCTACTACTTTGGATGTATCTGCATCCACCCGAAACCCTACTCTAACGGGAACATTTAAAGTGTCGTTTGGGAATTAGGGCGTGGGTTTCAGGGGTGCGCAAAGGTACATACCTACGTGAATTATCTATCCACTTACACCGCTAACATTTTCCTCGAAATATCTGCATAATTTTGAACTGTGCTACCGTAGGTATATTCACATACCCTATAAAATTAGTGAGACACTTCAACGTTTTGTAAGAGCTACGCTTTTCTTCGGGTCTTTTTAAGGTACGACATCGATGATTGTCATCTTCCATAGGTATCTATGGTATGAAACTATCACTTGATCAGCCACATGGCGAGATCTCTCCATAAGCTAACGTTTCCATAGGTATTTAGACCTGCACGCATGCATAGTCAACGGGGCGTGCCGAGAATCAGCTATCGTTTTATGTTTAGTCATTCATTATCGGATGAACCGCACTCAACACGCATCGATTTCAGGCCGTGTCAATATTGCCTCCGGAAATCTGGTGCATGTCATCCATGTCATCCATGAGCAGGTACTCTACATACTCGAGCCGAAAAGTGCGATTTCAAACTAGAGTATGACGTGTTTAGTGATCACGATCTCTCCACCTACTGGGCCCTATATGCGACTCTTGATGTCGGGGTCCATTGAGCATAGCTACATTCTGTGTATACATCACAGCATAAGAGGACAACAAACACCGAGATTTACAGGCACCAATCGTCAAGTTCACATCTTTCCGCTCGTATGACATTTTAGACCGGCTTCATCTTTGTCTTACTAGCTAAACAGCCAAGACGATTACCGATAGCAAAATTTACTAACTCATCGGCCGACCCTGCATGAACCGCCCCCAACCCCTTTGATGACGATCTAGGCATTTTGCGAAGGCTTGTTTTAGATAAAGTATTGCTGTGAGTAATCTATCAAAACCAGACACGTTGTTAGCCACAACACTAATTACTGAAGCTGATATGAAAAAGTTTTTATAGTTACAAGCAGCAAGGCATGTACCATTATCTAGTTACTTGATTTTGTAACTGACCAAAGGAAATCAAATAGGAGCAGGTTTCCATGGTTACATGTACGTTTAACAGCGTAATAACCAAGAAATTAGAAACCATCAAATGGGAATTCTATGTACTACTTCCTTTGAAGTACTGACGTGTCGGTCCACTCTAGCCGTCCACAAAATCAATTAGTTAGTGACATGGGATAAATAACAAGTTTTCATCTGATGACCTCGCCCTATTCACCCAGCCATCCAGTGGATGTCTTGGCCATGTACCAAAGATTGAGAAAGTACGTACCAGGTACATACGTACTGCAGCTGAAGTAATTCTAGAATTCTCGACCAATAGTTATCCGTGGAAGAGGCTCGATTGTGTGGGGAAATGCAACTAAAAAATCTCGGATACAACGGGGCTCCAAAGAATAGAAAGCTGGACGCCTACGTGTCGAATCAATCTCCACACTCAGTATCTCTGGGACCCAAGAAGTCAGAAAACCACCGATGGAATGATGAATATCCCATTCCAAGTATTCCAATAGAGTAGAAAGAGATATTGTCTTGTACTTGGGCACTTCCCATAGGTTTAATACCCTTCATATCTTACTATTGGTGGACAGTGCAGTAGTGTTCCAAGAGAATTTTTCGTGCGGTACACCACTACATGTAGTGATCATATTATCGTAGAAATAGATACATAATATTTCCACAACACAGGCATATACAAGGTCCGTGAAAATAGTATATCTTGACAGGCAGCTTAGTTAAGTAGAAGTTCCTGCAGATGTTCCATACTTGCGTTATCCCCAACTCAGGAGGTGTTACACGACATTTCATGCCAGGGGTTACAACACACTGTGAACTTTCACACTAAACAACCGTACCACTTGGGTTCCTCTCCGCCTTTCGGGGATGGACCTTAAGGCCCAGAGGTTTGCGACACCTTACGTCGCTCACGCGTATGATTCACGTGACCTTCCACCAATACCTAAATGTACGCAAAGACAAAAGACCTATCACACAGAGAAACTAGTGATGAACCCATACGGAATAACCGAATTACAATCGTGACCATTGGTAAAAAGTCGCAGTTATCTTATCGAATCAAGTACCAGAGAATCCTTAGTGCACACCCCGATTCAAGGTCAGCAGCAGCCTTGGAGTACGCATATGTATCCATCCATCATTTCCAGATATTACCATGAGCCATGTTTCTATACGCACATACCCTTCAGTGTGGGTAATACGGATCGTACGATCGGTATCGCTATGCAGTATTCCATCTATCGAAGGTCTCAATTGAAGGCGGAACACCTTGTGTTTCCGTCCCGTTTTCTCGGAAAAGACTTATGGGCCAGCCTTGCCAATACCTTCGCGATTATGCCGCACTGACCGCTAACCAATATGGTCGTGAGGATAATAAGTAATTATCTGACCTACGATGTCAGAGATGAGCTTGCATCATGCGGGGAGTTAGATCCCACCATCTTTGGATATCCCAAGAATGGTATGTCGATTACATATGATTTTCTTGGAAGGGCACAGTTTCCCAAAAAGCTATCGACACTTTACAATGTGATTCTTAACTCCGGTTGACAATTGGATGTGAATCATGAAACATCACTCGATTTCATGGCTGTTGTCATTTACCCCAATTCAGCTAGCGCATATACTCCTCACCGCACCTTGGTTTGGAATTATCCTTTAATATTTTTAAAACAATTTTTCAGCAATCATTTCTAGCCTAATCTATTTTACCGATTAATTTTACCTTTTTCTCAATTATCGAAAATTAATAACTGCAAAATTTCTTAGTGCTATCGAACAACATTACGTGGCTCTAGAGTGGAGAAAGTTCACATGTGTAATTTAACTAGAGTAGTAATTAGGTAAATAGGTAGTAGTGCTGATAATTCCCATGTGAATTTCTTGTTGTTCATTGCGTTGTGTACTTGGGGCTTATCGTTCCTACCGGCACGGCTTCTCGGTAATCAAACCGAATATAAAGAAGTAGCTCTAACTATCTGGAAATCATGCGGCAACTCGGAAGTTTTATCGGCGATTCTCCTATTCACTGACCCGGATCTGGCTCCGAGGGTACAGCCGGTAAGCTCGGTGCTCGGCCTGGTTTAGTATTCAGCTCTGAGGTGTGTGGGTTGAATTATATAGCTCTATCCTAATATTGAAAGTGCGCTGGGAAACCTTAATCGCTCGTGGGGCCCTCGTTGAGTTGATTTAAACCAGTAAGGATATATCATCAGCCTAACAATCATAGTTACGTGGATTAATACCAAAAAATTAATTTTTTTATTCTATTTTTTTTACGGGGGACGAGGATCCGGCTCCGATTAGAGAGGAACGAAAAACTTTGCAAATTCATTTCTTAACCTGCAACCTGCAGATTGCAGTCCCACTGCATATCGACAAGCCTTTTTCTGCGATTTTCCCGTAAAAGTGAACTTTGGTAGCGTGCTTTTCTACGCAATTATATTGTCTCAAAGCCATTCAATTACCTATTTCTCGCAAATTAACGCATCAGTACCTGCTAGTCATCTTTCACCATAGAAATTTCGGCGATTAGCTGAAGAGGCACTAGGTGGCTTGCTTGATAGGAGTCGCATTAACCTCCTACTTACATACAGTACCGTAGCTTTACGTCTTTCTGCCCTAAAACAAAATCCAAATGTGCAATGCACATGCGCGGAAGCCACCCCTTGACAGCTTTGGAAAGAAATATCCAGGTTACCGTAACCGACTTCTCCGGTACCGGACGGTTTTATCCGACAACAGGCAAAAAAAAAATGCGATAAACGAACGGCTTGCCTTATCGACCCCCCAGGAAAAAAAAAACGTTAATATCCATATGCAAAGCCGTTTCTCGCTTGGATCCCACGTTACTCGTCGTGCGGGATATACTATGCAGAGTTAGTAGATAATTTATATGCACATAGTAATGATTTCCTTGCTGACCAGCTTTTTTCTGTCTTTTGTTCTACGCATTGACCACGAGAGATGTTTCGATCATATGTTTGACTATTGTATGACATATGTGGGTGTGATTAAGATCAACAACGTGCTTGGTCGTGATTCACATCATCGCTTGTAACTACTTGAATGTATTTCTTTCTTTCTTTTATTTTTTTTATTTATAAAGTATTGTATTGATCATCGTGATTGCGATCATGACAAAATACATATTCTAAGTAGTTATTGTGGAATAGTTTGATATTCCTCTTTCTATAGTACAAGTAAAAAATTCTAAAGCCAGCAAAAAAAGTCCCATCAAAAACAAATGAAAGTATGGAAACATACGTGTTAGTAACTATCGATTAACGCCAAGCCTATACCCCCAAGTCTTACCATGTTCCTCTAATAATGTAATAGAAATATACCCCAAATAAGAAAACTAAGGAAAACAGCGTTGCCCCATAAATGTCCATCTAGTCGACTATTTCAAAGGATTGGCCAGCTCTTCCTTTGGAGTTGAAATAGGTGTGGGTGGAAGCTCGATGCTATCAAAATTCTCGTCGCTGTCCCTGCCGGCCGCCAGACTCTTCCTCGGGATAACAGGGCCCCCGGTCAGCTCGGCTGCAACACTACCCCACATCCTCCTGACGAATCTCTCGCTGTCGTGCTTAATCAACCAATCCTCCCTAGGCATCCGGATGCTCTCGGGGTTTAAATGGACGGTTTTGTAATCGCACTTGTGCCATTTGTCCCGGAGATCCTCACCAGTCTTTTGTGCAGCTTTGACGCGCTCATACCTGAGTCGCTCATAAGCCCGAAGGGCTCTGGGGATCTTTTCTGATGGGGGAACAGAAGAGTCCTGATGCGATAGGGAGAGGCATGTAGCGAGCACGGAGCCATCCTCTATTGCTTGAGAACAGCCTTGTACTGAGGTGGGAAGGAAAGGATGCGCCGCATCCCCGAGGAGGCAGGTATGGCTATTGGGAGAAACCCATGTTGGTAGAGGATCTCTGCATACAAGCTTCCAGTCCATACATGAAGGCGCTTTTGATACCTAAGATTTTATGTTAGAGAAGCCCATTAATTGAAATCTTTGAAATCTAAAAACTCAAAGGGATGGAGTATTTACAATTGCACGACATTTTGGATCCCAGTCCTTGATGCGGTTTAAAACATCCTCTATTTTTCCTTTGCTCGACCAGGACTCTTCGAGGTTTGAATCATCCTAAAGATATGTTAGTGCTATAACTTTCAATAAAAATTCTTAGAGTACAATACTTACTTTTCTTGTGCAAACCCACGAGACTTCCTTCCCACCTTTGCAGCTTGCCACTAACAAATGCATATCATCCCCTAACCATCCAGTATGTGTATCTCCATTCTCTACAAACTCCTTCGTCAAAGGATCTGTTGTGACACCATTCTCCTCTGCGTTAAACCAGGCTCTCCAGACGGAGTAGCCACTGCTTCTTGGTTTATCTTCATATCCCAGAATCAACTTTCTTGCTCTACTTCGAACACCATCGGCCCCAACGACAACATCACCCTTGAAGATCTCGCCAGACTCGGTTTCGACCCAGGCTTTGCCGCTGGCCGCATCTTCTTGGTATCCGGTGACTCTCCGCCCATGTTAAACTCGACGCCGAGCGATTTGGCATATTCGCAGAAGACCTGTGAATGTCTGCTCTATGGCCATTGTACATTGGCCTCTCACGGTTTGGAGGCATGGCTGGCTGAAAAAATATTTGCTGACCGTCTTTGTTCTGGATTTTGAAGCCGGAATGGCGCATGCACACGGGGCGAAGCTTCTCTTCTATAAATGCTGGGTCCCACCGTGACAGAATTCTTCCTGCATTTGTACCTTTAAGAAGACAAGTATTAGCATATAAAATCATCTTTTTTTTGGCATAGTAAAAAGTTGTTGCAAGGATGGTGGTTGACAAATAGTAATATATATCAACAACTAATATTAAAACTGATAATACTCACTTATTGAGATAATATCTCCTAGTTGCTCAAACGTAGGGGTCCTCTCGACTATGATAGCAGTGTGACCTTTCAGTGTGCATTCAATTGCAGCTGTAAGGCCTCCAAAGCCAGCGCCGACGATTACAACCCTAATTCCAGTTTTGGGGTAATGCGCTATAGGAGATGCCATTCTGAGGGTGTTTCTCGAAAGGTATATTGGTAGTGCTGGTTTAAAAAGGTACCGGACCTGTGCTAGTTCTTATAAAAGATTCTAGTAGTGTGAAAAGTAAGGATGTTGGGTAGTTGCTGTGTTCGAATAAAAAAAACACCGGGGAAGAGATAAATTCTTATATACGCTAGTTGGCTGTGTCAGTTGAATGGGGGACCTTTGAAACTACTAATTGGTGCTGTAGTAACAGACTATGTGGATCTCTGGCCCGGGGGGGGGGGGGGGAGCATCGAGTTCCAGTAGTTGCCACGTGAATTTGGGTGGACATGGCCAACCCCACCCCCCCCCCTTCTCTTTCTGATCTTTTACTCCCTGAGTGCGAGTACCTCTAATTCTATTGATTGAGTGATGGACTTGTTCGTTTAGGGAAAAGTGGTGTAATGGTCCTTGATTGAGACCCCTCCTCTCAGGTGGAAAACAGATATTGCTGTCAGCCGGGGGGTGATGGAGGGGGGAGGAGAGGAGATGGGCACATACCTACCCACATGTACCTATAATATCCATGCAGTACTAGCCTAGCTATTAGCTATGGGTACGGTATCACGCCTCTGCTAACGGAACGATCCGAATTATATTAGTTGAGCCCCTAGCTACATATACCCCCTACCCTGGTTCCGCCCGTTTACAATTGTTCGCTGATTCATAATATCAGGGAAGGGGGTGGATTCGGGGAATTCTTTTTTTTTGTGGCAGGAGATATGTCGGTTAGTACATACATCAATTGAGTTATAGCGCCCCACTGAGGGAAGTGGCATGGTTACAATTCGAATTAATTGCTGTATGTATGTACCGTACCTACATTGCGCAGCGCAAGGCCGAGGTAGCATTCATGTAACCTGCCCTCCTGTCTGTATCCAAGCAGAGACAAATTATGTAGAATACCTCTGCGTATTACAATTCCATCGGTGTGATATACACGTAGTAACGTAATGTACTGTGTGCCTGTGTACAGGATGCAGCAGCGTAGGTACTCCCATATGGGGCGTTTGGTGAGAGGATACAAACCAGGTAAGAAAATAGAAAAGAAAAAAAAAAAAAAAGGGAGGAGGAAAGAAGGGTCAGGAAGTCCACGCAAATCAAAAAAAGTGTAGTACCACGTTCTTTTGATGGTCATTGGAGAGGCACATGTGCAGGCCATGCAGTGCACGTCCACCACACACACTCGCATAGCTAACCCACCATAGCCGTTGGATGGTCTCGGCCTGGGTCCAGGGTCGAAACATCGATAGTACTTCCGACCTTACGAAAAAGACCCTGATACACTTAGAATAAGTAGACGGACACTCAAAAACCGAAACAACAAGATCAAATTGTCGCGGAATTCCCAATCCACTCTCCCCGAAGCTGCTCCATATGGCTAGCTAGAGGCTCTATAGTGCAGCTAGGATCCCTGCAATAGCAATTTCTGTAAATAAAAAAAAATTATTTTCCACAGCTTCATGGCTGGTTCTTTTTATTCCTTCGTTCTTTCTCTCCCTCCCTCCCCGGAGCTCCTTAGTGCAGGTGGAAACCCTGAATGAGGCCAAGTCAAGGGACATAAAACAAAAAAGAAATAGATTGTTTCGATATCTGGCCCGCGTCGAGACGTTGTCGTTGTAAAATTAAGGCGGTGATTAGGCTACTTGCGAAGGATAACCATATGATTGCGTGCGACGTTCACCTACTATATCGGAATATGCGTAGTATCTAGGGTATCTACCTACTCCAGATTTTGTACGGTAAATTAACCCCCGGAATCGAACTGGATCTTTTCCTTCCTTCTTTCTTTCTTGCACTTTGTGAATTAAGTAACGGGATGTATTCTAAGCAATCAAACCGCAGCGCAAGTCGCTCGCTAGTTAAGTTACGACATGTCTGGTCCTAAAAAACATTGACACGTCGTGTCGAATCAGTGAATCTACCATTCATGAGCTCGTTACCTGAAATGATTATGGAACAGTACCGAATTCAACCGTTACTAGTGTCAGAAGAACTTTTTTTTTCTCGCTATCTACATGTTTCGTCCCGTTGAAGCATTTTAGGACTCGAGAAATCCCTAGGCCCTACACAGTCGTTCCTACCAATATTCATGTCACGGGTCGACCTTTACCCCCCAACCTTCCCCTTCTCCGCCTCCTGCGCTGTTGCCATACTGGTTGGTTTGCATCGACTTACGACAGCTCCGCACGGGGAATCACAGAGCTTCACTATATTTAAAGTCGACGTTCAAGCCACACACACACGTGGTCAGGTGTGAATTGCTACTCTGTTTATTACGGGATGAATGCTTTTCAAAGAGTGTGACGCCCGAGCTCCTTCCAAGCCTAGGTGCTTGGACTAATATGTTACTTCCTCGTGAACATGCTCAGATATTCCCGCCGCGATAAAAGGGAAGTTGAATAATACATGTATGTGTTTACTACAGAATGGCATTTAAAAAAAAGTGTGTTTAGGGCTCCGGAAGAGGCGCAATAAATCAATGCACTGCCTGTGTTACGTAACAAAGAACTGGGAGAAAAAACAATTAAAGTAGACACTGGTTCAACCTCCTTCCATACAAGAGCCTTCAAGAAGCCCCGACTCATAATAGAAATGACTGTTTTAAAAAATCCACCAATTACCATTTTTTTATAATGGTGGGAGAGACCTGCGCTACAGCTTCTTCAATATCGGATGCCTCTCTCATCGAACCATGAACACTCCACTGGTTGATTTGAATAGATACATGTACTTTGTTTAGCGGGCATTGGAATTCAAGCTGCGTCATAGCTCCGCTCCTAGGTACATGTAGGTACATACAGTACCGGTACTGTACATGTATTTGTATGCAACTAGGTTTATTTTTCTGCTCGCTTTCTACGCGCAGTCTAGATTGGAATACCCGGAGCTAAAGTTTCTTAGACCGTAGAAATTGCATCTAGCACTCGAGAAAAAAAAAATCACTTTATAGTACATATACATGTAGTCGTTTATTTATATTAAACTATCCCGATATACTGCGGATAACTTCCAGAATAAGTAAAGAACATGGGGTACGGGGTAGCTGGAGCATTCCCCGGCGCGGAACCCCCCCCCTCCCCCCCTCTCTCCCCCCACTTCCACCCCACTCTACCACACCACATCAATATTCTGTCCTTCTTTACCCGTTGCCAAGAGGATGAGCATCCGGGGTTCATTAACGAGGGATACAGGTGAAACTTGTACCTTGGTCAGAATCTTATAACGACAACAACACTGGCCGAGGGGATTGATATATATATGCGGTGTGATTCATGGAATAAAACGTCTCGGTATACCGGCACCTTATGCGTACGCAATTCACCGGGTGAATAGAATTCTGGTTTGGTCTGGTCTGTGCGCAGCCATAAATCAGATTTTTGAGAGTTTTTTTCTTTTTTTTTTGTAACCGCGGATTGTAAATTGCTAGTACTATATACTCTCCACTCTACCTACACGGACAGATGGGTACTTTGCGAGTGTTAGATTATAGATAGCCAGCCCTAGGACCGTTAACTAGCTAGGATCGGCAGCCGTTATGGTCATCTTAAGGCACGTCTAGGACGGAGGGTCCCGGAAACATCCTCTAATGGGTCGGTATCAGGATTTTTCGTATGTGGCCACACGCAGTTAGTTTGACCACGCCTAATATCCAACAATTTAACAGGGATTGATGATTCCAGAGTACTCTCTACTATCCTGCTACGAATTGTTAAGAGTGATATGTGACTGAGCTGGACAGGCTTGTTAGCTTAGACAAATTTCAAAATTTTTTAACAATGGACAACAACCCATGCCACAATCTGTAATTAAAAATAGGTAGACACGCAGCGATGCTAACTGAGTTCTAATACGATGAGATATGTAGGTTTGCTTTCCGAGAGGAATGCTGCCCAAAGTGTATGTATTACCCATATGTACTCTACGGCAAGTCACTTAGAGCACGGCCCCAACAACAGTCTCCTTTCGGGTGGGATAAACCCGGATTCGTGATGCATGTGCTGTCTTATCCTTCCTTCTAGATGGCGCCAAGATGAATTTAGCTGCGCGCATTCCATCCACGATCATAGGAACTGCCTAGAATATGTAGGACCATATCAGAAACTTCGATAGCCGCTCCGGATGCCCGCCGCCGTCTGAATATTTTATATAATTAAACTACCTGTCACATCGTATCGTATACCAGCTTAAATTCCGATTTATTGACGCAGAGTTGCTCGAGTATCTTTTAATTTTCCAGCACCCGGTGAGCATTCCCGATATCCCGTACGCAAGCTGTCCAATAACGTAGGTAGATCATTATGACCACTTTTCCGGGTTCGCCCTGAAGAAATAACCGTTACCGGGTTATGCCTGACAGCGATGTTGTACATACGTGCGCCCCTTGAAACACGTATGTAGAGTGCTATGTAGGTACATTCTACCTCCTACAGGTGACTCCCCGATTAGAAACTTCTTGAACATGAGAGTGAAACCTTTCTAGAAGGTTTCAAGAGCGCATAGAACGGCATGTAAAACATATCATTGTAGCCCTGGTCTATGATGTAGTTGATAATATTATAGTTGCCGGAAATTATACGATGGATATATCGGCCGTAAGTGCACATCGACGATGCTAAACGATGTGGTTGTATGATCGCTCGCCAACCAGCCCCTTTTGAGCTGAAGACCCTGGCTTGGCCCGTGCCCTTGCATAGTGTACCAACACTTTTTTGTGAGATGGGTATTGATACCCAGGTTCCTTTTTTTTCCTTCCTTCTTTTTTCCCGGCCTGCCGAGAAATGGATAGAGGGAGATGGTCTTATCTCAGGAATCGAGTCTAACAACGGTCAAGTAGAGGCCCGGATAGGGTACTCTCCCGCTGCCCTGCATTACTAGGGGCTACGTTTGACGTAGAGGATAGAGGGGTCGGTTTTGAAGCCAGTTATGTAGTTGGTGCGATTTCAAACGTCAGCCACAGTGGTACAAGTGAAAGTGAAGGTGTACTGATGGCTAAGCCGCGGCAATAATGGCATACATCGAGTAGCCAGCCAGGTACACACAAGGGGGCCTCCAACGCCTTGTAGAGACTAGAGAGTTCTAGATCTTATCCGGATCCTCCCGGCTCTCAAACCGGACCGGGCCTTTCGCTCAACGCCTTCGGCGAAGGTTCCTACCGACATAGCAAAAGGGTATACCCCTGTTCCACAATAGCCCTCCCCGAAATCATTCTCAGGAGCCTTCCCCGTACTTCGGCTGAGCCCCAGAGGTAGTTGCGGTGTTGGGCCCGTATTCCTGCATTGGTGGAGAGTCAGGGAGCCTTCCCCGTACTTCGGCTGAGCCCCGGAGGTAGTTGCGGTGTTGGGCCCGTATTCCTGCATTGGAGGGTCAGGGAGCCAAACAGCCGGTGGACACGACAATAGTCAACAATAGTTACATAGCGGTGTTGTTGGCGGAGAGCCCTGAATTATTTCCCTTTATGCAAGGGCTAGCTAATCGGTACGGCTGTTGACCTTACCGGTCCTTATGTTTGGGATCACGCTTGATCACTCGTGCAGAGGACATCTCCGCGCATCGCAGTTGCGATATTTGTTGCAATTGAGAAACATGGGATGTGTCTAAATCCGACCATGGTAGCCTGGGACATTGGTTTCTGCTGACATGTACTGTTTCGGAAAGTGGAAGTACCTGTTTGTAAAGTGTATACGGTCCCAGTAGAGTTGTACCTGCCCGTACGTAAAGTAAGTACCCCCGAGCCCCACGATACTCATGCAAACTTACGAGAAAGCCTTTGTGTGCGGAATAACATATTCATGACCACGACGTATTTTCTTTTCCCCATACCTGAAAAGAAAAGAGGGGGGAGGGGGGCGTGACGTTATTTGATAGTATTTCTTTTTTTTGTTTACTTTTTTCCCTTTTCCCGGGCAAAGAGATCTGGTGTGGCGTAACCTAGCAGGAGTAAGGTGTTGAAGGTGCTTTTTTCTTTTCTGCCCTTTTAAATTTTTTATGGTACCACAAGACCCATCTAGAAAGCGAAAGGGAGCTTCTTTACGCAACCTTACTGATGATAATGACGATGACGATGATGGTGATGATGTCCCTGTTTCAATGCCTGTATGTACAAGGTCATCTGTGGCTTTCACAAATTTCTTTTTCACTGAGGTTGCTTAGCAAGGAGATTGGTTACGTAATCAATCATGTCACCGTATGTATACGTACTGCCCTCGTGAGGCCTAAGTACAACACAATTATGGATACTTTTTACTTACCTTTTGCTGGTCATTATTGATCATTGCACGTAGTACAGGGAGAGTAGGAGGTGAAAAAAAAAAAAAAAATCAATTCTCCTCCCAGCTGCTACATGCCTCATTTCACAAAATGTGCGTGTATGTGTCGACTTGATAGCATACTCCTTAAGCTAAGCTACGTGGAACCCCAGATTTGGGATAATCTATTCCTGCATTTTCTTTTTTCAGGAATCTCTAATGACTTTATTTCTGGAGTAACAGAAGTGTAGCTCCTACCCTTCCCCACCAGCGATTTATGTTCCCTGCATATCGCATGCTAAGCTGAATGGAAAGATGGAAAAATACATAGTACAACTGAAACAGGAATGTATCCAAATGCGGGCATGAATGGGCAAAAGAAAGAAAGGCTAGAGCGCAGGATATCTGATAGATCTACATGGCGGCAATCTGGCAGCGTGGGAGGACCAATAAATCGTGCAGGTTTGGATTCGGGCTGATGTGGTTGCGTTGTAAATTTACGAGGGGGAAAAGTTATATGGAGGAGGGGGGTCAGGGCGGGAGGAGGAGGGGAAGGCTACATGTACGTACAGCGAGTGATGAGGCGTGATCTGGGGGGGTAGTGATTGGAGGTGCACAGGATGGAGATGGCTGGGATGGGGTCGATGCGATATATATATATAAATACAAATACATACAATTAATTAAATGGGCTAGAGATTCCTATTTAGAGTGGGACGTGCACGTCTAGTTCAAATGGAGGCTGTTGCTTGATAGCCGGTGATCGATCATGATCTGGTGAGTCGATTCGTTGCTCTTCTATACTGAAGTTAGACCATATGGTTGTGGTTAACCAGATATATGTCAATGCTACTAATATATCTCAAGCTAAAAAATTTCTCACAGGCTAGCTACCCACTCAATTGATCAAGGTTACGTGTGTACTTTGAATACAAGGGTCTATTTTGTTTACTCAGCGGCGGAAACGATCATGTGTTTCGTCCTGTCGAATACAACGCAGCCAACGTATCAATGTGCAAGGACCGTCAATCGTTTAAGGAATGTTTAAGAATCCCGTCAATTCCGTGCACGGCACAGGGGTATAGAACAACAACGATCTTCAAAAAACAAGGAGTGCCTATACAAAGATAAAGTGAATGTAATGTGTACCTACAAGCATTAGCTACTTCATGTATCTACCAGCATATTATAAGTCAATGCCTTCTTGTTCACATAAGCGCATATTCTGCAAGGTCCCCTTGACTCTCCCAACCCATGAACGATGAAGGGGCAGGACCGAGTGATCGTCAATGATCGTCTTGCCCCGCGCGCTGATCCTGCCAGCGGTAAATTTGCAAACAATCAAGTAAATTAGCGACGACGTTTACATGAAACGATCGAATCAACACTCTCGGATTATTACCCTTAATCTGAGTGGCAAGCGCCACTAGGGGAAATATATAGATACCCTATAAGTGGTTACATGTAGATATACTACATGTATCCTTATCAGTGGGTTATATAGAAACATGTAGGCACATGTTATCACTAATAATTGTACATACATGTACCTACAGGATCTTGGCACGGGAATAATAGTGGTTCGAGCTACCGGGATATATAGAGTACTATAGCTAGCGTACTAGCCTGTAATTGTAATTGGTAGCCTTATATACAATTTTCTTTCTTTTTTTTTTAAAAAAAAAACAAGCTCTACAATGTTCAAATATGATTGCAGATATTCAACAATGTGCATCTCATGACCAGGGAGTTTATGGATATATGGAGGCTAGCTCCATGTACTTTATGCCAGTGTTCAAGAATATCCCAAGTACGTCATTCAATATATACATGTATGATACCCTAATGGAAATAATATACTACATGTATATTCATGAGTACATTTAGTATAGGTTAACACGATCACAGATCGAATTACGTCGCCATCGAACAGTACTTACATGTATCTTGATATTATAATACATGTATATATAAATGGAGCTTTAATTATACATGTATACACCCAAATACGTGTAGATCTATACAGATTTACATATATGCACTTTGGGTTTACGGGCCGCACAGTCGTGATCTGCTACATTTAGTCTACATGAATTCAATCAATAAGCGTCCCTCTTCTCGAGAACCTCATCTCAACCCCTACCGAATGAAGCCCTTCCTAAAATTAGAGCGAGATATACCGTCTGGGACGGGTTTGAATATTTTTAAATCAAATTTACATCATGCGATCATTGTTCATATATCTATTAATATGAGGGTGCATTTAGTTGCTAGAATAGTTTTTCCTCAAACTAGTGTCTACATGTAATTAACCATTCGTAAGTTTGACGAAACGTACGAGTACCTTATAATAACCACCAGTACTAATCAGACATATAAATGCTAGACTAGAGTTAACTGTTTCACCCCCTTGACCACTATTTCAGGAGAGGGCTGCTACTCTTTATATGATCTTCGGGTCTTAGCTTTCCAAAACCGCGAATGTATCGAATGAATTAATTAATCAATCAATCAAATAAACTAGAACCGCCGAGACCGACGAGATATACCGAGGGTTAGGGTTATCGCTCACCTTCCCTTGTTACCCATGACCTCACGATCGAGAACTCAGGGACCAAAAGGCTTACTTTGGGGTGCCGAGACCCGCTGATATAAATGGCGCAAGTGTTGTGTCTTTGATTCGGGACAATTATTCCGAATTTTCCGAAGCTCAGGGGGGCTAGATGAGTCTGATGGTACATAGATGCTTCATGCTCACCGATGAGAGGTAGGCTGCCTTTTTTTTTATCATCTCCTCATCTCATTCAAGCATCGTAGCTACCCGTTGTCTAACAAACCTCTATGTAGACACAGTGTGGAGATTGTCTGCGAGTAACCGAATACTTAGGCTAAAGTATAGGGCGGTTTGCTTGTGTGCTTACCATGGTTGTACCTGAATGCTCATTCCTCCGAAGCTCTACCGACCCGCGGGGGTTATGCGATGACCCCGCATTAGGTACTGAAGATATAAAACTACAACCCATTTACTCCGAGTTGTCGTAATATTCGTCAATAGCTCTTCTTGCAATTGAAGGTCAACACTTTATACAACAGACATTATAGACTCGAACATAAGACAGACAGGATGGTTAAAATTGTAGCTTTCGAATCACGGGATGTTCGGTTCCCAGTAAGTTTTAACTTCGATCCCAGCTATGAGATGAGTCAAGACACTAATCGTGGGGATGGAAATAGACATCACTCGACAAAACCGGATCTGATGCCATGAATGATGCTGGTGATTACTCGGCCGCATACTGTATCCTCAAAACCGATGGCCCTTTCGAAGGACATGGAATGGTGCGTTATCTGTCCCACAAAAGCCAAGTGATAGTCTAGCTGACATTTAATTTGCAAAAGACTTTCACAATCGGTCGCGGGAACGACGTAGTTTGCTCCGCGATTCACCATGTCGCCCAGCGCCTTGTCGGACACGACCTGTCGGAGCTCACTGCCAACATGGGCCGCACGTGGCGTCATCTGGTTGCAGACTCGCAACTACGATGGATCGGCCCTGAGAAGGGAGTTATTCACTTGGCACTAGGAGCTGTGGTGAACGCATTGTGGGATCTATGGGCTAAGACGGAGGATAAGCCGTTGTGGAAGCTAGTGGCCGACTTCACACCAGAAGAGTTTGTGAGGTGTATCGATTTCAGATATATCACTGATGCGATCACACCGGAGGAGGCATTGGAAATTTTGACTGCGGCGCAGAAAGGGAAGGAAGAGAGAATTGAAGAGGCCAGTGTGGATAGGGCAGTACCCGCATATACTACTAGTGCTGGTAAGTGCTATTCCCCACCTGAATATATTCCTGAGGAATATGGAAGCTAATGATCATATGTGTATAGGCTGGCTAGGCTACGGCGAAGATAAGATGCGTAGCCTGCTTCAAGAGACCCTTGAACAAGGCTACAAGCACTTCAAGATCAAAGTCGGTGGCTCCGTTGAGGAAGACCGCCGCCGTCTACGCATTGCCCGCGATATCATCGGCTACGATAGTGGAAATACTCTTATGGTGGACGCAAACCAGGTTTGGTCTGTGCCGGAAGCAATTGAGTACATGAAACAGCTCGCCGAGTTCCGACCCTGGTTTATCGAGGAGCCAACCTCACCAGACGACATCCTCGGGCACGCAGCGATCCGCAAAGCCTTGAAGCCTTTGGGCGTCGGTGTCGCTACAGGAGAGATGTGCCAGAATAGGGTTATCTTCAAGCAGCTACTACAAGCACAGGCGATCGACGTGTGTCAGATTGATGCATGCAGAATGGGCGGTGTGAACGAGGTGTTGGCAGTACTATTGATGGCGAAGAAGTAAGAAATCTACCCTACCTTTCCTTACTTCCTTAGACAAAATAGGTAAACTAATATCCTTGCAGGTTTGGCGTACCAATTGTACCCCATTCCGGTGGTGTCGGGCTGCCAGAATACACCCAGCACCTGTCAACGATTGATTACGTATGTGTATCAGCTAAGCTTTCGCTGCTAGAGTATGTTGATCATCTCCATGAACACTTCTTGCACCCGTCTGTTATCAAGGACGGATATTACATCACACCTAAGGACCCAGGTTACTCGGTGGAGATGAAGAAGGAGAGTATGGAGGTATTCGGATTCCCCAATGGGACGTTCTGGAAGAGTGAACAGGCAAAGGGCATCTTGAATCATTTGGATGGCGTCAAGATCTAAAGCGGGTTATTGTTATATGTAGTTGTAGTGCGACTAGGGAATGGATTTTGGGCAAATTTGTTTCATAACTTTTGTGTTAAATGATATTAGTTCCAAGAGGGTTGTTGGTAACGCTTTTGATTGTTAAATGCCATGAACGCCGAATCACCATCAGCCAGTTGAAAATACAAACATTTCTATGGAATTAGTGTTAGCAATTACTAACTATTCTGAATCACTGCTACTGCTACTATCTTGATCCTTCATCTCCTGATCTTTACCATCACCTCCGTCGCCACCCTCTGCAGCGGCTTTCAGCGCCAGCTTCTTGAGTTTCTCTCTGGCCCTCTTCTTTGCCTTCTTCTCCCTATTCTTCCGACTTTTATCCTCCCTCTCTAGTCTTGCCCTCTCCTCGGGCGGAAAGCCTGCGAATTTCCTTGTCGCATCAATCTTTCGCTGTCGCTCCTCCTCCGCGGCTTTGATCTTCTGCTGCGCTTTCCTTATTGCGATCCGGGCCTTCTTACTAGGCTTTCCACGCTTCCCATCAGCTCTGGGTGCTGGTGGTTGCGCGCGCATCGTGGTGGTTATGACTTTATGCAGGACCTTGCAAGCTGGCTATCACTCCGTGTTCGCGCATTAACAACCCCCCACCACCACTACATGATTAACACAGAAACATACCCAAACAGCCCCCGCCCCCGCTTGCACCTCGTCCCCACCAATGATCATGCCACCAGCAAGCAAGGCGCGCCGTCGCAGGGCCATATCGGCCTCACTGATAACATAGTGTGTGATGGGACGCTTCTGTGAGTGCGCAAGCGCCTCCCAGAGGTCTTCTTCACTAGGAGGTGTTGCCTCTTTGAGGATTACGGTCTGGCGCGGACCCGAGAAGAGGCTAAATTCGAGCTCTGCAATATCCGTGTTATCTATGGGGACTGCATCTTGTAAGGGTGCGACGGTGACGAAGTCAAGGTCGAGATTGAGGGTGCGGGATTCTGTGGTAGAGTCTGCGGCGGAGGTGAAGTCGTCGAAGAGCTCCTCGCGGCGAACACTAGTTCAAGCCTCAATTGTTAGCAGGAGTGTTAGGGTGGGCTAAAGTGGAGTGGAAGCAGTCTGTACCGTTTTGTTTCTGGGAGGTCAAACATTACGCAGTATTACGCCAGGGCCGACGGCCGGAGAAGATCTGAAGATGAGACGCGCGAAAGTGCCTTGATTTGTCTTGGCGCACAGGGTGTCACTCGGCTTTCGGTGGGCCAGGTCTAAAGTCGATCAAGGTCCAGACCGATATAATTGTAGGAGAGTTCCACGGAGGAAGATGGAAAATGTCCCCACGCCATCCTCCGGATTCCCGCAAGGGGGATCTCACCCCGTGCATACGTTACGGCTCGGGGGAGATAGATCTAGGGACTATACCGATTTGCAAGATGCACAGACCAAGAAAAATAGTTGCATATGCTATGGAGCAGAAGTGCTGTAGAGTAGAATGAGTGGACAGTGGTGGTATAAGTTATGTATTCTACTATAGATAATTGCTTGCTAATGCATGGTGGTGCGCTTGCATACTCACCTACGTCTTCAGCTGGCATGTGTGAATGTAGTGGAACTACATGTACTCCATTACCAAAGATACCCGATCCGGTATACTATCACTTTAATGCAGTAAAGAGTAACAAACATACACCACATACGTTAGCTTTTATTTATGACTTCGAACTGTACTCTGACTCACTCTCCTAAACTGTCAAGTAGAGTATGATAAGTACATGTATGTACGTGTTGCAGATAACGTCGCATATTGAAAGGAGTTACATATGGTGTTTATTAAGGTACATATCTAAGTACAATAATATCAGTACTCTATCACTACATGTACGTACCCACTGAAACTCACCCCATATACCCCCCCGTATGCTCTAATTGCTTAAAATTGGATACCAATATAGTGTTCGGCGACCATTACAAGAGGCTTTAGCTGGTGATAGCCGAGAAAAAAAATATGATAGATGAGATGAAAAAAGAAATAATAATTATGAAGCTCGATTGGTTCGCGGAGATTGTAATAACTGGAGGGGGGGGGGGGGAGGAAGATTCTTCTTACATGTAGCTACTCATGTAGGTACACAGAGCGCTCTTCATGCTTAAACTAACCAAAAAGCCACACTCCCGGATACTCTAGCGTCATTTCCCCAGCGACTTACATATGCAGGCCCCCCCACCCCCGTACGTACCAATTTCGTCGAAAAACTGGTTTTTTTCCCTCTCTGGCTCTCCAATTTATGCAAGATCAGAATGGCACCCCTTCCTCTTCCCCGAGAACAACCAACGTGGGTGCATAAAACTACATGTATACTCTTCCAGAGCTTAGAGGTGACTAGACCACATGGTTTTATGTATGTATGTACCTACATGTATGTATGTATGTGTGTGTGTGTGTGTACTGATGCAAGAATTAATCCACTCTCGATTAAGGAGGCGTTGACGCCGTTGAGATAGACCCCGTATACAAAATGATGAATCATGGAGCAAAGGCACAATATATGCACACGTTGCATAGAAATGATACAACAAGGCAGAAAAAGGCAAAGAAAGCTACCATATGCGTAGATATTCCGACCTGCAATACATCCGCCCATCCACAAGAAATTCTGCACGCAAGGCTACGTGTTGAAAGTATGTAGGTCTCGGTCTCGGTCTCAGTCAGGTCTCAGTTAATCTAACACCCCACGTGTGGGGAAAAAGCAATCTGGGGAGCCGGGGAATCCGTCGTTTTGGATATGGAAAGTGGAGAAATCAACGGATACCAAGGAAACCCCCACATGTTGGAGTTTTATACATGTGTTGCTGAAAAACCAAATCAGTGATCTGATGTGACCCCCAAGTATGTTGAATTTTTATACTCTATATGCAGTTTCGCAATTGTAACGCAAGGAGGGAAATGAATATATGCAATCAACAAAAGAAAAAAAAAGGGAAAAAAAAAAAAAAAAAGGCAATAAAAACCCGCAAACAAAACAGGAAATCCCAAAATCGCTCAAAACTTGCTCCTGAAACGTATGTAGAAAAGAAATCCTAGAAAAGAAAACTCCTATAGAAAAGAAATAATGTACCCTGATAATAACAAACACCATCCAATTAACTAAGACCAATATGCAAAATAAAAAGTAATCCAAAATCTATCGTCCAAATTAAGTCTTCTTCGGGAACACCCTCCTTGTACCTCCCTGCTTCCCCAAATCCCCCATTTCCAACTTCGGAGATCCAAACTGCACACCCGGCTGCACCTCTACTAGCTCTCCCGGAATAGCGAAGGGCTCATCTCCCAGCCCCATATCACCACTAACGCTCCCGCCCGTCAATCTACGCTTTCGTGCGCTGACTTTTCGGACTTCACCGATCATCCCGTCGACCCATGCTTGGTCCTCGGGGGAAATAACAGTGTTCTTACCCTTTGGCCCAGCCAGCCCCAATGGCTTTGGCGGTGGTGTCTCAGTTGAGCTGCCAGTCTCGGACTGGTCGAATGCAGATTCGCTAAATGACAATCTGGACGCAGATCTTCGGAGACCGCCATGTGAAGACCCCGGCCGACTAACAGGTGGTGGCGCTCCCTGCCGACTAGGTGGGCGAATTGCTCCCTGCCCCCTGCTTGGCGGGCGAACCGCGGATTGTCCTCTACTAGGAGGCCGGATCCCGCTAGGTGGTGACATGCCACTTTGGGATCCAAGTGAGCTCTGTCTTTGGTATGCTAGGGGCTGGAATGGCGTGAGGGCTGGACGGTCCTTGGTACCGTCATGGCCGCCCCGCATGGTCCCGTCGTGGCCGCCCCGCATGGTAGGTGGGTTGCTGACATTGGCTGGCTGGACGAGAGATGTGCTTCGTTCCCGCCCTCGAACACCCATCGAGGATCCTGGACGGTTGTTACCCAAAGATGAACCCGGGCGATTGCCCAACGACGAACCAGGGCGATTTCCTAAGGAAGAGCCTGGTCTGGCACCCACTGCGGAGTTGGAGCGGGATCTAAGGCCTACCGCTGAAACTGAGCGGGAACGGCCTCCGGGGGGTGAGCCAGGCCTGTTTTGGCCTGGGGCAGGGCTGCTACTTCGTAGTGATGACCTGGACCTGGCTGCGTGTATTGAGTGATGCATGTTGCCAAGGTCCTGAATCTCGATGTTGTTCCCCGAGACTGCTCGCCTCTTTGATCCGTGGTGTGTGGCGTATTCTTTGAGATACTCAGCTAGATCGGCCCATCCACCACCAACGCGGACCATAACCCTCTCGCCCCTCTCTCCTACAAGACGAATATACAGCTTGATAGGTGCCTGGCCATTATCGCGGTGGAGATGATAAAGTTCGATGCCACTTGCCACATTAGACACATGCCTTCTACCACCACGAGGGAATCCAGTAGCATCAGAAACTACAGAACTCCCAGCAACAGATTTCGGTGCTGGTATACTGGAAGGGGGTAGTTCAAATGGCCTCAAAGGACCTGATCGTTTTGATGTCTCTGTAAGCTTCTGGAGATTCGACGCCGTAAGACGAATCGGAGATTTGAGTGAGGTCAAAATATCATTGACCTTGTCGTCTAGGCTTGGCTGTGGGAACTCCAATTTCGGGGCCAGGGTGAACGACTGGGAGCCATCGTCATCATCTTGCGCATTCTTTTGGTATAATCTTCTGTTCCTTTCTGGTGTGATGGTATCGATTTTCACCGGCCTTGGGATTTGTCTCTTCTGGACATTTAGTCTTTGGGCACCCATATCCGTAGGAGATGAGTTGCAATCAGAAGTGAGTTCGTTTGACCGTGGCCAGCGCTGTTCACTAACGACAGATCCCTCATCATCACTATCAATCTCCATGTGTGGGCGGCGGATGGCCTTGATGGCAGGGCCGGTCTTTGTCGGGGTCTTTGTAGGAGATGTGGACCTTAGCCTCATCGTAGAGCCCGGCGAGATGTAATGCCCAGTCGAAGAAAGGGATCTTGGCTTTGCCATGTCAAGTGGGGCCTTCCTGATGAACTTCTGTGATCTTTCAACCTTTGCAGGGGCTTTAGGTTCGGGGGTGGTGCTCCTCTTGGCAAGCTTTTCTCTGTCAATATACTCCTGTAAATCAGAATTCAGGCGCCATACCTCATCCCGCGCAGGGACTTCCCGGTTCCCAAGTCCTAAATCTAAACTGATAGGTCCCACTTTGAATTTATCAAGGAATGAGCGTCTTCTGGAACTTGGGCTATCTTGCACACCAAGTCCTCCCTTCGACATCAAACCTCCTAGTTTTCCTGCCTTTTTCGAAGGTGTAGCGGGTGCATGAGTGTCGGACGGAAAGCTTCCATCTCGGGGCGAGTAGGGCGTCTGGACTTCCGTAATGCTATCAAGCCCGCCTAGTGTCCCTGGCCGTCTCTTAGTCTTCGGAGTAGAAGTTGCAATGGGTGCCGCTTCGAGGTCGGAAATGTCTTCTGCATCGTGCTCCTCTGTAGGATAGCCATTGGAGTCAAGTCTCAGATTTAAGGGGGAGGATCCTCCAGTATATGAGCCAGATGGGCTGTCATCCTCGACGAAAACCGGGGAATTCGCTGCAGTATCCCATGTACCACTAGTAGTTTGAGGTGCGCTATTGTCCTCAAAATCAGACCTATCTCCAGGTGTTGAGGGTTCTATAAGAACACATGGCAGGCCATCAAAGGAACTGTCTGATAATTCCTGATCGGAGCTTTGCCTGCTTTGAGGAAGTTCGTATTCTGTCGAGTCATCTCCAAAAGGTCAGTATAATATTGTTAAGATGATAAAACCACACTTACCATTGCCATTGAGCGCTTTCTGAAGAGAGAGATGAGCGGCTAGGTTCTCAACTGCTACCAGATCCTCCTCCAAATCCGAGTACGACTCTGAGATATTTCCCTGCAATTTTGACACATCGGGAGAAACCTCTGGACTTGTTGATTCTTGCGACCATGGTGTAGGTGGGACTTCCTGGTTGACCTCAGAAGTTTTGTACTTTGTCTGGTCAAGAGCAGACGACGACCGTGAAGATATAGGTGTCAGGGTTATAAATGGAAGGGGGGCAGATGGCTGGTTCCTCCGTGCTTCTGCGTATGCCATGTTCTCACTCCCCAGACTCCCAGACTCCTCATCAGATTCCTTGGGAGGGGTTTTGGTGAGTGAAACGTCTTGATAATCCTCTGTAATATCATCCCCCGAGTGGAAATCCCCATCTGAGTTGGGTCCGTGATGAATTGGGAGTTGTGCCTGCCTTCGTTTTTCCTCTTCTTTCTCCCTCAAACGCTCCGCCTCGAGCCTATCATTTTCAATTCGTGCCTCCATTGCAAGTCTCTCTGCTTCTTGGGCAGCTAACCGCTCCTGTTCCCGTTGTACTAGAGCCAAGTCCGCTAGCCTTTGTCGCTCATCCTCAGCGAGGCGTCGTTCAAGATCCATCTCTTCAAACGTTAATTCAACCTCAGTATGCGCGAAACGCTTCTTTTCCACTTCTTCCTCATGGGCCCATCTCTTTTCTTGAGCGGCAATCTGTCGGTGGATCTTCTCTTCCTCTTGCATAGCCTGATTCCGTGCTGCTTCCTCGTCAATCTCCCAACGACGTTCTTGTTCAAGATCCCGGAGGCGTTCTCGTTCCATTTCTGCCGCGAGCTTTTTCGCCTGCATCTCGTCCTCGGCCCTTAGTCTTGCTTCAAACTCGGCAATACCTTTCCGCTGTTCTCGCTCATCAATTGCTTGTTGCCTTTGGTGTTCATCCTCTAGCTCAAGAGCTGCCTGTTTGACCTGAGCAATCAGCCGGAATTGCGCTTCGTCGTCAGAGTCCATGGAATTATCAAAGCCAGTAAGTTGGCGGCGCAGGTCTTCTTCCATTTCCTGCTTCCTCTTTGCTTCAGCGATCGCTCCGGCTTCCATCCTTAACTGGGCGCTGAGCTGGCGCTCCATTTCCTCTTCTGCTTGAAGCATCGCTGCCCGTTCAGACATTTGCTGTTGAATTTGTTCATTTATCCTCCGCTCCTCCTCTTCTATGAGCTCTATGGCTTTTTGTTCCTCCTCTCTGAGTATTCTTTGGATTTCCTGATCGCCAATGGTACGCTGCAGTTGTCTCTCGAGTTCGGCTTGAATTTCAGTCTCTACATCAGCCTCAGCGGCTAAACGGACAGCTTCTAGGTCTATAAGTCGTTCTTTCTCTACTCTCTGCGCTTCGGCAATTATCTGTAATTCTAATTCAGCTAATTCATTCTGTCTAACTTCAATGGGAGTTCTGACCTGTTCTTCTCGTTGACGCTCGGCTTCCTCAGCTGCTACGATAGCGGCAATTTGTTCAGACTCAATCTCGCGACGGGACGCTTCTAGCGCAACGAGATGTTGATTCTCAGCTTCCTGTTCCTTCAATCGCTCAAGCTCCAAATTTATGAGTCGTTCATTCTCGGCCTCTTGTTCGATTGCCCTGAGACGGTCAACTTCAAGCTTTACCATACGTTGACGTTCAGCCTCCTCTCGCTCAGCACGTTCAGCTTCGAGTATTGCTAGTCGCTCAAGTTCAATCCGGCGTTGATTCGCAACCTCTTCCTCCGCAAGTCTGATTGCTTCGGCGTGAGCTTTGGCGTTACGCCGAGCCTCCTCTTCTATGGCCCTCCGGCGGTCATCCTCAAGTTTGCGATCTGCTTCCGCGGCTTCGGCTTCGGCCTTGATGCGTGCATCTTCAATCTCAGCAAGGCACTCGAGCTCTTCTGTACGCTGTTTTTCTGCTAGCTCTTCGGCAACTCTCAAGCACTCAGCTTCCGCCTCAGCTTCTGCTTTTAGGCGGGCTTCTTCCTCTTCAAGAACCCGTAAACGCTCGGCTTTTTCCTCAGCTTCAGCTTTCATTCTGGCAAGCTCAAGAGCTGTAACTCTTTCTGCCTCCTCCTCTTCAGCCTTTATACGGGCAGCCTCAATCGCAGCGAGTCTCTCAATCTGCACCTGCCGCTGTTGTTCAGCCTCCTCCTCGGCGAGTCGTAAACGCTCTGCTTCAGCTTCGGCAGCAAGTCGTTCTATTTCAGCCTGCCTTCGCTGTTCTTCTTCTGCCGCTAGGCGGGCCATTGCAATGGCTGCGACTCTTTGAACTTCTATCTGACGTTTTGCCTCCAACTCTTCTTTGGCAATCCGTAGCCGCTCTGCTGCAGCCTCAGCCTCGGCTTCTTCTTGACGGCTCCGCTCTTGTTCTTCCGCAGCTTCTTCCGCAGCTTGTCTTTCGGCTTCTTCCTGGCGTTGGCGCTCTTCTTCCTCGGCGGCCCATCGTACACGCTCAGCTTCGGCCTCTTCCTCTGCCTTAACACGAGCGGCCTCAATGGCAGCGGCTTCTGCTTCTGCTTGGCGTTTGCGCTCTTCTTCCTCTTCAATGAGTCTTAGGCGCTCTTCTTCAGCCTCTTCTTCAGCCTTGAGACGGGCAGCCTCGATTGCAGCGAGTCGTTCACGCTCTTCTTCAATGAGTCTCAGGCGCTCTACTTCAGCTTCTTCAGCTCTAAGGCGGGCAGCCTCGATTGCAGCGAGCCGCTCACTCTCCTCTTCAACGAGTCTCAGGCGTTCTGCTTCAGCCTCTTCCTCAGCTTTGAGACGGGCAGCTTCGATTGCAGCGAGTCGTTCACGCTCCTCCTCCTCTTCAATGAGTCTTAGGCGCTCTGCTTCAGCTTCTTCTTCAGCTTTGAGACGGGCAGCCTCGATTGTAGCGAGTCGTTCACGCTCCTCCTCCTCCTCCTTGATACGCGCTGCTTCAGCTTCCTCTTCAGCCTTAACTCGAGCGGCTTCTGCGGCTGCGAGCTTGTCGCGCTCTTCCTTCTCTGTAATCAATCGCAGGTTCTCAGCTTTAGCATCTTCCTCAGCTTTGAGTCGCGCAGCTTCTTCCACGGCAGCGAGTCTCGCAGACTCAGCTTGTCGTTCCAGCGCTGCTTCCTCTTCAGCGAGTCTTTGACGCTCAGCTTCAGCTGCGGCCCTTTGAGTCTCCGCTAAGCGTTGACGTTCCGCCTCCTCTCCGGCGAGCCTTTGGCACTCGGCTTCAGCCAATCTCACCTGCTCCGCCTCCACTTTAGGTGCAGACTCTGCTACCCGCTCCTCTGCCGCCATTGCCATTTGTTTACGGGCTTCTTCTGCAATGATTGATGCCTCCTGGGCGAGGAGTCTCTGGTGCTCTGCCTCGGTAGTAAGACGAGCAGCTTCAAGCGTGGCTACCCGCTCCATCGACAGTCTTCGTTGACGATCCGCCTCCTCCTCCTCCTCCTCCTCAATCTTACGGTGTTCCTCCTCTGCTAGCCGTTCTCTCTCTTCTTCCTCCTCGATCTTACGGCGGAGTTCTGCCTGTGCTAACCGCTCTTGTTCTTCTTCCTCCTCAATTTTACGACGGAGCTCTTCCTGTGCTAACCGTTCTTTCTTTTCCTCCTCCTCAATCTTACGGCGGAGTTCTTCCTTTGCTAATCGTTCTTCCTCTTCGCGAGCCTTTCTTGCCCGCGCCTCTTCTTCGATCAGTCGCTTGCGCTCTGCCTCTGCAACCTTTTTCCTTTCCTCGACTTCCCTGGCCGCTCGCTCTACTTCTCTGAGTCTTTCCGCCTCTGCCAGCTTCATCTTGACTGCCATGATCTTCTCTGTGCGTTCCCTCTCTGCCTCTTCCAGTTTCGCCAATCTCTCCGTTTCTGCATTGACCGCCTCGATCATTTCCCGCTCTTCCTCCTCCTTCTTTCGAGCCTCCTCTTTCCTGGCCTCCTCCTCCTTCTTTGCGCGGCTTTTCTTGCTTTCCCCCTTTGGAGACTTGAAGAAAGAACGTGCAGCGGCAAGAATATTGACTTTCGGCTTGGGAGTAGTCTTTTTGGCCTCCGCTGCCTCGTCCTGTACGTTTTCGGGCTCGGAGCGCTTCGGGGTTTCCGGGGACGGCGGTTCACGGCGGGCAGTGGCAGCAAAGACTTGTGCTGTCGGCGGGAGTTTCGGGACCGGCATGCACGGCATTGAGGGCTGCCTTCGGAGGAGAGGCGGACCATGCTGGAATGCTGCCAGGAGCGCCGGCGTAGTTATGGGTGTGTGGAAAGAAGCTGAGGACAGGCGCCGTCGCGGGGGTGTTTGATCTCCAAACATGGAAAGCGTGGGCAAGGCCGTCGGGGGCTGGGTGGTGGGCGTCGCAGATCCCCGGCGCGAAGAGGAGGCCTCTGAATCGGGGGCGGGGGGGAATGGAGCCCTTGGCGTCAGCATAGGCGTGTGGAATTGTGTGGGGGTTATGGAGCCGTCGGACTCTGAGGTTGCTGTCTGGTTTAGAGCGGTGGTTATTCCGGGTGTGGGCATAGGTGTGTAATAGTCAGTTGCCGTAGAGCCCTTTCGGAGTTCATCTTCATCCTGTGCAATATGTGGCGTAGGCATTGGGGTATGGAAAGCTGTCGATGCCTCGGTGTGGGCATTGTTTCCGAGTGATATCTCGTGGCCCGGCGCCATTGATACAAGATCCTGAGGTGGGAAAGTAGACTCATCTTTTCGGAGACCTTTCCTTGATCTCTCAAAGAGATCTGCATGGCGCACATCTTCCGCCTCACTATCGGAAGCATCTCTAGAGAATAATCTATCTTTCTCTACACCCTCAAGTCTCATTAACAACTCATCCATCTCTCTAGGCTCATAGTCGTTCTCATCTCCACTAGCATCCTCGTCGTAATCATCCCCGACAAGCTCGATTCCCTCCGTGACATTCTCGTTGGCCTCCATTGCCTCCCTGAGGCCTCGCTCCGTCTCTTCGGCGCGCTCCATGACGCTCTCGGCCACGTACTCGGCGCCCCTTGCTTCCGCCGCATACCTTTCCTGCTCCTCCACAAGTCTATTTCTCTCCATCTCGCGCAGGAGCTCCTCCCTCTTTGTCTCGTTCTGCCGTAGCTCTTCCAGCCTCAACTTCCCGGCAATGACGATCCGCTCGCCGTCCATCTCCCACGCGCCCACCCGCTCCTCGACGTCCTCCAGCTCCGTGATCCACAGGTCGGGCAGGACGTCTTCGCGGCCCTCCAGCGCATCCAGCATAGTGTCCATCAGTCTGCCAGCGGTCGCAACCTTTGCCGTGATGGTCTCTTGCATCAGCTTGAACGTCGACTCTTCCAGCCCGCGCCACTCGGTGTCGGACGTATCCGGGGACGGCGCGATGCTGGGATGGTTGATCGCTGCGTAACCGGCGTCGAGAGAGTCCCTTGCGATCTCGAGCCATCGCAGGAAAACAGGCACGATGCGGAGGACCGCGAGCCGGACAGCCCAGACTGAGAGCAGCTTTGTGAGGCGGTGGAGGGGCGGGAGGAGCTGCAGTGTTATAGCAGTGATAATGGCGGACGAATCGGTGAGCGGGTTAGATATTCCGGTACGGTAGGCTAGCAGCGCGATGTCAGTTAAAAAATAATAATAATAATAATAATAATAAATAGAGAATAATAGAGAGTAATAGAGAATAATAGAGAATAATAGAGAATAATAGAGAATAATATACAGGCTTTATAGGGGGGGGGGGGCTTTACCAAGGACTTTGCTTTTGAGCGCCTCAACGTCAAGCTCTTCGATCTCAGCTCTGATCTGCTCAATCCTTGCGAGGTATTGCTCGATCGTGGTTTTCTTTAACGAGCCACAGTACTCGCTCTCATCAATCTCCTCCTCGTCATCGTCTTCATCCGTGGACTCTCCATCATACTCCCCATGAAGTAGTCTGTTGCCCTTTGTTGGTGTCGCAGCCGCACTCGTCGTCGGCGGCCTTGAATTCCTCTTCTTTATCAACAGATTCCTCGCCTCCTCCTCCTCCGAATCGCCCGCCTCGTCCTCGTCCTCCTCGTCCTCCTCCGCGATGGACCCCATCTCCGTGCCTATGCTTATCACACTGACCTTCCTCCTCTTCTTCTTCGGTCTCGCCGGCGGCAGGTAGCCGTCGCCGGCGTCCCGGCCCTTTGCCCGTCTCCACTGCAGGTTCCAGCCCTCAACCTCGCGCAGCCATTCGCCGACCCTGACGATCCCCTCGGCGGCGCGGATGCTCCATTCCTTCTCTGCGGGCGTGAAGCCGAACTCCGGGTCGTTTGAGAGCCGGGCGATCGTGGCGGGCGTGAGGCGGGAGAGGAGCGGGTCGTTGGCCAGAAGGCTCTGTATCCGTGTTTGGCGGGATGTGCGGGTTGGCGATCCGGCGGGACTGGAGATGTTGCTGCGGGCTGGCGAGGTCAAGGTTGATCTTGGGGGACGGTAGTAGTGGCTTTGTAGAGGGAGGGTTTGGAGGATTGGGGGCTCGGGGGGAGGGGATGATAGGGTGTGTGTGTTTGTGAGAGGGGAGGGGTTGGAGGGGCGGAAGAGAGACGTCATCATGGAGGTGAGTGAGTGGTAGTGAAACTGATAGTGATAGTGATAGGGGGGGAGGGGAGGGGGGGGTGCGAGAGCTGTGCACAGGTAGGGAATTGTTATCTCTCTCTCTCTCTCTCTTTTTCTCTCTTTCTCGGAGGTAAAAGATGGAGACAGTCCGGTCTGAGAGAAGATGTGGGGGGGGGGGTGGAAGGGGATTCAGATTATTCAAGTAGAGCAGAGTAGAGCACACACGGGCCTCTCAGGTAAAATGAATGCTCAGTAGCACAATTCGTATTGTATAACTTGATTTGAAGGATTGATTGGGTTGGAGACTGACCAACTTGACTGAGGTCCTGACTGACCGACTGACTGACTGACTGGATGATGATGTATGTATAATGTCGGTCTGTCTGCCTGTCTGCCTGTCTGTATGATGTTCGGGGGGGGGGGGGGCAAGCAAGACCTTTCTCCAGAAAAAAAAAAAAATAAAACAAGAAATAAAAATAAAAAACTATGATGATTGCAAGTAGAAATGAAAGAGAAAGAACCAAAAAATAAAAAAGACAGTCCTCCCTTTACTCCTGGAATCAAAAACAGAAACGAACTTGACAAGTCAGGAAAGAGGAAGAAAAGAAGGAAAGAGAAGAGAAAAGGAAGCCTACTACTACTACTACCACCTACCACTACTACTACTACTTACGACTACTACAGCACCAACAACTACAACGTCCACCCCCCCCTCCCTCTTCCTCCTCCTCCTACTTACTCCACAAGCAAGCAAGCACAGCAACAAGGTCAATCAGTTCGCGTGTCCGCCAGCGTGTGGGCTACCCGGTTCCCTCAATGACGACTGGCCGATCACCGGGCGAATCAGAGGCAAATATGCGCGTTGTGTAGGGATCCTTAGTTGTGCTGATGGTTTTTGGGAAAGGACTGCATCATCATCGTACATGGCGGCTACAGCTTTGGGTTGGGGGTTGGGAGGGGGGGGGGGGGTGCGGGTTGAGATGTAGGTGGATGTATATAAAGAACGAAACAGAGCAGAGAGGGCAGATGAGACGAACGAGAGACAGAGAGACACGACCGACGACGGGAATCGGGGAGAGAGATTCGTTTATCCCAGCCCACCCCCTCGTCCGTATCTGGAGGAAGACCATGTCGATCCCATTCAATATTCATTTCGCGGCGCCTTCCCACCACCCACCACTACAACCACCACCAGAAGCTAGATCTCTTCTCTCTACACTGCTCTGCTCTACTCTATCTGCCCTGCTTTAATCTTATACGTATACCGCTAGCTACATACATCATGTAATTAGCACACACAATGTAGTTAGTGTGTTATACATACATGTAGGTACATGTAGGTACTTACGGTGGATCTAGGTAGGGGGAATTAAACAACCGTTTCTGCCTGTCGTGTCCCCCCAATATCCAATCTGCCAGCAATTTGTTTCCCCCACCACCACCACCACCACCACCACCACCACCACCACCACCCACACCCTCCTTCTCCAACTCTTGATGAGCTGGATGGACTAGAGCTGAGGTTCCCCCCTCCCCATCCATCAGCTTCCACCATTCGTTGGCCACGGCTCACGACAGCGCGTTGTCATTGTGACAGGGGTTACTTTACCAGGGTGCGGGTGGTGTCTTGGTGTCTTGGCCGATAGATCATAATTAGATGTTCTAAGTAGAGTAGACAGAAACCCGCCCTAAATTTAGGCGAATAAGAAGGTCCTCGCTTGGGTGGGGTGGGTGGGCGAAAAAAAAAAAAAGGGTCGCTCATATGGGAAAAAACTCGGTGCAACACAGAACCGGGAGCTTCGTCTCCAAATCTCCGGCATTTGTTTCTGCACAGACGGGCTGGACTGAATATTATTATTATTATTACATAGACCTTGGTGGTGGGGCGTTATTGATTGTGCCCTGACTGAGTTGGGGGGGTTCAGCCGAGGGCACGTGTTTTGTGCGCTGGGGCGTTCGAGTGAGGATTCGTGAATCTAGGTAGAAGCTGCCTGTGGTTAAGTAAGACATGGGCAGTTTGTTAAGTATTGAAAATACACCCCCCGAAGCATTTTACTGCCCTGGCATGTAGCCGACTCACACAAACGGAGGAGTTACCCGGCCACAGTACTGGGCTATTCACCCTTCTTGGATCTGTAGAAACCATCCCACCCTCAATACTAGGCGTGTTGACGCACAAGTACAATGCACACTAGATTCAGATGGGAAAATATTGGTGATGATGAAAAATACAGTCCAACTACTTGTATAAAATGCCGAGGAATTACTTAGTCATCTCATGGCAATGTGGTAATCCATATAAAGATGTCACTAGGCTAGACATGTACGTGTTATTAAGCAAAGATTACACTAGCTAGAGACGAACCTCGTAGGTGGCAAAGGGCTCATGGCAGAACCTCGCTCCCTCTCATTATCACCAATACAAGCTATTATTGCTCAACCAGCTCTGGCATTACTTCATACAGTGATTAAGCTTGCTATAACGGTATACTCGGGACCGGAATTTTGTACCGTTATAGAGGTATTACCCTTATATAAGAGGTGCTAGTACTAAAGGCCGGACAAAAAGGACCAAAAAGTGCTATTGTTATAGGGAGATTGCCCTTATAGAAGGTGCCGTTATAGAAAGCCTTCGCTGTACTAGTAATAGAAACAACACGTACACCCTAGACGATACCGTGAGTCTGAATTCCTTTCCTACATACATAGTTAATCAGGGACTGGCTGACGGTTAGAGAAGTTAGCATGGCTCAGCCGAACATCGCCACTATCCAGGACGAGGTGGCATTGATTCCAAATACACCCGCAGGCGGTGTCGGTACCATGCACCCAGCAACAGCCCGGTGCCCTCCAACAACAGACCAGTACTGCTTTTCAGCAACAGACCAGTGCTTTTCAGCAACAGGCCAACGAGAACCACCAGCTGCTGGCTCGCATTTTGACACATGTAAATGAGTATCTCTCTCTGTCTTCGCTTGGCCAGGCAGCATGACTGGCAGTCCAGCCAGACTACCAATGAGGCTACACAACCTCTTGGAGCCTAGTACTGAGATGGCACCGCCTTACTATCCAGCTGGAGTTCTCCGTGATCAATTACCAAGAACGCGTCGTGATCTGGCGACGTTTACCCGCAATAGCATCTGGTGGATGTGAAAGTTGCTAATACCGTACGATCCTCAGGCGGCCAACTACAGGCCGCTTCGGCAGCGCTCGGTCTCCCCGCCCTACCTAATAATGGCCATGTTGGTGAATGTAGGATGCAGATTGCAAACTACGTAGAGGGACCCGGAACGTGGAGTAACAGTTAGGAATTCTGCTTGCTTCTTTTAAAATAAATAGATTCTTGTTGCATCAAAAATGACTGTTTTTTCTCTCTCTCTTTCTACTTAGATGGCTACGGAGGCTCCGGCCCTGTTACTGTGAGGTTGACGGTCGTCGTCGTCGTCGTGAGGGTGGTGTTCCCATGGTTTCGGCGCTCCTTAATATCAGTATTGGTTTTTGCTAGGGCGATATAATCTTAATTGTGCGTGATCTTTTAAATGCTCTATATCGAATTTCATTTTTTTCGAATATTGTGTGTATTTTGAGAGTTAATGAGCAAAGAATTCCGTTCAATGTATAGGGTTAGGGTTAACCTATTAAATTTTAAAACGAGCTGCTCCAGCTCGGCGCAGCGCAGGTACATAGTCTCTGATTGGAGCCTAGATCCAAATACTTCAGAGTCCCGTATCGTCTGTTGGTCTTGCCCAACCTCTTAATTAACTGGGAACTCCTCTCCATAGTAATATCCCGTGCAGAATTCCTCGGGTGTACTAATTATAACATTGTATAACATCCGAGGCGAGTGCCATTCCAAAGAAACCCCGATACCGTACAGACCGATTGTTGTAATCCTTCAATGCAAGTGCTGGTATCCTTACATAGGTTCTTACCAGAATTCGACCCTCATGATGAGGCGGTGGTTGCCAGTAGAGTAACCTTTGGTCTCATAGTATGGTGGACTTTACTTAGCACCGACCGAAGCCGAGCGTGCGAGCTTGATCATCCCCTTTTAGGTATGGAATTTAGCAAGGCCGTAGTTACGTATACATGTAGCTTCAATTCTAATATTATCCGCTTTAGCTTAACGGCTTTTCTGCATCAGACTGCATGCACGGGGCTTAGTCAGCCTGCGTCTGTCAGGTATGGCAGCTAGTCCAGTTCAATAGAAGTGCTTCAAGTCCTGCGTGATATAGCTCCGTGGCCTAAACTAAGAGCTCATGTTTGCTGAAGTAGGGTCGTGTTAAATTATATGTTATATGCGATGAGCACCACATGTCGGTCCAACTGTTGAAGGTGGGCCGGCTCAACGCAAGTTCCAGTCCGGTCCAGCTCATGAAAGTAATATAAAAGCTACATACGTGGCCCGAACTATGAAGCCAATGGGAGATTGGGGGTTCTGAGCTAGAGGTTCTGACTCTTAAGGTGTCTAGGACCGAGTTGTCATTACTAGATTTGATCCGATCATCCCCTGTTTGCATTCAGGTAGGCCAATTCCGTTTTATGCCAGGCAAGCTCATAGTTCTAATAGCGGTAGGATAAAGCTCTTCCTCGAATGCTCCATTCCCAGTCACCGGTAGCAGATGATCGCCGGAAGTGGATATTCCACAGTTTTAAAAAGAGAGCCGCTGACATTTCCCCGAACGTCAGGAGCCGTAAAGGTATCCCTACGAACCCAGCTCGTGTAGCTCAATACCTGCAACCGTAGAAACTGGATACCTTACCTATATGGCCGCTCTAGGCACTACACATCTAATGTTCCCACTGGACAAATGCGTTATGCCCTTAACTAGGCGGAATTGAGGCTTTGCTACTCTACTGACGGAGTTAATGTGCGTGGTGCGTGCCCCGCATCACCCCGCCCCATGATTACCCGGTAGTTAACGTACGTTAGCGTAGCCAAAAGTATTTTTCAGCCAAAGGGGAAAGACCTTCTAGCGGAGGAATGTGCTTTATAGGCTCTGCACCTGCTGCTGGTCTGCCTAATGCTCTACTAGGGGAGAAGTGCTCTAGGGCTCGAGCTCGACGACGGGACTATAATGTATGCATGGGCTCATGACTTACTTGGGACCGATGGTGGGGGTTTCGCTATATAAATAGTGTTAGTTGTGGTGAGTGGTAGATAACTGTGCCGGCCAAAGTGAGAGACGGAGAAGAAAGAGCTGCAGTGGTGGTGGTGGTGGTGGTGGTGGTGGTGGTGGGGTGTTGGGGGTAGTGGTAGTGGTGGTAGTGGTGGTGGGGTGTTGGGTCAAGGCAGCAGCGGAGGAGGATACAGGTAACGTTATAAGCACCACCGGCATTACCAAACAATTCTATGCCCCAGAAAGCCACCCCCAGGGCCAAACACCAGCAGCCCTAAGACACACTTCCTAATCCAGTATTTTTGCCTTTGACAGCCAGCAAAGGTTCCGGACTGGTTTTCGGTCTTGGCGGGGGTACACACTCGTTTCGACCCCACCCAACATCACGCACACTGGTGTCCTGTGGAACCTTCAATGTCTCTTTTCTGAGTCTGAGCTAACGAATGTCTAGGGACAAGCTCCAGCCAACATATGCCTGCTACAGCTAGCTATCTCATGGCACAGAGCCGGGGGAGCAGTTAAGCACGACACCACATCTTAGTCCCTCAACGACCCCGTCTTGAGGGAAGCTCGGAAGGTAGTAGATTGTTTATGTGCAGAATACCCTCTAGAGACGAGGCAGACATAGCAATAACCGTACAGAACAACCCAGAGATGAAGAACTAACTATTGTCCCTTTATACCACCAACACAGGCAAGCTACACACCCCTTACAGCCAACACAAACACTTAGCATGACCACCCAACAGAGCCTACTCCGGGCCCTCTCGTGCCTGCTCAGAGCCCTAGCACCCCTACCAACCGTCCTTCGGTCCCTATGTCGGCCGGGGGTTGGATACCGAAGACGGCGATGCTGTGGCGATTGCCAGTTATTGGCCCTGGGGCGCCAGCTGTGATGGTATAGCTAGTAAGATGGCGCTGTTGGGAGTATCGAGCTGGCACGCATCAATGGTAAATCGCACAGAATGTCCTAATGGCCCAGCCACAGAATGTCCTAATGGCTCAGCCGTGCAGATGTAGCAGTTGAAGAGTCGGTGTTTGGGTGTGCATGCTGGGTGGCCATGGTTCTTCGCTGGGATACATGTATCTATGTGAGGGGCGGCTTTGGCTTGACAGGAGCTGTTTTAATTTTTGATCTAACTATAGTAAGTGTATTACTTTGAGGAACGGTAGCTGATAACATCGCATTTGAATATTGTGGCTTTAGTAGAGTGCTCAGATACCGCGATATCTGTTTAGTAGGCCCCATTACACCCGCTACGACGGTGACGTTGATAAGAGACAACCCAGCATGCAGGGAGTAGAATTACAGTGATGGGTGCACATACGACAGACACCTTTAATGAACATCGCCTCGGTCGAGCGCGCATGCGTATATTTCAATGTAGACCGGACAACCTTCTACCCCTTTTCAAAAGGTGGATAAACCCAAGTTAAGTTCTTGTAGGTACGGGTCGCGTCTTGGCCCCTGTAGCGTAGCTTATCCCATGGCGTCTTGGCCGGGAGAATGATCATTGACACATTGCAAGTTGTTGCGCAATCCAGGGCTAGGGGACGGGACATCTTGGCCTGGGTTAGGGTTTTACACACTCGGTCAGCCAGCCAGTAAGCACAACCTAAAGTGCTACAGTAAGTCTGTAGCCTCTTGGTCCAAAGCGTGAGACGTGGAAGGGGTACCCAGTTTGTGCTGGGTGATTGTTGATATCGACGCGCCGGGCATCAGTAATCGAGGGACGGATAATTATATTGAGAAGGAGTGCGCTCGCTTGACAACTTGCCATGCTTTATTGGGAGGAACTCTAAGTTAGAGTAGGTCAGGTACATGAGTACAAGTAAGTAGAGTATGTAGTCTGTAAAGTACAGGTAGTAGAGTTCACCGCTGCCTGCAACTCACACTCTCACACTCTCTCTCACACTCTCTCTATCCTTCTCTATCTTGATTGTCCCCCCCCTTCTCCCTCTCCTCTCCCCTCCTCTCCTCTCCTCTCCTCTCCTCTCCTCTCCTCTCCTCTCCTCTCCCCTCCTCTCCCCTCCTCTCCCCTCCTCTCTCTCCTCTTTGGTCCCGCTTTCTGCTTGTAATTCAACAAACCTTTTTTTGGTCGCACAGCGCTTAAATAACGGCCAAAAGAGGTTAGACCGTCTCCTCTCCCCTGGCTGTCTTTTCTGAGCTTGAACTAAACCGACGTCAGAAGGGGAAAGTGAGCGAGAGAGACTGTGAGGAGAGACTGTGAATCAGAGGGAGAGACATTGATTGCACTTTCTTTCCTGTTCATCATCAACACAACCAGCACCACTACCATCATCATCATCATCATCATCAACATCATCGTCACAATCACAATCACATAGCTATCACGACCATCACGACCATCACGACCATCACGACAATCTACAGATACAGATACAGACACAGACACAGATACAGAGGGAGGAGGAGGAGGATGGCATAGACCTGAACCATACACCTAGACATACAGATACAGTAGACACGCACAACAAATACATACACAGACACATACAACTCTTATAGACACAATTCCCACCCCCCCCCCCCCCACCCCAATGGCGCACACCTACTCCGCCGCGCCCACTCGCGACTCCCTCGAGCTCGCCTCCCTCGCCTCATCCTCCCCCGGCGGCAGCTCCCCTCGCTCTTCCACCTCCTCCCACTCCGGCATCGCCTCCTCCCGTCGCCTCTCCCTCGACTCCTCCGATGCTGAACCTGGCCGCCCCCGAAACTTCCGCACCTACAGTGTCTCCTCCGCCTTCGACTTCAACGCGCACCTCGTCCCGCTGACCACATCCTCCGACGCGCGCTACACCCACACTGGCAGCGGTGCTGCCGGCGCTGCCCTCGGAACCCTAGAGAAGCAAAAAACACTCTCGTATCTGAACGGCCTCTCCCTCCTCATTGGGCTTCAGATAGGATCTGGAATCTTCTCGTCGCCAAGCCAGGTCAACAACCACGTGCCGTCGCCCGGTGTCTCACTGATTGTGTGGGCTGTCGCCGGGATCCTCGCCTGGACCGGCGCGGCCAGCTACGCGGAGCTCGGCGGTGCGATCCCACTAAACGGCGGGAGTGGCGTGTACTTGAGGCACTGCTTCGGCGAGCTCGCGGGCTTCCTGTTCAGCTGGACGGCGGTCATCGTGATGAAGCCTGGGAGCGCGGCCATCATCGCCATTATCTCCGGAGAGTACTTCAACAGCGTCCTCTTTGGGCTTCTACCGGGCGACGGGGAGCCGTCGGAGCTCGCGAATAAGGTTACGGCCGCGCTACTACTATTCCTCGTCACGGGGCTCAATATGCTCTCGACGCGGCTGACGACGCGCATCTCGGACTCGCTGCTGTTCCTCAAGGTCGGGAGTCTACTAGCAATCACGGTGATTGGGATTGTGGTGGCGGCGACGGGCTTGAATGGTGACGGGAAGGGGGCGAGTAGGGAGTGGAAGGAGATGGGGTGGTTTGAGAGCCGCGAGGGTGGAGTCTCTGGCAGGGAGGGCGGGAATGGTACCGCGGTGGGCGGGCTGGGGGAGTATGCCATTGCGCTCTATGCAGGCTTGTGGGCATTCGACGGGTGGGATAATGTGAGTTTTTTCGATCTTGATCCCGGGCAGGAAAGAAAAAAAAGGTGTGGGAATTATGATTAACAGTGTCAATGATTGTAGGTCAACTTTGTCACCGGCGAAATGAAAAACCCCTCGCGTGACCTCCCGCGTGTGATCCATAGCGCAATGCCCATTGTTATCGTCTCCTACCTCCTTGCGAACATCTCATACTACCTCGTTCTCCCCGGCTCGACCATCGGGCAGTCAAACACCATCGCCGTCGTATGTCCCCCCCCCCCCCTTCCCTGGGCTCCTCCTTAATGCCACCCCACTAACCACCCCCAGGCCTTCGGAACCAAAGTCTTTGGCCACATTGGCGGCCTCGTCTTCGCCCTCGCCGTCTCTCTCTCCTGCTTCGGCGCCCTCAACGCCACTACCTTCACCTCCGGCCGCCTCATCTACGCCGCTGGCAAAGAGGGCTACCTCCCCTCCCTCTTCGGCACCCTCGGCCTGTACTCCACACACTCAGACCCCCCGCGCCCCACCCGCGTCCCCAGTACTTCCACCCCAACCCTCTGGACCCGTACCCTCTCGCGCCTCCCCTTCCGCCGTGCGCGCTCCCACTCCTCCTCCTCAATCAACACCTACCACGCAGCGCACCCGCCGTGGAGCAAAACGCCCATCTACGCCATGCTGCTCAACGCAACCATCACATGCGTCTACATCATCCTCGGCGAGTTCGGCACGCTGCTAACCTTCTACGGCGTCGCCGGCTTCACATTCTACTTCATGACGGTGCTGGGGCTCGTGGTGCTGCGCGTCAAGGAGCCCGATCTCGAGCGCAGCTACCGCACGTGGATCACCACGCCCATCATCTTTTGCTGCGTGAGCCTGTTTCTGGTCACGCGCAGCGTGTTTGGCAGTCCGGGGCAGACGGCAGTGGTGGTGGCGTTTGTGGCCGCGGGCGTCCCCGTGTATTGGTGGAGGGTGGGGGGGTGGCCGTGGGCGGAGGGTAGGTGGAGGTGGAGACGAGGGTAGTGGCTTTTCTGGGGTTTTTTTTTTTTTTTTTGTTCTGCCGGCTGTGCACTGGGGGAGGTGACGGTCAATGTGTGGCTGGTAGGCAGCTTGTCATGATAAATGTAGTAGTAGTAGTAGAAACAGGAAACGAGAGACGAATAGGTAGTAGCTAGTAGAGATAATGATAGACTCCTTTTTTTTTTTTTGGATGGGTCATGTAGTGATTATGGATCATGGGGCGTCACTCGGTGTTTTTTGGGTGTGTGCGGGCCGAGTAGCGTATGATGTATACATGTAGCTAGTTATGGGTGTCTTCTAGCTGTTTGTGTGTGTCAATTGAAATTACATGTACATGTACTTATTGTATGTAAAGTAGGAAGGGTACGTACAGAAATACCAAACTCACAGCCTGTTATTTTCCTAGCTACCCATACCTACATGTATGTAGTACCTTAAACGTTAGACAGCCACTAGTAGCTACTGTATCATACCATATCATATCACCTGGGGGATTTGTTACTCCTGCCCCACCGATCCTGGCCGGGCTGCGAGGGTGGCTTTAACTCGATGGCTTTATGCGTGACGCCAAGACCTACATGGCGTGGCGGCTTATTTAAACAGTGGTCACGCCGCCACGGTGTTGAGCGTAGTTATGTACGAACTGTAGATAGATATGGGCCTCCGCTTCTACGATAGATAAGGTGATTTGTCGATCTGGCTTGGGGGGGGGAGGATTTTGATATCCTCCTACCTGCTTCGGGCGAGGATTGACAGGCTTTTTTTTTTTTGGCAGAGGTGGAGAGCCCAGGCTGGGATCGTGGTTCTAGGAATTGGTTCGGATCTCGGCGCCAGTACCTACTTCATACCACACACAATAGAGCAGGACAGCGTATACGTACTATGAAGAAAGGATGTAATATATACTCTGGGTTTTTGGCCTTTATTCGTGACACGCTCCGTTCGTCTGGCCTCAGCACTTTAATTTTCGTTCAATGTTGCGGGCTGTTTCGGCGGATTTCGGTGCTTGTGTTGTTAAGTTAGCACATATTGCAGGGTGATGACATGTAATTGTGTGACCGGTGGTTTATGGATACGTATTGGGGAAGTAAATATCAAATTTTGAGCTCTTGGCGGGCTATCCACGCCAAGAACAAGTCGCCAAGAACTAAAGTGTTTAGGGCCCGGCACGGGTTATATCGATGGATTGTTCCAAAGTGCCGATTATCAGTGAGTGGGTGAAATAAGGATAATCTCATATCAGTACACCGCAATGCTGCGATTGTCACAGCTAAGAAGCTCAGTGTCGTTCAAGAGGAGAAGAAAGAGAGCTAATTATTTCCTTGGCAGATTATTTGAAGTTAGAGAATATAGGTTATTCATTCCCCCGAACACCTCTGCTTATTACAATAACCCAGAACTCTATAATCACGATTATCAGACTGTCCGAACGGGCCCTTAGACTCGGAAGTTGTTGGCCAATACGCTCTAATGGTAAGAAAACTGGGCTTGTTTTTAGAAAGCGGACACAAGCTACATGTATATTTATCAGATATAAACAGCGCAAATTGTTCTGTCACCACCCGGACGTTCTTATTTAGGTTTCAGATTGTAATTCAGCCTCTAGAGAGTCGAGTATTGGAAACCCCAGCTTGAGCGCAGTGGAAACCTGTGCTTACAACAATCGGATTGTCGGTGTGTTAAAACGAAAGCCACACGACCCCACACTAGCTTTTGATACCGATAGATAAACGCACAACCCTTGCTGCCTGGCCCCCTTTCAATTCTGTGCCTAGTGCACCGTGCACCCAAGGCTCCCCCAGAAATACGCCGTCTGTACTTCTGAGAACCGGTTCATGGTTGTCACGACGGAGGTAGCCCCTCAAAAGTTGGCAGCATTTAATCACCAGTGAAAAAGATAGAGTATTATGGCATCCTTCGCCGCAGTACAAATTAGGGGATCCCAGAAAGATGTTCTTAAGCTTACAATCGACGGGTATATGTTGAAGACAGAGGCCCACAATGACCACGTGGTACATACATCCATAGACGGCACAAAATCAACCTGGAAAAAGAAAAAGGTAATTGGCGAGGGGGGGTTTGGGAAAGTCTGGCTTCAGGAGGAGGAAGAAACTGGAGTGCTGAGGGCTGTCAAGATTCTACACTGGTGGAAGGACGCATGGCAGTCGCGCGGGCTACATACAAAATTTAGTCAAGTTGCAATACAAACCTGTGAGTGAAGGAATACTCCAATAGGTTAGCTAGACGTTAAAACATTCAAGACTAACCGGCCACCATGCGATGGCACAGAGCACACACCTCTTCACCGAGTTCTTTGGTTGGTATAAAAATGGGGAGAACCTATTTATCGCAATGGAGTATATCAAGCTTGGGGATTTGTGCAAGTAGATTACCGATAGAAGGCGGGCGCGGGTGCCAATATTTGAGACCAAGGAGATCACCAGACAGATCCTGGAGGGACTTGTCTGGAAGGATTTATCACCGCGACTTAGAGCCACAGGTAAAGAGAATTCCTATCAGTTTCCGTGGGTTTCAAGGCTTTACATTGCTCACAAAGGAGCTATCCTCTAGAACATCCTTATGGCTTGCCATGACCCAATTTGGGTCAAGATTGCTGATTTTGGAGGATCGAAACATGCACACTCCAACACTGCTGTACGGACCCGATTTGGTACAGCTCCTATATGCCCCCCGAAGTATTGTTCGCGTCATCTCCGGGTGATGTTGTTCCTCATGCTCTGGATATATGGGCGCTGGGTGTTTTATTACACGTGCTCTTGACTTCTGAAATCCCTTTTAGAGCTGTACACCAACTCTGTCAAGACACAGCCTCAGGCGTCATTATCGATGACCATGAGTCACACCTGAATGGGCAGTGTACTGACACGACGGCTGTTTTTAACTATTTCAATGATAAAATCAAATTCCCGGCAGGTGCCTTGCAGAAATCGCAAGTGGACGAGGAAGGGATAGAATTTCTGAAGGGACTTATGCTTTCAAGTCCGAGAGGTCGACCCACCGCAAGTAAGGTATTAGAAGACCGGTGGTTGGAAGGATACACATCTCGTTGGGTTGAGGATATGAGCAAGGAGTTTTTGGAGCTTGGAGTAAACCTAGTTCTGGGAGGAAAGAATAGGATATTCATAAGACAACTTAGGAAAGTAGATATCACCAGGTTTTTCCCGAATGATATAAGAGAATCGGCCTCTTCTATACTTACGAAGGCCGCAATGAAGGGCTATGAGCTGGCCACTAATAAGCTCCTTGAGTTGCAATCGATTGATTATAATACGAGGGAACACTCTTTACGGGAAGCGATAAGAAGTGGGAGACGCGAGACGGTCCGGATACTGATAAAAAACCTGTTTGATATTGGGACTTGGGGAGACGGGGCGAAGTTTGTGACTGCGATGCGATCGACCGAGGAAATATCGTCAGACGCTGGTACGAATTATGGCAATTCCGTGATACTGTGTCTTGGTGGCCACATGTATCGGGGTTTCGAGATCGATGACTTCACAAATTAAACGTAGTGCATACGGGGGTTGTAGTTCCATTGGTGCAAAAGTTGGAGACATTTTGCGGAGAGACGATAAGTGAAATATTTCCGGAACCGAAAAGGATGCCAACCTAGTCATCCAGCGGTCAGCCCCGATTCCCAGTGATCGGGCGGTAGTTTGGATACGGAACAATTTGGCTGACGCGGTGTAGTCTGCAGGTTTTATTGGGAATGTAATGTCTATATATGGCCGGAGCTGGAGTTTGCGTGTTTCCAAGCCCTTTTGCGTGTCGATCGGGGCTTTCTTTTTAGTTGAATGGAGCACAGTGTTTATCCGTACGCGTCAGAAGATACATGAGTAAGGATATGAGGACTAACGGGGATATCAGATAAATATCAGAGGAGCGAATGCACGTTGGCGATCATCCCCCTTCCATTAACATTTCGCCCCGTCGTTTCACTAGCTGGTGGTTTATTTCACTCTAGTGGCCTTGTAGATGAACCGTGTAAAATTCGGTAAATGCATCATCTCTACCGTCTGGTGGGGGAGTCCTGAGCTAACTGGGCTCCCCACATCAAACGGTTCCCGCAAACCTTCTTACGGGTAAACGAATCAGATATATCGCATACATACTTGCATGTATCTAGGACATTAGACTACCCTACATACACTTTTATATATACACAACATGTAGGAACCTAACCTGACCAGAAAAAAACATTAAGGAGTTGGGCTCAGCTACTTATCCCACGTAGCTAGAGTCTGACCATTGTGTTAACGGCCCTGCTATGACATTCCCGCGCTACTCAACCTATTATCATGGACATTAGATAATGCAAGTATCACAGATCATCACTCGTTCTCGATCAGTTTAAAAATTGTTATTTATTTATTTATACTTCATAGAGTACAGAGCTTAAAATTGTTCAAAAGATACATATCCTCCCTGTAATAATTGTGGCCATAGCAAGGTCTAGACCACTATTATATCATGTCATTACCGCCTCCTTTCCGGGGCAACTACTGCTATATATAAAAGGGCAGCTAAATTCCCCCCTGTATCAGAAGGAGATTGACTGATTGATAACGCATGAATAAACCAGACTTATTACTCTACATGTAGCTAACCAAGGGCACTTAGTAGTAGTGAAGGGCCATATTTTAGTATATAGGCACACATCTAACACCTCGGAACGAGAAAGCCAGCCAGATCCAGACACAAGCAGCTCAGAAACAACCAACCCACAACCAGCCTTTCCACAACGCCAAAACTATAACCCTCACACTGTCTCCCAGGGAATAATACACCATGTAGAGCTCTCAACTCCACCACATTACATGCATCCCCACCGAAAACCGCACACTCACAATATACCGAGACCACCTAGCTAAGCACAACACCTTGATGGGCAGACACCAGCTTCCAAGACCCCCCCCCCCCCCAGAACCCCGCAGCCCGCAGCCCGCTCCCCGGCCAACTAACTTGCAACAGATGCTGACATGACGCCCGTGCGCCACCTCGCCCCCCCTCCTTAACCACCACCGCCGCCACAACTACTGCGCGCCGCTAGCCTCTAAGCACCTGGCTGCAGAAAGTAACCCGGGCATTGCCTACACCGGCGGGCCGCTGCTCTTGTATCGTTTTGGGCCTAGGCTTCGGGTGTATACGTTGTATGGGCCGTGTGTATATAGTGTGCTCCTTCAGCGGACGATTTCCAGAACGTGGGGGATGGATCCATATTTATGAACCTCCACCCCACCCCACCCCACCCCCCGATTCCCGCGCCGGCCTGCAAACCCCGGATCTTGAGCCATCCAGCAGAAACCAGCACAAGACCTTCTCCGGAGCCATGCCAAGCTCGGACGTGCAGCTAGACCCCAAGATCCGACACCGTCTAACCATGCGGAGCTGATATAGTATTTAGACAACCTCAGTGTTATCCCGGACGGACCCGAGCACGTCCCTCTGCGGTTTCTTTTCTATTCAAACCGGATTTCAGTACCCCGCAACGCCCGAGTATAATAGATGGCTTAACCGGAGCCACAAAATAACCCGCCACACCCAGCCTGCCCGGGAGTGATTGCACGCACAAACTTGGTCGAGCACACACCGCAGCAGCAGCAGCTGAGATGTGACCACCAGTATCCGATTTCCTAGCCCCAGCAGCACGGGGTCGACCAGTGCCTGGAGATGGCCAGCTGGCACCTCCGAGTTTCTAGCCGCGTCCATCTCGAGCTCCACCACCGGCCTTACACACCGCCGTAAACCCCAGACCATTCCACAGCCACTCTCTACCCACCCACCCCTATAGGACATTCCATGTCACCAACTCGATCCCCTTAGAGCACGGCAAGCACATCGTTTCCCAATTGGCCCGTCCGTAGATGACACTTATCCTCCGAAATATATCCCATCACAGTCCCTCCCTTCGGGAATTCGTTGGGTCGGTACCCGAAACTGCCCAGCGAGGGCTCCTCGCCCCCCCCCCCCTAGAGCCTCCTATAATCACACATCGACAGAGCTAAGCCGAGCCGGTATTGCTGCGTTTTGGGCTTCTAGAGCTGGGGGATAAAGGTCCATATATATAAGATAAGGTGGCGGCATGCACAGCTAGACACCCTCGGGCAATCGCACATTATATGGTTGCAACTGGATTACGGCATCCCCGGCCTGGTGCTATCCCGACCATCTGCCGAGGGCCGAACGGGGCAGAGGCGGCCGGCCGCATATAAGTATATCCTATGACAAAGCCGAAACCCGATCTGTGATCCCCGGTCACGCGGACCCCCGATAACCCGCAGCAGGATCTCACATGCAGTGTGTGGCGTTTTAGGACATGTAGGATAGAGTGCCCCTCGAGAGTTCATGTTTCTCTGTCTACATTAGTACACCTAGATCTGGCTTCTGGGCACAGGCCCCACGCACACTCAGAAAAGAGCCCCTCGCGAGTGATTTACCATGATTAGGGTGCCCATTTGGCAGCCTCAGGTGACTAATCGCAACTGGAGGTCGGGCCACGATCAGACCGCTGCTCATGTAAGGTACGTATAGTATTTTATATTACCTCTACAACAGGAGGATCCCAGTGACAGGTACATGTGTGTATGTATGTATGCTTTAGTTACTACCTTCGAGAGATCCAATGGAGTATCCTATCCAGCTTCTGTATACATGTAGCCAAGGCCTATAATATAAACCCGTCAATGTCTTTGAATTCAAGCGGGCACTTACGTACCAAGCACAGTAGTAGGGTCCTCCACAGACCACCCATCGACGTACTTACCGTACGTACCTGCCAAAAGATAAGCAGGGCACCATATAGCACCCACTCTCCAACCCAGCCAGTGCGTGTACATGTACGTAGCGGTGAATCTCCACCCCCCCGTTACTCTCGGGCTCCATTCCCCAAAAACAATCACACGATATCACTCGCGCCGCCAACTCGGTGAACATTAACCCGAGGTGTGGTGTTTCAGGATAACGGCAAGCGCCCGTCTTTTTTCTATTGCGTTGTCGTTGTCGTGTCGAGGGCTGTAGCTGTTGTTTTATTTTTGTTTTTATTTTTATTTTTTATTTTTTCCCCCTCTGCGGTTAAGGTATAGGGCCTAGATGCATACATGTACTATAGATGGATGGATGATACCTGTAGAGTAGAGTAACGTACTGTTACACGGGACGTTCCGACGGACAGACAGCCAGTGTGGCGGTTTAATTGGGAACGATAGGGCCAGGATTACAAGTATGTAACTGATCTTCAAACGTCGTCGCTACATTCGAGTCTAAGACTCCTCACAGACCAGACAACAGTGGTACATGCTGCGCTCTCGAGTGACAACCCATGAATCCACAATACCCGCAAACGCGCGGGAGAGGTCCAGAGTCCACATGGACCCCCTCCGCTGATTAAGTCGGCCAAAAGGGTATATTGGATATTATATCCATCCTCTCGCTCTCCCAACCCCTCCTGTGTGTAACCCTAACCCTATGAACTATGTCCAAGGCACTTGGCGGAAAAGATATATTCCGTAGAAGTAGCTGTAGGTACATCAGCATACATGTAGCTACTCTAGCTACCGACTCTGCCCCCCGCCCCCCCCTCCCCCAGGAAGCCAGAATGTAGTAGTAGTAGTAGCTGGCCATGGGGGGGGGGGGGGCGCTCGCTACTCAGCCGTTTCTCGGTTGGCCTGGAGTAGGGTAGGTGGAGAGGGTATCGACTTTCAACTACATGTACATGTAGGTCCCGGGGGGGGGATCCCCACACACACATACATACATTATATCCATGGCCAGGGGAACGAATGAACCCGCGCCCTAGAGTAAAGGAAAGGAAAGGGGAAAAAAAAAAAAACGCAACAGAAGATTTACGACGTCGTCGACAAGCATTCCAATCCATCCGTCCATCCATCCATCCACCCATCCATCCATCCATCCATCCGTCGAACGGAAGGGAAGATTAAGAGCACCTCACTTCCTGTTCTGTTTTCCGGGAGCAGCACCGCCAGCTGCAACATGTATCGAGCTAGCCATAAGCCGACGGGCCATATCTTTTTCGAGGGGGATGGGATGGGGAAGAGGGGGTGTTTCCTTCCTACTTGTTCCGAAGTATCAGAGAGAGACAGAGAGCGATGCCTTATAGGGAGGTAATTTAATGTGTCTCTGCGGGCCATGGGCCGTGGGCCAGGCCAAGCATCACCGCCACATACAGAAAGAAGGGATGAAGGAAAAGGCACACGACACTTATTACTGGAGCGTGAGTATCGTATATATATAAGAGCTATCTATTATGGTGATGATGCACAGACAGACAGCTGCCTGCTTTAGCGGACCCCAACTTTGATCCTAGTAAATGCTCACCGCACAGGCACGGCGTGGTACAAACACATACTGTAGTTAGCCATAGGGTGGCCAGCACCCAGAGAAAATGGGGGAGGAAGAATTTGAGGAAGCTGGCCATGGTTCATGGTCCATGGATGATTGCAAGGTGGTTGATATGCGGAGTGTGGAGTAGAACTAGGTACACCACTAGATAGTAGCGAAATACGAACGCATACCTACGGGGTGCATAAAAAAAAGCTACATGACCGGTATATGCAGCAAACTCAAATAGAACGTCCAGTTATCACCCCCACCCCTCACCCCCTCGTCGTCGTTGTCGTGGGAAATAAATCACGCATTTTCTTTTTTGAAACAAACGAGTACCAAGAGGAGAGGAGAGCGCCGGAGCGCGCGCGGGTCAATCAACTGGCCAACGTGGGTATAATGTACAGTCTATATGTACAATTTTGTAGAGAGAAGCTCGTTTTGCATCGATAACGGTTAGTTTGTTTTAATTTCAATAAGCTGTCCATCTCAACGATCGCAAGGTTCACGATAACGATTCAGTACATATGGAGAGAGATATGAGCGAGCAGACCCTCCCCCCTTCATCGGTGCGTGTATTTGGCGCCTTATATAAACAAGCGGGCCGGTATCTAAAGCTTAGGTATGTATGTATCTGATCTAGGTAAAAGCAGAGCCTGTACGTTGACGAGAAGAGGGAAGGATGTTCACACTCCCAGTAACTGTCACTTAATCGAAACAATTGATCCATGCGGAAGAAGTCGGACGTAGCTGATTTAACCCTTGGTGCGCGCAGGATGATATACCTCAGGGGTTCAAGTGATGCTGGCCTACATACACGGCTACAGGAGTGTGTGTGTCCATTGAGTTACTGTATGTCTGTCCATATGTGCAGTATTCTACAAAAAGTGTTTTTCTTGGCCGATCAAGCGAGAAACTTGAAACCTGGTTTACAATCGTGGTCAAAAGTAGCTTTGGGGATTCTTATTCGATAGAGTGCTGCACGAGGTAACATAATCTAACCGGACTCTCGTGTTATTTGCTACCGAGTGGTTAAAAAGGTTTGCGTTTCACCATCTCATCCAAGGGATTGCTTCATTCTTCTCTCTTTTGTCTCGTTCGCGATGGAGCTCAAAGGTTTTTTTTTTTTTTTTTTTTTTTTGGGCTCGAGTTCTAACAGTTGCTTCGTGTAACAGGCAAGCTAGCAAGGTAGTTGCCAAGACTGCCTTAGTTTCCCCTCATAAGGAAGGTTTCATAATTTCTAGCTAGTAGTGATGATGATCCCGGGAGAGTCTTTAAGCGGGTCAGTGAAGCGGATTACGATTCGGATTATTCATGATTACCACCCCGGCTCTCGCAGGCGGTGGGTGAGCAATTGGGGGTATCTTATTGGGGAGTCCGCACAATCGGAGAAATCGGGCGGTGATGGTGGGGAGTGCCGAAGTTTAGCAGACATCCGGCCTTTTGTCCGTTCGACCGTAGCCGGGCAAATGGCGGGTGGCATTTAATGCTGCTGCTGTGCGACTCGTGAGACTTGAAATGACTGGTTTTGAAGGTGAAGAGGACTGAAGAACTGAAGGATGAAGGTGGTAGGTACAGATACCTAAGAATACCTACTGGTATAGTTATTACCTTGTTTGTTTGTTTATTTGTTACTGGGTGTTTTATATTCTATTTATTCACTGAGCATTGTTATCATCCAGGTCCCTGTTTAATATTCTGGTGATGCTGTGCTGTTGCTTGTTGAGGCTGATGGGTAGTGCCGGATCAATCGGTGCACTGGTACATGGTTGTTACTACTAGGTTCTCAACCCCCCCCCCCCGAGATCTTTGGTCACGAGAGAGAGAAAAAGAGCCTTTTTATTTCCGCCATTGATCTGACTTACCAAACGCACTACCACGTACCCACGTCCAGGCCTCTCCGGCCTCCCAACATTTCCTTCCAAGACCTCACGATGATTGGGAACCTGTGCTAATTACCACTGCCCCCCTAGTCATTTATCCACTTATATATCCATTTTTTTTTTCACGAGCGTTTTGATTTGGGGGGGCTTGCAGTTTGCCAACTTGGCACTCTCGGTAAAGCGAGTCATTCGAAGTCATTAGAAGCGATTTAAGTTGCCCCTTTGAAGTTTTTGCGGGGCGGAAACGCAGGCCAAGCAAGGAGAGAGGAGGGCACGCGATCCGTCCTGTCTTGTCTCTTCTTTCTTTTCCTTTCTCTAAACCCGATGATGGATGAGATGAAAGAGAGGCTTTCTGCAAATCACATGCGTGCGACCAAGACTGGACCTCTCTGCCAAATAAATCCACCTACTTCATTATTACCCTCATGGCATCCGTCCATCCACATCGATGTCCCATATAACAGGACCCCTGCTTTCACATACTTGCCCTGTATACCTGGAAAAAGTTATGTAGGTATATGTGAAGTAGACGTACGCACCGCTCAGTAAGCTGAGTTCTAGGTCGGGTCATTGCGGTGGGATAACCTATTGTGGATACCTACTTACCTGGTGTAAGTAGGTGGAGACGCCGCAGAGCTCTCCGCCGAGAACTTTGATCAGCGGTATAGCTGATTAATTCCGATGTCCTCTTGCCCCACAAAAGACGTTTTGTGTGCCGTTCCTGGGGAATCCCGCTAAGCACTGGGCGGTGAAACAATGCATGATGCTAAGAAGAATGGCAGTAGTAGTTTAGTTGGGCGAAAGGAAATGCAATAGACTTTTAATATTTCTGCGGTTGTATTAAGGTGTGAGTTGTGAATCGAGGACACTCATGGTGAGAGTCTTTCCTGAATGGTGGTTGGTGGGAAATGGAGGAGCTCATGTGGGCTGTCAACAACGGAGCTAGGTTGATGGTGGTGGTGGACCTGGTGGTGGTGGTGGTGAGAAATGCCTCGTGTAGTTTAGTTAGTCCTTTTTGGTGCGTACATCACGGATACGTAAGAGTGCTAGTTTTTTACCATTTATGTGCATGAATATGTGCCATGAACCACCATGGCCACCACCACTACCAGAAGTCTTAGTATTTAGCTGCTTGTAATTATTCCGCTCGGCCGTCCCCCGTCGTCTGATGTATACATACCCGTCCTTCCCCAGATTTCCCTTTCGCCCCACCTGCCTGCTCATTCATGTTCTCTGTTCTTGTCTATGCTTTTAGTTGTTGCGAATAGTAATTGATTGATCGATTGATTGATTGCTTGGATCGAAGGGATTCTGCTGTCGCTGCTACTATTTGCTACCCACTACTACTGCTGCTGCTGCTGCCACTACTACTATTCTACTATTTCCACTACTACTATTACTACTCACAACTGCTACCTCTCGTCATAAAAGTCTTTAATCATGGCTGTCACCGAATCCGCAACAACGGTCACTGCAACGGACGATTCATCAGCGGTCCCTGACTCTACCACATCCTCCAGTCCCACAACAGGTCAAAAGAGATCTTCAACTGCTGCTGGAAACCCATCAGGTACAAATTTTCGCCCTGTAAAACGAAGAGCATCAAAGGCCTGTCAATGCTGCCGGGCACGCAAGGTTAGATGTAATGTCGTGGAGCATGGAGCTCCCTGCACTAACTGCAGGTTAGACGAGGTCGAGTGTATCATCACTGAAAGCAAGCGGAGAAAGTGAGTCATATTTCCATTTATTCAACTTCTTATGCAGCACTGACGAGTAATTGTTGCTGTAGGAAGTTATGGGGAACAAAGGTCGATTCTGCAGGGTCAGCATCGGATACTGCTTCTGCTCCCAAAACCATACCGGCTGTTGCCACTGCTGCTCTCAGATCTCCAAGTATTTCACATCACCCTGAGCAACTGCATCACCACCACTCACCTTCCGCTATGTCTGTGGATGGCGGTTCAGATAGAGAAGGACATGTTCCTCACATGATTTGTATGCCAAAAATCCTCTACCATTGTATACCAATAATGTAGTCACATTGCAACATCATTCTTACAATCTATAAAGATCAAGCCCAGAGCATGCGAATGAGTCTCTCCGGCCAGGAACGTGAGCGTAGGGCCTCATATGCATCCTCCCACGGCTCCGTGCCTTCACTCACAAATTCTCTCTCTACGCAAACCTCGATGACCTCAACCGGGCCACACCGCATCTTGCGACCCCTTGGGGCCGTACCGCCATTCATTAAGCCTACCCCAGCAAGGATACCTCTAGAGGACCTAGAATACTTGACCAAGAAGGGCGCTCTGACGCTACCAGCGGAGCCGTTGAGGAGTGAATTACTAAAGAGCCATTTCGACTTTGTGCATCCATACATGCCATTGTTGAATCGGAGGGAGTTTTTAGATATTGTGAGTTCAGAAGATGGGAGCAAGGGGAAGGTCAGCTTGTTGCTGTTTCAAGCGGTGATGTTTACTGGCAGTGCAGTATGTTACTTCCAACCCCCAATCTGGTAGTTGAGTTTGCAAGCTAAGTGTGAGTCATAAAGTTCGTGGATATGGAAAGTCTTAGAATTGCCGGATTCACCACTCGAAAAGCTGCCCGTAAGGCCTTTTTCACAAAAGTCAGGGTACGTTAAAAGAAAAACTAAATACGCAATTTCGTTCTCCTAGCCGAGTCATTAACAATCGGAATAGGCACTGTACGATTTTGATCACGAGCAAGATCGCATGTCACTTGTACAAACTCTCCTTCTCATGACCTACTGGTATGAAACCCCCGACGACCAAAAAGACACTTGGCACTGGATGGGTGTTGCCATCTCGCTCTGTCATACAATTGGCCTCCACCGAAACCCCGAGAATTCAAATATGGACCCGGGGCGCAAGAAGCTATGGAAGCGGATCTGGTGGAGTTGTTTTATGCGGGACCGTTTGGTTGCGTTGGGGATGAGGAGGCCCACCAGGATAAAGCGCGAGGACTGTGATGTGCCAATGCTCACGCTCGATGATTTTTCGATCGACATGACATTAGATGCGGATGAAGGGGAAGACTCAGTATTTTGGAGCTATGAGCAGAGGGAACAAAAGGAAAAGGAGGCGAGAAGGCAGAAAGAGCTTGCGATTATGTGCATTGAGAAAGCAAAACTCTGTGTATGCATTAGTCAGGTCTTGTCGGCACAATATTCGGTACTCAACACCAACCAAGGCAGTCTTGCGGCGGACGGAAGTACGCGAACAACTATGATGCTACTTCCCAAAAAGCTAGATCCAGAGTGTTGTCAAGTCGCTCGGTGCGATAGCGAGTTGGCAAAGTGGATCCGTGAGTTGCCGGAGGAGGCACGTTACTCGCCAAATAAGGCGAACGATAACATGGATGACGTCCTGACTCTGCATAGAAATCTGTTGCACATGGTGTACTGGTATGTCTCATTCTTTCTCGGCGTTGGTGACGGGTGTAGATCGCGGGGATATATCGGCTGACAATGATCGTGCAGCACAACCGTAAGCGCTTTACATCGGCCACAAGTACTCCCTTCTGCGCCCGCACCTTGGCCGGCAAAGAACAATGCCGCCGAATTGCAAGAGGTTTCGCGCAGAAAAGTGAGACAAGCAGCATCGGAGATCACTCGCATGGCCGAAGAATTAATTGAGCTTGACCTCGTTAGATACTTGCCTACAACTGGGTATATCTTACTAAACACAATTACGATTACAAATCGCTAATAAACAGAACAGAGTTACCGTTATGCTTCCCGCCGTGATTATTCACCTCCTAGACATCAAATCTTCCAATGCCCACACCCGGGAACTTTCTCTCGAGGGTTTTGGGTTGTGTATGCAAGTGATGCAAGGGCTTCGCCAATCTTACTCGGCTGCCGATTACGCCACCCACTTTCTCGAGGCCGCCATTAAAAAAGCCGATATCCAAGTTCACGGGCACCGCAAATTTGGCCACCGCAGACGCGCCCGCCACAGGAACCTTACGCACATCGGCACGTCGCCGGGAATGTCTGGCGCGGCAGCCATTTCAATCCCCGCATCTGCCCCACCCAGCAATGCAGCATTGACACCTCCACCAGACTTAGAGAGCTTGACGGCTATGGATATGGGTAAGGGATTGGACGAGAATGAGCTGCAGTTCAAGTTAGAGAGTTTTTTGCAGGCTCCTCCGTCGCCCTCACATGATGCTCCCATGCCTAGTGCTTTCAATGCTGGATCGAATGGGAATAGCACTCTCCAGGCCCCTGCACCCGCCGGGGCGGAGGACCTTCTATTCTCGGATTCGACACCACATCTATCTATGCCTGCCGATGGGGGGGAGGGGAGCAATGATTTAGATGCGCTCTTGAGTATAAGGGAGCAGGGTGATCCGTTCTTAGGGCACTATGATGATGCAGGAATGTCTGGAATGAGCAGTAAGAACGCAGCTGGTGGTAGGGCGTTTGATTTGATGGGAGAGTCAAGTAGTTGGCTAGAGGAGGACATGTCAAAATTGTTAGACGGGGTAGATTTCGATATTGATGATGTTATTCAAGTGCTGGAGACGGAGATTAATTAAAATTCTGGGACAAAATGGGTATTTTCTTATTTCTTCTTGGGAACTATTAATGGGGGAATAATTATTTTCATTGCGGGTCTTCTTCTTTTTTTTTTTTGGAAAGGAGTTGGGTGTTTCTCTTCTTTCCTTTGTCTTTTATGAATCCTTGGAACTTGTTGGCTGGGATGATATAGCCTTCCTTCTCTTTTCCTTTTGTTTTCATCTCTTCTGCATGGGAGGGTCAAACTTTTTTCTGTACGATATCATGAGGACGTAGATGCATATAATATAGAAATGACTAAAACGGATTAATTCTTCGGAGGGAATTTTACTCTTTTTCGAGTTCTGTTTTTTGTAAACCTAGCCGGTTGTGTGGGGAGCCGCGACGACAACGCTAGGTAACCCCTTAACTATGGTTTCACCGTTAACATACGGAAGCTTTCCCCGTATAATTCTCGTTCCAAAAATTGAAGTTTTGGAGTTGCACAACTGAGATACCGAGGCTGTTGCTGGGGAAGGGTTCAAAACTCAAGAAGATCGTATCGCGAGAGACTCCCCGGAATGTATTTGCGTACGTTTTATACCTACATATGTACTCTATATATATTAGACACCTATTTTGTGCAAACACATAGCCTTTTCTAGATCACTAACGATTTGTTCTATAGACCATGTCGGTGATGCAGGAGACTGATGGACCGACCCCATCCAGCTCGGTGATTCCGATAATAATATCTTATCTGTGCATGTAGAGTAGGTACATGTATGGGGCTAATTCCGTGCGCATAAAACTTATGTGACCGTTTTTTTCAAGTTGAGGCTTTTTTTTTTTTGCGTGCAGTTACAATAAGGACGGAGCCTGTCATGTGCCATGCACCGGAAAGGCGCTCGTTAGATCTACATGACCTCTCTAGATACCATAGGAGTTTGGAACCCACAGCCTACCTATGTTTCTGCAGGTTAAGTTGATGATGAAACCCCTGCTGTACCTATAGCTACCTACCTACCTCATTCTCGGTATCATATTTGGGGCAGCCAAGTATGATACACATACTATGTAGCTGGCGGGCTACTTTTAGTCGGTAGCCAGCTAGCTGCTGTGGTCCACCCTTCTGGGTTCGAGGTGTAAGTTATCATGAAATCAATGATAAGGGGATCTCTATTGGTCAAAATACCTACACTCCGATCCAGTGCCAAGAATCATTGGCTCTTTTGAATGGTCTGTGCTCAGAGCGGAGTCGAAATTCCATGTGGTCGTTTTCACACGCGACTAACTTCATCAAGCTGTGGATGGGCGCCGTGCCAGGTTGTGGGGATGCGGGGGTTCAGGCCTTTCACATGCACTGCCAAAACCCAGCGGTACATCCCGTGCCGCGGGGAACCCTTGGTTTCGTACTCCAGAGTCTGGAGGTTGGGGTTAATAAAAGCTGGGCCCTGATTGCTTTGAGCCAGGGGGCTTATCCGGAACTTTTTCTGAGTGAGCAGCAACCTGGGAATTTTGCGGGGGAGAAGTCTTTCTAACGTAGTTGAGCTTAATTAGCCAAGGTAAACATTCGAAGACATTAACATATGTATCTATTTTACACCTCTGTACCTATAATAGTGCTATTCTCTCAACGTTAGAAAGCTTGTAGACGCTGTCATCTGCACTACAATTGATGGATCTACAGAGATTCGTTCATCTATTAGGTCATCCTACATCCAATTGACCACATCTTCATGATCAGACATCAGCGTTTTTGGGATTTGCAACCGTGTCTTGGTTTCAAATTAATACAGACAGATCTAGAATAGGAAGTGGATTGGACAACAAGTAAGATACTCCTCATCCGCGGCTCGCACGTGCTATGGGATGTAAAGGCTGTATTTGATATTGCTTGGCACGAGCCCACTGTCATCAATTACATTCGCCTACGTCAACATCACCTCCTAGTAATATTATCATTTATAGTCCAGTGGATGCGACAGGCATCTACGAGTTGATTAGGCACGTACATATTAAATATGATTGTTACCCTCGTTTTTGTGCATACTAGCATATACATCTGATATTGCGTGCATGAACCGAGGTTGGGGTTAGGGGATTTTGTATTGTGGGGGAGTTGTGTAAGTCTGTTAAATGCCTGCATGTAGGAAGAATACTATCTTCACAGACCTGCAATTCTGTTTATCCATCCCGAGGTTTAGCTGAAATTCACCGGCTGACATGGGGGTCATTTCTGCGATGAAACAGAAGTGTACTTACGTACCATATTCGCCTGTAAGTACATGTAGTACATAATATATCAGTATGTATGGTTTCACGAGATCGGACCTGCAGCAATATCTATACCTGTCAAACCACTCATCGGTTGAGCCAGCCATAAAAGAATGAAAGCACATGCCCGGAAGCGCAGGGACCGGCCCTGATATCCCATGTGATGCCAGCCCAGTGAAAACAACAAGCCCCGGATCTGCACATGTCAGATTCACCGAGATCACAATTAGATGAAGCTGCACTCATCTAGTTAGCTTAGACGCCCTCTTCAGGCAGACATTTTATGTCTGTAGGTATTTATTTGCTCGTATACCACCATCTAGGCCGAGAAGGGCCCAAATAAAGGTGCACTAACGTACCACTAGGTTATAATTATCAGCATTACACCATACAACATTAAGATACGATACGGTTCGACTTCCCCCCCCCCCCCCCACAAACGCGTGGTGACTCTAGTCGCTAGCTGCAAGTCACAATTTATCTCAATATGGTTCGTATAATGAATATCAGCTACTACTGTAAAGGTCCGCCCTTCAGGGGTTAAGGACCGTTTGACATATGGCTCCTCCCATTGACTGATACTAACTACATTTAGTAGATATCTAACCTTAGAGAGACTATCCGCTTCCTATACTCGTATCTTCCTTTTATAAACGGGACCACTATTGCCATATACCATACTAAATCCTGGACTTGGCGCATATTTGTATGGCATGCAATAACGGTCCCTGTTACAAACGTGAGGAAAATACTAGTACACGTAGACTAGAGTACATGTATTTAGGTACATCCTGGAAACATGACATGTCGAATTATAGGTACATGTAGTCGATCTAGCTCAGCCACGTGTTCATGCCCCATGTTGGCTTCCGCGGCCCGCCGGGGTGGGTTTAAACAAAAACTAGCCTAGTGATTTAATAGATATTCCGATACACGTGATCTATTTGGCATGGCACCAAACCACTCTCAAGCTCTTATGTTTTGTATTCATCGGATATCACTCGTAGCCTTGCTAGTTTTCTCTTTTCTGTTGTTTAATTTGATAAGTGCTTGCCAGCAAAAATTGAATAAAAGAATATATACTTGCTATATAATATCTGGTAGTAAAAGGCCGTGAGATAAATTCCATCCGGCAAAGAGTGCGTTCCAGCTCGCACTAGCTAAAAGTTCACAATCGATTCTTTTAATTCATAACTAGAGTTCTAAAAGTCCACAACCAAAAGTGTATCAAGCTTCACAGGCTTTATACCAGATATATCGATATCTCCAGAACCTCTTCAGGGCGCTAAGATCAGATTTAGTACGTACGGTTATCCCAACTTCACGATATTTTAGACACGACCGGCTCTCAACATCCTACTTCTCGCTCCGTTTCAGAAGCTGGATAGAAGCTAGAATAATGGTTAATAATAAATAGCACATACTACTAGCTTCGTACTATCCATCTAGTACACTGCAGCTCGCAAACACCTCCCGGAGACATCGAAGTCCTCGATGCGGCCGCTATGTATCAACATGTCCTTATCAATCTTATCTTGAGATAGTAACACTCTCCCTATTGACACACACACTATTGCTCGTGTGGGAGCTTTACTATCTCCGAGCCCTTACTCACACATGGCCAGCGCTTCCCAAACAGTTGGTATATGAGTGTTTTGTCTGCATGACTAAAACTCTCACACCCTCGATTTATACTATTTAGTCAAGGCCTAGATTTGAACACAGTGCAGACCAACAGTACCAATAACACTACAACTATGAAGGATTCATATATTTGTAGCTACGAAATCCCCCAGATCTAGAGCAAATTATAATTATTTGGTGATTCGGGGCGCGTACGTTCTAGTACAAGCATAAGGGGCCCTATATGTTATTTTATAAAGATATATCTATATACATGCTCTTTGACGGCAACGTTTAGATGGGGGTGTAACAGAAGTCAAGCACCCGAACATACTAACTATTGGTATCTCTCGTGAGCTTGTACAATTGCATTCATGCTTAAAGACTTTGCATGTGTGTGGATACATGTAGTACTAGCGTGGACCAAGGAATCACAACTCATCACTCGGCTTCTATCACGATCGCCGTTGTTTGATTTATTATTTATTTATTTATACTTTATACGCCGTTATTTGATTATTTTTATATTTGATTATGCTTCATGCTTGCGCCGTTATTTGATTGATAACTCATACATGTAGAGGCGACCCGAAGGCTATGGTATGATTCCCGTTATGTTACACTATAACGATTGGTTCATTGATTGATTAAATCCACGGTTACATGAATAATGTATTAATGGCTTTCCACTTGTTTATCAAAGCAGCATTAGGTTGCAACATATATATAACTAGATATTCTCTGTTGCTACAAATATATTCCATAATAATTAAGAAAAAATAAAAAATCTGATCATCAAGACTCATTTATTTCGCGTTTCCTATATCTGAAAAAAATACAAAACCTTAGCTACTCCTGTTTGTCATAAGCTCACATCCTCATATCCCAAGCCCAAACCATCCTATCATATCTACAATGCATCAAACCTCAACAACGTTCTTGTATAACTGTTTTCGTTTCCACTGGCGGGAACCACAGCCGCGCCGTTAACGTTCACCATGCTGACTGCGGCTATAGTGTTTAGGTTGAGTAAACTGAACTTGCTGCTTGACTCAACATTGACAATTGCCGCCTGACATGTTTGTGGTGTTATGCACTCCTGTGCGTAGTTCTCGAAAAAGGAGTATAACCCTGCACCGTAAACAACGATGTCGGATGATGAAACAACACGCAGAGCCCAGGATTTGCGGCAGGAGGCTGTTGTGCATGAGGCATATGTGGGGTCGTTCCAGGCGCTATTGATGGGGAAGGGAACGGTTGCATCGGGGTTGGATTGGAAGTATGGAGTTTCGGTTTGAATCATGGCCATGAACACATTTTTGGTGTTCTGGAGTTGGTATTGGTAAAGAACGTTGTGCTCAGCGGCAGTTCCGTACCTGTTAACTATGTTAGTACCATATGACTACTGATTTATAGTGCGCTGTTGCGTAAAGGTAGATGAACTTACAACCACACCGGTCCGTTAGTGCTCTCACTCAAGATACCCCTCCCATTATAGATTGTAATCTGCCCAAAGTCTGGCCCATCCAAAGCATGATCACTAGTCCATGCCCACACATTCTCGGCATATAAGCTCGCAGTCTTACCGATATGCAACAGCATGAATGCACCAAAGCATGCAGAGTTTGGTGTAGTAATAGTCGTGCTTGGATTCTTCGCACACTGAGCCGGCTCCAGCTGAGTTCCTGCAGACCCGCCAACGCGGAAATGCACATCCCAGATACCATTGACACCCTGCTGACCTGAAGGATCTCTGGAGTTCCATTCCATAAGGACAGCTCCTGGTTGTGCGCCTTTTGTCTCAAACAGGAGCTCCGAAATCTCAACGTACCCACTGTCGCCAGCATTACCGACCTTGAATACTGGTGTGGGGTTGCCCACTTGCTTGAACGCGCTGCCATCTGCCATGATAACACTCCAAGCCTCACCGACGATTTTTGTGTTTACGGGAACGGTGACGGTATTGGAGATACGGTAGACCCCGTGCGGGAAAAAGATAATTTTTCCAGTGCCGGCATAAGTGTTGAGGACTGTCTGGATGGCCGTAGTGTCATCGGTGGTACCGTCCCCACTTGCGCCGTTGGATTTGACAGAGACGAAGTTTGATACATCTTGATCCTGGTACTGGGGACGGGAGCGCTCAAAGATGCTGCTAGCACCCGATGTGAGGATAGAAGAAGGTTTGGCGAAGCCACGAGTGAGGGTGCCTTGTACAAAGGATCCTCCGGTATTGGTAGTGCTGTAATCTTTGCCTTGACCCCAGAAGTTGATGGTCGTTGTTCCACCAGTAAGGATCGTGGCCCCAGTAGTAGGATTTGCAACTGCTTTGGGGACATTGACGAGCTGGACGTTATCGAGGAGGACTGTTGCACCTGTAGCAGGCAACGAAGAGGAGGACTTAACGGTGTAGACACCCACTGGAGTATCGGAAATCTTCGAATCCAGGAGAATAACCGAGCCAACGCCCTGTGCTGAGGCACCTCCAGAACTGACATCAATTCCTACGCCACAGTTTGCGATTGTGACACTCTTGAAGGTCCAGGCCCAGTTCCAGTTCATATAAATTGCTGTCTGGCAATTATTAAACTTGAGGTTCCTGGTCATAAACTGCTGGTTGCCAAAGAATGCTCCATATCTTCCGCCGTTGAAAGTCAAATCACTCATGAATCCACCACTGCCGTTATCCATAAAGATTCCTTGATGCAAGTTTCCGGCAGCGGTACTCATCTCAAAGGTCAAATTGATTAGTGATGTAGCCTGCGCAACCTGCCAATGCATCCCTGTTCCTGCATTTGCCGGCATGGCACGAGTGTCAATGATAAAGTTGCGTACGGAGCGGAAGAAGTTGTTCTGGTTAGTGTACCAGTTGGCTCCGTTGCTCTCATAGGGGTCCGAGTCAATCAGAGCCATTCCTGAGAAGCTAGCAGCACCCTTGATTGTGGGGATATTCAAAGGGTCGCCAACGAGCTGCGAATAGTACATGGCGACGATGGGCTTCGTGATGAGGTAGGTTCCAGCAGGGAAGTATACAACTGCTGGTGTAATTGTTGAAGAATCACAACCAAGGCCGCAGCGACCGCCATCTTGAATGGCAGCATTGATTGCCGTGGTATCGTCGGTGACACCATCGCCTTTATAGGTGCGTTAATAATATATATGAGAAGTAGGGGGAGGACGGTAACACTGACCAACTGCACCATAGTCTTTGACGTTGCGGTAAACCTTATAAGAAGAAGGGTTTGCATTGAAGGCTGCCCTGCCTTGCTTTGTGATTGCCTCATACCAGTACTGGGTCGCGCGGGGTTTGATGCTAGGCTCTTCATGGCGGGGAGGAAGGACTGCTCCTGAGAGGACTAGTGATACGATACATGAGAGGAAGAGAATGATTACTCTCTATAAAGATAGTCATTGATTAGTATAAGGTAGATCGATAAAAAAAAAGTGTTATTCTATACTCACAATCGAGCCTATGCCGGAAACGGCCATGATTGTCGGTCGAGGGTATTATCCCGAATAGTACAAGCGATATCTGAATATCAATAATAGTAGTAACAATAGGTAGAAATAATTATTCGTATATATTCTGCACACAACAACAAATGATAAAGGAAGGAATAGAGAGTGAGTAATGCCTGTTGCTATGGTTGAGCAGAAATGTAGATAATAAAAAATCCAAGAGGTCGGTGGGAGAAAAGAATGGAACTATATACTGTGTTGGAATGACAAAGGTGATTTAAGGACCCTGACCAAAGATATCTAGAGGTGTGGTATGCATTCAATTGTTTGGCCATGACCATGAAAAATAATAGAATATCAAGCCCTGCATAAGATAGCTATGTGACTTAAACTACATGTATCTGTATCAGCCAAACAGCCTGCGCGGACCAGGCTCACCATCCAGGATCAAGGCTTGAGTTGAGGTGTAACAAAGAAATTCGGCAGGACCTCTCCCCTCTTGTTGTGCCAGTCAGGCACCAGGGGACCAGGATTATTGACATTTCTATTGACAGTCAGGCCAGTCAGTCGGTCGTCTTCATCTCATGTTCACGTTCCTGACCCATGCAGGGGATCCGGAATGCATACCACCGATCAGTGAGATCTCCTTCTTTCTTGAGAAACTACATGTAGTAAAGCACCACTAGCTCGCTCGCTTCGTTATCCCGTGAAAGCCGTTGACATCGATCGCCAGTCAGAAGAGAGGCTGATAATCGCTTATATTTGACGGGCGGTACTTGAGTATAAACAAGGGTAAGAGAGCATTCTAGCCGTCAACTGCCTGGTAATGGTAATGAAATTTCGAGTCTGCATGTTTGTGCCTCTAGCTGGGTATTTCCAATGTGGTTAGAAGTATCTGTATCTGGCTACAGTCCCTACTATACTGGGATTCGATACAAGCTCAATTCAATCTATCGCTTATTAATCACAACTACCCTTAATATTATAACGACACCACACGCAATCACTCGTTTCATCTAATCTGCGACTCGGCCCATGAAATCACCAGTCCTGATCATTGCGCCGGGCGGCTATATCCCCTCCCTCTCCCACCATTCCCTATAGGAAAAAAAAGAGTTCCAAAACACTGGCGTTCGTTGTGGCAAGTCTAAATTCATTTTGTATTTTGCAAGGATCACGAGTGCGAACTTACCACGAGAACAGCCCCTCTAAGTAAGTGATGATGGTAGTGGTGCGGAGTTTGGGACAAATGTAGGGTTTCCCCCGCATGCCGATCTTTTCCGTTACCTTATGCACACCCCGCAGCTGGATTAAGGTACTCATAATGGATAATATTGAACTAATATAATAAAGCTTTATGGACATGTGCCCATTGGTCCGTACACCTTTTGGCTAATGAAATCTCGAGGCCCTGTGTCCTGTGGTACGGGTCTCATCTCATCTCATGATAGATTTCTGCACTTTCTCAGGGAAGATGTTGTATTAGCCCAGCTTATACCCACAGCCTAACACAAAGAGCATTAATTTAGTCATTATTGATTTTTGGACTACATGATGGGCGCCGGGGACTTTGGTCTCGATCCTTGTGATTATTTACAAATGGCTCTAGGTCTTGTGTCCTTTGAAAATCCATGAATGATCATGGAGGCGATATTTGATAGGCTTATTGTTAAAAATTTAATTTCATGAATCAATGCATGAAGCTTAAAAGAATTGATATAAAGTATATTGTTAGTGGCGAAGCTTAGGAATGTAGATATATAGGGCTTTCGAGCTCTCCCAATGGTCTAACCGATGTTTTAATTATACATAGCGAATGTTTTTTGTAAATTATCGATGAAACACCTTCTGGGCCCATAATTCGCACCTGTAAATTCGTATGCTTCCACAAGACGGCCTAGGTTCATGAGGTTAGGCAAAAGAACTATTCCCACAGTCGGTACTAGTTGATACATGTAGCTAGCTGGACCTACAGTGCCAAGCCCGCCAAAATAAGCAATATATAACCAAGCCACCAAAGTTGGTACCAAAAAGCAATTGCAAGCATGTAACAATATCCACAATATAATTCACCGGACTACGAAAAAGTATCGACTAGGGTCTCGTGGTCATGCTATGAGATTCTTATAAACCATGTCATTCATGCCCAAAGTCACTACGTCTGACCAGAGACACTAAAAATCTATTGCTAATTCATAGTAGACCTTTCCGTAAACCTATAGCTAGACATGTTGTAACTATATACCTTGTACCTATTAAAAATGCCTCTCATATATTACCCGCCTCTACCCTCTCAAGCCCCTTCTAGCTTCTGTGTCACGTTACAATCATTACCCTTCTCCTCAACTCCCCTGTTGAATTGCAAATCGGTCAGGCTACCTCCCGCAAAGTTTATTTCAATCTACTGTATGTGTGTTTAGTACCCCTGCAGCAGACTTACCGGTGGATCCTCGGGTTATCTTTGTGCTGGTTTTGATTCATCAGCCTGCAAACAATCTAACACCGATGTACCGCGTTTAAGATCACAAACTCACATGCCACAAAGGCTGTCGTTTCCGGAGAAAATCCCTCGTCCCTGAATATATTTACCCCACTACTTCAACCGTCAGCATAGGATCACGGCCCGTACTGATCATGCATGTTTATGATCACCCTCTATTCCGGCTCAGTATCATGACTCTACTGTATGCTCTTACTCCATCAAAGTACAGAATCTCAGAAGACTTCTTATACTGGTCTAGATCACGCCCACTCCAATATCAAAATCCGGAATTGCTAGTCACAATGTCTTCGGTGGTTTACGAGAATCAGGACTAGCTTTGGGATGATGGGGTATATGGGGCGGGGTAAGTCAACCGAGAGTATTAAGATCTACTCTATTCATTTAGAAGGCTTAGCTATTCGCTTGTGGGATCATGTTTCTGATGAGGTAGGTGTTCACTTTTTGGGAAACTGTAACATCATCCCGCTACTCTATGCAGGATAATTGCGAGAAAACAGGGTATGAAAATCATTTCAATGTAGTACTATAATGGAGTAGGACAAGGTATGAATTAAATGAAAAGAGGTGCTCCGCAGGGTATGACCAATGTACTCATTGACGCCCCAGAGGCTCTGCCCTACCCGTACTCGTGTATGACCTACCTACCATATTCGCTCCGATTACCTTGTCCCACGTGCAGCTAGTTATCATATCATACATGGAGCATTGTACTCCCCAATATTAGCACGCCACTGTACTATTCCAAAGAGCTGCAGTTGGAATCAAGGGGTACTAACCCACTGATAAGAGCTAGCTACAAGAACGTACCCTAGAATTAACCCCGATATCAATCTGCAGACCAAATGTACCTTCCATAAAGATATACATACAGTTTTTGTACTCCCAATACTTGAGCTCCAAATCCCACTCATTTTTCATCCCGCCCATTTTTGATACTTCCCCCATTTGAACTCCGGAACCCGGCACAAATTCATGACCTTCAGCCCCTTCGATCTCGGCCGAAAAAATCCTCAGTACTGTTACAAGTGATCATAAAAAGCTTTCCTTTCCCCTCTCCTCTCCCTCCTTCTATTCATTCTGTAACGGTGTGGAGCTCGCCAATTCCACCAATTAACCCATGTGGAAACGTAGGTGAAAAACTCCAGATTTATACATGAAGCTAACAAGCATACGCGCAACTTCCGTACGATATGCCGTTATTTAGGTAGCCAATGGCATTTGTTCAAGTGGTCAATGAGTTAACTCCTAGCTAACTCCACACACACAGGCTGTGTTTAATTCGACGAAGCTACTCTTAAATAGCAGTTGTAGGAAATGATAGATCTCCGGACCCTAAGGTCAAGCTCTGATACGTATACTATTTTTTGTCTTTTTTTATTTAATACTCAATTCCCAGTATATAGCTTTCTTTCTGCTATGTGCATGTATATATATACTGGCAATATAGATTATCCAGCTGGTCGATCCAGCGCGAGAAAGCCGGCCATGGGTAATATTGCTATCAGCCTACTGAGCGTCCCTTTTTACATACGCATATTTAGATATATATTGTCGATTCGCATTCTCACGGAGCTATAATTTCTAACGTGGAACAAGCCCCCGAAATCTGTAACGATAATTTAAGAACTCTCTGACCCACCAGTCGTTTTGTTTCCAGCTCTCCCCTGTACCCACCCCTAACTCAGCTAACCCCTACCCAAACAGGACGGTGAACAACTAGACAAAGGTACGCCACCTCCCTGGCTAGGATCTCCCCTCCATTAAGCCTCTCTTTGTACTTTAATTCTGACAACAGCACAATGCTAAGCGGCCTCCGGCTCCACCGTTGCCACGATATCTAGACATTGTTCTGCGGATCTAGAACCGAATCCAATACGTTGGGCTAGGTTTAGGTCACACATGGTAGATCTTGCTGCGCTGGGAAGCATGCATACCATGCGGGACACCAAATTTGTCGAACAGCGCGATAAATTTCCGAAGCCATAGAGAGTCAAAATTCGCAGGATCAAATTACCTCCTGTCAGGATCGCCTATGCGTAGTAGGGTTAGGGTTAATAGGAAAGGCTATCTAGGACTTGGTCCACCACATCAACGCATTATTCAAATTCAAAAGGAGCATTTTATATAAGCCCATCACTCGTACCCATTATCATACCACATATATAAACACGATCCACCCCCCGCCTAAATAAAAATAAAAACAAAACAGATAGGGTCAGATAAAATAGCACCTTTTGCAAATGACAATACAAAACCTCAACACAGAAAGAGAACTAAGATAGGAAAGCCAGCCATGATACCCAGCTATCTAGGGCAAGCACAAAAAGAGATGAGATACCAAACCCAGCCACCGCCCAGTAGAGCCACGAATTACGCTTTTATACAAACTACCAACCCGCCAAGTCTCGAATTACTGCTGCCCTGGGATAACTTCGACATATCGGCTTTTACCCCTGGCCTTCCTACCCACTCCTGGTGTACTCTTTCTACTAACATTTGCTCCTGGTGGCCCCAACAAATCATCCATTGCATCCCCACCTCTTACACTCATTGATGTTGCCGGTCTGCTAGGTGGCCCTGCTCCAGGAGGTTTTCCGCCTGGCGGTCCTCCCGCTGGTCCTCCAGTCGGGGGCGTTCCAGGAGGTTTTCCGCCTGGCGGTCCTCCCACTGGTCCTCCAGTCGGGGGCGTTCCAGGAGGTTTTCCGCCTGGCGGTCCTCCCACTGGTCCTCCAGTCGGGGGCGTTCCAGCCGGGGGTGCTCCAGTCGGGGGTACTCCAGTCGGGGGTACCCCAACCGGGGGCGCTCCAGTCGGTGGGGGCGATGAAAGGGGTGGCGCTTGTCCTGTACTCATTGCAGGGCTTGGGGCTCGTCCAGACAACGATGGCTGCGCAGATAGAGTGTTGGGCGTAGTAGGCGCGGTAGTAGGAGTAGGTGAAATTGGCGTCATTGCTGGAGTCGGTACTGGTGGAGACAAAGGAGCAGCGGACCCAGGCCTAGATGGCATGCCAGTGCTACCTGGAGTTGATGCTCTTTTGGGGGGTGGTGCGGGTTTCACAGCAGCAGTGGCCTGTTCTCCGGCCTTTTTGTTGACCCATCGTTTCAGGTCAGGGTCATAGACGAAGGAAGACTCATCACCAAGTTTAGCCTTGATTGGACCTTGCGTATTCTGGTCCTTTTTACCACCAAACCAGCCGGTGAGCCAGCCTTTCTTTGCGCTGGCATCTGTAGAGAGAATCAGCGTCTGCATCTTTGATCTCTGAAATATGGGCAATTGTCTTACCAGCAGCCTGTTTCTTCTCCTCCTCGGCTTTTTTCTTCGCTTCCTCTTGCTTCATCTTCTCCGCCTGTTTCAGCAGTTCGTCATCTTCATCATCATCCATAAAACCCTTCTTCTTTGGCCTAGGTTTGTCGTCGCCCTCATTATCATCGTTTTTTTCAGGTTCAAACGGAACAAATCCGCCACTAGGAGGCTCGTAGCCACCACTAGATGGTGGCTCATATCCACCTGACGGGGGCTCATATCCACCACTTGACGGGGGCTCATATCCACCACTTGACGAGGGCTCATATCCACCACTTGACGGGGGCTCATAACCTCCGTAGGAGGGTGTTTCTCGCGCAGCGGATGAATCGTAACTAGCCACAGGGCCTGTGGGTGTCTGTTCACCAAAGGAGCTTGTGGGATTATAAGCGCCAGAGTTCCTAAAGTCTGTTGTTGGATGAGAGGTAGATTGTAAATTGTCATAGGGGTTCTTCTGCTGCAGGCCCGGCTGAGAATATCCATTCGATTCGTAGGGATTCCCCCTAGGCGCAGTGGACTCATAAACCCCGCCATATCCCTCTCCGTAACCCCCGTACCCGCCTGAATTTCCGTCCAAAGAGTTAGGCTCATATCCAGCGCCAGATAAGTCTGTGGGCGGTTTATACTGGTTATTGGACATCGGAGTATAAGAGTTCCCTGGGTTGTCAAAGGAACCCCTAGACTGGGGAGCATATTTACCCCCGGCCCCAGTTGGAACAGTAGGCTGGTAAGATTGTTGTTGGAACCCACTCGTGGGAGCTGGGGCGCTTGCACCATAATTTGACATGGGATTGTACCCTCCATAAAGGTCTGCGCTAGATTGAACCCTACTGATTACGGGACTCTCACTTGAGATCCTTCCAAAAGGACCTGCACTAGGATCAGTCACAGATGATTCCGCTCCGTTACCATCTCCATCCTTCTCGCCATTGACAAAGGTATGAAAGTGTTCCCATATAGATGTAGTAACAGTCTCAGAATTCAACTTTGGAAGCCACCCCCCAGCACCAGTCGTAGCACCCCCGGATGCGTTATCCTTGGGTGCAATTGATAATCTCGTTTTAAGATCTTCAAATCGTGCAATAAACCCTGCGTTGAAGTAGGGAGATGGCTTACCCCAGCCTCTCATGACAGCTTCAATGGCGTCGATATATTTCTGCGCCTCACCCTTGTTCCCATTTTCAGCGCGAACCATGGCTCGGCGAAGTTTATAGGGTAGTAGGTGCGGGAATGCAGGGTGTGGTGTAGCCGTAAGTGACAAGGCTAACTCGTAAACCTCGCTGAGCATAATAGCATCAACATCATTGGGTGTAAAGTTTGCTGGATCAACACCTAATAATGAAAAATGAGATCCGGGGTCATCATGTCCCCCCAATATCGCCCCGCCACCTCCCATAGCTCCCTGACGAGCGAAGATGTAGCTATTACCGCGAGGTTAGTAATAACCATAATAATTGGATTAGAGTGGGAGACTACCAGATGTGACCAGCTTCAATCCTACTGTAAGAAACGAGTAATTTCCCAAGCGCCAATATTGCCTCCGAATCACCAGGGCTCCGATTGTTCAATATCAACCCCAAGGTTTCTCTCCACCTGTCCAACCTAACCTCAACATCATCCGACCCATTAGGTACACCACCGTACATGGGTACACCGATCCTGGTGCTAGCACTGACCAGTTCATCCACGCTCTCAGCCCAGTTCCCAGCAAAGATTTCATATAGAACTGCCAAACTCTCCACCCCTTCACCAAGCGTTTTAACCTCATGTTTGACAAACTCCTGTACCACTTGTTTCCACAAGTCCTTCCCAACAGTACCAGCGATCAGAAGAGCGTGTGACCAGAGTCGCTTATCTGCTGCGTGCCAGACGGCGGTTGTTCGGTCACCTTTGAGAAGATGAGTTTTAATACTCCGAACTGCTTCAGGATCGGCTCTATCTGCGCTTGGGCCTTGCATATTTGCTGAAATATCACCAACCATTGTGAAAGACCCGTAGCCAACTTTGGCACCGCCCTCTTCTCCTGTAACCTCCGGTGTAAGGACTGCCCTTACAGCTTTCTCTACTTCATGATTGCCCTCCAAAACACCGTCATTCTCAAGTAATAACCGTACAACCTTCCACAGCAGGATTTTTTCTTCTGCACGTTTCCCCTGTCCTCCCAGTTCCAACTCCAAAGCTTCGACTTTACTTGTCATCCATGAAAGCATTTCTTTTTTCTTTCCTTTACCTTTGCTTCCGCTCCAAGCGGGCCCTGGAAATTTGCCGTCCATTTCTTCGAGGGGAAGAATATCCTTGATATTTTTGACTTTGACTTCTCCAGGTGAGCACTTAATCATTGGTTGCAGGCCATCAGACGAGTATCGTTGAGCTCGCCGAGGAAACATCACGGCTACATTCCCACCGAATCCCCAGCAAAATAATGGAGCACCTTGCCATCGCTTTAGTACATCACGCCCAGCCTCATCTGTCGGGGCCATGAAATTAACTTCCAAAGATTGGGCTCGCTGATGCAAATTAAGAGAAGAGTGGGAGTGTGTGCTGGTGTGTGCAAATGCTGAGCTTGGCCGTTCATATGGCTCTCTGGATCGTTGCGCAGTTTTATGAGCCCTCCCAAAGGCCATTCCTGGAGATTGTGTTTGAGCTCTTGGTGGGGGTGAAAATGCATCCACAGGAGAGCCGGCAATGTATCTTGGTGATCCTGATGGCGGTGAGAATGTACTTGAGCGGGAAGCCTGTCCGGGGGTAGGCGTCCCAGGGCCTCTTGATGGAGCATAACGACTGTTAGATACCATGGATACGGCAGCGGGACCTACACTACTCTCTGCAGCGTTTAGTGCATCTTCTACTATTTCCTCCTCTTCTCGTGGTATATCCATTGTAGTCGATAATGAGATAGACCTTGCAGTCCCAGGCCTTGACGAATGCATCACGTGGTGATCGCTCGGGAATCGTCTTAGAGCAGGGGGCTGAGAATCATCCTGTGGCTGCTGAGATGTTGGAGGCTGTAGTGGAGCGGCAGTTTGTTGGTGAATTGGGGGTTGAAGAGGCATGGATGTAGCCTGTGGAGGCCCAGCAGGCCTCGGGGGGTATTTTGAAGGAGCAGCCGGTAATGCAGTTGGGGAACCATACGAAACATTTGTGCTCAGGCCTGGAGCTGGTACTGGTGGAGGTTGATATCCTTGCGCTGCGGGAGCAGATGCTGGAGGTGCAACGTACCCGCCTGTTGCCCGAAGAGCAGGGGAGTACCTGTTATTTGCAGAACTGGGCGGTTGCGGTACTAATGGTTGCGCATGTGCTTGTTGTGGTGATGGCATGGGCTGGTGTGCAAATTGGTTTTGTGAATTCTGGGAATAAAATCCCTGTGTAGTCGACCTCTGTGGGGGTGCAAAACCTCCCCCGCCCCTCGGCAACACCTGAGTTGAAGAGTATCCCATTGCCGACGACGCTCGAGACTTTGGAGGCATAGGAAGCTCTTCAAAAAACTGTTGCGGTTGAGGCTTTGGTTTTGGCGGTCCTGTAGCAGCAGTGGCCGGGGAGAAGGCACTCCCCATACTAGTACTTCTTAAAGGCGACGAAAAACCCGAAGGGCCTGAAGTAGCTTGTCCAAGACCAGGCCTTTTTCTTACTAGAGGAGCCACATCCATGGGAAGGTCATATGGACTTTGATATCCCTCCTTTTTATTAACGAAACTTTGTGCCTTTGGGGGTTCGGGGATTTTGGGGGTTTGTCCAAGAGAGCTATAAGGACTAGGAGTCGAATAGGCCTGTGTTGTAGAGGTCGATACTGGCTGATGTGGAGAGTATGGGCTTGGAAGAACCTGCTGAGACTGTAGAACCTGCGGCTGCCATCCCGCCGTTCCATAAACCTCTCGAGTGGGTGGTTGAGGTGTTTGGGGAGCATATCTTCCAGTCGCGGTTGGAGGTATAGGGCTTGGGGTTTGTGCCAATGCAGGGTTTCCCGTTGATAAACTGGAGAAGCCTTTTAGTGATCCATCTACATGCACTGGCGTCATTTCCTTTTCATCATCAGAATCAGGGAGGAATCCCTCATCATCACTAGAAAGAAATCCTTCCTCGTCATCTAAGACATCACCCGCCAATGCTGCCTTCCACCTGGCTACGAGATCATCCTCCTCCTCCTCTTCCTCCTTGACTGGTGGCGGTTGAAGGGGATCTTGTTGGGAACTTTCCTGCCCAATCTTACTAAAGAAATCATCATCTTCTTCTTCTTCCGCAGTTGTGGCAAGAGCGTTGAATAGAGAATCATTTTTAGGTTCGATATCGGCACTCAGGACTTCGCTGTTGACTGTGGCCATACTCGCAGCTATCCCCACCGCGGAATGATACGGGTGAGTAGAGGCATCCACAACCTGTTCAGTCGACTTCCTTTGCAACTCTTGTTCCGCGTCGCCATTTTCTTCTCTTGCACCAAAAATCTGGTCTGCTTTGACCCTCTCGTCATCAAAAAAGCCCGGCTCCCCCTGCCTCTTTTCCGAATCATGATCAATTAACGGAATCCCCTCCTCAAAGCGAGCTTCTTCATCCTGCACGTTTTCAGTGGCCTCTGGGGCAGGCCCGCCAATTCCAGCAGCATCTAACACTTGTCCCATCATTGCCGCAACATTGTCATCATCAATTGTTTCACCTCCAGGAACGTTATTAAAAAAATCGTCCTCGATTGATTCATCTGGCGCACCAAAAAATCCTCCATGTTCGACACTAGGCGAATCAAAAATACCCCTATCCCCATCACCAGTGACTATTTCAGAAGCCATCATATTGAACAATGCTGTTTCGTTTTCATAATGCGCTGTTGTTGAATTCTCGTCGTGTGGGGGTACAGGTGGGAAGGTCGATGACCGAGATGGTGCCTCTGCTCCAAGTTGTTCGAAGGGATCGGGGCCACTTATATGCGCTTGCAGCTCTGACATATTATCGAACTCCCAGTTTATATTCGTTGGGTCCTCCGGGCCTCCGAGGTCTGACGAGAGTGGTGTCGGATTTGTTTGCGGAGGGTTTAGCTCTTCTGTAGTACTCAGTAGTGCTGGGGTTTCAAAAGTTGTTGAAACTCCCTCAGATTTTATGGTTACCGAAGGAGAGTTGTGTTCTGATTTCTCTGCCACTGAAAATCTTGCTGTCTCTAGGGGTTTTAATGGAGGTGGAGATGGGGGATTATTCGCTTGTTCCTGACTGGCTGGCTCTACCTGGGTGGCGACTGTAGATGGGTCCAATTGGATATCTTCTAGAGAGTGCCGAGTAAAGTAAGTCACGTGCATTTTAAACAGGAAATTATGGAGTTGTTTCAGATGGCGTACCCAAGCGACCGCGGTTATTGGGTGCTTTCATTTCTAGAATGCCATCATCCTCATCTCCTCCCCGACATCGCCGCCCTCGTTCTCGTCTCTTTCCGGCAAGCTTCTGCTATCATACAACCCTCCGCTCACCCCAGAAACATCCACCTTTGATGCATTCCTAGAAATATTAGGGGTATGGTTTGTGGAATGCAGTATACTATGTTTCTGGTGCTCATGGCCACATCCAGAGTCAATGTCCTCAATGTGACAAGCTTCTGGAGCGAACGAAGCCGTAGAAGATATTCTAGGCAGCGCCACAGTGTTTCCCGCCTCCACTAATGACCCAGAACTAAGCGAATCCCCCAGAGACGGTGGGGGAAGCAAGCTAGAAGACACGGTTGAATCGGAAGGGATAAGCTGTGGTTGAAGTGGTATTTCTGGTGAATCGGCCATTATGAAACTTTGGTATCTAAGCCGGGACTTAGCTCGCAATTGCGGGGGAGAAGGTGGGGGGGGGGGGTCTACGCAAGGGTTGTTGAAGAAGATAATCCAGGGCGTTGAGGCCGTAGATTGTAGATGCAGGTAGAGAAGAGGCCAGATAAACGAAAGATTAATTCGGAACAGAAAGTATAAGCAGGGAAAGAGGGGAATCCACTTGAGACAACAAAGTCTAAGAGAAGGTTCTCTTCTACCTTAAGGATACAAGATGATACCGTCTAGGATAGTGAATGGGGTGTTGGTTGGAAGCCGAAAGGTCCAGCAAGTGACAAACACTAAGGCCACGGAGGCGAAGGGGCTTAGACTTTCGCTTAGTGGCTGGTGATGATGATGCTGTGGCTTTTTGTGCCTCAGGTTAGTGTTGTTGCGCCATTGTAGTCCACCAACCCTCAATGTTCGGTAGGGTGTATCCACTACGGACAGACCTACCCTTACACCCGTAGTACTATCGACCTAAATTATAGACTCGAAAGAAGTCAATTTATTGCCGCTCAAGTCGATGACACACTCGCCTTACCTATCGATTATATAATTATACGTCTGGCGGGACGGAAGTTTTAAATTTATGGGCCATTTAATTTGATGTGTGTAATTTCCAGAATAATGAATCGTCGCATAGACAGTTGAGTACGCACGCTGAATCCTTAGACAGGTTCCTATCGATCACAATCCATCACTCGATCTACATTTGTAATTTCTGTGTTGAGATTATCATTGCGAGCCGGGGAAGATATATACTCCCATGTAATAATTGTGGCAAGGTCTAGACCACTCTTATATTATGTCATTACTGGTGTTTGCCAAGGCTATTATTCTTATAAAATGGCTATTAAATTCCCTCCTGTATTACAAGTAGATAGGACAAGAATTATGTTCGCTGCCAGAGTCAATATTTCAAACATTCTGGGTTTATGGAAGTGGCAATTATTCACGTGCACAGCATGCAACCCAGAGGTTATGACCAAATCTCACCACTCTGTAGACGCGACCACGGGGGTATGGCGACCATGGGGTGTGGGGATTTCTGTCCAAAGGACAGCTAAACCCACAAGAATAAGTAAGTTTGAAACATCACATGAAGCCCGGACAACCCCTTATCTTGAACTATACCTATTTAAAAATCAGTTCTGGTACCTTTCGGTGTTGCAATAGAAGAATCCTCACACCCCCGTGGTCGCCATACCCCGTGAGAACGTCTACCAACTGTACCAGAAGCAGAGTAAACTTTCCCCCCCAGTAAATACAATTGGAAGTGGCGATTAATTAAACAAGCTAGAACAACAACTAAATCATTCTGTATTCCACACTACGAAACGAAATTCAATCTCGAATACATATCAAATGATGAGAGCCTGTACCCCAAACCAAAGTGAAATCTCAACCCTAACGAGTTTGCTAGGAACATAGATACAGCAAAGCTGATAAAAGGTTACAATACCTAAAACCCAAAATCTGCAACCCAGCCCTAAGTTGATTCTATTTCTAGATCTTAATATTAGCTAGGAAGGTCTTCAACGTTTTTAACAATTAGCCACGCACAGACCATCTCAAAACAAACCCTCCATACGTTCCTCCCATCCTAAAAGTAATTTGACAATTCCAGTTCGGTCCCAAGTCCTCTCACCCTCGTTTATTCTCGCCTGATCGAGTGGTGTTTTACCGCTGGAGTCCTTGGAATCGAGGTCTGCCCCGTGTTCAAGAAGTGAGATAACCACTGATTCATCGTTCAAGATATCACATCCATCCTCTACGGCCCTTATGCGGTAGCCCCTCACTCCGGAGTGAAGAGGCGTCATTCCATCTTGATTACATATCAAGATGTTAGCCCCGTGGTCCAGAAGCAGTCTAATGACTGATAGATTCATCGCCCTCGTAGCATATATAAGCGGTGTATCACCGTACTTCGTTTGATCATTAATATTTGCTCCATTCGCCAGCAAAAGTCTAATGGCCTCTATACAAGTAGTTCCTGCCGCATAATGGAGAGCCGTTGCCCCACCCTTATCAACCGCTGTGATATCGGCACCATTCTGCAAAAGCATTTCTAACAAGATAGCACTCCCATCCCGACCCGACGAGATAGCAGCGAAGTGTAGTGCGGTTTTGCCGTTGCGGGCACGAGCATTAATGTTGGCTCCACGGTTCAAGAGTTGCCGGACTATTGACTCGCCTCGCTCTAGATATACACCCTCTAGGTCCTCCCAAGGAGTTCTAGCAGTATCTTTGTAGGGCCGCGCCCAGTTGTCCCTACTTCTCCGTGGGTAAGTGATGCGCATGTAGTAATGCATCACAGCCGAAATCAGTGGTGTATGCCCGAACCTATTTGTGGTGTTAATATCGGCGTGGTGCTCTAGAAGTACCGCGACTATATTTTCTCTTCTGCGGTACGCTGCAAGGTTAAGTGGGGTATCTCCAAACGGTGATCTTCTTTCGATATCGGCGCCCCGCTTGAGATACACGCTGTAAAGATCCGCCATATTCAATAACTGACCAAGAAACAGGATACAGGGTTTAAGCGGTTTGTGAAATACCTCAAAATCCAATCACGAGAACACTCTGGATACTGCTTATCATATGGACCAATATCCCAGTCGATAGTGGTATGGAGCGGATATCTAGGCATTGGAAATCCGTTGTCCAATAAAAACTCCAGGAGCTGCTCATCACGGATCCCATCCATTCCTACCATTTCGAGCTCCCCCCCAGTCGGTATGCGGGCACCTTTCTCAACTAAGGTCTTGATGATTCCAAAGTGGTGGTGCCCCACAGCCCAGCATAGAAGGGATGTTCTCAATTGAATGCTGTAGCACACACCGTCGCCGAAAGGTAGGCCCTCCATATTGACATCGACGTCAACTTGATTCTCCAGTATGTACTCGACTAGTTTGTGTTTTTCCCGGTCTACCGCATCATACAGCGCTGAATGCCCATTTTTTGGTGCCAACGCAAGCCTACGCAGACATGGCTCTAGGAGAAGCCTTAAATATCGATTGCACCGTAGGAATGAACTAAGATCAGCTAGGTCAAGATGTTTAGAAATTTCGTAAAGAACGTCGCTAGGAATTATATCGAGCAGGCCTGCTAGCGACCTAATCGCATGCGTAGATGTCTTCATCTATTTCAATAGCCTAAAGAAGTTCTGGGTAGGACTAAAAGTTTCTCCTAGAAGTAGCAGATCAAGGCAGGTATATATCTATACATATAAACCTGGAAGAAAACGAATGAGAACTATCTTTCTAGAGATACATATATGTATATACTTATATATTCTTTTTTTTATAGAGTTCCATAGATCCAGGCATTTATATTTTATAACACTGACTCAATTAGTTTCGAATTCCGCCATAACTCTAAAAGCAACAGTGAGACAAGAGTGCTAGCTAATGACCGTTCGGGAAATGGAATGTGCAGTCCTTGATGCCTACGTAGTGTGCAGTGATGTTTACTTGCCTTGCCAGGTTAATCGAATCATTAACATCCATGCATGCCAGGCATCATTCAAAGTCGAGGCCGGGTTTGAACTATTTTTAGATGATTTGTGACTGGGCTGATTAGAGTTGGTAGTACATACATGTACTCCATATATATACTACATGTAGCCTACGGGGGGTGAAGTTGGAACGGCCAGGGTACGTATCAGCTGGCGTGACTTTACACCATAACTGCTTGGCTGAGCGTCTTGGGCGTTCCAACTTCACTCAAGACTACATACATACGGCCAGTATTTATATAATACTCCGTTTCTTTATCCAGCGAGCCTTTGGAGCGCCCTCATCCATGCCAAAATTGTAACCAGGGAATATCCATATCAAGGCTTGTTAAGTACATGTATATACATACATATGTAGGGATCGAAACGAAATAAGTATGTATGTATGTACTGGCTTCAAGAGTACATGTATGTCTTTGGATTATGTAGGTATGTAGGTACAAGTACATGTAGTATACTCTATCGATCTAACAGAAAATCCGCCTTTAATTACATGTACTTACATGTAGTTACATGCCTCAATCTGGTGCGGTGCTCATTGCGCACCCTAGCTCTACATATATCATCCTAGGTGTGTCCCCCCTATGATAAGGGTACCATGTATATACACCTCTAAACCCGTTGAAAAGACCTATTAGGCTCTTGGTAAATGAACATCCCATCACTTCAGGCTACAGGTATCTATTTTTCATTTTTCAGGCTGAAAACCCAATATATTGTAACTTTTAGGTTCTCCGTGTACCGGGTGGTGGTTAAAGTGAACATCTTCGCTAAAATGCAATTTCCCCCGCATTTTCGCCCTAGAAGCGGCCCACCTATTTATACATATAAGTATATGTCGTCTAGTTTCTTCACGATCGTACTTATTGCGATGTTATAAATGTACACGCGTTAGAAGAAATGGAGGTGTTTACGAAGAACAGAGGATTTCTAATTACCTTTATCACAATATTACTACGTATGTACGGTCTTTTGACTTTCGTGTTTTGTTCCTGTAGGCTCTAAATGCATTGTGTGGGAATTATCTACGTATACAGGAATCTCGCACGCATTCCAGAACCCTATCATACCCGGTTTTAACCCAGACCCCACAATCCAGCGAGTCGGTAGAGACTACTTTCTCGCAACCTCAACCTTTGAATTCTTTCCAGGAGTCCCTATATACCACTCCACTGATCTGTAAATGCTCCTCCTCCCAACATCCAATCGCTTCTCAAAATCAGCAGCTAATTATTCATATAGAATCGATTGGAAAATAATTGGCCATGCGCTGAACCGGCCTTCGCAATTGAATCTTAGGGGCACTGCACCCAGTGGTGGCATTTTCGCACCAACCCTAAGATACAATGAACACACCAGAACATATTACATGATCACGACCCTTTTTGATGTCATTAGCCCCCCAGATGTACGTACAGAGCCAGGCCTACTCCCCTTTACTCCCTCCTGCATAATTGAATTAAGACGAGTTCATTAATATGATCTGGAAAGAACGTAACACATACTCCCCGAAGCTTCTACGTCACAACAAAAAATATTTGGGACGAAAGTTCCTGGAGCGATCCAACCTATGTCGACCAGTAAGCAATATAACTCCATTCCTTGCCCACTCATATACATAACAATACTCCCGCTTGCTACCTAGCACTGACTTACGAACGTAATAGATGGGGGTTTGACCCTGACCTCTTCTTTGACACTGATGGCCGCACCTACCTAACCACCACCCTTGGCTCGCAATTCGCCGACCCCGACTCTGGGTACTTCGCAATCTGGATCTCCGAGATTGATATCAAAACGGGCGATGCGCTTAGTGAAGCCAGGCTATTCCATGTCAGCGACTTGCCGCTAAATGCCCCGAGGCTGGCGGAGGGTAGCCATTTGTACAAGAAAGATGGTTGGTATTATCTGCTTACAGCAGAGGCGGGCACCGAGGCCGGTCATAGGGCCATGATCTCCCGCGCAAAGAGCCTGAACGGGCCTTGGGAGGCAAATCCGCAGAACCCGATATTATACAATGGTACGTGTATCCATAACCATGGAGTACAATGACTTACAATTGTACAATCGGTTTTCAGGGCGCAATATGTCGAACCCGATTCTAGCCACTGGTCATGCCGATTTTGTTAGCACCCCCACTGGTGACTGGTATGCCGTCTTCCTTGGAACCCGCCCACAGAATCCCACCAATGCCACAGGCAAGAACCAGCTAGGCCGGGAGACTTTCCTGGCCCCTATGAATTGGATAGATGGGTGGCCGGTGATTAATGGTGGAAATGATATCACGTTTGAAATGCCCGGACTGTATGACCTTGACAGGCCGAAGAAATGGAGAGATGACTTCGATGGAAAGTTGGTTGATAAGGGTTATTATACTCCCAGAACGCCTTATAAGAAGTTTTATAGCCTTGATGAGAGACCGGGATGGTTGAGAATGAAAGGTACAGATAACAACCACCATCATACGAAATTAAGAGTAGCGATTAACTTAATAAATTTAGGGAATCCGTATACACTAAGTAATAGGGAGACCCCAGCTACTCTGATGCGAAAGCAAGTGGATTTAGGAACCGTTTGGAGTACTGAGGTACGTTGCTAAACACCCTCACCTACCAATTGTGATTCATGTGCAACATTATTCACATGCCTCCAGCTTGACTTCCAGCCTACCAATCCTCGGCATGAGGCAGGTGCCACAATATTTCTTTCTATCCACTACCATAATGAGATAGCCATCACCCTCCACCCGGAAACCAAGAAGCGGGTTATTGCAGCAAAGACCCGGACTGGTATAAATGCAGCACTCAATACAACATACGCTGAGATCCCAGAAACCGGGGCAGTAAGCCTATATATTAAGGCAGAACCGTCAAAATATTCACTTGGATATGCCGTGGGCAGGGGAAAGCCAACATATATCACGGAACTAGAGAGTAGATGGCTGCAGGCGTATTTGCCAGGATGGCAGGTATTCACAGGGTCATTTTTCGGAATATACTCGACGGCTGGATTAGGGTTGCCAATGCTTGTGCCTGCAGTATGTCCCCCCCCCCCACACCCTTTTTTTTCCTTCTCAATATCCGGGGTGTGGACGAGTTTGCTTACCTTTATTCTAGGACTTTAATTATGTACAGACAGAACTATTACCATAATGAGCATGAGATTACCGAAAATATGTAAACTTAGCTGTTAATATAGTTCTTACTAATGATGGGCATCTGAGAGGCTGGGTTAGCTAATTAGATGTGGTCTTGACTTGCTTTGACATATCCAGACTTCTGAGAAAATAAAGAAATATCACATTCAACGAATCTTGGTCATTAGAGGGTAGTGAATCTCGACGCTATCGATCTCCCATATCACACACCATGCAGCGATGTAGGCAGCATGTAATTTCTGTGGTTGATAAATGAGCTTAAAACCATGCGGTGAAGCCAAAAATCGTCGGGTTTTGTCTCTTTATCAAGTCTCAAGACCTGACTCCTGTCTATCACTAATGCTAACTCCATGTATATACTACGTGTAGATATAGAAACAATTTATTTCTTTTTAAAAAGAAAAAGAAAAAGAAAAAAAAAGGAAGAAGATTACTAAATGCTTCAAAACCGAATGGGGAATCAATTTATTAGCCCCCAAATACTACACATAGGTACTTTACACACTGATCACTAATCGACCCAAGTGGAGTGATAACATATGATGCCGCATGAAACAAGCGGACTGTGCTAATATCTTAAGCGCTAAGCGCATGGGTGGCTCTCTTTCTTCGGCTCTTTAGAAAATGGACTTTGGTTGGCTAGAAGAAGTGCCGCTGCTCGCTGTTCAAATATAGTGCATACTGCAGTACCAGAGCACGTACCAATCAGCTACAATACCTACCAGTGCTTCTTCTGCTGCTTGTTTTGTTGTCGGTAACTATCATGCAGCAAACTTCTAGTGTACTTTTTCTTTTTTTCTTTTCTCTTCTTTTCTTTTCTTTTTGCTGATCCTCTTCTTTTCTTTCCAGCTTCGATGCTGAAAAATCTGGACTCTGGCTAGGCCCCAATGCATGCAGAGACCCGGGGAATAGGCGGGAAAGGAAGGGTACTCTACCTACGGTACGGGGAGCCGTCTGTATCTGGTATCACCGCATATTTTAATCTCAGAGCCAGGTTTCGAAATTTCTTCCGCCCACTCTTCCCCCTTTCATATTACCACCTAGTACCTCTATGCATGTAGGTCCTTACTCTAGAGAGTAAAAAAAATTAAGTACTCTGCTCACCCTACATATTGTGATATGCGCTCAATCATGCCTAGTTGCTCTGCATAGGTGCGTTCCTCCCTACCCTAGCTAGAGTGCTCTACCTACTCATCTGAATCCAAGCTACAGTCTACCGCGAATTAAGCCATCATCGGTACCCCGAAGAATTTTCTAGTTCGATCTTATAGACCGTACAGGGACAGCAGATAGATTACTCCAGCTAGGCCCGTGCCGTTCCCTTACAACCACTGTCTGCACCATGCATCTCGGAGCGTTGTCACTCGCTGTCTCAAGTCTAAAGAACCATGGCACGGAAGTCTAGATTAAGCTATGGTTGATTTTACCGGGTTTACCCAAAACAACCCTGCCTCCCTCCCTTCTCGGGAGATAAACCGTATGGGGGCCGGGCCCGGGTGCCGATCGTTTACTGTTTACCTACCGTTGCGAGTAAGAGTGTAGAGAGAGATCTCCAATGTGGCCAATAGGATTCGCAGATGGGTGTACCGGTTCATTGATGTTTAGTGGGGTAACGGGCGATATTGCGCGCAATATAGGGTGGGATAGAATAGACGTGGCCGGCTAACCTGACCGCTAGACCTACGCTGAGATATGGCATTGTAGTCTTCGATCTCGATAACGAGGAAGGGACTATTATTCCTGATATCCCACATTACATTAACGCAGTTCTGGTTGAGAAACAACAACAACCCTCGGCTGATCGGGAAGTTTCAACGGTAGCCTACCAGCGAACCAACCTTACCCATCGGCATCACTTAATGTAAGTACACCTTTTTCGATCACCCGCATCACAAATGTAATGCAGGTGCACAGGCCAAACTAGCTTTATTGTCATAGAAGGGCGAGGAGCGATTTTGACTGTTAGTTCTCTACACAAAGATCTAGAAAAGTCAAAGGCCAATGATCCTGTTAGCACCATGGCTGGCCCATGTTGGTGAACGTTAATTTTCAGGAGGAGACAATCAAGGTAATGCATTATATAGATGCATGCGTTATTATTACAAAGACAATTTGAAAGATAGAGTATTTAATCTTTACCTTGGACGATGTTAGAAGCTACGTAGGTATGTTCTCATACCAACCTACATCGAAGCGCGCCTTCAGGACCTCAGTATTCTCTAGTCCGTATTTGTTTCAAAACATGCACTGCAAGCATATGGTTTGAACATTTAGGATGATTTGGCCGATCACACGAATTGTCTTGATTCGTGTTCTCATTATCTAAAAAAATGATGTGTAGAAACTGTTTATTGCATTAGTCCTTGGGGGCCGCATTGTGGAGAAGGGTGAAGAAAAAAATTTGTTTGGGGGCCAATTGCGGTGAAGACAATCAATGAATGCACGGAGCACGTGATACAATTAGAGTACTTCCCCCAAAGTCTTAGTGGACGGGAGCTAATATTGTACTAAGAGCGGTAGGATACATTATACTTGCCGGTGCGAGGATTTTCGGTGTGGACTCGTCCTCGGGGTGCAAAACCGTATAGCTACCCTTGTCGTATTCAAAATTTTTGGGTCAAGGCGGACTACATGAACCTGATTGCATGAGCAGAGGCGAACCATCAATTAATTGGTTGAGCCAGGGACAATCTCACGATACTGCGTGATGTTTCTTATCTCGGGAAAAAATTTAAGAGCATAACCTGAGCTAGCGATAAGGCCGGACCCTTTTCTTCGGGGGACCTGAACACTTTCTCAACTCATGATATCGAGTTTTAATATGACTATCTCCAAGGTTGTTCATTCCGTGGCCTATAGAAAAAACGCACCATTTTTCTCTTCCCAAAGGATTGGGTCACTGGGCGAACCAGACCGCCATATTGTTTAAATAAATAACTCACCTCTCCGTAACTCCGCGGCTGGCACGAAATACTGCAAGCGTACATATAGAGATACAGGTACATACATGTATATAGCGGCAACTGTCTAATCTCCCCTAGAAGAACATTCTTACTTAAGGCTGCTTCGTATCTCCCGGCCATTGCTTGTATGCACTTAGGTTCTTACCGATGAGGGATACAGTACTGTGCATTGTAAGTTACCTACATGTAGCTTCACATGCAGACCGACAGGTTGAACGTGTCAAGTGCCCGGGCCAAGTGCTATACTCTAGAGTAGGTACTCTGGAAAGCCGCATACCTGAGACTAAAACCCAAATACCACTACTCTGGGATGTTGACATTACAAACTAGTACAGAATAACACCTGCCCCTGCATTAAGCGGGTAAATAGGGTAAACCGGCTTTCAACTGGGAGAAAACTACGTTTTTTGCTATCGGTCAATAACCATGATCGCCGCTATATATTAAATTGTACTAACTAGAGAACGGAAATCACGGCCAAGGATAGGTGAAATTTTTATAATTATGAGCTATTGATATAGGGTTTAGGATAGAATTTTTCCTCTATACAAAACCGGACTATATACTTTATGTAGGTGGAGTGGGTCAATATATGACTTTCATGTACCCGCAGAAAGGGTTCGATACCGATACCCTAGTTTTCCAGCAATGTGCTGGCAATTGACGGTTATCGATCGGTCTGGTTCGCCATTCCAGGGACAAGAGATCCCAAGACTGAAAAGAGTTAGGTGGTCATGCAGGGCTGTTTTTCTCTTAGCAAAAATATCAAACCGTGATATATAAGTCATAAACTGGCATTAAAAAATCTTGATCTTTGTGTGGATTGTACTGTAGCTGATCTGCCTTAGTAATGATGTTATCATTACATGTATGCAGTCAAACACCTCAGCGGCCAGGCATGTAATATTGCCAGTACTACATGCATGTATTGATAACTATAATTATATAAGATAAGATATAATCGAATTCCCATGTAAAGAAACCTAATTTTACCAAAGGCCCAAATATACTGCAGTGTTTGAAACACCTGCTTAAGTAGTACTTTAGTATTACTCCTATCTAAGTAGTCACGCCAAGAAAAGATCGACAGTTGAGCGCATCTGTGTGGCACGGTGTAGGTTCATGATTCAGAGGAGCCGGTACTTATCAAGCATCAACAATCACTCGGCAGCGCAGCAGGGATCGATTCCGTAAAACTACTCAGCTCTATGTACCTGTATGAATTTACAGCCTAGGTTTCATAATCCCTGCATCGCTTGTGGATATTGTTTATTTATGGAATCCTCGCTAGGAAAGCACAAGCGACGATCAGGAGCATAGGCCCGGATCAGAAGATCATCTCAAAATGCGATGCGGCTTAAAAACTCTGCACCTCATGTGTCTTTTTTTTTTTTTTTTTTTTTTCTTCTTCTGGATATCAGTCTGGTGGTGAGAGGGTTTGAACCATTTCGTATAGTAACTATAACACGTCAAAAGACATTGTAGGTCACACCATCGAGCACACAGACGCCTCGGTTTTGGCCGGTCGTCAACTAGGGGTCCAATATTGTGTTATCAAGAATTAACAACTCTCAATCTTTTGAAACTACATGAATGTACCTATATGTACGTATAAGTTCCTGGAAGTACTTCGTACCTACCTCTATAGTACTCTAGTTTTGCCACATCCTACACGGCCGTCTAGGTATAACGTATGTCTAGGTCTTTCCTTCCTCCCCTTCACATGCAACGTTATCAAGGAATTTGTCAATGCCACCCCTAAGATCCTACTTTTTTTGCCTTAAACATCACTCCCGAACCCCGTGCTGATCCCGCCCTTTGGAGAGTGCATAGGCGAGTGTGCAGGTAGACTTAATTGAAAGCTGACTGACAGTCCGATTGGCCACAGGGTTAGGGTTGCCGCATTTGCAGTAACATCCAAGTAAGTACATACCTAGAATTGTTTCTCAGTATATCACAGGTTACAGTAAATTACATATTTGGGGGAAGTTGAACCGCGGAGAAGTTTCACGAGCCGCGATAGGCTCGAACACCGAGCCCACCTGGCCTGATATACATAATGCGCCTCGCAGTTTATGCCTGCCTAGTATGGCACAATCAGCAAGTACATGTATGGAAAGTTTAATTCTAATTTGATCATGATTATATCACTAATATCTCGACTCATGATGTCGTTATCAGTATGCAGTATACGCATGCATGTACGTTTGGCTTTTAGCTCTAACGACAGGATCTTCATCAACTCATCTGCGTATAGCAGGCAGACAGGCATCTTCTTTGGTGATTCGTATACGTATATATGCGCATCATGTTTTCATTACTCAACTAGGAAATTAACAATATATATATATATATACTAATATATCAACAACTCCAACGCTAATGTCGACAATATGCAACACTCTGGTGGTGTATGCAGTATACGTAGTCTGATCGTTGGATCCACAATGGCTCTGCATACTAACTTACTCTTATTCATATCATCCCTATCGCCGATCAATCAGCTAGCACATGGAATTACAAAAATAAAGGTATTGAATGAGGAACAAGGAATCTTAACGCCGATGAGAAAAAGGAGACATAGAAAAGTACTGCGCGGAGAGAGGGAAGAGGATCCCTGGCCACGCTGCGCGAGGTTTATTCGCCATATATGCATATCATGAGGCAGATTTCCACTCTCCCTCCACCACGGGTACGGGATTTTACTTTATCTCCATGTATGTACGCATGGATCCCTAAACCGAAAATGCATGCGCGAGATCTGTGGTTCAGGGTGGGTGAGGTGAGGTGGATCATGGTACATACATGTATACATATGTATGTACCCCGCAGGTGTCAGGAGAGCTCTTACTTTGGTTTCAAATCAATATACCGCAGCGAGCGAGCACAAAACACCAGAAGAATTATACGTGTTAGGTGAAAATGAGCAAAATTTACTCTCATAATTCGCCACATGCAGGCAGCGAGGTCATTGGGTATATGCTACGTATTACAAACGTAACCTTATACCCTCACGACCAAGTATCAAAGCTATGTAATTCCTTCTTAGACATATTGAGAGGAGGGGACTCGCTAGGCAGGGAATACACATACATGCAGAACTGTTTATCGACGTTTACCTACATACATACTCCGCTTTCATTTCCGATCACAAGTCCTAAAATGCCAAACATCGTTAGTTATTACATGTAGTAAATGACCCCAACGAAATTATTAACCAATCCTATATAGGTATAAATTTCCCAAGAGCTGGCGGGGCCTAAACCAAAGAGAAACTCCAAAATTCTTCACGTACGGACGCAAAATATGGTTGCGTCTTTGACATACCCTGAAGATCGATATATGTGGTTAAGGTGTGGCTTGGTCAGAATGTGGTCTGTGCACCCCTCATTCTGATAAGATAAATAAAGCAAACATACAGACGTAACATCCTACCTACATACACGCATCTCCTGAAGAATTCAAAGATAGCTATATCTACATGTATGTCTGTCATAGTGATGATATAATTAATTCCCCGCTGATCATATGTCATCGTGATGGATTGCAAGGCAAATGGAACTGGTACTCTACGAGATTGATTATGCTATTCTCATACTGCACGCGTACGTTCCTCCCATGGCCATCCATTCACGGCCAGTACCAGTACTCCACTTTATCGCTGGTACATGCTCATCACAGTCCATCAGGAACGGGTCCCAACGGTAGCTATTGGATCTCTACCTGAACGCCTTCACGCAGATACTTCCTCTCTCTTCTACCGGCAGCGGAACCAGAGCCTATTTGATAGCTTACCCCGAAAACGAACGCGTTCACTCGTTCTGCCCACCTACGCTAGTTGGAAGACTCCATCTTCGAATCGCAAGGTATTCATTCGAAAGGCCCACCATCCAAAGTAGGGTTACGGCGCGGTTCCCGCGGTTAAAAAACTCCTCACGGGTGTCATCCTACGCTACCACGCCGTATGCACATGCAAGCCGGCATGGGGCATTAGGCGAGTCGAATAAGCAGCTTTTTTCTTTTGTGGAGGAGGTCAATCTCCCGGAGTTTTAATCAGACATGTATGTACTTCTTTCTTTTTCTTTCTTTTATTTGGGGGGGGGGGGGTGGGAGGCAGAAAGTGATGCACGAAGATGTCCACCTCAAGTCTTGTAAGAGCGTGGTTCTTTCTTTTCTTTTTCTTACTTTTCTTTTCTTTTCTTTTTTTTTTCTTGGGTCGGCCCCGACCAAAAACGTCTATCCATAATCTGAGCGGAAAAACTGGCAGAAAGGGAGGCAAAGTATAAATAAAAATAAACAACTGAGCCACTAAGTGAAAGCTGCCCGTGTCTGCCCCACTTTAATTCAGGTACCTACATGTAGGCATAGTAGTCGGCATCCCGGCGTTGCAAATGACAACCTGCCACGAAACCCGGCAGGCAGATGCCTAGCTAAGATGCAGTAATAATCCTAGGAAATTTCCCATGTTTCACTCTCTCTGCTGCCTTCTTGCTTCCAAACCCCGAGACCCCGGGTTCGGAGGGTTATGTACGAAGTAGGACATGTAGGTATCTGATACTTTGCCTACCAGCTAGATACCTACTACTCGCTGACCTCTTTTTTTTTTTTTTTTTTTGTTTTATTTTTTTATTTTTTTCCTCCTCTTTCTGCGACCCAGGCAGCCAAGACACGAAAGGGAAAAAACCGGGTTCTCTGAATCAGGTTATGTACGCGGCATGGGATGGATCCCGATCACGTTATCGGAAGGGGGAGTAAACTTGCATGCATACGGGAGGGAGGGAGGAAGGGAGGAGTTGACATTGATTGACACTGCCATTAGAGATCAGGTCAGGTGTATCCTCCCTGAGAGTGGGGGGGGGGTTGAATATGGTCTGAGGATCAACAAGTCTTGAAAGTGTGGATCATAAGAGAGGCCATACGCAGTATATACGACCGTTCCTATATAGATATTGAAAAGGACACATGATAATACAGCACTTTATTGCCACACACATACATACACATACACATCCACATAAACTGCACACCGTTAGATAAAAAGAAAGGAAGAAAAAATAGAGAGAAATAAGATGAGGAATCAAGTGAGAGGAATAGAATGTTTAGAGGTCGTTTCATATTCCTTCGGATAAATCTCAGGAGCAATTGTTTGCAAGTGGTAACTGTAGCAAGTAAGCACGTTGTCTTGGCTTGGCATTCTCTGCAGAGAAATTCGGTTAGTGTTACCTACGCTTGCGGCGGCATTTTTACAAATAATTTGCATCTGTGCGACAGCGCCCCTAAATATTGGAAACTAAACCTAGGTCTTCTTTCTATTCGGTGGTATGGCAGTTTGTGTAAAGAGATACGGCTCCGGAATGACTGGTTGGTTTTCGTCTATATTTTATCAAAGACAAAATATTATTATTATTATTTTTTTTTTGATCAAAAAGAAAGAAAGAAAAAAAAAAGCATTAAAAAAAGACCAAACTAATATTCACTTCAAACCGGATCCACGGCAACAGACATCATCAAAACATCCCCCCATTGGCCACCAGCAACGACATGGCGCATCTAGATTCCCTTTCAGAGATTGCTTTATTAGTCAAGTTAGACATTATTTTTCTCCATGTAGACTGTCCACCCTCGTGATGGCTACATAGCTCAATATTTAGGGTGGTGGTGAATATGTATGGAGTTCAAAATTCTGATATCCGCATCTGGGAAAAGAAGTCTAGACCAGCAACGGTGGGGGGAGGACGAGTGGGTTAGTGACCTATGGTGTGAATGATAGAACTATGTGGTTACTCGGAGGCGGCAGGCAACTAGAGTAGAGAAAATGGCTTGCATATTGACAGATCTTGCATCCTCGGTTTAGCGAGAGAGATTCGTTCAGTTGCAATGTGCAGCTGTACAGGGGGGAGGGGGAGGGGGGAGGGGGGGGGGAGGAGGGAAGTGAGTGAGCCAATTCAATCGGCTTTTCCGAGTTGACACCTAATTGGCCACGCGCACGCAATAGGTGTTGGGGGATGGATCTTGGCTGGGAGGTGAGGTGAGCATGAGGTACGCGTCCGAAAATACTGTGATGGGCATAACCGTTCCTACCTGAGGCTCAACATACCTATTGAGTATATCTGCACTCATACATGTCGGAAATGTGTGTGTGTGTAGTACCGCTATCTAGGTATTCCAGATATCTGAATACCCATCTACCTACATATTACACACTGTACTGATTCAGAGGAGAATAGATAAATACGGTTGCCGCTGCCTACCTGACCCTGCGTATACTTCCTCTTTCCTCATTTAGGATATAGATGTATATGTGTGTGTGTGCAAGTGTATGTGTGTATGAATGTAGAGTAGAGAGAGTATCCTGTATGTATGTATGCATGGTATGTAGATGTGTGGGTACGTACGGCAGGTCAATTACATTACATGTGTGTCTCTATCTGCCTATCTGTATACGGATATTGTACAATATGTAGGTACATGTACTCTGCTTAACTCAAGTTTATAGAGTACATACATTTACATGTAGGTACATTGCTGAACCTCATGTAGTTTAAGTAAATAATCTAGAGTATTCTATGTACATGTAGGTACATACTATGTACATACATGTCATGTACTCTACCTAGATACTCGAGGTAGAGTACTGTATGTAGAAATACTCTACCTACCGGTGTGTGTGTGTGTGTATGCATCTTGCTCTCCATGTACTCCCTCATCCGTATAATGATAATACGGTACGTCCGTAACTCATAAAAAAAATGTAGGTACATGGGTTCAGACATTGTACAGGACATCCAGTAATCAACCGCCCGAAAACGGTTCGCTACCATAAACCCCTGCAGGCGCCTGGCCATGGGTACAATACTGGTATTGTACCTACATTACTGGGGGTGTCTAAAAATTTGTGGAGTTTCCGGCGAATTAGTACAATAATGGAAGTTGGAGTGTAGGCAAATTCCGCCCCTGCGTATGGGCTGGTTGCGAGAAACTAAAGTAACTACATGGAATATGGCTGATCACTAAAAAAAAACGATCGTCTGAGTGCACGGGCACCTTGCAATTGTAGGTACATACATACAAAACCACCTACTTACTGGCCCGCCTCCTCGATCTTGGAAATCACCGTACTTACATGATGTACTTTACTGTACACCAAAGGTAATTGAGCTATTAGCAAAAAGCGCGGTTTTTGCCGTCTGAATGATAGCCTGTTACAATTGCTGGCCTACTTAAATGGATTCCTGCTCCCTCCTCGGACAGACGCTCCAACAAGCTCTGGATCTCGGCCTCTGATTTGATTCTCATTATCATTACTTCCACTCCTCTCTCCTCCTCCCCCTCGAGCTCCCATCACCCCCTCACTCGTTTTTTCAAGCTTCTACTTTTACCTGCAGCTCATTACCTAGGAATATTAGAACGTCGAATTCCCTCTGGAGCATTGAATCGAGTCTCTACAATACATATCACATCAGCCTCGACCCCTAGTTGATCTAAGCGTTTATTCATCTTTTCCTATTATATTTATATTTATCTTTATCTTATCTGGTGGTCGGAGAGCTTTAAAGGAAAGGATCTACAATAGGCCATTGCAGCTAGCTAGCTATTCACCTAGTCCCCTCCCTACCAATGGCAATGGAGAAAGCAGTTCAACAAGAAGCTCATCATCATCATCACCATCATCATCATCCTCCTCCTCCTAGAATACCTCCCCCGGTTGTTACAAGATCACAATCACCACCTGCATCAATTCACGGTTCCACCATCTCCGATTCTTCCGACTCAGATAGTAGATATATACTTAGTAAGGAAGAGATTGAGCGTCTGGGACGTGTCAGGCCGGAATGCTTCAAATCTGCTTGGTCAGAGATAGGATTCGTCCTATCGATTTGCATGAGCCAAATATTGACTGTATGTTTCTCTCCCCCCACCCCCTCTCTCCCATCTTTTTTTCTTAGTGGGGCGCACTGGAAAATACCCAACAACATATGATTATGATATATCCGGGATATATTCGTAAATACCCCCCATTAACCGACCTACGGAAGAGGAAGATATAATATATGTCTCGCACAGCCCACCTTTATTAGAATAGTAGCCGCCTTCATTGCGCATGCCATCATTGGCTAACCTCGTCTCGCGCGCACATATAGGAATACTTTGTTTCCGGCTTCAACCTCCTCGTGCCCTCGGTGGTGGAAGCCTTTAATATTCCCGCAACCTCGGCAACCTGGCCAGCATCCGCCTTCTCACTAGTAATATCATGCTTTTTACTACCTTTTGGCAGACTGTCGGATATGTACGGCGGGAAAATCATGTTTGTGCTGGGTGTAGGCTGGCTGGTAGTGTGGAGCGTAGTCGCGGGGGTGGCAAAGAACGAGTTGATGTTGGACCTAGCAAGAGCGCTGGCGGGGCTAGGGCCCGCAGCGTTTCTGCCGAGTAGTGTTATGTTGATGGGGTGTGTTTATCGTCCGGGGCCTAGGAAGAATTTGGTATGTGCTTTTCGTTTTGAGTTTCTTGAGGTCGGGTCATGATCATTGTAGCCTGGAGTCATTTCCCCTAGAGTACGAGGAGGAGGGGGTGCTTATCGGGAGCCCCAAAATGTACATGTAAAAGATTATACTAATGCGTAACGCTCATGTAGGTATTTTCATTCTACGGCGCCTGTGCACCTCTCGGCTTCTTCTTTGGAATCTTCTTCGCCGGCATCTCCGCACAATATTCCTCATGGCGCACCTACTTCTTCATCGGGGCCATATTCGCTGCAATCTCCTTTGTACTCGCCTGGGTTTCCGTCCCCTCCGATAAGGACGAGCGTAGTGGCTTCAATATCAAGATGGACTGGCCCGGAACCATCCTTATTGTGTCGGGTCTCATTCTAGTTGTCTATGCCATTACCGACTCCTCACGCGCGCACCAGGGCTGGGCATCACCAAATATCTGGATCACCTTTGTAGCAGGAGTCTGCATGCTCCTCGGTGCCGTATACGTGGAGGGCTGGGTTGCTGAACAGCCGCTCCTGCCGAGCGATATCTGGAAGGTGCCCATGTTCCCGGCCGTTGTGGCTGCAATGTTTATGCAGTATGGCGGTCTGGGAATCTTTCTCCTCTACTCCACATTCTAGTAAGCCACACCCTTCCCCCCCCCTCCCCCCCCAAAAAAATCGAGAGGCTAATCACTACCCCCTGTAGCGTCGACGGAGTCATGGGCGCCGGTCCTCTCCAGATCGTAGCGTGGTTCACCCCCCTCTTCGTAGGCGGCATGATCATTGCCACAGTTGGCGGCTTTGTCCTCCACATTATCTCTGGAACCAAATTAATGCTCACTGCCGGTGTCGCCTGGGTAATCGCGCCTCTCCTGTTCGCGGTCATGCCCGAGGGTGCAAACTACTGGGCCTTCGTCTTCCCATCCATGATTATGGCAACCGTCGGTATCGATATCAGCTTTAACATCACAAATATCTTTATCACTACTGGTTTGCCGAAGCGACAGCAGGGTCTTGCTGGTGCCATGTATGTTGCCATCCAACACAACCCTAACCCTAAACTATTATGAAAAAAATACTAACCAGATTGAAAAACGATAGAATCAACTCAAATATGCATCTAAGTATCGCTTTTTTTCTCGGATTCGCGGAGATTATCTCAGCAAAGACACATCATAAAGGAATAAGGATCAGTTACAAGGCGGTGTTCTGGTTCGAGATTGCGCTGGCGATTGTTGCGTTGATGATCATGGTGGCATGGGTTAGGGTTAGTAAAGCGAAGAGTGACCTGACAGCGGATGAGAAATTGAGAGAGAAGGAGATGGAGAAAGAGAAGGAGATGGAGAGAGAGAGGGAGATGATGGAGAGAGAGAGGGAGAGGATCAGGTTGAAGGGACTCGAGAACTAGTTTCTTTTTAATGTTAATATTAGGGGAGGACGAGTTAAATATAATGTGTTACATGTTGGTGGGAGTGGAGGAGGGGGTTAGGGTTAAAATGGTGGTCTTCAAAGGGTTTTTTTTTTGGCGGGGTCATTGGCTGGCGTTAATTGTTCATTGGGGTTTTGTCTGTTCTTTTTCCTTCGCTTCTCTTGTAATTAAATTTTGGGGGAAAAGGTGTTGGGGGGAAACAAACAAAAACGTTGTGAAAATATTATAAATGAAGATATCGTCTCATCTCTATCTCATCTAAACCGCATCTTGATACTAATGCAATATGTTCCAAATCAGGGAGGGGGCGTTCGAACGTATTTTTTTTTTGCCAGGTGCATTTAAATGTACCCTTATCATAACGTGACAAGTGGTGGGTATAACTTATATGTTATACCTGTCGGCACATATCAGCTCTCAATTCAGATGCAGGTTCCACATGTAGAGTAGAGCGCAGAATAAGACATACAGATACACTTAAGTTACCACCATAAGTATCCAATGATATGTCCGCAGAGTCAACAAAACTCACCGACGGTGACTTTCAAGTCTTCAGTTTGGTTCAGAAGTATACCGATACCGTGATCAGCTATAATTCTTCTCGATTTAAGGAGTATAATTAGCTTGTTTTTTTTTTTTCCTAATTAGTTCGTACAAGATCAAGTACGTACTCTCTATATCGAGGCAATAGGTTACTTGATAGGTACACACGTAGGTACTTAGTTGTAGAGCACATGTATCTCTAAAACATACTGTCCAAAATCCAAACCAGCTAGACCCACCGAGAATTATCCCGCTTTGCGGACTCCAAGGAAGTTTGAACGTACCTACTACCTATGCTACCTATGGCGGAACCTTTAGCCACTAGGTAGAGGAGCAAAGGTTTTGATTTAACCGCCCCCGCAGTATTCCGCTCTATAAATGTGTAAATATATAGTAGATCAGGAGCAAGGACTTAGACCTTAGAGCCTGTCATGTGCTAGAATCTTTACTCTTTTCTCAGCCTGTAGTGTAGCCAATACGAAGCCCAAGGATACTGAAACTTAGGCTTGGCCACCCCGGAGACTTTCTGCCGTTCGAATCAACCTTTTTACGTCGGTCTCAATTTGAGACACTAACAACGTCGTTGCAACAACACATGGCTCTTTCGTTGCCCTTTTTTTCCTTTTACTTTTTTTTTTACCCCCCTCCTTTTCTTTTTCCTCCTCCTCCTCCTCCTCCACCCCCTCTGTCTCTTTCTTTCTTTCTTTTTTTTTCCCTAACAAAAAGGAAATCTCAACGGTTGGTTCTGGAATTCGGTCCCATCTCCAGAAGTAGGGATGCATATGGGCGGGGGGGGTCTGTGCTTGTCCGTACAGTGGGGGGAGGGAATTGCCATTTAGATGCCTTTTTTTCTTGGCATGCCGACCGAGTGATAGCGGGAGATTCTACGTATCACATGTACTAGTGCCAAGTGCCCCCCCTTCCCGCGAAATGTGGAATATCAACCCTAACCCTATTTATGTATTTATGTTCGGCGAGCCTAGCCGCGAAAACGTAGGATGCTGCATGGGATCGTGTATGGCTTTTCATTCTCGATAGCCTAATACCAAATTTATAGTGGCAACCAATGACCAATGTAGAAGACACCTCGGCGGTTGTATATAGCAGATTACCTATAGTACCTGTACAGAATGTGGATGATACATGTATTATGTTGTGTGAATCCACATGTAGCACTCACCTACCGTTACCCTCACTTTCACCCCTTGAGAACCTGGTGTGTATATGGCAACTTAAATTGATAGAGGTTTATTTGTATAGATAGAGGGCCATACCTAACTAAATATCCCATTTCTACCGTGGTCCCGGACAAACTTATGCACCTGTAAGCCAGAGGTGTACCTTAGAGCAGTAATAAAACTACTTATGTATAGCATGTACATAACTTCTAAGCAGAATATGACAAGGTACAAACGCCCTGGTAACGTTAGTAGTAGCTATGTAGCTGCATGTTATAATTATGTGATCGACAAAGGCGTAATCTATAATAGCCCACTAGAAGAAGAGGGATAACTGATACTTCTTTCATCTCGAACCTACATATCGCCCTTTGGTGCCGCGCGAATTTTTCCCTGGAATACCATGCTGTTCCCAATTCGGAGATTTGTCTTCCTGGGCGAGTGTTTCCTCTAGTTGTAATCACCTGGACAGTACGTCCCCACGGCTTTGTGCCGCACTATATCGAACCGAGTTCTTGGGAGTTGACTCTGGGGCGGGCGTGGGGTAGGCGGTACGGGGCTTGGTTGGCATAGCTGGCTATATATAGTAGAAGAGATGACTCTTAGATGCCCATATAAGACAGTCTCAGAGTGTGTGCAGGACAAACTCGAAAAAATTGGCTATCTCCGGCCAGGGATTACCTCCTTCACGATTGGTTGATGGGCGTAGATTTGATCTCATATGCATAGCTAATCTTTTCGAGTAATGGCGGTAGCTTTGGGCACTTTAGTTAGGCATACTCGGAAGCAGCGCATATTATGCATAGAATATAAATAAATAAATAAGCATCACATATTACATATTACATACAACACGAGTGTTTAATACAATTAATGGATTAAACAAAACAAAACAAAAACATGAGTGTTGAAGTATCAATCAATCAAGTGTTTATGGAATACCGAGTGATAAGTTGTGATTCTGCTAACTCTCAACCTGCCTGCCTTTTGATCAAAATGACCAAGTATACCATAACCCACATAAATCGGGGCCATTAACAACCCATATTAGTTCATATTTTACCCAGTCATCCTACGAGTAAACCTATCTACGAAAATAGGGTGCCTAAAAAAAACCCCCCACGGCCCAATTAACACTACCAATAACAAAGTAATATAAGTCAAACACTCCGTGTCATTTTTTCCCCTCTATTTATGCATATTAGTGGGGTGGGGTAGGGGGGGATTTTCAAATATGGTCACAGCCTATGTACCACGGACTGCATACAATCAATAAACTAACACACACAAGTTAATGAATTAAACCAAAAAAAATAACATAATGTACGCGAATGTCGCAGACCAGGCCGAGTGATATAATATGATCACCTACATTCTTTTGTTGTCATTAATAGAATTGTATGCAGATAATCACCCACATCCAACCCAGCAAGCGAGCCACTTGCTGGGAATATCGAGATTTAATACCTAGAAACCCAATCTTCTGACTGGGGGCAATGGGCAATAAGTGACCAGACGGAACGCCACCAAATATGCATTTATATATAGGCACATTTTAGCTAGGCCGTCCGATGGCCTAATACCCACCACTGTACATTCGCGACATGGCTAGCTAAGAGATCCAAAGGCAAAAAAAAGACCCACAAGACACTAATTATGGTCCTGTCGTATACGTTTCCAAGTTCACCGCGATCTGTCAAAAAGTCTCACTATGTACGTGCACACGACACTAGTACCTATGTGAATCTCATAAATCACCGAGGATACACCAGACTCATTTACCCCCCCCTGCATTGCCCAGGCGCAGCTGTGCAACTCCGCAATGACCCTTTCACGAACCTTGCGTGACAGTGACATCGCCGGTGACGGTGCGAACAGTCTAGCCCAACTGCGGTCCGGTATACAGTCCGGACGGACTGCAAGGGCTGCGGACTACATAAACTACATATACCTAAAAGAGTTTAGTAAATATGTTTGCTATGATTATGATAATTAAATTAAGCTCTACCCTCGGGAATCTTGGAGAGTACAACGGGATAAAACCCTTTAGTGTTGATTTGGTTGTCTTCGACGACAGTGGCGATACATATTGTCTATGAGCTCTAGGCTGGAGGTTACCTCATGATCTGCCTAGCAAGCAAGTGCCTTAGGCAGGACCCCCAAGAACGTTAACTCAGCCTTAACCATGCAATCCGTCTCTTTCAAGGTGGGACTGTGCTCCATCAAGTGGCAGACCACATCGACACTGCAGCCTCAGTCGTGCCCGTGCCCACGACGGGGAACCATATGTGCAGTCTTGAAGGAGGCATAAACAGCGGCCACCAAGACACGGGTCGGGAAGATCAGAGCTTGGGTCAAAGTCAAAGCATTGGCCTCCGCATACGGGGATGCAGGGTGAAATACGCCGATGAATTAAGATTTGCTTGGCGGTAGAATCTTAACCGCTTAGGCATCTGATAAGATAGTATGTTGTGGGGGCTGTAGTCGCGGTTATCGCGGTTATCAGGGATGTATGGGTTTCCGGAATGATAGATAGGGGGTTTGTAGCTGACTTGACCGTGAACGGTAGCTGGAGGGCCTGGACGCCCAAGTTGGGCAGTAGGATTTTGTAAAAATCAAGGCATCGAGTGATATATTATGATGAAGGGTTTAATAGGATGCAATTGGAATGGCTTAGTTACCACTTATCTACTTCACCACAACCCCAAGCAATAAGAATTAGATACACCAGCCATTCAATATAGATAACCCATAGAGTGAAAAAGAAAAGCCAAACCCAAACCAGATTCCTACCTCCCAAACCAGACTGGATAATAGATATAAATAGTAAAACTCCTTCCAAACCCCCCAGTCCCTAGTTGAGTGAGCTAAAAAAAGAAAAAAAGAAAAAAAAATAGATGATAAAAAAGTAGAGCTTAAGAGATAATGAAATTGAATGAGAGTGCATGAATCAGGTTCACGATAACAGTAAAAATATAAAAATAGAAAGCGCCTGACCCAACCAAACCCAACCAAACCAAGGAACCAGTAACAATAAAAAAGTTGAAAGCAACGACATCAAGCCATAAGTAGCTATAATTATATACCAGTGAATGTAAAGAAAGACTGAAGGATGGTGATAGAACAAAAGGAAAATATAAAGGTTATTTACTCCAACCCAAGCCATTTCAATGCTTTACTACCGTTCTTCACCCTCTTCCGGAAGTTTGCCCTCTTCCCGTCACAGTTCTCTTCCTCATCGGTCTCTTCTTCAAGATAGTAACTAGTGTCCTGCCTGTAGGGCTGCTGAGATTCCGACGATGGTGTCTTGGCCCTGGTGAGGCGGGGAGTAGGCGGACAATCTGCATCTTGGTTCCTTCTATGGTGCCCAGTCATTCTTTCTCTGGCCTTCAAGGCGGTGTGAATTGCCTCAACAGCATCAATAAAGGCGCCACTAGAAGCGGTCGTAAAGGGTGGGATGAGCACATCTGCGCTCGAGATAAGACTCTGCTTCGGAATATAGGGGCGCTTTCCCGTGGGTGTCGGCTTTCGGGGAACTTTGAGCGAGCCATTAGGCGTGGTTGGAGTCCCGGGACCTAGAGAGTAGGAGATTGTGGTAGCGTTCACTGAGGTTCTGATCCTAATACCGACTTTCGGGGACTTAGAGGATTTCATGGGCTTGGGCGAGATCTGGGTGACTCCATCGGCGACACATGCGATTTTGAGGATATTGACTTCCGATCCGAGAACACGTTTAAGCTCTAGAATGGCAGAAGAGCCGGTATAGAAGTCAAATTCTATAACAAGAATTCGAATTTGGGGGTTATGTGTAATATAGTGTTCTAACTCCGGGAGAAGAAAATGGCCCTTGACAACAAGACTATCCTTTGTTGATTTATGCTGGGCTCGTACTTTCGTGAGTGAAGATGAGAGAAGGTACTTTAGCCCAACCTTGTTCCCATAGTTCCACGAGGATCCCTTCTTATGTGCAATCCCCTCAATCTGCTCCACAAACCGCTTTCGAAGCTCGACCCCCTTCTTAGACTCTGCGAGATCGCCATCTTCCTCAACCCCAACAGCAACAATAAGATCGAGGCCAGAGTAACCAGACTCATCATCTCCACGGGAACTTAGGACTGGACGCCAGATCTGCTCAATCTCCTCATCAGCAGTGAGCCAGTGCAGATCCTCCTCATCCTCGTCCTCGTCCTCAGAGCTGGACAGCCTATCCCTATTGCTCAGAGAAGGGGAGGGAGGCGGTGGGAAGTGATGCCTCATTATCGCACGTAATTCATTCTGGATATCCACTGGTGATTTCTCAGAGCTAAAACTGATAGTAGGAAGACCTGATAGTGGATCCGAGTGTCCGTTTGGGATTAATGACGAGCGTATTGAGAAAGGAGTTACATTCGTAGCGGCGGAACCGCCTGACATGGAGGATTGGAATGACTCTCTTCCGCGAGCATTCCCTAACTGGCCGGATAGTGCTGTCATTGGCGAGAGGTAACGTTTCTGGGTCTCATTGTTGCGCTTGATTAAGAGCATTTGCGGGTTTGCGCGAAAGATCCCAGGGGTTTGGGGAGTGAAGGAGACAGCAAAGTCTCCAAGAACTTTTTCAAGAAACTGATCACTATTCTCCCTTTTACCCTCCGGCGAGGGAAAATAGATTACCAAGTTTTCATTGACAGGCGGGAATAGAGGATCTACAGGATCTTTAGAAAGATCTGTAAATGTATCGAAGCCGCCGCTTAGGTATCTTGGTGAAGGAAGGATTGTAGCACCACTGATATCAGCTGTTGAGCTAGGTGTAGGAGAAGAAGGACGGGTTGAGTCGCGAGACCCCGGTCTCTTCAATTCTGGGGGCGATTGGAAGTCATCATCCGAGAACGCTGGGAATTGTGAAACTTTGAGATTTGATGTGAGGGCCTTTGCACTTGAAGGGGGGGTCGGAATCTCCATAGAGCACATAGATTCAATTGGTGGGAGGGTGTAACTTTCATCCCTATCCTTCCTTCTTGATCCCTTTGCCCTTACTGATTCGGTCAAGGACTCGGATCGTTTCCTGATTGATTCGCTGTTTGCAAAGCTACCCACATGAAATTCTGTCCTGACAGTCGGCGGTGAAGGCGGCGGTGAGAGACCAGATGCATGAGTAACAGTAGTATTACTTCTGCTCCGTACACGGACTGCCACTGAAGCCTTGCAAATCTCAACCCCGGCCTCTATTTCCTCGGGCGTCGGACTCCTCGGACCGGCACTAACAACCCTCGGCCTCGATATCTCGCGTGATCTTCCCACTTTTGAAATCTCGGAAGTAGCAACGGTTTCTAGCTGTTGAGGATACAATTCCCTTTCGAAATTATCTCGGTGTCCTGGTTTGGCATGTTGCTCTTCAGGATCCCCATTACTAGTAGCGTATCCCTGTTGGTGCTCGAGCTCGTGTTCCTGCAGGCCCTGTACACCACCCTGCATGATGTCTTCAAACACCCACTCAGCCTCTCTGCTAGCGTTTTCGATATTGCCATTTTCCTCCGACATGAGCGCGTTGCGCAGGGCCTCCAAACATGTTGCCTGAGCGCGCGCGAACCCACCATTGAGAAAGACCATCCTGTCTCCGCCATTGCTACTCTCTGCCAAGAAGGACCTTGCCTTTTCTAGTCTCTCAATATGGGCATGGTGGAGTGAAAGGATATATGATCGTACGGCGGGATCCAATGGCGGTAGCCGTTCCTCCGGGTCGCTCTTTTCACGTATCGACGGTGCTGGGGGGAGAGTTATTGGTGGTAGACATAGGATATTTGATGAGAACGGAAGTAGTCGTAGCTGTTCCGAGATTGTGGGTTGGTAACCTTCGAGGGTAATAATAAATCCCTCCTCATGATCTTGTTGCGAGTCGTATTGCATCTTGTATGGTCGTAGATAATATTAAGGTTATGAGGCTAGTGTTTCTGTGGTAACACTTGCAAACTGAGGTAAGGTTCAGGTCAGGTCAGCAACGATGCACAGCATGGGATATATGAAAAGAACGTACCATGAACCAGCAGTTATATGTAGTTCAACTGAGGAAATTATCGGAAGAGTTGTTCAAGCTTTAGAATTATTGATGGGGATGAAACCGGCTGCGCAGGTAAGGGGATTTCCTTTATTACGGCGTAGTAAGTAAGGGCAGGAAGGTGGCGTCTATTAGTAGTTATGTATGTGTGTGGGGGTGGGGGCCGTTGATCTATTATTGTAATAATGCAGCGGTGATATGAGTAGCAAAAGAAAAATGAATGTGGTTATCAACAAAATATATATTCGTAGATCGAGTTCGAGAGAGACTTGAGAGGTTATCAGGAGTGGGGGGGGGAGGCGGTTTGTTTATGAGTAGTAGAATAATTGGGGTCAGGTAATCATGGCTTGGGTTTAGTTTCTGATGATGGATATGGTGTGTGTGGTAGGGGAGGGGTGACTGGGAGAACAAGGAAGTTTTGAAGACAAGACCAGGAAGGCATGAGGAAGTGCAAGTGCAGGTACCACCGAGGCTTTCTGACAGACACCATACTACACAACCAACGGGCAGCGACAGCAACATACTCCTAATATGGGGCAGGGTAGAGTACGAGGGTGGGGGGGGGGGGGGGATTAGCATAATAGTTAGACAAAACCAAACACCCCCGACCGGCCCCTCATCATCCTCATATATCCCCCCCTCCATGTTTATTTAGGGTTTACTTCATAGCGTTCGAAACTAAGATGTACCTACATGTACCTCATACACGGCGCATACTACATGTAGTAACCCCCCTCCTATATACTCTAACTCTAGCTAGAGTTAAGTACTTAATTATGTACAATATAATGAATACAACGCGATAATGGATAATTATAATATAATTACCGTAATTAGAGCTGCCTGTCGCTTCCCTAGATAGCTAGCTATTCTTCCACCGGAGAATGGTGTGTCAAAGGAAAAGTTGATTCAGGAACACGGGCGCTTGTGTAATATCTAATATTTACATACTCCACACGAGGGACATGAAGTACTATACTAACATGGAGATATTGTACCAGGTACATTTATTTCTGCCCCGCTAATTGAACAGGACAGAGTTGTTTTTCTGAGTGAGGTGGGTCACTTACTAAATAATAACGGCCAGTATTGCCAGAATTACCCTACATCAAAGAGGAAAGCTAATTGCTGATCCCTAGCTTCAAAAGAAGATAATGCTATGACTTTGATCCTCTACCAATACCCATCTACATACAGATCTATTGAATAAGGCCTGAACTTCATGAGCCTCTTTTTAGTGTGAAATGTCGAGCTGTTTTCTCCTTCAGAGGTCTCAAATGCTGTGCACCTAGAGGCTTCTTTACTGTTTAGAGGACCGTGAGTATCTATAAACCACCTCAAAAGTTTACACCGCTCTGACATCTGCATATCACCCCTCCCCCTCAGTGGGCGAACCAACCAACCAGTCTCCTGTATCGGACATACCACATTCATGTCTTGAGGTCAGAGCAGAGGCGAGAGAGAGAGAAAAAAAAATAAGCGAGTTTTCTAGCTTGCGGAACGGCCGCAGAGAAATATGGTACGCATCATTTCGATCCCTTGCACTTACTCGCATCTCTAGCTGCGGACTAGCTTCTTTGATGGATCAACATCAGCCTCATGCTCAACCTGCTTCCCCACTACTCTCACCCCGCCTCCCTCCCCGAAACACCAGTGAAACTTCACATATCAACTCTGAGCTGATCAAGAACAAGGCGAGGGTGAGATCTCACAAATGGATGAGAACGAATCGTGTATTGAATTATGTAGGTAAGCATACCCGAGCCAAATTGCTCGATTCGACCAACGAATGCCGGTAACTATTAGGTGTAACCTAGTTGTAGGTACTCCCTCACGCCTCCCTGGTATTACAAGGTCTGGGATATCTATCAGGGAGGGCACGAATAGATGGCGTAATAAGTCACCTAGGTTTGATCTAGCTATTAGTTCCCTACAAGAGACCATACATAGAAGAGAGTTCACAATGGATCCCATGCGCGAAATCTAGATAGTCTAAACAACGCCCATTCAAGCCCATTCAAGCCCATTCAAGCCCATTCAAGCCCATTCAAGCCGGTTCCGCCCCCTGTGAAGGCTTAACCTGGACAACGTGTGCAAACATAAGGAGTACCAAGAGCCCAGTACGAGAGGTACGTGTCTGTACTAATTATTTCTCCTTCTGGGATTCTCCTATAGCTAATTGAAATGATCATGATACTAGGAATTTAACACTCCTATTAGGTAAACTCAGTTTGTTTCTAGGCCGGGCAGCCAGGGACATACCGTTACCACGCGGTCCACGCCTTACCCATTCCATTTTCATAGTAGATCGATCACCAATCGCCTTTGGGCAACACTCACCACTTCAACCCCAGAAACACAAAACGCCACTTCGCGTGGCAATTATAGGAACTACTCTAAAGGCTATCATTAATCTTTAGCCAATACTATGAAGCAGGAATCCTAAAAAAACAAAAACAAAAATGTCGCCATGGCTATGGCCGCCTCCACAAAACGCTGTCATCTGAAACAAAACTACACCAAATTTCCGTCTGAGACTGTGTTTCTACTCTACTTTTTTTTTCTTCGTTTTCTCCAGATTCGTCATCGGGTGGGTCTCCCGAGTCTTTGTAGGAATATCCTACCCCCCGAAACGGCCCCACCCCGAGTCGATCACGATTGCTCTTCCTCTTCGACCCTTTACTTTTTTTTGGTTCTCTTATCATCCCTTTCAAATTCGACTTGAGGACCCCAGGAATACGCAAGAGTGCGACGGTGCTCTACTCCACATGGGGATACACAACCCGTAACATCTCGGGCAATCTTTGACTGAGCACGTGCAAACTTTTTTTTTTTCACAAACATTTACCAGGAGATCTATGAGGAGAGAAGGGATTTAGGATACAGCGTTGATTGCCATCACATGTTCGATTCATGCCATAGAGTAGTTATCCTATATCGTCGTTATTCCTACATATAGATACATGTAAAGTATACTTTACCAACTAAATTAATGCGAATGTGCTACCAAGCAGAGATATATATTACTCCGTACCGGTTTACGGATCCAAATATTCATGTCCTCAATCCAGGATCGCTGTAGGGATCCCATCAAGTTTTTCCGATGTGGTTGCTAAAATAGGAACCATAGAGGCCGGAGGTCCTGGTTTAAGGGGTCGCTGCTAGGCGGGTAATATTTTTAGCCGAGACGCTTGCGGCCTCGCAAAGTATGCGGCGCCACCGGCCCCTTAACCATCTCAGGATTAATCCGGCGCTTTGCAACAGTGCCGGTGGTGATGGTGGCGACATAGTACTTTGTGGGGTGGAGATTCTGGATTTTGGACTGGAAACTGTGTTAGGTTATGCACCCAGGACTACTTATTATACAATGACTGCTATTTTTTTTTTTACTATAGTCAAGTATGAACCAAGTCTCATACTCTGCATGTAGATCTTCGATTCACACATAAAAAAGAGTCATGGTTATCGAGTGATAGCACATGAGGTGGCTTTCGGTGCGACGGCAACTTGCATCCATGGGGAACCCTTACCCTGGAAATGGAACCTTCACGGTTCTCCACCATTACTGCATTAATCACTGGATTTACCAATATTTACGGACAAATGGAGATGGAGAAAGCTAAGATCTAGTTATCCCAACAACCAATCGGAGCGGTCCGCTGGGTACCTGGGCCACTCTACTCCACCTGGCCTACTATGTATTCTCCGCTCCACTCTACACATTCTATTTAATTACCCTATTGATCCTCCCTCCCCTAGCTATATAGGCCTACCCTATAATATATCCATCTCCGGGAAACCACTGTCTAGAATCTTATACCCAGGTCAAGTCGCATATGATATAAGATCCATCATATGATATCATCCGAAACCCAAGACCCACATTGCACGGCACAATATATACGATGCATATCCTGCACGCACTCCATAGGGTAGTATGTATGTATTGAGTAGAGTAATCAAGCGGTCTATGCAGGCCTAGAAGGCGAGACCATACTTCCAGAAAGCAAGGAAGACGGGAAAAAAAAACGTGGGCCGTAAGCTCACGCATATCTCTGTGAGGGAGTGCAGTGCACGCCGCGAATTGGTAGGATGATGATGCCGTCTAAAAGAATGGTCTGAACAGGGAGGGAAATAAAAATAAAGGAAACACGGGTGAAGATTGGCGGGACAAAAGTTCGTGCGACTGGCTGAGACCTTTGATTCAAGTTGTGTCGTTTAGATCTAGAGCAGTATGTGTGGATGTGCCAGTACGCAACTGGAATAGGTGCCTAGTACATGCGCTTGGGCTTGGGCATGCACCGGAGATCAGGATTTGGTACAAGATTGGTACCAACGTGTATAAGTACATACAGGTACTTGAACCTGTACAATTGTCATATCGGTTAAGTGCCCTTCTGGGTGCATCGTATCTGAATCTACTAAGTACTTATTTGAAGAAATAACAAATGTTTAAAATAAACCGGGGATTGGAATCACCTTGGCAGCGCTATAGCACCATAGTCGACAGTGTTGAATACGGGATTAGGCCGTATCTGGAGGGAAACGCTGAATCTTATCGCATATTGACGAGAATCGGGTAAACAGCGTATCCCACATATTGTGTATGTCCTATACGCAGTTCGAAAAAGCAAGGTGTTTTAGTTGATCAATCAATTTTGAAATTTGATACGATGCTTAATCAACCAACGAGCGGTCGAGCGAGCCTTCTGGTATTTTCCAGAGACAAGTTGAGGAAGGTTCCTTTCTTCCCTCTTTCCTTTTTCTTGTTTTTTTTTTCCCTCAAGTCAAACCTATCATACGAGAACGGTCAGACCAAATCAATATGTTTCCAGATGCTAGGGTCGTGTTGTGGTTCGTTTCCGGACTGGCCATGGAGGTTTGTTTCTCCAAGAATGTTTGGTGGGTAGGCCGCCTGTCTCTGTTTTTTGTGGAGACTCTGGGGGTGCCGTTTCTTGTTCCGTTCTTTACCCCTCTCTTTGGTTGAGGTGTGAGGTGTGATGTGTGAGATGCGTGCGTGTGTGTCGCAGTGAGCGAGTTTTCATTTCTCAGGTACACACACCATCTCCCTTCTCCGATAAGGACAAGATGTATCCACCCACCACCCACCACCCCCTCCCACCACCACCACCACCATCACCACCACCACCACCACCACCCACCACCACCACCACCCACCACAGCAAAACCACAACCCACCACAACCACGACCCAAGAAACCCTCACCGCCGCCTGATCCAATCTCGAAACCTGTCGCTATCCCTCCATCAGCCCATCTGTGGCAAGCTCCGCCGATCTACAGGGTGCGGTGTGGGAAGCAGGAACAGCAATGTCCGTGCACTGATCCGAGAAATGCTGGCGGGCGACAGTCCCAAAGCAGGGGCAGGAGGAGCTGGAGAAACGAGAAATCACTAGAGCAGGTAAGAGTAGGTAGGTACAGTCAACTAAGTGACCACACCTTGCTAGGGAGAGGATGGTTGCCGTGGCTCTGGGACGGATGGACAGCTGGTATGCAGGTACAGACAGAGATAAAATTACATTTGACCGCTCTGGTGGGATTGAGGTGTGGGGTGTGAGGTGTGAGTGTATGTGACTAGGTGGGTACGGGAGGTATCTACGGATGTTGATGGCGTGTAGAGCGCATACCTACCTACATACATGTATTGACAACAATACGTACTCTAGATGATAAATTTTATTCATCATGCACTCGAGGTTCAACTCCCTCTGAAACCGCTACCTTTGTCCTCCGCGCAACCCCCACGTTTCCCTAGAGCTATCTTGTAGGTATTCGGCGACTCAGGGGGGGTTTGCTGGTTACAGACGTACGGACCCGGGGCCAAGGGACAATAGATGAGCTTGTGAGGTGGAGGAGGACGCGGTGAAGAGAGGTGAGGTATGCATGGGCATGAATCAAGCAGAGGATTTCACTGGCCTATTGGTCAGTATTGCGTCTTCCCCCCATATCGTGACCACATACACCTACATGTACATGTGGTTACATGCAACTCTATTTAGTGTGTATCACGATGTACAAATGCTGAAACGTGTTTTAGCATTTTGCTTTAGAGGCAGTTGAATGTCGAGTGATATCAGTCTTCGGCCTATGAGAAACATGCCTGAACATCGAAAGACGAGGAAGCTATATCCCAGATATTGTCAGCATAATCACCCCGTCGAAACAACTATCATATTGTAGGGTGACAACTTGGCGACTACTAACTAAGTAGAGACACAAGAAGGATATTGGTTATTGGTTTGATTAGGGAGCTGAAGGCTATCAGAACATAGTACCTAGGTTTAAGACCTTAGAAAGTTTCTGCTGGTTGCTATGCGGAAATCACGAGAACTTTTGTCACCCCACAATACCTTGCGAGAGATTGTCTGTAGAACACCACGTACCACTCCCGGACCCCTCCCATAAGCCACCCTCCCGGCAATATCATATTTCCATGGCCACATACATTGCAAGGGCCATTCTGATACGACCACACCTTCAATACAAGGCGAGTGCTCAAATCCATATTGCACGATATATGTGCCAAAGCGCTCGGTGGCAGCACCTTATGGAAACTACATACCGAGCAGCTCCCGCAACTAGTGCACTGGCACTACCAATTCGTAATTTCTCGCGTCGGGTGATTACGGACTGCTTATTCAGGCGTTTCAAAGGTAACTATGGGGCCGAAGATTTCGGTCATGCTATATCACTCGGTTTCTAACCTCCTGGCACTTTTTTTTTTTTTTTTTGTTTACATCATTAATTGTATCCAGCCCTTAGCGCCCCTGGCACTTGTCTTAGGATAGCACTGTTTCGCAGCGTACCTATCCCGACAATATATATATACATAGTTGTTATTTTAATATATTATTATAGTTGTATGGGTTGGTTTCGTCTGAAGGGCCTGTGTCAGAAGGGGGAATAGGGCACGATCTAGGCACCATTTGATAAAGCGCCAGGTACCAGCGGAAAAGGGTTAAGAAATAAGTAATACCGACGGAAGTACAATTCATATGTCGCTACCTAGCGAGTGTAAGGGGTGGTGGTGGTGGTGTGGCCCCTCGTCCTTTCGGGGCCTCATTATACGGGTACGGTCTTTTCCATCCGCGAGGTTTACTTTAGTTGATTAATTAATGCTTCATACATGCATGCAGCCCATAGGCTATGGCAAAATATTTCCTCCCACCCTCTGGAGGCAGGGTATGTTTACTTTGGTACTTTGAAAGGGGTATATCGTAATTGTAAAATATGATTTAATTTACTCACTGTTGATGAGCCTATGATCTAGGCAGGCTTCTCAACTAGAAAGTAGTGGGTATAGGCGCTGGTGCCCTTGATGCTTCGGAAATCAGTACAGGACTGTCGATATATAAGTCACCATCCTAGCTACATATTAGGAGCTCACAACATAGAATACTTTTAATATACTTGTAGAGTATATATATATATCAGAAGGGGCTAGTACAAGTATTGGAAACCCATCGTGATTAGGCCAAGAGCGCGGGGTGGATAAGAGCACTAGAGCCGATGTCTCTCGCCCCTGAATCTGGACCGGAGACAACCCCGTTCCCTACATACCGCCGGATAGGATTCCTGTCGGCGTGTATAAGAGATAAATATAGGTTTACTCTTCGTTAATGAGACGAGCGGCTGCTGTAAGGTTGCTTATATAACTATGTTGCCAGTCAATCACAATCTATCACTCGGATTGGGCAACCAGAGTCCTTTTTCCATGGGCAATTATGTTTATTTATTTATACTTCATACTGCATACTTTTCCATGGACAAGGACCCATATATATGTATCAAATAGGCCCGCCATTGGTACATTCTCAAGGGTATCAAACGTTCGAGTGCTCCAATCGTGCCCGCAACATATTACAGACATGGGAAACAACGTGTGGGCAGAGCATAACCACCTAAAACGGTCTAGGTATAGTTATTGTGTGCGGCCTCGAGCGGTCAAGGGCCCCGGCGGCAGTAGGGAATGCCGGTACTGCTTGCCACTCCAAAGAACAGTTGTTGGATCTTATCTGGTCAACGCACATACCCACACAGTAGAGTATAGGGCCATGCTACCTTCGGCGCCCTCACCCTCGTCTCTCCGAGAACAGGCCCAGAGAAATGATTGAACGTGGCCGAAGATCTAGAGCTCTTCAATGAAGTCTCTGCGCAATATCACGAAGGGCAAAGAAGCTAATTTCTCAAATATCTCATCAGAGGTTCCGCTCCAAGAGCCCAGCCCTTATTACCGATAGGGTTCCGGGCATAACATGTAAGTGTCGCTCTATCTAGGCGACTAAACATGTATTCAGATGCGTGTATTAGTTCTACTCCTAGGCAGGGTAGAAAGGGTTGGGTTCATGAAAGAGAGGAGGTATAAATCTTCGATATGAAGTTGAACCCTGGTCTCAAACCCCCTCAATGGCGGGTATGAGAGTTAATTATCACTAGCATGACTCCACAAGAAATAGATCTGTCAATAACATATACATTCTAAATACACTTACCCTAGGCATCTCCAAGCAGAAAAAGAATATAGCTACATACGTTGTCTTTGGGGTTGGGGTTGGATTAGGAAGCTTCGAAGTCATTAGCCTCTAGATCACGTAGACCTCGCTATATGTACTTACTACATCCTATACACTGTAAGAAATTATGATCCTTTCCGCTAGCAGTATCTCCGGCACGCAGACCACGCAGGGAATCGGATTTTTTTCACAGCATATACCAATTCAGAAGCATATATGAACTATCAATCAATCAATCAATTCAGAGATGTAAATCCACGCCCCGTTGGCACAGGAATCAAACACAATTACAACGCTATAAGCGTCCTATCCTCACGCAAATTGATTTCATTCAATCTTTGATGCCTGGAAGCATAGGAAATACTAATACCGACATCATTTGTTTGAATTGACGCCGAACTTATATACTCACTAAAAGTGGTGAGTGCATAATTTCCATATCCAATGGTGCGCGTAGTAAGTTTCGGTACTACCTGGGTACATCTTTAGAGTGTTGCTGAACATGACAGGGCTAGGAATTCATTGATGCCACGTCACTTCATGATCTCAAGCAGCTTGGGCCACCTAGTGGGAGAACGATAGAAGCATGTGATGCTGTAGAGTATAAATTCAAATAAAACCCAAACCGGATACATAAATTAAATAATAAAAAGAGGCAAGCTATAACGCAAATATCAAACCCATTACCCACTCAAAGCTTAAAGCATAGCCTTTGGAAACTTTCTCATGGCCTGCCTAACCGCTAGATCACCCAAGATTTCCTCCGAACCTCCAAGTATCGCATCAAACTTGTATGTTCTATTAAATGACTCGATGACTCTACCCATACCGCTCTTGGTGATACCCCTGCCCCCAAAGATTTGTACACTTTCATCGGCAATCTCGTGGGCTGCTCTTGTTGCAAATGTTTTTAGCAACGCAATGGGGCCGGCAAGAGAGACAGATTGTTGAGCATAAGTCATGTTGCACATTTGGAAAGTAAGGGATTCAAGCCATGACTGGGAGGACTCGACAAGGGCGATCATCTTGGCTAGTCTAGGGTATGTTAGTCATGAAGAGCGTAATATGGGGAGAATACAGCATTTCTTACTTGTTGCGAATTACAGCTTGATCGATGAGACGTTTGTTGAAGACAGTGCGTTGATTTGTCCATTTTAGACATTCTTCTACAACGACACGACAACTGCGGATGACGGCACAGCACATGACCCACCGCTCGTGGTTGAAGTTGGACATTATGACCGGGAAGCCTTGGTGTTCCTTTCCTAGTAGGTGGTTTACCGGTACACGAACATTATCAAACGTGATAAATGCAGTTCCAGCAGCTGAGGAATACGATGTTTTAATTTGCTATCAAGCGTGTTAGTTGGTGGATTTAAGATTACCGCAGTTTCGATAGAGATGGATGACATACTTCTGTTTCGACGCCCTCGCCCCTTTCAATGAGTAAAACACTATAACCCTTCTCGGTCTTCACAGCCGTGGTGAAGTAATCCGCCCAGACACCGTTCGTAATCCACTTCTTTGTTCCATTTACGATATAGAACTTTCCGCAATCTGACTTTACAGCCGTGGTCCTAATCCCAGCGACATCCGAGCCAGCAAAGGCCTCGGAAATGGCGAGGCAAATTGCCTTCTCACCCGAAAAACATTCGCGAGCAACCCTCTCACGGAGAGCAGGATCGTTACAGAAATTGAGAACGGGTGGAAGGCCGATTACCATACCACCGAGGAAGCCGTCGTTACAAGCTCGTCCGTGTGTTTTTGAGAGTTCCTGGGTGAGGACTAGTTCGTGGAAGTAATCAAACTCTTCTGGGGCGACTATACCACCCATGAGAGTGTGTCCTTTAAGGTGCTTCCCTGGCCCAAGCCGCATAGGATTCATTCCATTCTCCCTATATATTGTTAAGCTCTGCCAGGTAAACATAGACCTTTGTGTGCCTACCACATCATCTTGATAATCTCTTTGCTGGGCCTCTCTCCGGATTCTTCTATGCGAAGGGCCTCGGGACGGAGATGCTCATCTACAAAGATCCGGGCTGCCTTGCGAAGCTTTCTGTGGCTTTCTTTGTAGTATGGGCTACTAAACTCTGGTACGAGCCACTGAAGTTGAGTTAGCGATAACACCCGAAAAAGTTTCTGTTAATCTTAATACATGCCTGGGGTTCCGAATAAGGGACGGGTGACAAGTCTCCCGGTCCTATCGTCAATACTTGTGGTGTCTCTCCAGCGATAGTGCCCACGCATAACTTCTCATACTTTAATAGCACCTCATGGCGATGCATCTGGAAGAATTCGGCGGTAGCATCTTTTCCGGCTACTTGGAGAAGCACATGCGCACCACCTGGATGAGCGTCTGCGAAGGAGGTAAGGTCATAGACTTTTGAATCTATTATAATAAAGAGCGAGTCGGTAGAGTTGTTACTTGCGACCTCATCGCGAGTGAAAGTTGCGGGAGTAGCTGCGACCATGTTTTTTTTCCTGAGACGTTTCCCGTTTGTGGAGTAACGAATGGGGGAGGGGGTTAGAGGGTGTCAAAAGGGGGGGGGGGGGGTGCAATACCGTATATATAGGCTTATGAGCTGGGGAATGTGGGGTACGTTTCCAGGTTTCCAGGGCTGAGATTTGCATGTGCTTCTTGGAACTCCGGGGTATGTTGACTGCACGTGCCAGGGCAACAACATAAAGGGTTCACCGAGAGCCGAAGAGCCGCAAAGGGCCCGTTTTATATCGTACAACGCACGTGAAAGCGATCGAAATTTGAATATGGCGTTAAGTCATAGTCTGATTGACCTGGGGGATGAGATATATATATTTGAAGGACCGAAAGTGTCGCTAAATTAAAGAAGTATAGTGTTGAACATTCGGATCGAGTCGAGTGTCTCCCTTTCACTAAGTTCAAATCTACAAACCTATCAATGCCCTTTAATACATTCTTTTGAGCGTAAATGGTATCCCTAGGTAGTTCAACCTCTTGGTAAAAGTACCAGAATGTTCTGAATATGGAAGCCGCGGCCGGCTTTCCTACAGTACCGTCAGCTAGCACTTGCACCTAACCAAAAGAGCTTGAGCCCATTTAACCCACCCAGTCCGGGTCGATATAAATAATAGACAGCACTCGAGCGACGGATTATGGGACAGAGCAACAATATAAAAAAATATTTTTTAGCTGTAGGAAACTTAGCTCTATACTTAAAGCAGCTCCATGTGCTTTCTAGGGGGTGAAGGCACTGGCAGTAGTACCATAGTCGGAAGGACCATGTAATCAATGAACCAATAAAACTACATGTAGTCAATCAATGGATAGCTCATAGCTTATCACTCGCTTAGATTGAAGCCTAGGATATACTGGGAAAAGCATATTCGGCAGGATAACGAATGCTCCCAAAATTCCGCTAACAGATGGCTAATAAGGTCAATCTGCAGCTGAAGTCTCGTCATTGAGGGTTAATCTGCATGTAGGTACATGTATATACAGCGATGGGGAAAATTATTGTAGAAGTATGGTAAGAGTTCTATTGGCCGGGGCAGCCACCTAAACCCTGTTTTTAGACCCCTGTTTCTACAATAATTTTCTCCATCGTTGTAGAGTAGGTACTCTACTGTATGCAGTTATCGATCCCACAACCATAGTTTCCAATGATCTAAGCGGGAGCGGGGCGCTAGGTTTGACTGTTTAGCGAGACGAGGCTATCAATCTTGTTTCGCCTTGTCATGTTCTTCTCCCCGCATTTCAGTAGGACTTCCTCATTCGCCTTACCTGTGATTTTTCAGCTCCATGAGACGGAAGTCGTGGCAGCCTGTGGACGTAGGTAAGTGCCAAGACTGAGTTTTCTTCCATGCACAGTGCGGCACCTCATCGAGCGAGGCATCCACAACTTTCATGATTCTTTCTAGTCCTTCGATCGCATGACGCGCCTTGGGCGAGGCCGTGAAGCATATTGACTAAGCTTCCAGACAATTAAAGGTGAGAGTACCTACTACATGCTAGAGTACATATATGCATATGTACTCTTCGTGTAATTATGGTAATCGAGTATTTGCGATAGCCATCATATGCTAATTATACATTTAGGTAGCCCTAACGTATAACCATATATCTACTTGTAATCTACGGTTTGAACGAAGCAATAGAGCGTGTACCTACCTGGAGTATACATCTACATGCATACGCAGTATGTAGGCCATCATGGTGAAAAAAAAAAAAAAAAAAAAAAAAAAAAGAAGATGGAATCACTACATGTATGGTGCGGTGCGTCTTAAAGGTGACATTCCGGTATATCAGTTGGAACAGTCTTGGCCACTCCGTTTGCTTGTGAACCAATAAGATCCTTAGATTCCAGCCATTTTGTGGCTGAAAACTAAATCTTCGCCGCAGGTCTGTGATGTAGGGGTATAAATGGCTATAATACTGTTCCACTTCACCAGGTCTTGGCGCTTTTTACATACAAAAATAGGTAAATGGCAGCTCAAATAACTTTTCAACCAGATAAGTTATCAAAAATCTATGAGATCAGAATCTCTATCATACCTATGCCTACAATCTGATCTCATAGATTTTTGATATCTTGTCTAGTTGAAAAGTTATTCGCGCTGCCATTTTTGTCACCTTTATCGTGCGCGCCACCATACCACGTCCCATACAAAGACTTGGCGCCTTTTTATATGCTACATGTATCCAATAGCGGCCGTGTTTGGAAACGCCATAAAAAAGGCGAGTATGTGCTATACTACATGTAGGTAAAGCCAGAATTTCTATAACCGTATTTAAGGGGATATCGTAGCGGTCCATCCCTTCTTTCGCGGTAGAGTAGAGTACCTCCGGCTGTATGCACAAGTACACGCGACTGTATACAGGGTACTCTGGAGTACTGGGGTAGTACTGTACCTACATGTACTCGTACTTCTCTGGCCCAAAACCAGGGCCATAGTGTATTTTTGTATGGCATGCAATATCAGTTGTGTTCAAAAACGTCAGAGAACTACGAGTATGTATGTACCTACAGCGAGAGATGGAGTCTCAAAACAGGGTTTGAAAGGCTGATTTGGCCAATAGGACTCTTCCCATGGCCACACTTCTACAATAATTTTACCACACGATGTACTTGTGACCTCCGATCTACATACAAATCACTATGCTCGATAGTGTCTCGATATAAGCTCCAAAATCGATAATTAATGTAGGAACCCCAGGTTTCACGCCATCTGCCCTACTCTACATATTCTACATACCGAGTTTTCGTATCTCAAATAATGTGGCATAGCAAAATACTTACATTGTACTGATTGTTGATTAGGTTTAGGTTTGTGGCGGTCTGGGACAACAACAACGCGGCTAGCTAGGTTATATCTATGTAGCATGTGCCTTCATTCATCCTTAAGGATACAGCACATCACAAAACCCATCGGACGGCCCTTGCCAATTCAGATTTCTCTCGTATAACATCCGGCCAACAGTTGATGCCTTGAAACGTATTGTTTACTTACGGGGAAATTGATCGACCTGGACATCAGCTTCCGTGTTCTCTATCCCGCTGGCAAGATGTTATGTCGGCTGTTACACATTTTGTCTGCGTCCTATAAAAGTCTCTATATTGGACACATCGGATACCCTGTATCTTGGCATTATAGGGATATACAGAGGGGTTGGATGGTTGTTGTCAATACATGACATGATGCCCAGCCGGTGTTATCTATACGCACTTTTGGTGAGCAAAAGTCAAGCGCACAGATTTTCTGTATCATCACTAATTTCGATGGGCTCGCTAGGGCCGAGGATCGGTTTCATGTCAGCTGAAAGATATCTAGCGGATCAGTCCATAAGATTCTGGAATAGTTAAGCGTAGGCCGGTAGCGGACTGTACTTCGTGGAAGCCATATGCCTTTTGATGCTGGCAGCACATCGCCAAGAACTGTCATCTTTCTGCCAAGAGCGCTAATTTTTTTTTCAAAGCGTCTTATTTCCAGGCTCGTGTCGAATTTGTCTCACCTCGAGCCAAGTCTTACTTCCTGTTTATATTGATACATACTGAACCAAGAAAAATCGACATGTCGAAGTCCGTATAGTGTCAATTACATTGAGACGAACTTAAAAATACTTACTGACCTTATGTATGTAGGATCGGGGAGTTAAATCTCAAAGTGATGTTATAATCTACATGTAGTCAAGTAAGGGATAGCAGGGTTGCATTTCCTTGGCCTTAGTGGACCAGGGATATCATCTCTACAACGATTGGCTGAAAAGTAGTGATCAGCGTCAGTACTGTCCGTTTGTAGTAAGTTCGATCTCGCATCCTAGCCAATTTTTTTTTTTGAGTTTTGGCATAAGAATGTACTGCGCGTGTTACATTAATACACACGTGTCGATTACAGTATAGGGTTGACAGGACTGCCTAGTCAGGCGTCTGGGGTAGGTAAATACAAGTAAGTTCAATAGTAGAGACTTGGTGTCAAAGTCCTTTGAGCGCCCACTGCCGTCAAAGTTTTACATGGGCAATGGTACTGTATCTCTCAGTGTGGTGCTAAGCTTTAAGTGGGGCGATCCCTGTCTGCATTGAAGGTCAGCGCAGGAATATGTTTTACTCTCATCACACGCTACCAGTCTGTTTGGCTAATGCATCCCTATCTGTCCCTGTTTCCGAATCACGTATCAACACATGTGCAGAATTGGATGAGGGAAGAGGAGAGAGAAGTGCATGCAGGAGTTCAAAATTGCCTTTACCGCCGTAGTATTGGATATTTCAATAACTGGAACTCTGGAATTTCCTTGGTATTTAGCTATCTCCGGAGAGCTCCGAGATGCCTTTTAAAGAGGCGTGGCTAGCCCGGCATAGTTGAAAAGGAATTTGCCCGCCAAAGGAGCTATTTTGGACTTGAAGTTTCCCTGAAGAATATCTGCATTCAAAGTTTTCAGCAAACCCTTGGGTAGCCCATGAGGGATGGACACACACACTATGGGTCGGACTCTCGTTGAGATAGGCTTCGACGGGTTTGAGGCAAAGGAGAAGACAACTTGGATACACAACAAAGGCGTTAGGGATGTTTTAGAGGAACATCTTGATCAGTACCCACCATTCGATGTATGTTTTCGACGTGAATATTTTGTCTGAGCCTTTTCTAACATCGGCAACAAGAGACATATTCGCTCAAGACTCTTCTCGTATAGTACACCCAAAGACATATAATACCTACTGATATTGCATTAGAACTAATTTTACATTAGATATGGCCCAGATCTTGAGCCTGACCAAAAACTTGTGCTTTCAAAAAGCTTTGATTTTCATGGATTTGGCTCTTTTCCTAAGATCTTCGACCACCTAAAACCTGGCTCGACCATTGATTATGAGACCGTCTTCAGAAAGCATAACTGCCAGTGTTCAAGATGTTCTAAGGATATACCTACACCTTGCGGTAAGATTATTCTGTCACTACTTTGAGAGAATTTTCTAAATATCAATGAATAAGGACGGGTGCTTTTGGATGTTACTTTGGGTTACTTCTTCCAGGAACCTACAAAGGCAGGTGAGTCTAAAAACCACAACACGCGGCAAACAGTTCTATCTTAAGTTATGATAAATGCCTACGGTGTTTGACGATATATATGGTGGTATAGGCTTAGATTGCGATGCCGAAAACACCCCTAGTACAGAGACAAGTTCCAAGACAACAAGACCACTCAAGAGAGAGTTCTCGTTTGCTGGGGATAAAATTCACTTTCCAGGGTAAGTGGGCCAAAGCCTTTATTTTTCTAAGCCGAACTTCGTTAACTTTGTCATGAAAAGATCCGGAGAATTCGGGATGGCCTTTATAAATCTACGAATGGTGTGTTATCAAGATTCGCAGGGAGTTGGGCGTCTAGAAACGTTCCGTTTTGGGCCCGCGGGGCGAACTGAGGTACATCATACGCCTATGTCGTATGTAATAGCGGAGATAAAGATGCTGGACACAAATTGGAATGAAATCATTCGTAAATGCAGGCAGATTTTGTCCACGCTGGTGAGTGGGAGAAGATACAGGCTTATTTATTTAGCGCCGTTGAGACTAAAAATCGAGTTGCTAATGATGATTTACAAAGAATCGGGGGGTGCTTGAGGATGACAAATTTCAAGATAGGAAGCTTGTTCGGAAAATGGTCAAATACGCCAAAACCTTTGAGCAGCTCCATCGTGTCTACCAACAGCAATCGGAGGCATTGCACGATATGATCTCAAATGTTTCAGAAAATGAGATTTGGTTCGAGATCAATCGCACCCCTAGTACAGAGTCCATTCCTAGGAGTCAACAAGGAAATCAATCGCGAAAGCCCACGGATTTTACTGTAGCCGACTTATCCTCCCTCAATCCTCCCGCATCAGCTGAGCAACAGCACCCACAACAACAAAGAAGAAAGCTTAAATATATTAGGGATATGGAAAAGGTTTTGGCTAAGTACGATAAGATCGGAAAAACCATCGAGGACCAACTCCTCAGGGAAACTCGAGATCTTATCGAAAGAGTAATTTATATAAAGCCCCCGTCTCACTTTCCTAAAATACTGACATATAATGTTTAGACACATAATATCATATCCATCGACGAGGCATATAGATCAAGAGATATGAACGAAAGCGTCAAAAGATTGAGTTGGATAACCGTAGGTCTGAACTGCCCGTGTATTTGAATAAGGCTGACATACGTTAAAGTTTGTGTTTTTACCACTCCTGTTTGTTGCAGTAAGTTCTCACCTATGCTACATAAAGTTATCATCTTCGTGTACACTCACCATTTGATAGAGTTTATTCGGAATGAATATCAACATACTAAGGGAAAACCCGAGCTGGTACTATTATCTGGGAATTGCGATACCGATGTTTTGTCTCATAATGATCGCAGTTGCTTTGTTAAAGCATTGGAAGAAGTTACGGAATCCCCAAACATGGCGAAGTCTTTTGATAAGTCGCGAGAAGATAAACAGAACAATGGTCTGGGTAGAGGCCACTCGGAAAAGGCTATTCGTCCGAGTGAAAGAGTATGACTTGGAGCAAGGATTTGCAAACGGGAGGGATGAACAATTGATAGCAGCAATTGACGCCGATGACAACGAGTTAATAAAGGAGCTATTAGTTCGTAACAATAAAAGTACAAATATGCCGGTTAGGGCATTAGTACGAGGTCATCGAGAGGGCGCAGAACGGTTCGTCGAACACAGAGATAGTACAACACCACCAACAAATGGGCGTACCCCGTTGCAAGCAGCGGCGGCAAGAGGTAGTCTAGGAACTGTTAGCCGCTTGCTCGACCTTAGACAAGATATCAACGCACCGCCAGCCTACAATGACGGTCGAACAGCCCTGCAAGCGGCCGCCGAGAAAGGTCATATGAATGTTGTTGTGCTACTTATCCAGTACAGAGCCAATATAAATGCAGCAGCAGGGACGGTCGGAGGACGAACGGCTCTACAAGGAGCAGCGGGGGGAGGGCATTATGAGATAGTTGATACCCTGCTTAATCATGGGGCGGATTGCAACATGGCTCCAGCTCAGTATAATGGACGGACAGCGTTACAGGCCGCAGCAGAAAATGGGCATATTGATATTGTCAGGAGACTGATTCAATCAGGAGCTCGCATAAATGCAGCGCCGGGGAGGGATGGGGGGCGTACGGCCCTTCAGGCAGCAGCAGAAGGTGGAAATCTAGGGGTATTTAAGCTACTGTTAGACGCAGAAGCCGACTTCAATTCGCAGCCTGCTCACACCAACGGGCGCACAGCACTACAAGCAGCCGCGGGGAGGGGACACCTAGAGGTTGTCATTATACTCCTCAACCATGAAGTTGATTGCAACGAGAAACCAGCACCAGTGAACGGTCGTACATCATTGCAAGCGGCGGCCGAAGGAGGCCATATAAACGTTGTACAGCTTTTGCTAGAGTCCGGGGCCGATCCTAACGTTAGCCCCATCCGAAGAAAGAGGATGCACAGCACTACAGGCCGCAGCAGGAAATGGGCATAAGGAGATCGTTAAACTTCTGATTGATTATAAAGCCAATGTGACAGAGATGGCGGGCTCAGCAGCGCTACAAGCAGCCGCGGGTGGAGGTCACCACGAAATCGTCGAGACCTTGATCAATAACCAAGCCCCGATTAACTACTTGGGACATGGTAATGTTCTTCAAGCTGCAGCCCGCGGGGGGCATCAAAGCGTGGTTGAGCTGTTGATAAGCAGAGGGGCTGATACTAGAGCAACTTCAACTGGAATGGGTAGTGTGAATACAGCATTTATGGCCGCTATAGAACAAGGGCATCGGGAGATTGTCAAGTTATTAATGGAAAAAAGCGCGAATACCTACGATCTGGCGGAAGCCCTTCTGTTAGCAGCCACGAAGAAACAAGAAGAAATTCTGGCCCTCTTGACAAAAGATGGAGCAGATATAGATCGCATCGGAGCAAACGGGCAAACTGCACTTCAAATGGCCGCCGGGAAAGCTCTGAAAGAAACAATGCAGATCCTGATACAAAAAGGAGCTAAGGTTAATGCAGCAGCCGCACCGGAGAAGGGCCGTACAGCACTCCAGGCAGCCGCAGAGGGTGGTCACAACGGGATAATTGAATTTTTAATTAGTGAAGGAGCTACTATCAGTGTTGCGAACGACTTGCCAGCAAGAAATGGGGGACGGACTGCTCTCCAGGCAGCAGTGGAGGGTGGAAGTATTGAGACGATTGAGCTACTAATCAGCAAGAAGGCCGAAATTAACGCCTCACCAGCACCGCAAAACGGCCTTACTGCATTACAAATTGCTGCAGGGAGTGGAAAGACTAGACTGGTAATGCAGTTGATCAACGTGGGTGCAGACGTCAACGCGGCATCAGCGGTAGTCAATGGTCGGACAGCACTCCAGGCGGCCGCGGAAGGGGGAAACACGGCGACTGTTGAGCTATTGATTAGAGAGGGCGCGGAAGTAAACGAACTGCCTTCAGCAAATAACGGACGTACGGCATTACAGGCGGCTGTCCAAGGGGGCAATAAAGCGACTGTTGAACTATTGCTCAACAACGGTGCAAATGTGAATGCAGCGCCGGCAGATGAGAACGGATTCTCTGCACTCCAGATCGCAGCTAAATATGGAGATCAGAAACTGGTAAAACTGTTAATCGACAAGAAAGCCAATGTAAACGCCGCACCAGCAGCAGCCTACGGACTCACAGCATTGCAAGCTAGTGCAAGAGAAGGGCATTTAACGATTGTCCAATTGCTGCTAGAAAAGGGGGCAGATCTCAATGCGCCACCAGCAGCAAAAGGAGGGTTAACAGCTCTGCAAGCTGCTGTAAGAGGCGGTCACATGGGTATTATAAAGCTCTTTATAGACAAAGGGGCTAACATAAACGCCGCGCCAGCAGAGATTGGGGGAAGAACAGCCCTACAGGTTGCTTCAGAAAAGGGAGACATGGAGATTTTTCAGTTCCTACTGGAAAATGGAGCGGATGTGAACGCCCCGCCAGCAGCAAATGATGGGCAGACAGCATTGACAGCAAGCGTTGGAGGAGGCCATATGGATATCACCCAAATATTACTAGACATAAAAGCCAATGTCAACACGCCTTCGACAACGAACCACCGTACAGCTCTCCAGATTGCAAGAGAAAGAGGGTTTGAGAATATTGCACAGCTTCTTATCGAAAGAGGGGCCATCGTCGAAACAATACCTATAGTAGTCGATGAGTACAATCCGAAGGAGATAATTGAGGAGACTGAAGGTCTTCCACCGGCCCAGCAGATAGAGAGGGGTCAGGTATTGGGAGGGTCACCAGATGGTAGGCGACATCGGTTAGGCAGGAGAGTAATTATGGGAATGAGGCGAGAGAAATCGACAGGGGCAACTGGAGATACACAAGGGGATCCCGAGGCTCTAAGTCCACAGAAAAGGGCATCGACAACAGGGAGCGCGTTGGGTATTAAGCAGCCGGAGATGACAGAACCTGATGATTCCCGCGGCCAGAGAGGGAGCATATCGATGGCTGGGGGTCTACGGCGAGATCCATCGAGAACGTCCAGTAAAGTGGGGAAATCATGACAATAGCTATCTCATGCAAGTAAAACTTGATATCCCATCGTAGAGGGATTATTTGCGCTAATGATATATATACTATGAATATAGGCACCTAGATGTGGACCCTCATTAATGTAAATATGGAAGGAACTAATATTGTGTTGGCATGGTTAACGAAGTATATGTTTTTTTTGTTTATTTTCTGGGAGGTTGTTTGTTGATAGCGGTATTATGGGAGGATTTGATCAGGCTCTCATCGATATGGCCGTCGAGACACATACATGTAGGTATGGCTGGTTGATGGGGGAAGAGGTTTGGCTGGGCCGGGTTGCCTTTCTGCCGATTTCACATACGTGTAATACGTTTAGATGCTTTTCCTATCTCTATAGAGGATTACATTCTCGTAATATATTTCATTTGTGTAAATACCTATCTGGTTTAATTGCGCAGCTACGGAGGAAAGGGTATTCCAGGAATAAAAACACTTTCACATCACCCATATGTAGCGTTGATAATTTGTTGTCAGCAATAATGATTGTCATGATATATAATTCCACCCATTACAATACTTTTTTATTGACTGGGTTAGTACTGTTTCGAAAAGTTGTTGATGGGAATGCAATGTGAATTACTATCTACTACATACATAGGTACTAGCAATACTGTATTAAACGCCGGAATTAAGGAGCCCACAACATACAAGCAAGTAAACTTGATGAAACAACGATACATGTATTTATGGGTGCATGTAAAGTATGTAGTTTTTAACTGCATGTATATCAGAAACCTGCTCTTATCAAAGCCTAAAAATGAAGTTTTAAAAAATATATAACTACATGTAGCTATCCGTACCGATTCAGTCTTAGACTGAACACTACATTACAGTACAAAAAGAGGGGTGGGATCACTACGGTATTCTCGTTGATGCGCTAGCAATGCGGTAAGAATACGGTATCCGTACAGTACTCTTCCTCTAATGCCGATTTAATTCGGTATTTGTCACTAAATGCCGTAGTCCTATGGTAGTGATTTCACCCCATTTTTTCATACTATAATATACCGTATTGTGCACAATACCTAAGTAATGCCGTTTGTTTGGAAAACCAGTACTATTAAAGGAACAATACTCACTTCAAGCTTTTTTATATATATATATATATATATCCCCGCAGATAACATTAACGTATATACTTACGTATTCCTTGTACTACATGTATGTGTATTATATTACCTGGAATACAATATCACTATAGCCACATGTATATATACATGTATATATACAGAGTTCGTGGGAATATATATTCCCTGTACATGTAGTATGTATTTTAAATTGTCTGTATCCACTATATTTCGGAATATACGATCTGGGAGGACGCAGAAGTACTAAAGATATTGACTATACTAGAGTTATGCATTACTCGCACGTTAATTAAACCTTATGAGCCCGTTATTACCAAGAATTCTTAGGACTTAATCAATACGTGAGTATTTCACAGCGATTAGAGACTTTGCGCAAATGGAGCCAGCTCCATTTCCCGGTAACCTGATTGATGCCGATCCCATAGCCTGCCAATCAGATAATCGAAATATAGAACTGGCTGTATTTTACCGACAGAACGATCTTTAACCGTGGGACAAAGTGCACCATGCATACTGGGGCTGTGCACTCTTTACGTGACACGTTACACAGCCAACTACATGTAGAGTAGTCAAACCAAACAGAACAATGAAACATGTCAGTCTCAGAATGCATCCGGTCAGGTCAGTCAGTCAGTCAGTCAGTCAGTAGTCACTGTCAGCCCCACAAAACATAACATTGGCTCTCCCTCGCTAATCTGAGGGTTTACATACATGTATGTACTTTAGTCTAGAGTTGAGCTTGGTACACTGATGTATGTGTAAAAGTAAACTCTATTTTGAACCCCTTACCCGGAGAACCGAATCGTGTCTACCTACAAGTACTCTAAGTACTCCATCCACTCTACTCTTTTCTACTTTAATAGAGTATACCTGTACCTACGCCCCGAGATGACGTCTTGACCGCTTCTTTTTTCTTTTTCCCCTAGAAATGAATAGGCACATGCGGAGGCGCCTCCGAGTGATTGATAAGAGCATTATGTACCACTGCAATGCCTGTCAGTGGACCATGGACCGTCTATCTGATTGTGGGATCAGCCTGTGAGGCCGCCCGGGAGAAAAAAAATAAAACAAAAAATACATAAATCGAAGCCTGGTTTTAGACGGCCGTGGATGCCTAATTTAGTGTCTCGTCACAAAGCGTGGCCTCACAGCTCGGTATTTAACTTGTCGGTCACTTTCTAATCTCGCACTTTGGTTCGAAAACCCCTACAGGCACAGTCGACCCATCCGGATTGTGAGAAGCAACAAAAAAAAAAAAGAAAGGAAACGATGAGCATGCACGCGAGAAGGTGGGGTTTGTTATCAGAGGTGGATGTTGAATACCCATGTATCAAAGCTCATCGATCCCCCCCCATCTTAAATCGAGGGTACCTCCAATAACATATCACCACCGCTCTAGTGGTCCTACGAACATAGTCATAGACAATTCGACATCCTAGAGGATCATACCGACCCTTTTGACCCATGGATCAACAGACTCAAGTCGAGGCAGAGTTCTACGACAGCAAAGGAAAGTATTCGTATTGGGTGCCTAAAGCTGGATCCCGAAATGCTTTGCGGGAACACCTCGTGGAGAACCCGCCCTTTGCTGTACGCTCTCCATCTTCATGTATGGGAGGTGTCGCGAAAACTGGCTAACACGCAATAGAATCATATCCGATCCCGACTCTTTTCGTGCTGCTCCCGTATTGTTGTCTTGCTTTTACCGAGCTAATTTGTCCCACGCAGATATGGCCCCAAAATTGAAGCCAAAAACGAATCCACCTTGTTTACGGAATTTAAGCTGCGCGGATTTCATGACAATCTAGGGATATTCAGTCACTTGCACTCCTCTGTGACGGACTATGAAACCAGGATCCGATCGATCAAATGTCGTTGTCCCGACTGCGAAAAGGGTAAAGATTGCGGTGGGTTTTCCTTTTTTCCCCTTTTTGTTCACCTGGTATCTGAAAGTGGCAAGGAAGCTAAAGAGTCGCAGGCTATGAAGTGCTTGATGTGAGCTTGGGGATCTGTAATATCCAGATAGAGAGTGAGGGAAGTACAAAATGTAAGGCTTCTGGGTATTCTCAAGCACTTACGAGTTATTAATTTGAGACGTCTCATCTATATAGCACGTTGGGGAAAGCCACCTAAACGACAAAACACCACAAATGAATTTCGGTACTCTGGCGACCTTGTGGCATTTCCTGGGACTATGCTCGAGTAAGCTCTCTCTTCTCTTTACGTTCCAAAGAATGGTGATTCACATACAAGCTAGCTCGACAACCCTCGGAATGTCTCTGGTTCGGATCCGGATGTTCCGCTATCGAGACGCGGGCGGGATAGGTCACCTTGAAACCTTTCGGTTTGGTCCTAGACAGCAGATCCGCCAGACTCCAATTGCATATGTGATTGCGGAGGTGCAACTGCTCAATAAGGCTTGGAGGGAGGTTATCAAGAGGTGTAAGCAAGACTTGTTTGCATTAGTAAGCCCCCCCCCCCCCCCCCACCTGCTAAGAGCTATCATTTCTTATCTAACAGATAAGAATGTAAGCATTTCCTCAGATAGCTTATCCACCGATCGACAATTCCTCCGCAAGCTCGTGAAATATGCTCAAACATGGGACCAATTCCACCGCATCCAGCAGCAACAACTCAGCGAACTCAAGTACTTTGAGGAAAGAACGGCCGAGAACCGCTCATGGTTCTGTTTGGATCAGCTGGCAGACGAGGGCTCTTCCGCTATGAAGAATCTTCCCCGGCTAGAGGTTAGACCTGGCGCTGTCGGGACATTAATATTAGGTGAGGGGCCAATAACATCGAGCGTCGCATCAAGTGTTGTTGGTATTGAGGCCGTTGCGGGGCCTAAGACCGTATTTAAAGGTGGCGAGGAAATCAGTGGGGTTTTGAAAGAACTGGATGATATTGGAAGGACTATTGAGGCTCAGTTGGTCAAAGAGACAAGGAAGCTGATTGAGAGGGTGAGTACCTACTCGACATACAAATGAGGTCAATGCTAACATGGGCGTATGACTTAGACGCACAATATAATTTCAATCGATGAGGCGTACAGATCGAGGGATCAAAATGAAAGTATCAAAAGATTGAGCTGGATTACTGTATGTCCTATCTATTCCGGTATCGTTGTAGGCTTAGAGCTCTAACTTAACGAAGTTCATATTCCTGCCCTTACTTTTTGTCTCGGTAGGTTCCCTATCTGGTTTGATTCTAGTCAAGTACTCACGATTATTTAGAGTCTATTTGGAATGAATGTAGACACCCTCAAGAATGATCCCTCATGGACCTATTACCTGGCCTTCTCCTTCCCCATGTTCTGTCTTATTATGGCCTCTTTGGTCGTCTGGAAGAAGTGGGAGTCATTAAGGAACTTCCTTCAAGAATTCAAGCAGTCCAAAGATCACTGGTTCCTCCGGCACCGCCGCCCGAAAGAAGCTATCATAGACCCCGAAAAAGCCCTCGTTAACCCGGAGTCCGAGCTCCTCGTTGCTGCATGTGAGAAGGGAAACCTTGAAGAGGTGCGGGACCTAGTACGGCAAGGTGTCGGCGTCAATACACCCGTCAGGAATGGACTCACAGCAATACAGTCTGCATCAAAAGGTGGTCACTCGGATGTTGTAGAACGGCTAATAAAATACGGAGCCGATGTCAATGCCCCGCCGCCCATGATCAACGGTGGACTCACGGCACTGCAGTGGGCGGCTGGAGAGGGTCACTTGGGGGTTGTCAAGCTTCTTCTAGAGCACGATGCTGATATCAATGCCGCCCCCGCGTATGATGGAGGGCGTACTGCGCTACAAGCTGCTGCAGGCGGCGGTCACTTGGAGATTGTGCAACTATTACTTGAAAAGGGGGCTAACATCAATGCCGAGCCTTCACCTCAGGGAGGACGAACCGCCTTACAGGCTGCAGTGGAGTGTGGGGATGTTGCTGTTTTCGACCTGTTGTTCAATTTTAGGGGTGATTTGGAGCAGAACCATATCCAGCGATTTTCTAGACGGCTCACTTCGAGGGCATCTTGGCACATTAGAGGGACAGCGAAGAAATCTGCTCTTGGGGTAGATGTGAACGCAGAGCCGGCGGGCGTAGATGGACGTACGGCGCTCCAGGCAGCAGCGGAAGGAGGGCATGTAGAAATCGTGGAGCGTCTACTTCTGCGTGGAGCGGACGTCAATAAACCTGCGGCTAATGAGGGAGGAAGTACAGCTTTAGAGGCAGCTGCAGGGCGAGGATACAGAGACATTGTTGAACTCCTAATTAGCTATGGCGCTAGAGTATCAGGCGCAGAAGGATGTGTTGCCTTGAAGGCAGCGGCGTCTGCTGGACGCCTGGAAATCATCGAGCTTTTGATCAGCCATCAAGGTGAAGTCAATCATCCTGACCTTGGATGTGTATTACAGGCCGCGGCCTGTGGCGGACACTATATGGTTGCCGAGTATCTACTCAACATTGGGGCGGAGGTGAACTCGGCCGCTTCGGGTCGGGTGGGCACAGCATTGGCAGCAGCTGCAACGCATGGACATGAAGACATCGTCGGGCTCTTGATCAGAAGCGGGGCACACATCGATCAAGCAGGCCTAGACGGCCACACTCCACTCCAAGCCGCCATAGAAAACGGTCAAGACCAGATCACAGAGCTCTTGGTACGCAGAGGCGCAGATGTGAATAAAGGGCATGGCAGCACCCCGCTTCAGACCGCCGCCGGACTGGGCCAGTACCATATTGTCGAAATGTTGATCCGGAATAGGGCCGAGGTTAATGCACCACCAGCAGCGAACGGGTTTACGGCTTTGCAGGCGTCGGCGGCTGGCGCGCATCGGCAGGTTGTTGGTGTGTTGCTGGGTAGTGGGGCGGTTGTAGATGGGGCGACGTTGCATTTGGTGCGTGTGGGTGCGGAGAAGGCGCCGCCGAGGTTGAAGAGGGAGTATGATGATATTATGGGGATGCTGGAGAGGGCGGACTGGAAGGGGTATAGATGAAGGGGATGTCTGGGTTATACGGTTACTTGTATTATTAATGGGTTTATGTTATTGGGTGGGCGGCTATCAATGGGTCGTTTGATAACGGGGGTGTTAACGATAGGGCAGGTGATGTTCATTAATGACGATGTGTTTATTATTTGTCGGGACGAAATTAAATACGTTATAATTTTTTTCTTTTAACAGAATAGTGAAAGATATACGTATGAGAGGGTGTCAACGACATTTAGTTACAGCGATCATGCACTGGTAACACATGCAGTTATTTATACCCCGATATGTCCCGACTAGTTACCGATCCCGGAAAAGATGATGGCCTAGCGGTGGTACCAGGGTGTTGACTGGACGAAGAGCATCCACACACCTATATCTACTCTGAAATAGCCTTGTGTACAAATTAACTTCCGTGTGGCTATGAGACCACCGAATGTGCACCACTTGCTGATACTCTGGGTACTCCTAGTGTACTCCTGGTTAAATTGCTTACGAGATATTTAGCTCTTGTACTCCCCACTGCTTTGATCCCTGCAGAAATGGCGGTGGGGTTAGTGCGAGTTGAGAGAGAGACGAGTGATAGTCCATGATTATGCGAGGTCAATGATAATCTCTCTGGTTTTCCTCGCCATGCGTAGATAAGGATAAGATACATAGTCATATTGGGTAGGATATATATATATATATATTTTAGAGAAGAGAAAGTATGAGAGGAACAGAGAAAGGAAAAGAAAGGAAAGGAGAAAATATAAGAAGAAGAAGAAGAAGAAGAAGAGAGAGGCTTTGTTAGAGTCGTCGATGTCGATATGCGGAAGAATGGTGAAGTGGTTATGAGAGGGATGGGGGCTCGGTCGGGCGAGCGCAGGCGTGGAGGTGCGGTGCGGGGGTGATCGGGAGGGAGAAAAAAGTGGGGAAAGAATAACCAGATGAAGAAGAGCTGAGCTTGAAGGGGAGTCTGGGGGAGGCCCGGCGTGGGAAAAGGTTGTGTATGTCCTTTGGCAGAGGCGTGATGTAGTAAGGTCTGACCTAAGTAATCCTGAGTACTCATTCAGGCACGATTCCGTACTAATAGCAAGACGACTGTGGCGTGGCCTGACATGGATGCTAGAATTAACGGTGTTCTCTTCTTGGGATCAAGACTTTCAATATTCGCCTTCTCGTCTAGAAGCCTTCGGACAAGTAGTACCCTTCCGTTCGCTGCTGCTTCTAACAATTGTGCGTTTATTGTTTGAACGGCTGAGTCGTTTGGATGGTTGTGAAGATTTTTATCTTTCCATGCGTTCAGGATTCTTTCTGATGTTCCTCCCAGGACGCTAGTCATACATGAAATTAGTGTGCGTGAGCTAGTTCAGCGTCAACTTTATCGTATTTGGCCCTGTCGCAAACCACGCGCACAGAGAAGGCGCTTTCGCAAGATAAAGCAATTCTGTCGTCGACTTTATTGATATATTCATTCGACTCTGATATATTTGTACATGCCCGACGGAGCTCTAAGTATATTTGCCCAGCCTTCATCACTCGTTGTTTTCTTCGAAAGCATTGGCGGCGGCCTCCGCACAGTGAAAGAGCCATAGGAGCACCCATTCAGCTTGCTCATACCCTCCACTTTCTAAATGAGACTTTGAAGCCTTAGCAAAGATAGTGAAGAATTCTGTGTCATCAAGCCTAGGAAGCTTCCCGAATTTCGACAACATAGGTACAATGCTCATATACGCTTCCTCGGTATTTGCCAACCCTGTTAGCTCGATTTCTTTGACAAGCCCGGTCAACACAGTGGTGCTCATTCCAAATGCCCTTTTTTCGCCCTTATTCCCTCTCGGAGAGATATCTTCGCTTCGATATTGATATGTGCGGATATGCCGGAAACAAACTCCGCAAGAATTGTTTGTCCACATATACCTTCGAGGTTAGTATCCGAAATGATGCCGAGAAGTGGATTTTCCATGCTCATTAAGGTGAGGTTTTGAGGGATGCCAATGACATGACCATATTTTCCAACGCCTTCGTTGAATGTTGTAATATATATGTCATTTTGACAAAGCCAGACCCACGTGTTATCCAGCGCTCGTAGTTTATCTTTCCTGCAGTATCACACTGCCCAAATATACGCAGAAACCGACTCCTCTCCGGATCATTTTGTTCCCCATTTCGTGGACTATTCACCTCCTGGGGCTCGATTGCAGTTTTTCTCGCTGAACTTCGGTGTCCTTAAAATGCAACATCCATAACCCGAACACGGCCTCAATCTCGCTTTTGGAGGCTCTCCAAGGGCCCTAAGGGCCACCGAGTAATCTAACTCTTTCCATATTCAAGGTTATCTCCTCTAGGTGAAGTGTGTTTGAGCTGTCGGCAACCTCAACTGCAATATTCTATTTAAAGGACCCTCGAGTCGACCAATATCCTTTGTCTAAAATAACCTCTTCGTTTGAAAATAAGAAATTCATAACCGCTTCTAGGGCCTTTTTTGAGCCATTGGCTTGACCATCGAGACAGTGTACCTAGTCGACGTCTTGCTGTAGCCGTGTTTATAGTTAAGGTACTGCCAGTTGAAGCAGGCTTATCAATACCCATGTAACAACATTTCATTGCTTGCAGCCAACTATATTCCTTGCCATCCAGTCTAACTCGTAACCCGCCTTAAGTTTTATGCTTTCAGGTTTATGGATGAGATTTCTGCGGACCCACGCCTTAAGGTAGTCATGATAATAGCCAGCTGGGAAACTGTACTGACCAACTTACCGGTCGGGGTTGAGCAGAAATGTATAAGGAAATCGCAGATCAGTCTAACACCTACAAACAGTGATATTAGCATCGGACAGTTGCAAGATAGTGAGAGTTAGTCCCGTACCTTTTGAGCAGCAGATAAAGGTGGGGACGAGGAAATTTTGACTCTGAAGCTTCGAAGTCTAGGCTGTTGAATGTCGAAATACATGGAAGATTTCTGCGTAATATGATACGCGTGTGCAAACCACTACGCAGGACCTATGCAGAACCTTTGAGAAATACTCCACCAATACGCAAACGCATATATATATACGTCCCAAGCCCCTAAAACACACCTCCGGATCTTGAGCAGTATGGGGCAGCCACAGACCGCAAGTTCATAGGGCATTGGTTAAGAAAGATGAGAGCAACCTTTCAATTACCCTCAGTCTACTTGGGATTGGCCGTTGGTTGGGATATATGGCTCGAGAAGCTATGGAGGGCAGGTGTGCAAACTTCAGCGTTTGCAGCCAATCAGTCTATAGAAATTGGGAGATCTACTCCCATAATTGTACTACGGGGGTCAGTAGGTGTCTACAGACTTACCCCTAGCTACACCCGTAGTACTAGTGCCTAGCCTAACGGTCTAATTCCCATACAAAAAAAATTCCTCTGAGGTTTACACACCCACCCCCATGCCTTCTCGCGCCATATGTTACTTCAAGCTCACATCCCTATGTAATTGTGGTATCCACTTGATTTCTTCCCCACCTAAGGGCTATATATATATTGCGTACAACATCTACATCAACTAATCAACTAAATGTATTATTTACGGTTTCGAGTCTAGTTAAATAAATAAAATAATTAAGTCTCACTCAAGAGCGTAAACGAACCAGCGATTTGGCCAACAACCTCTAGCTCTGAATCTAAATATTTGGTTCTTGGAGATAGTTTTTTGGTGTGAAAATCCCTCAAAATTCAAAAACAGGATTAGCCAAATCACTCTCATGCACGTCTTAATCGGTGAAATTTTATTAGCGATCCAGAATTCTAACGTCACTTCAACTCTTATTACTATCGATAATTATATAAAAGCTACTCTAATATGATCTGTTGACGAACAGGGTTCTCTGGCTAATAGAAATCATTAGCACATATGGACTACTATTAATCTATTCGTGAACGACTGTTGCTAAATTTATAAAAGCTTATTTTACCGATTCCTATTTACTGCTAGATCCACAACCTTCCATTCCAACAGATATATGCTATGGCTGAGTGGAAGATGCATCTTGTAAACACGCTATTCGTTTATAAACCGACCTCTAGGGTAAAATCTGAGTATGCATGTGTAAGGCGAGGATTTTGTGAACTATCCAGGGTTTATGATGATCTAGCCTACGCCTGAGTTACATACTCACACGCTAGCAAAACAACCCTACAATTGGGGCTTGCATAAGAAACGTCAAGATTGGGGCCAGCCTCCATTTCTATAACAAAAACCCTCCCCCAATTCTTACAGTAAATAGGATTTTGGTGTTGAGTCCTTGGAATGTACCCTGTATGCTTTTTTTTTTCTTACGGAAAGGTTTTCCTTATGTATAATGAGGATTTCCTAGAGGTGCATGTTCTACATACTCTACCCTACCTCGAGAGACAATAGAGTATGTAACTCCTACACGCGCGATACCGTAGCAGGTAAACCAGGGTCTGTACCCATACACTAAAAAACACCGCGCGCTCCACACATAGACATGCCCTCCCCCTGCACCAAAGCTTTCTGACTGCTGATGGAGGTTTGACCGTAAAAAAAGCTAGGTCGGGTGCTTATACATTCCTAATCTCTAAGATTCTTGCACATAGCGGGGTGTATGTGCGATCAAAAGACTCTATATGACCGAGCTATGAGTTGAGCTAGAAGATTTTGCTATATAGCAGGTTGAAGGAAGGGACTTGGAGCGGGTGATGGATCTCATAACAGCGCGACGGTGGTGGTAAGGAAAAGGTTTTGCGATTGATGGTGGTAGAAAGAGCGCCCTAAGTCTGTTAGGTGAATTGAGTGAGAGAAAGTGAATGAGAGATAGTTGATCGTGAGTGAAGTGTCGCTAGGTCAGCCGCGCCGACTTGCGCACATAGTAAGATCTAGTGAACCCAAGAAACCAGACCAAAATCGGGCAAACCGCGAACCGCAAACCCCATATCCAACCGCCGGAAGAACCCGAGAAACCACCCGAGTGTGGACCTGATTAGAGCGTGTTGGCCACACTCATATTTTCAAATTTTGAGCCCAAATTTCGAGCTCTTGGCCCGCTATCCACACCAAAAACCAGTCGCCAAGAACTAAATATTTAGACTCAGAAGTTGTTGGTCAATACGCCTTATTCCCTGCCGAGATAGAGCTTTGGCTTGTGGACTTCGGATATGGATCGAGAAATTGTACTGAGTGAGCGAAGATGAGTATGTGCGCGGTAGTTTCCATGACATCCTCATTCCTGTTGCTTATGACAACGTAGGATAGTTAGTTTGGCGTTCATCCACACCCCCCCGAGGAGTTGAACCTTTCCCAAAGGCTTTTTGAACGGGTTAGTCGGTAATTTCGAGGCTGGGGTTATGGTGTAGGGGGAACGCCTACTCTATCTACATGTGTACTTACTAGTTAAAGTAGCACAACTGATGTCCGCAAGGATCATAAAAATAAAGGGAAAAAAAGAAGGGCTGAACGAGACCTTCGATCGTGGCCCCTCAAAATCCACTCAATTCAGCCGGCTGCAATCGGAATGGAAAGGAATTCGATTCTCACACATAGAGGCATTGACACGTACAAAGGATTTTGTGTTCATAGGCCCGACGCCTGCTGAGTCTTAAATAGATTTCGCTAACTTTTACCTCTTCCTTCCCGATGGCTTTTTTTTGGGGGAGAGGGGGGTATATTGATGTATATGTAGATTACACGAGATGGGTGCGGCTGGAGATACTTTTGGTAGTGATTGAGATCATCAAATCACAGCGCATCACCAACTGACTGTACATGTGTGTGGGGTTGCATGTTGAGTGAGTGAGTGAGTGTGAGTTGGTTGTGAGTGGTGTTGGTGCAGGGATTGTAGCCTGGAAATACGAAAAGACCCTCCTATGTAGTGTGGTCCCCACTTCTCCACTAGGGTAGAGTACCTAGTACTTGTAGTCCCTGCCTCAGCGCAGTTTGAGCCTCAACTTTAAATTATTTTAGTTTCTTTCTCTAATCGCTCACTTTAGCTTTAGCTGATTTGACTTCTTAAAAAAAAACCCCCCATGGGCCCAGGATCCCCATGCGACCCGAAACTATGGTTAACCATAGATATCAACCTCTCGAGGGCGAGACCCCAATCAATGACAACACTCTCGTCTAAATAAGGAAAGATCTTCACTCTGAAATATTACTCGGCCTAGCAAAAGAAAATATGAGATATCCAATATGTACCGGAATAACTCATTATTGGTAGCTATAGATCAGGGTTTGACTTGCAAGGCTTGGATCACACGTTGTTCCCCCCAAAATAATGCATTCCATCGAAAACTGATCACTACATGTCCTAATCCGTAGTGCAATACACGCTCCTCAACAGGATAGGACCGGATACAACTGATCTAGCGAGAGTGCAAGGCAAAGTTACCGGAATGGATCTAGCGCTCTTAGCGAGTCGACCGCGGCCTCATATATTAATAGAAGCTTTTGTCGATCTCAACCATTAGCAGATAATTGCACTACCATGCACTACCATAGGCAGAAACCCAATTCTGGGTAGCCATCAATAGATCATCACTGCACGAGGAACAGTTGAGCACTTGCAGATGCTCCCCAGATATGGTAATTGAATCTTCTGTTCCAGTGCAGTGATTTTGTTGCAAGAACTGTCATTGAATGCATTGAATGGCCGATTCTATCTACAACATCCGAAATTCCGCTACCACACGTGCCATGCGTATAACCTCCACCTCAGACTACATACCACTATTCATGATCAGTAGATACCATACCCATGGCTGCCTTAACCTCTTTTATTCAAAGATACGAACGTTATACGGGTTACTCGGGGTTGACATACGCCTGCACATATTCAGTCCGTAGATGATGTCTCGAATGACAATTACCTTCTGATCAGGTCACTGACATGACGGCTCGCTGGTTGAAATCATAATGGACATCAAGATATAAAAGACATTGAGTTCCCCGAGATACATCCTACTCTTCATCCTACTCATCCATCCAGATACACAACCAGACACGCAAATACAATCTCGACAACCATGAAGTTGATTCCACTTGTGTGTAGTTTTCTTTTCGCGGTAGCTTTCTCACTACCGTCACACTCTCGCCGGGGCACATGCGCCAACCCCCCCCTACGCAAAGAATGGTTTGTTCAAATAATCCTTGCGTGGTAACATCAAACTAACACCCCCTTTTTTTTTAAAAAAAAAAAGGCGTACCTTGTCCGACCAGGAAAAGTCGAATTACATTGAGGCTGTGAAGTGTATGCAAGAACTACCAGCAATCAGTACCCCGAACGTTCCAGGCGCTGTGTCGAGATACGATGACTTTGTCGGGCTACACGTTAGAGACGCAAACACTATCCATTTCGTGGTATGTTTTCCCTCCTTACTTTAATTTGAGTCATCCTGAAATATTTACTAACGGACACAGGGACACACGCTCCCTTGGTATGATTGAGTTGATTTCTTGAGTAGTGAGACTTTATATCTGACTTTTACTAGGCACAGATACTTTGTCGCAGCCTTTGAAGTTGCAATGATCAAAGAATGCAACTACACTGGTGGTCAGCCGTAAGTAAATCTGAAGATATATTCACCATATTAAGACAAGAAACTAATTACAACAATTTCTTTAGGTACTGGGACTACACACTTGACAGTGCTAGGGAAGAGGACTTCCTCGCATCCCCCATCTTTGACCCCGGCCCACTTGGTTTCGGCGGAAACGGTCCATGGATTGCCGAAAGTATCGATCCCTTCCCACCCGCTCCCGGACGCACGGGTGGAGGATGCGTTCAAGACGGAGCTTTCAAGGACATGGTTGTGCGCCTGGGACCGAGAGAGAACATCCAATTGAATGAGAGATGCTTGACGAGAGACTTCAGCCCTTGGATCGCCACTACGTTTTTGTCCGCCCAGTTGATAAAAGATACCATGGAGCAGACTACCTTTGGATGGTTTGATCTCAAGGCACAAGGCAAGATTCAGAATGTCTATACATACAGATATCATGGTGGTGGGCATCTCGCAATTGGTGGAGAACTTGGAACGGTATGAATCAATTACTGGGTTTTAGGGGTTATGGATGGCTCGCTGACTTTTTCCTCTTTTGCTACTTAAAGATGGCGGATGTTTGGGGCAGTGCTGGTGGTGAGTTGCACATCTTCTTATCGCCCCCCCAATTATAAAAGTCACTAACCATACCTAATTCCACAGACCCACTATTTTACCTTCACCACACAAATATGGATCGTCTCTGGTGGGAATGGCAGAAGAAAGATCTCCCCTATAGGTTGTACGATATCTCCAACCCTATCTACCCATTCGACTTCCCTTACGGAAACGCAACCTCAAGGGGTAATGTTACTTTGGAGTTTGAGATCCCGATGCGTGAGATCGCAGTAACCAAGACAATCGGGGATTTGATGGACATCATGGGAGAAACACTCTGCTATGACTACGAATCAGCACCGATGGGGGGCTATTAGTGGTAAGAGAGGGGAGGGGTTGGGTAATGGCTGAAGTGTCGCATATAATCTATGTTTTTCCTTTGTATTTCTTGATACGTGGAGGCTTCTCGGCTCATCTATAATAGTTTATCCCAATTAAATTTTTAAAGAGTCTAATGACTTCAGCGGTTCAGAAAGGATGAAGTAGACTTTTTTGCATGTTTAGGAAATTCTGATTAAGCATTGCATGCATAAATGCCCCTAGGCAATGTCGATAAAGCTTAATTAGAAGTTCATCTGATATATAAATTTAGCTCTGTCGGCCATGAAATATGCAGGATTGGTTTACTGCATGGATGGGAATAGAAGACTATTCGTGCGCCGCTATAAATCCTCATCAATATTGCATATGTAGCACTTTTATGCAGCACCAGTCGTGTTCAGAAACGCTATGAATAGACGAGTGCAGGAAATACGACGTGATGCACATCTATTCGATATTACGCGTGAAAATTGCACTATTACATGTACATACATAAGGGCAAGAATGTAACGGTTTGTCAAACAAGGCAGACAAACTTTTTTCGAATGCGGGGAAATCATGAAGTATCACTCGGCAAGGCAAACGCACAATTCTTTTCTTCAAAAATAGAAACCTGTAAGAGACTCCCGGAAGTTCGGCAGAGTGTCTCCTCGACTCTTATAACTTATTCTTGTACCGCGAAATCCTTCCGGAACGAGGTGGTTTGGAGATAGGTAGGGGTAGCTGGTTGTCATGGGATATCACTCGTTTTCAGCCGGGTAAACATTCGCTTATTATTATTATGCTCCATACCATGCGTGCAACCCCTTAGGCTGTAAATATTTGTTTATTGATCGATTAATTGGTTGATCATTGCATGACTTGTGGTTGTGCCATCAGTGTCTTCACTCACTTGAAAAGACAAATAACAAGGCCGACGACGATGTAAGGCTAGAGAAAATAGATTACAGTACCAAAAAATACGCTGTATGTAACTCCTTAAAGGGTAAGGTAAGGTTATACTTGGAAATTGATTGGTTACATGAAAGGGTAGAATCCTCAGTTTAGTACTCTATCGGAATTAATGATCCGTTAAGGCCGGCCTTGATGGATATATCATGAATAGCCGCACCCCCTTATGCCGATAACGGATGTTCTGAGGTCTGTACTTTACAAAGGGGATTCCACAATATCATCCATCATCCGATCGACTCCCTCCATGACCGAATGTTTTCATAGCACTAAGCACGCTAGTGTCTATTTCTGGAGAGAAGTCAACTACAATTAGTCCGCCGTATACTTTAGTGCTTACCAGTCGTCAGAGAAGGTCTTTTATACGACGTTTTCTGAAGAACTGGGCTTGGATACGTTACTACAACTACTACCAATGAAACATTTAACACGATCTCCATGGATCCAACCAAAACACTCATATTGTGTAGCCCTGTTCTGCGACCACAATATTCCCTGCTGCTCTCACCATAATATAATACCCTGACAGGCCTTATAAATGGACTTTTGGCAGTGCACCCACCAAGGGGCGGTTGTTTCGGGCTTTTGATACTTTAAATACTCTGTACACGGCCTATATTTACATGAAAGGTTCGGATTTATAGCTCCTATAAACAGGGGGGCTGAGGGAAACCGCTTGTCGTCATCTACTTGGGTAGTAGATTGATACGAGTACGCACGTATTCATAGCGCATGAGTCCATAATTTTACGAGTTCGTAGTAATTGGTGCTATGAGTCAACTGAAAAAGTAGCTGTGGTAATCGGGTCTTTTAGTAAGATCCGTGGTTTGAGAGGCCTTTGCCGTAAAATATATTAGTCTGTGGCAGTAGGCGACCAACTCAAACATCTTGCTTAACTGTCTTAATATTGTTGTGTCAATTCTCCAATGTTATATCAGGTGTACTCTGGCCTTTTGGGACCTTCATACGTGAATTGGCCCCTTTTCCCAGTAATGTCCTAAGTGACTCTTCGTTTCCTATATATAGAGGGTGCGGCGTATACCGGAGTTTGATTACTATACTTCTTCGGCCTACACTGCCCTCGAGAAGCCTCTTTACAAGTGCAGCCTCTAAAAGTGCAGTCTCCACAAGTGCAGGGTAGGCAACGGCGTGGTGTAGTGCAACATGATTCGTCTACTCGAACTCCCCGCATCTTCGATTCTCGGGGTGGTGCAAGTCCCCAGACCCTACCTCGCATAAAGCCTTGTCCCTCGAATATTTTACCTCAATGTGGTGTCTACCCCCTGTCATTCCTCTCCACGATATTGAACCCACCTCTCAGTATCTGCTCCATCCCTACCCCTGTGTAAATCGGTTTCCGACCGGTAGATTCGTCGGTGTAGATAGACCCTACCTATAGTACCCGAGAGGTCCAGCAAGTAGCATGCATCATTGCAGGGGTGTAAAATCTGGCCTAGATAACCCGGAAAAAACAGAGTTTTGGAAAAGAGGTTCAGCAGATTTTCTGCTAAAGCGCATGATTTATCGAACTTCCCTCCTCTTTAGGGTTATGTCTCCATCGCTGAGTAGGGATTGTTGAACCAATAGAGCGAGCTGGGTTATCTCGCTGTATTTTCTCCTTGTCTGATCCTTGCCTGATCCTTGCCGTTACTCTGGAAACATAATACAGAACGACTTACTGAACCTGATCTCGACCGATATCTAATCTACTAAGTATACAAGCACCAGAAAGCCACCCGCAGCCGTATATGCAGTGCTACACCCATCGGTCCCTGCAAAGACGTTGGCCCGGCCAGGGCCTCACCCGAGAACCCGGCTCTGCTCGTGTGGGGGGGGGGGGGGCGCATCGGGTCCGTCCCTTTCCGGATGTGTCCTAGATCCTTGTAACTACCATATCCACTTTTCGGCGGGCGGACGCAGTCCTTTAGAGGCTTGTGTTGGTGGGGGAGCGGTGGCGCTCGGTGTCGGTGGGCTCTGCTCTCTTGGCTGGCGCGGGTTGACGGATAGTCGTGGGGGCGCGCGGGTTGCATGTGGCAAGTACTACATGTACTTTTCTGGTGGCTATCCCGGAGATTCAATCTAGGCGTGTGTACTTTAGGAGGTCTCAAGGAAAGGGTAAACGTGTATCTAGAAGATTGCAGTTAAAAGTACTTGAGTTACTGCGGGCTTGTCTTTCCTATTGAAGATAACATAGGGGTACGCTGTTGTAAGTAGTCTCGGGGAGTTACTTCACATCTACACCACGTAAAGACCTTTGAGCGTCTATTTAGGTCTCATCTGGGATGTAATATAGAGTTTTCATATTCTGTTTCTGGGGTTATGTACTTGTAAACATACTTTGGAATCCCTTTTCTGGTTGGTAGAGGGGGTATTTGGCGGGGATTTGTCACAGGACATGGGGGGCCACATATATGAGAAGAACTGTTGACCGGTTCGAATCGCACTCCAAGAAAGCACCGCCGCAGTAGGCGAGAGTAGTAGCACCCCCTTACGCAGCATCAGCACAATATACACTCTGGTAGGTTACCCCTAACCCTGGGGGGATGTGCGAGTGATGGCTCGTGATCTGTGTATTGGATAGGACTGGTTTTTTTTTGTTTACTTCATTAATTAGGATAGGACTGGTTGTGCTGTGGGTGTGGTGGGTTATGTGATATCAATATCGATTCTATAGCCTGTGGGGTATCTCTAGTCTTGTTTGCAGTCCATACTGTGGTGGTGGTGACGGGTGGGCTTTGGGATGGATATTTTTCAAATACTGCCCCTATGGCCAGCTAATCTAGGAGGGAGCTTAGGACTCTGGTGTTGGGGGAGAGATGCGCCATATGGGAGTACATGTAGCCCCGTGCCTTGATATACGTTTACTGCATGTATGTACCAGACGGTGACTGCAGTACGGTATTCTCATTTATGCATCTGTACTCTTCCCTTAATACAACAACACTGCACAGAGTATATTATATTCAACAGATCGCCCCCCCCCTCGACACCAACAACTGGGATGGACCAGAAGGATAGCAAGATAAACTCTCCTGGGCCCCCCACCGGGTACAGAAACTACCCAGATCTCTCACACAAGATGCCTTTCATCGACTACGACCACGGCCATCGTCTCCCATGGCTCACCCGCATCATTGTCTACCTCCGCTGCCTCGTCTTCCACTTCCTCCACAAACACATCAATTTCCACGCCCTGAGGGGATTCAAGGTTCTGCCAGTCACCCTCCTGGCACTGGGAACATACACCGTCATCTTGGTGTACCTGCTGCACCTCGACGGCAGTGTCCCCGCCGTTGCCTCCCTGGAGGAGCAGGGTCTGTGGGGTGTGAGCGTTGAGGAGGCATATGCGGACCTGGTGACCCTGACCGTAAAGTCCCATCCATACAACAGCCCGCAGATTGCTGTCGTTGGGGAATGGTTGCTCGAGAGGCTGGAAGGGATAGTTGGGGAGCGGCGGGGGAAGGGGGTAGCGGAGGTGCTTGGTGAAGATGTTGTCGGCGTGGGGGCCAATGCTACCTGGGTGGGGCCTTCTGATGGGATTGCGGTAGGTGATTCTGTTCTACGTAGCTATTTATAATGCGGCTGAGCGGTATGTTGGCTGTGGTAAAGGTCTACTTTGAGGGGAGGAATATCATGGTGTATATCCACGGCACGAACCCGAATCTCTCACCCGCGCTGGTCAATGCACATTATGACAGCGTTTCTACATCCCACGGTTGGCAACTCTTCCTTGTTGATATACCGGAACTAAAATGTTTGCAAATTCAGGAGTGAGCGACGACGGGGTTGGGGTAGTGACAATACTACAATTGGTTAAGTCGTTCACGAGGAGGGGTAAACGGCCAAAGAGAGGAATCATAATGCTGTTGAATTGCGGTGAGGAGGATGGGCTGGTATGGGCATGTCTTGTTGGAATTTTTTTTGTTTGGGCGCTGACTGTATATAGAATGGCGCGAGAGCCTTCGGGACTCATAAATTATCCAAGCTTCCCCGTAGGTATTCCTTGGAAAGCCACCAGCACCCCAGCGCTGACATCGGGCCCCGTTCTTGTTAGAAATCTTCCTAAATCTCGGGGGCAGCGGCACTGGTGGTCGGGCGGTGCTTTTCCGCGCGAGTGACACCGCCGTCAATGGGTTTTACCAGACGGCCCCGAGACCCCTGGGGAGCGTTCTCCTCAATGATGCGTCTGGACTGGGGGCAATCAGGTCTGTCTCCTCATGTTATTTGCTCTGGAATTGGCTCGTGCAAATATATATTAATCACCCAGTTTATACTTAGGAGCGCAACGGACTACGAAATCTTCAAGGATGCGCTTAATATGAGAGGTCTCGATGTTGCATTCTATCGACATCGGAGCCGTCACCATACACCTGATGATAACATGGGATATAGTAATTTTCCTGCCCATCCTGCCAAGACCCATCTCCTTACTGACTGCCACAAGCTAGCAAAAGATCTATATCCCATATGCTATTGACTGCTCTCCATACAGTCGATGCGATGGCGGCAGATACGAGCCCCGAATACAACAAACCACAGCCAGGAAAGCCAGCTGTCTATTTTGACTGTAAATTCCCGCGCCTCCCCGTGACTTGCGGCTTGATGTATAACTGGTCATAGTCTTCAACCGCATCTGGACGTTTTACGAGGTAAACACACTCTTTGCCTGGTCTTTGACATTACTCATTGTCCCAGTTGTCGTGCTGGTGACTGCAATTTACAGCCTTGGTACGTTCCCAGGCTGGAAAAGGGGCATGCTCCGTTTTCCTCTGGCATTTTTCTTGGCGAGCGCATCTACTCTGATAGTAGCCGTCAGGATACACGCTGTGAATCCACTAGTTATGTACTCGTCTTTGGAGACGGTGTGGGCAACACTATCAAGTACTTGGTTTCTTGTTGCTTGGGGCGTGTTGAAACGTGCGGATCTAAAAAACCCAACCGCCTTGGCAAGAGGTTGGGCTTTTGCGGAGATGTGGGCTTTTATGTGGCTCGTCATGCTCGGGGTAGCTTACCTCAGCTCTCCTGGAGTAGGCGTAGGTGCCGGCTATTTCATGCTCGCGCTATACATAGGAGCATTCTTGGGGTGTTGTGTTTCGATTTACGAGTTGTTTATTGTCCGCGATAGAGGAGGGTTTGAGCAGGACCTCTACCGAGGGGATATTGACACGCCCTCATCTAGAGGGCCACCAGCTATGCGATTAGGCACGCAGCAGGTAACAGTACCGGGGAACGGTAAACAAGGCAAAGAAGAGCCTTGGAGTGCCCTTCTGCCAGACTGGACGTGGGCTGTACAGTTTCTCCTTCTGGCACCAATTCCAGTTCTATTTACCTTGCAGCTAGTACTCCTAGCCAATACAATGCTCAAACAAACACTCTGCGACGGCGGAGGTACGATGGGGCCCTATATAGTTCTCGCGGTAGGATCAGTGATCATCCTGCTCCCGCTGGGTCCTTTCTTGCACCGCATATGGTGCAACATTGCTCTGGCCGTGCTTTTGATCTTCGTCGTGACCGGGATCTACAATTTCCACGCATTCCCCTTTACCACTGATGCAAAGTTTAAAACCCACTTCATACAAAGCATCGACCTCACTACCGGCCAAAACAAAGTAAAGCTAACCGGAAATGACGGATTCATTGTCTCAGCGATAACACACCTACCCAGCACATTTAACACCCCAATATTATGTGATCCGGTGGCACCAGGATCCCCGCTTGCAGGACTCGTGCAGTGCAGCTGGGCGGGACTCACTCCAAACGTCACAAATAAAGCAAGCAAGTTTTCCACATGGGTGAAATATAGTGTTGAAAATATAGCAGATGGAAAGGCCAGATTAAGGATCAAGGCCAAGAACAGCCGCGCCTGCAGAGTATTCTTTGACAATAAGAATGCCACAAGCATCGACATGCTCAACTCGCCACCCAACCACTTGGGCCCGCCTCTGCCAGAATCGGGAACAAACCAGATGCGACTGTGGAGCCGGGAAGCGGGGCGGGGGTGGAGCATTGAGGTAACATGGAAAGCATCACCGGAGGCACCCGACACCGCCTCTGAGCTGAGGCGCGCGGTGGGTAGTGGCACCGGGAGTCTGCAGGGGAGAATTGTGTGTCTGTGGAGCGATACGAACGGGGATGAGATCCCGGCGTTCAACGAGGTTGTGGCGTATTTGCCGCCTTGGGCGGCTGTTTCGGGAGCTGGTGAGTTTTTGGGTGCAGCCGTGGGGTCGAGTGGGCGTGGCTGACGTTGGGTGTAGATAGTGGACTCGTGGAGGGGACTGTGCCGTTTGTGGTTGGGTGAATGGCTTGGGGATGTGTGTATTATTTTGAGGAGGTTAATTGGTTCGGGGCTGAGATTTGGAGGGGTTATTGTTACTTGGTGGGACGCTTGGTGCGTGTTATAGGGACTGATATTTGGAAGCGGGGCCCTATGAATCCACAAATCCCATATATGCCCCCCTCCCTAGAATCCATGTAGTAATTAATTGTAGTCCGACAAAGGCATGAGTGAGACACAATGAGTCACTCGATCACGTGAAGCTCTCGTTATTACAGGTATGGGTGATGTTACCATGCCAGTGGTATTGTCAATTTGGGGGGATGCTGTTTGCCCACCCAGCAAAAAGGTCCCTGCAACTAGTAATTTTGACCAAAATCGATGGTTGGCCTACGATTTCTATTCAAAAAAGTAAAAGAGATAACCCACAATATTCATGTACTAATAATAACTTTGCAGCATTTTGTGATCCCGAGAATTATGCCAAGACCTCGGGTTTGTAATGGGTGCTTGGCAATGCCAGCTTAACAATAGTACTAAGAGCGATTTGGCCGACAACCTCTGAATTTAAATATTTAACCCTTGGCGGCAGCCTTTGCCGCCAAGAGCTCAAAACTTAAGCTCAAAACCTGAGAGACAGGGGTTGGCCAAATCGTCCTAGTGTGTCTTAGCAACGGGAGTAAATTATTTTACCACCAGCGGTGGAGATAATACCAGCATTTATATGTACCTTAGAACGGATAAAAGCGTGGGCCCTTTGGCCATGGGTGTCGTAAGTGTTGGAACGAGTGGTTAAAGTATACTAGTATAGCGCGGCGTAAAGACTGAAATTCAGCATTGATGCTGGCCCAAGGACTGGAATTCAGTTCTTACACTACCGCGGGCAAAATCGCTTGCCGCCCCATAAAACTTTGGTGGGTTTTGGTGCGGCGGTGGTTTATGTTCAAGAGTGACTGCATGTAAATGCGTCGGGCATGCAGCAAGTTCTTTTACCACGTTCTGTTGTGTGGGAGAAGGGGTTATTAGGGAGCGCCGCCGATCAGTAGAGGCCATGGATAGTGAGGGTAGGGGGAATAGCTCATGAGGTACTGGATGGATGGGTACATATATATTTGGGGGCGCGGGTAATGAGTGGGCTGGACTATGTGTCTGGCAGATGCTTTTTAGGAATGTAATGTGTCGGAGATAAATTGTGTTCTTGGGAATTTCATCAATACGTTAAGGTTATGGCTTGTAAATCCATGAGCAGTCACTGTATCCGTGCTACCTGGGGCTAAGAGGACTATGGATGAAGATGGAGGCCTGGACGACGGGTGTCATCACATGCACAGGTGCTAGAATTAATCCGAATTCTAGAGTACGCACATACTATTGGCGCGGGATAAACAGTAACCCGGGGAGTAATATCCAGATCACCCTTAGTTATTAAGATGGAATGCCAACAAGCTCTAGGCACTGGGGCTCTGGGGGAAGCTTAAGTCGAACAGTCCCACCTGCCACGCTAACTTGTCGTTCTAGTGAATTCCCCGACACGGCTACTCGCTACATTAATGGAATTGTCCTAAAAGTGACTTGACATACGTAAAAAAACAGCATTGCGCGCTTAACATGGAGGTAAAGAGAGCGGATTGGAAGAAAGCCATGTCATATTACTACATGTATCTATCTATTCTTGGATTCATTCTATCCCCTCCCTGACTCTTCCCTACTCCGCCCGCTTCCCTATGATCCCTAGTACCCTCTCCCTCACCCCCTCCTCCCAATCATCCCAACAGACACTATACACCACCATATCCCTTCCCAAATCTTCCCCATCTCCTTCCGGCACCCTCCTCCCATTCCCCTGCTTCCCCTTGCTCCCTCCGCCATAGAACACCCTATCCCACCGCCGCACCCCCTCATTGCGAAACCCCATCCTCTCCGCCACGCGCATCGACCCCGTGTTCACAGTACTCGCCTGCCACTGCACCCTCCTCAGACCCAGTCCCCCCCGCGCCGGGGGTTCCAGCGCATACTGTAGCAGCAGCCCGGCGGCGTTGGAGGTCACGTGCGTCCGCTGAAATGGCGGGAGCGTGATGACGTAGCCGATCTCGGTGGACTGTCTGGCTACTGAGGTGTTGATGTAGGCGATGATGCCGGCGAGGGCGCCGGCGGGGTCTTCGGCGGGGGGACGCGTCTTGTCAATGACGGCATATAAGACTATGGTGGAGTTGGGGCGGACGACGGCGTCGAAGAAGGTGGTTGTGAACTCGGCCGCGGAGGTGAAGGGGGTAAAGGACATGTGGGCATAGATGGAGGGGTGTGGGGAGGTGTGCATGAAGTAGGAGTCGGCATGGAGGGAGGGCTGGAGGGAATGTTAGTTAGGGAATTGTGGATGATACTGGTAGGGAGGGGGCTTACGATGAAGGGGGTTAGTTTTATAAGGTCATTGGAAAGGTCCTTGACGGGGTAGCAGAAATTAATTACATCGTCGGACATTGTGGTTCTGGGGGGGAGGTTAGTTCATGTATTTGGCCTTGTGGAGGTTAGGTGGGGGTAGATATGTAACTCACCTCTCCTCTGGCTGGGTAGAGGGGCCGGGGAGCACAGAGTAGGCTTGTAGTGGGTTTTGAGGGTACAGAAGTACATGTATATACGAAGAGAATCTTGCTATGAAATACATAAGTTGTTACTCGATAGCTGAGCTCGTTTGGTCCCCTAACCCTGCACCGCCACATTGCCAAGCCTCATACATCTCCCACATGACCGCTACCCCGCACTCAGCAAGTCTCACCAATAGCCACACCAATTCTACCTCCCGAGACACTATGTATTCAATGGATACAATCGCATCTCTACGAAGGATGGCAGTGCCTGCGATTTGAGCGGTTTTGTGCTGCTGGGCACAGGGTGGTCGCGAAGGACCATGCTGCTGCATACTGCTAGTGGAGATGGGGGGTAGTTGATGAGATTCTGCAACACCACGATCATGGCGTGTAAAGGGATATTAAAGATATGGCTAGTGCTAAACTTGTAATATCGCCCTTATGGATTCCTTTTGAGCTTCAAGTGCTAGTTTCATGGACCTTTTCAATTGATGCAGCAGGAGTTGAACCTGGGCAGACCACTACACCTACTTCAAATGACATAAAAAACCTAAACACTTTAATGGATTCTTTAGGGAATGGATCACCAGGCACTGTAAATGAATTACTGGTCCCCTTTACAAACGACATCCCGAAATCGCTTTGGTGGTAGAGGATAAAAATAGCCAAAATCTTTAAACATACTAAAACTACAAGTCGTCTCCGGCCTTCGGCCGGTAAATGAAATCGCGTCCAAAGTGACAGGTCATCTTGCTGAGTCATCCTAGTGAGTCATCCTTATGAGTCATCTTGCTTAGTCATCTCATCACGAGGATCTCCGCCACCATATCCTCCTCCACCTCCACCTCCACCTCCACCTCCACCTCCACCTCCTATTCTGACACCTATGCTAACGTTTATTTAGACTCCTAGGACACGCCCAAATCGGCGTCTAGGATACGCCCAAATCGGCGCCTAGGACACGCCTACATCAGCAAGATCTCATTTGTCTCCTGATGTCTCCTGAGCCTCAGGAGACTCTCAGGAGACCTGGGAGACTGTTGGGAGACTCCAGTCACAAGTTGAGTTTGCTGATTCAAATCGACGCCTAGGACACGCCCAAATCGGCGCCTAGGACACGCCCAAATCGGCGCCTAGGACACGCCCAAATCGGCGCCTAGGACACGCCCAAATTGGCGCCTAGGACACGCCCAAATTGACGCCTAGGACACGCCCAAATTGACGCCTAGGACACGCCCAAATCGGCGCCAAAACCTCGCCTAGGACATGCCCAAATCGACGCCTAGTCCTATACCGACACGGTACCGAATCATCCTCCCAGGATCGAACCAAGCACCCAGGACCGAACCGAGCTCCTAGGACGATAACGAATCGACCTCCCAGGACCGAACCAAGCACTCAGGACGACACTGAATCGACCTCCCAGCACCCAATCATCCTCACAGGACCGAACCAAGCACCCAGGACCGAATCGAGCTCCTAGGACGACACCGAATCGACCTCCCAGCACCGAATCAACCTCCCAGCACCGAATCAACCTCCCATCGAATTGAGCGTTTCGGACGGCATCGAGTCAAGCACTTCGGGCGGCAGCGCATCTGGGAGAGCTCCTAATTGAGAGAGTGGAGTGGGCACAGGCGCAGGCCGGGAACATATATATATGTATATAGACTTAATAAATAATTATAGTTTCTTTTTATCACTTTTCCTGATCAATTTATTCGTATATGCATCATTTTTCTTCGTTATCCGAGTGTATTACCTTCTTCCTACCCGAGTGTGATACCATCACCTTTTCTGAGCAACCTTACCCGTATACGCATCACTCTCTTCCCTAGTACCCGAGCGATACCATCACCCTCCTCCCTCGTACCCGAGCGATATCATCACCCTCCTCCCTCGTACCCGAGCGATGCCATCACCCTCTTTCCTAGTACCCGAGCGATACCATCACCCTCCTCCCTAGTACCCGAGCGATACAATCACTTTTCTTGAGCAACTCTACCTGTCCTTATACGCATTGCCTTCTTCCTACACAAGTACGATAACATCACCTTTCCTGAACAACCTACCCGCGTACTTCGCGACACCTCATCTTTCCCACTCAATTCGATCCATCAACTTGAATAACACAGACGCGTTGCGTTCTTTGTTAATACAACGATCATTTCAAATCCACCCGCACAACCACTACTCTCCCCCTTAAACAAGTCCTGAGCAAGCCCTTGATTCATCTACTTCTGTGGTGGAAAAAGGTAAACTTCGTCTCATCTCTTGTCTCAAGTTTGTGGAGAGAGGTCGCTTCGTTCAAAATGCCAACAAAATCACAAAAACAAATTCATCGAGGCTATACCATCGCCTGTGCCAACCTTATCGCTAGCAATAAAGATCTCCTTTTTCTTGTCAAACATACCTACAAACCCAATCTCAAGAAGCAACTACTCGAGCAGTTAGAAGAATTATTTCCTAACTCTGCAAAAGTACCTGATCTTTGGTCAATGCTTGTTCAATTGAACTCTACTGGTTTTCCATTCTCTAAGGAATTATGCAATCTTCTCGAGGAAGCCTTTGATTTCTTTTCTGAAAAAAATAAAGAGAGGAATAAGATTCGTAAAGAGTTTATTTACGATCTAGGATTTAATTTGTCTCCTGCTAAAAGAGATCAATACCTTTCAATCTGTGAGGTTGTCTATCTTGCTCCTTTGATTGCACCATATCCTCCTGCAAATAAAATCATATTCGAGAACCAAAATATCCTTAATTTATGATACAATCATCTCCAAATTCAACCTCAGCCAGATCCTCGTCTTCCTCATCATCCCATGCATTTCCTCGACATATTCAAGTTACAATATGATGTCTTGCCTACCGACTCGAAGATTTTCAAAGACAGAGAAACTGGAGAGATTATTGGTATGGTTATGAGAAATTGGCTTCCCAGAACCTATCAAGATACTTTGGTTTGGGCCGATGATATTATTCTCGATGGTTGCTATAAAAAAAGAAGTGTTCGAGTAAGTTTGATTTGATTTCTATATTAATTAATACTAATTTTACATAGCTTGAGGATCCTGGAAAGATCTGGCAGATTGGCTTCTCGGGTGGAGCTAGGAGTAGGCCTGCTCTAGATTGGACTCAAAACCTTCTTTCCAAAAAACACTCCAAAGAAGAAATTGAGCAATTAGATTACTCGTGCAGTAGTGTTTTTGCTTTATTTTGGAATATGTGTTTGAAGCGACTTCCGAGTCCTATTATCGATGACTTCAACCAATTCCTTAATAACAGTAATCTTTTCAGGATGGATCGGAACAACTTGGGCCAGAAGTATGGGGAATATACTACTGTTGTTGGTGGTTTCGAGCATGAATTCAAGCAGGTTGCATCAGCAAACTCAACTTGTGACTGGAGTCTCCCAGCAGTCTCCCAGGTCTCCTCTGAGAGTCTCCTGAGACTCCTGGATATTTTTTGAGTCTCCTGAGGCTCAGGAGATATCAGGAGACAAATGAAGTCTTGCTGATGTGAAATGTCTCCACCTGTTGGATTCTTTGGTTTAAATTACTCTAGGTAAGTAATTTTCTATATTTTTTCTTTCTTATTTAGATATTGATATTATTTTTAGGGGTACACATCGTGAAACTGGTTGCCCACATAAATATGGTATTTTTTGGACAATCAGTCGTACATTTGGAGAAGATGATGGTGGACATTTTTTCATGGCTAAGTATGGGATTCGAATTCGAGGGGCTGCTAATTCTATGGTGGTTTGGCACAGACAAATAACGAAAAACAAGAATAACTATATACCAATAACTATAAATAGAAACACGGGATAGGATTTTGCAAGAGCTTATATATTGCATGCATAATAATGAACTGTATGCACTAACGGGAGAAAAAAATGCCTCATATATAAAAAGTCAGGAAAAAGTGAAAAAAAAGTGACAGTAAGTGCCGGCAAGTAAAAATAGGCATGAATAAGCGTGGACAGCTACGGAATAATGTCTTAAAAGTACATACACGATAATATATCCAAAACCCCGCTAAGTGAAAAAAATGCCTCAATATATGGAAATAATGATGGATAAGTAAAAATATATAGCAGTAAGTATCAACAAGTAGCAATAAGTAGGAATAATCTCCAACAAATAGAAATAAGCGAAAGACAATTACAAATAATAGTACGGGACAATGTCTTGTACTTGCCCGTTAGGGTAGCGCATACATATAAGCCACTTAGATAATATATAACATATCACTTTAAAGAAAATGAAAAAAAAAAAAAAACCTCAACATGTGAAAATAAGTACAAATAAGCAAGGATAAGTGGCAGCAAGTGCCAGCAAGTATGAATACGTGGCAACAACTAGAAATAAGTATAGACAAATGAAATCGAGTAAGAAGAGCTATATGCCAGAGAAGTATGGAAAAGTAGGAATAAGTATGGATAAGCAGGTCAATTACAAACAATTGCTACTATAAATAATCGAAATTGCTAAGCACTACCCGTTTGAGTAGTACAAGTCTGTTAATCATGTTATGCATAATATTTCACGAAAAATTTTCAATAGATAAGGATAAGCAGAAATAAGCAGGAATATGTAATCAAAAGTACCGATAAATACAAATAAGTATAGATAAGCGCTAATAGGCGTCATAAGTCTGATATTCCCTGCATGCTAGCCCAACAAATACGTAGAATAGATTTCGTCCCATATGGGAAAGTGGGAGTAAATAAGCCAGGATAACAGTAATAAGTGACGATAAATTAGAAGAAGTAAAAATAAGTATAGATTAGTGGTAATAAGTTGCAGCAACTGTCGGCATTTAACAATTATTATACATTTCACATATATGCACCAAACATCAACGGATTTAGTTAATAATTTCATTGATATTATTACTTGAGATTTTATAATATTGTTGATGATATGTATATATCTATATATAATTCTTTGCAATCGCTATTCTGTTGTCCTTCATACCTCAACTCATTTTCGAAATAAAGTCAAAGCTATTATACAAACCCCAAAGACATGGTTTGTACCCAATCATTCCTTATCAATAACTTAAGCGACTTATCTTTCCACAGAATGATTCAATGTCTGAGCAAATCGTTTCTGATAAAAACAATCAACAACGGACCCAAGAAAATAATATCAATCTCAATCGTAATAAATAGGAGACCTTGAGATTTTTCCCCAAAACCTATACTTACGTATCTAGATCCCTTTATCGTACCATATAGTTATCACGGCATACTACGGACTTCACGGAAGGGAGGACATTGGAGAATGGGTTGTCGGGGTAGAAGGTTTCTTTTTGGGTTCTTGGGGTTTCTATAGGTTTCCGTTACACGATGTTATGAGTCATGATTGTACAGGGATTAGGAGGGGTATATATATGTTGCTACGGATCTTTCCTTCGTTCTTTTCTTTCTCTTTCTTTCCTTACGTGTTCTTCCTGTTGTCAACCTTACGGTTTAGTTTCGTTTCGCCTTATGTTTTAGTTCCGAATATATTACGTTATAACCATAGTCGTTGCCAAGACTTGAAGGGTCTTCCATAATACTTCGCTTCGTCTTCGCTTCGCTTTGTCCTTGCTTCCGTTTCGCCTCGCTCATCCATAGCCCATAACAGTAGTCCGCGTCGTCTACTGGTATCTTCGTCTCCACGTCTTCGTCAGAGAGGCCATCTGGACCCTCTGCCCTACAACCCTGCTCCTCGGTTAAGTTCTCTCGCACTTGTTTCTCGCCCTCGTCCCCTGTCCCCGTCCCAGTTGTGTATCTCGGCTCTCTTGTCAGTCGTCTCTGTATTGCCCCGTAACAATAGTTCAATAATGTCAATGCAATCAAGAGTTGCTGAAACTCTACTACCGGATAATCAAAGACAAGAAGATACGCAAATCATTCCACCTACTATTCTTGATGACGATGCAACAATTCCAGATACTCAAATCCTCCGTGAACCTCAACCTCCTCAACTACCAATTCTTTCATTCTCAGATGCTGGTCAATGGAGTGTTGGATCACGTATTAATACACGAAAGAGATTGCTAGGATCTATTCCTGAACATACCAGAGTGGAGATACAATTGTTGGAAGAGCATTTACAATACCATTACATAGCGTTGAAGTATTACTAAATACTTACATATTTGAATACTTTCTCACATGCAATTAGGAAGAAACTCGTCACGCAATGATCCTTGGAGACAGGGATGATGCCAGCAGGCAACATCCACGTCGTACTTCCGATGATATTAATGCATGGCTCCTACAAGCACAAGCAGATGCTACGAACTCTTCTTCATCTATTTCTACACCTGTATTCCCTGAATCTGTTACAGGCAGTAGCGAAATAACTACCATGAGCCAACTTGAAAGACCTTCGTACCGCTTAAAAGATCAAGCACCAGAAATCCAAACAATCTTGAAGATCGCGAATGATGGAGTTGATGCATATACATTCCTTGTGGAACCATTTAGTCTTCCAGATCCGTTGAATCTTGCATTACAAAAAATATGGCTGGAATCTGCAACCAAAGCCAAAATGAATCCCCCGATCCTAAGTAACACCTACCTCAAGATTGTAGGTTATAAATTCCCATTGCTTGAATAAATGGTTATTAATTTTAATAGATGAAAGACTTTCATGTTTATGCGAAATCTAGATTACTCAACCGAATGAAGTCAAAACTGGAAAGATCACTATACGGATTCAGTGAACTATCAACCACAGAGAGAAAAGCTGAACGTGCAATATATCTTTTGTATAAAGATAGATTTCTATGTCAACCAAAGTATTACGAGGTAATCAGATCTCTTTATAAAAATTAGCAAAAGAACTAATAATTATCTCGTATAGGATATTAAATTCTATTTTTTAACTCCCGAATTGATTGAATTAATATACCATATATATTACCATGACACCACCGGACGAGTTCGAAAAGATGATATATTTCTTGAACAAATAAATTATAAATTTATTTGTTTAGTTTCGACTGCCATCTGGTATAATTTACGTCGAATATCATTAGGAAATCCAACGAAAGCAAAACAATTGGGGCATTTTGGGTACAAAAACAAAGATGTTTTAGGTAAGCTTGGTATCGAACTTAGCCTTTTCAAATACTAAAATAGAAATATTTCTGAGCTACGTATACACGACTAAAAAATACTTGGATGGATCGAATGCCATCAGTTCAGGAGCATCTATTGAGACTTGTCAAAGATGAATTACGACAAATGGTAAAATCTCATTATTATTTTTTTATACTATGAATCTTAATATAGATGAGACTCGCAGATCGAAGAAAATTCAACAAATGATATCTCAACAAAAATTGAAGGACATCAAGATGATGACGATGATTTAGAAAGAGAGCTAAATCTCCGAAGGAAAAGAGTAAGGCCAGATGATCGGGGATGAGATACAGCCTAATGAACCCAGTATTACCCCACCCCCATATCCATCGGGTCAAGGTACACCTTAAAATGTACGTATTGAAATATCTGTATTGATGATATCAATATTACGATCATGAATATCAGAAGCTAATATCTCTATTACTTTTAGAGCGATCAAAAGAATTGTGACGGTAAATTTTCATTCCTATATTTGTTTTTGAAAGAGAAATATTTTTGCTATAAGTTGTATTTAAATTATGTTATTTTTTTTCTTAAATTAATCAATATATATATATATCTACTCAATAGATTTGCGATTATGAATCTTCGAATCTAGCCTAGATCGAAAATCCGATCGATGCGATAATTTAATTTAAATCCTATCTTATAAAATCTTTCCATTTAAAATACATGCTGAACTACAAAGCAGATCGATATTTCCGTTACGAAGTTCCGGTAATCCTTTCTAACAACTCCTTCAATCTAACTACATTATCTTTAACATTTGCTACCCCTATTTGAATAGCATTTTGTACTCTTGTATTTAGCTGTTTATTCACTTGACATGTAGTTGCATATCTTGTAAATCCCGATCCGAAACCGCCCGTTGCGGTACCGTGATCATCCTCTGGACCACACCAAACGATCTCCGTAATTCCATCGATTGTTGCGAAATCAATTAGCGTTTTATAGATGGTACAGTAGAAGAAGTGTCCATGAGAATTGTAGCCATCAGAGAAGCGAACGATCGAACCGTCCGATGTCCGAATAGGTGCCCATATTCCAGATGTATATTTAGAGACATCGTTGTCTCGGTGCGATTTATTCCAAAATCCATCATAAGTATAAGCAACTTGTGGTGTAAAAAGAGTCTCATTCTTTAGAAATATAGCCGACTTCGTTCTGTAATCGATGCCGAGAAGTGGTAGCTTTAGTTCTCGGACTTGCTGTTGTCTTTGCTGAAAGAATGCCGGTGCCATATCGAGAAAGCTTCTACTGAGATTGCGATGAAATCGTAGTGCTTGCGAGAAATGTTCAGATAGTGTATCTGGACATATGTTTTTATTCATTGCGTATGTACCGAAATCCCAACCCGATTCCGTTCCGGCGCGATATCCTATAGATTTCATGACACCACCAGTCTGGGCATGATTGCATTTAATTTCTGAGTGAAATTTTTGATATTTTTGAACATAATTGAAGTTAAATTGTAGTTCCGATAAGCGTTCCAGTGCGAGATCTTTAAAGAGGGTAATTTTGTAGATTATTCGAACTTCTCGGGAAGCCGAATTGATAAAGTATACTGTCTTCGATTGGTTTCCGATAATTCGTTTAAATTTGCGATTATTTCAAATAGTATCATTATATGTCCATTCCTTCCCAAACATCTCCGTAGTGATCTCTTCGTCCCGTTTACGATGCATGAGAAATACCGATTCCGATTCAATATCTAAGAAGAGGGATATTAGCAGTGTTGATAATATTAATATAGAATCTAATTACCTTCTGGTTTCTTATTAATGAAATCTAGAGCTGACTTCCGTTCAATATCGATCTCTAGCTTGCGATTAGATTTGCGTTTGTTGCGTTTTGCGAGTTTACGATTTTGACGTTGGGTGTTGCGATCCAGTAGTTGTTTGTTTTGATTTCGACGTATTGCAAAGTGACGATTAGATGCGATATGATCCTCTCCGCATTCAGTGACACGCTTACTAGCATCATCGAGGCGACTGAAGGCGATGTGATCCTCTCCGCGTTCAGCGACACGCTTACTAGCATCATCGTGGCGACCGAAGGCGATATGGTCCTCTCCGCGTTCAGCGACACGCTTACTAGCATCATCGAGACGACCGAGAGTATTGCGAGATTTGCGATAATCCATGAAAATAACAAAGATATGGTATGAGCTGGAATACTAGAGAATGTTATTGCTATATAGAAAATGGACATAGAATGCTTGAACATTGTGGCCTCATATTTCAGTCAATTCTTATGCTCACTATAGTGCCGGATTTTTTCATAACTCCATGCACAGGCGTCACAGCCAATCGATGAGACATGCAAAAAAAAAAGTACTCCTTTTTGGCTTTTTTTTGGCCCCCCATTCGCTAATTTAGCACTAAAACTGACTGAGATATAAAATGGATCACTATAGTACCGAGTTTTTTCATAACTCCGTGCACAGGCGTCACAGCCAATCGTTGAGACATGCAAATGAAAGTACTCCTTTTTGGCTTTTTTTTGGCCCCTTATTCGCCAATTTAGCACTAAAACTGATTGAGATATAAAATGGATCACTATAGTACCGGGTTTTTCCATAGCTCCATGCACAGCCCTCACAGCCAATCGATGAGATATGCAAATGAAAGTACTCCTTTTTGGCTTCTTTTTGGCCCCTTATTCACTAATTTAGCACCAAAACTGACTGAGATATAAAGCCTTGATTTAATGGATCTTTATAGCGCCGAGTTTTTTCCATATCTCTGTCAGTTTTAGTGCTAAATTAGCGAATGAGGGGCCAAAAAAAGGCCAAAAAGGAGTACTTTCATTTACATATCTCAGCGATAGGCTGTGATGCCTGTGCATGGCGCTATCTAGGAAATAGAAAAAACCTGGCACTATATATATATAGTATAGCTCATGCCTTCCTATTTTCCCCTATTGACAGCAACAATGTCTACTTCCTCTACCTCCTGGCCTGTCCGTAACGGAGTCCCAGTTTGGGACAAATTTATCAACAAACATCGAGCTGATTGGCTTGATCGTGCCTTTCGTTTACCCAGCCTCCATAACTCTATACAAATTAATACTCCTATGTGTACAACATGTTTTTCTGCTCTACAAGATCGTGGTCGCGAGTTCTGTGTTCAGAAACTTGATCCTACCAACCGAGTCATCTCCTCTTGTAACAACTGTTTACGTAATGGTCGCAAATGCTCTTTAAACCCTCGAACTCTTAAGCGACCAGTCATTAGTCTCCTCTCCGATGAAGAAGACACTAGCACCGATAGTCCTTCCCCACCTCAACAGAACATCAAACGATTCCTACAAGATAAAGAAACTAAGAAAGAGGAAGTAAAGAAAGAAGAGGAAGCCGAGGGAAAGAGAAAACAACTTCTGAAGGAAATGAAATGCCATTTGGAAAGGAAAATGAGTTTCATCGATCAGATTGAGATAGCCAAATATGAACAGGAAACTATGCGGGAGGAATACAAAAAACAGATTACCAGTTGTAAAAATCAGATTTCTAGAATAGATATGCTTGTATTGGAGCTTAGTGAAGAGCTACTTAAGTTGGATCTATAATAGCTTAGTTATGTAATTAACTTAATAGTTCGCTCCTGGATGTGACAGCCGCACCGGCTCCCAGCACCTGCGCGTCAACCCTAGTTTATATGACATGTAATATAATAACAGCCCATAAGAAAGTTAGGTTTAGCCACATTAGAGCGATAAAACTATCGCCAAGAACTTAGTATTTAGATTCAGAGCTGTTCGATCCTATATCGGCCTCCACATTCCCTAGCCTATAACAGCCGCTCCCCTTCCAATACACACCTCCCCCATTTCCAGTCACTTCTCCACCCGAGATAAAGCCCTATATACCATCAAACCCTCGCACTCAAGCACCATCCCGTCACTATCGACGACGACAAAAGGTAAGCTACTGTTCGGTATATGCATACATTATATGAAATAATGTATTGACCTATTACCCTGCTCAAAGACGCCTAAGACAACCCGACCAACGCTGTCTAGCGGTATCGACCTACTGCCGTAAATTCGACATTATGCCTACCATCTGCTCCCGCCCCCTTACTCTTCTTCTACCTCTCCGGAAGAGAGCGGTGCGTTCTGCCCCGGGGGGGGGAGGGGGCGTCGAGGTTCTGCCATTATTACTGTCTGGCAAAAGGTTATAGTCTTGTCCCCCCCCCCCCCACTGGAAAAAACAAGTTTGGTATGGCTTCACTAATAGATTTCATTTACTCCACTCCTTCGCCATCGCAGGAGTGTCTGGAGCATACTAGGCCCTCGGCGGCGTGATGGTATTTAGAAATGGGTCATAGAAGGCGATTTCATAGTGGGGGTATACGAAGCCTTCTACCAGTCAGGGTTAGGGCTAACTAAAAAGATGGGCGAGATTTAGAGGGCGCTGTGCACTTTGCTCTTATAGTATTGGTTTTATCAGCTTCCCGAAGGCCTTCTTGCTTGAAGGTTTCAGGACTAACAAATTCTATCGTGACTTCTACAAGTTACTGAGGTGTTCGCTGCCTTTACTCCCTCTGGAGCTTCCTGTATATGGACCGGTTGCGAAAAATCTGGAGTGTTTCTATTGCTGCCCAGCTAACCCAGTGTGGACCTCTTTATGTATCCTTCTGTATATTCTGGGAGTCGATGGTGTGATGGGTATAGGCTGCACGTTGGTACGTGGTGCTATGGTGAGTACACCAGATATATACATAATGCTCCCTCTTCCCTTATGTGCCCATAGTGTAAGGACGGTAAGAAAAGTGATATTGATTTATCCGCCCAAGAATATGGACTCAATTGATCAAAGCCCTTCAGAAGCAGTCTTGCCAAGAAGAATATATGCTACCTACACATCTAAATATCACCATTCACATAATAAACGACTACCCCATTACTGATCCCCTCCCCCGTCCGGAGAGAGGGAGTAGTTGGTTGCCATAACCTAAGGGCTGTATGCATGCATGCAGTATGAAGTATAAACAAATAAACAAATAATCCCCTCCCCCGTCGAACCGGCCCTGGAGGTCGTATGTACTCTTCGAACTTAATAGTGGTTGTTTATTTGTTATGCATACCTAGCTAACGACTGGCGTATATAGTTGTCTGTCTTCACAAAAATCAAATTCCTTGAATTCAAAATACCATGCATGTATGGACGTATCTACGGCGCTGGCAGTGTGGGGGGCGCCTGTGTATTTTATTGTATACAACCCAATTGGCCAAGGTAGCTAGTCTGAGGTGTACCACTACGGATGGGGTCCATGAGTCTAGGTATATTGCATCACCATGGAGCCTAACCTACACGGTGTTGTATGGCTCCGGATCCCAGCTAGCTTGTGGCTGGTCCTCTGCAGCCTGAGCTGGGTTAGGGTTTCTCTGCAGCTGAGGTTGTACAAATGATTGAGTGCCATGTGCAAATCAGAATGTGATAACCTCGGACGCTGACTAGGGAGACTCAATCCTATTTTACTGTTGAGTTTCACCATAAATTTGTGGGTGCGCCCACTACCAACGACAAAAACAACCCTTACCCTCGGGAGTTTCGCTACTGCAGAGGACCAGCTACAGGGCGTCTGGAGCCATAAGAAAGGGATTTTCAGAGCGGTGCCTACTTGTACATGTAGTGATGTTTCTTAGACAGGTTATTAGGCCCGTATTATGGAAGAAGATATTGGTCTCCCCTATTTTAGTTGTGACTCCCGGCGTCACATGCGCAAACCAAAAATCGTGCCCCATACCTAACTTTTTTTTTTTAATTTACCTACAACCTCCGCTAAAGTATCTGCATGTAAAGTTGTCGAATGAAACTGGGATGCATACGCTGATGTAATCGCAGGTGCACGTGAATTACCCAGTGATACACTTTTATATACATTTACGATACATTTCTGACGCTAGTAGAGAGTAACCCTTATTTCTATAGCTTTTGTGAGATCTTGTTATACGAGAACTATCGAATATACCTGGGACATCTATAGGTATTGCCGGAGGTAGCTGGGTGCACAGCTGTAGCCTGCCAGACCACAGAAATCTGGGGCAGCTACCAATCCAATTGGAACTGACAGAGATACCTGACTATTCTATCTAGAAAATGAGCGACTAAAGATTGGGCAGAGAATTCTTAGGAAATCAAGTTTATTGTAGGTTCAAACTTATCTTCCGCTAGAATAAACAAATAATTGGTGTTTCTGGCAAGGCCGAGGATACTCTTTGAGCATAGCCAGCTAAAACCTTAGCTGCGCGAATTCGAACACTATTGCGCCTAAATAGACTCCGGAAATTTTACTTTGGGCTGGTCAGCCAGCACCCAGAAAGTATTACTTCGATCTACCCTCAGTATATAGCCCATTCCACGGATGAATGCAGGCAAAAAACATTTATGGCCCGGCCTCTTCAAAATCGTCAAGAAAGGTTTTACCCCAGTCATTCTATATTATAATTGGCTAGCTTAGGCCATCCGCACCAACAGGGTACTAGATTCTTTTTCACAGGGGAGTGGAGGGCGTACTAACGATCATGTCATAAGTCTATCGCCAAACCCTAACCCTCCGTTAGAAGTTTGTAGTTTCAAATTGTGGAGACGTCTTCGGACAGTTTTGTCTTGTCTCGTCTTCTTGTCCCCCAGGTCTCGTCTTGCATGTTTTGCACTAAGTCTCGAGACAGGGTCTCGAGATATTAATTAACTTGTCTCGCCCATCACTATTTCCAAACTCCAGCTGTGGATGTGACGCTGTTAGCTCTGTCTAAGTACCGCATTAATTCACCTCAGCGGACACTCATATTGACGTTGAAATTACTTGTTCTGGTCATTTGTCTTACAAATGCCCCCAATCTTCCCTCATACGCGCTGTGAAAGGTAACTTCGACGACTGTATAACCGTCCGCTGAGACGAATTACGGCGGTATGGGGGGCCGAGTTGTTCATTAAGTGTCAAATCCGATAATCGACACTTAAGTACTTTGGAAGTGATGGTTGCGGGAGGCAAAGTTGACTGTTCCTCTCAGTCACCTAATTAACCACACATGGAAAGTATGATAGGCAGTTCTTCACGCTTACTGTGAAATACCCTGGCGGGATATGAACTGCACACGTGCACAGTATAGTAAACATCTCTGGGCGTACCATACATCCCCACTCCGGCAACCACCTTTTAATGCGGCGAAGTGTAAATTGTTGGTTTTGACACTTGGTAGATTCTCTAATTACAACCTTCATCTAAGATATAGATATCACCTATATATAGCCTTGACTAGCCTAGCTAGTAGTGGAAACATTCTCTGAAATCAGCGCTTATATAATTATGTCACGTCAATCCCAAAACCAGGAATCATTACATCATCCTTTTCGTTTTCTCGCCGCTATTCTCCTGACTCGCCACTTCTTTCTTCCCCCCACAATCCACCAACATCACGATCTCTGTGTGGTCATCTGAACTATTATCAGCTCTCCCACACGATGGAACTAGAGAAGTTGGTTATAAGTTTAAACTTAAGAAATATAATATACCCAACTTCCTCAGATTCAACACTACCCCCACACTTCACCACTGAGAGAGGAGTTCTACTACCGGGACATGACTATGTAGGTAGAGTGATGGAAGAAGAAGAAGATATAGATGTGGACCATCGCCCTTTTCGCGTTATCAGACGTCTCTGGTACGTTAGATGCTCTCTCCGTTTCATCTCTATATCTGGTTTGGGGGTTAGCTATTTTCCCCCGCCATTTGTCACTTCAGTTATTGGCTACCGGGCTTCACCAGCGAGGCCCACATATCTGGCTACGCATATGGGCATTTCATAGTCTAATTCGATGCGCCTTGCAGCCTAGGCATTCACTCGGTTATCAGGAACCCCACCTATGGCGTGAGTCTCAGCGACGCCCTCTATGCCCGGGGATCCTGCCGCTCTACCCTCGTGCAGGTGGGCACGTCGTCTGATAAGCTGGTTGATATTGCTGTCCTAATCATCAAAGATCATTTCCCGTCCGGTCTGCCAGTATCCATCGGTTACCTTCCCCCATGTGTAGATGCTGCCCTAAGACGGGATGAACTCGAGGAATGGCCAGAGCCACTTCCTAGGGAGTCGGACAAAGGCAGTGCGCTTGTCAAACTTCGCGGCATCTTTGAGGCTTTATCATATCTCAGCTTGACTTTGGATGTATTGGGAAGAGAGTGGTGTGAGATTGAAAAAGCACTTGAGGTAATACCTAATACGGCAGGAAATGAACATTTTACTACTATCGAGGACCCTAGACTCCAAATGCAAATCGGATTGATTAAGAAGTGGTTGAGGGGAAGACAGGAGGAGTTTTTGCGAGTCGTTGATGAGATGGGCTGGCTATTTGAAAAGTCTAGGGACGAGCTCAACTACATGCATCCTAGTAGGGATTACGGTGATGGCCTACGGCAGAGAAGGGTAGCTCAGAGAAGGTGAGTAAGTCTTAAACTCATTTGATCTGACCACCATGAGAAAACCTGTTACCTACCAACGGCGTATTTATCGGATCATCGATCAAAACCTACAAAAAACCTGTTCATAGCTAGATACCTTAGTGATAGGCACATTCGCTGACTGAATCCGAGTATTAGGGCGAGTGGCGGATGCTAACTTTGGTATCATAGCCCGTAGGTCAGTCTAAGGAAATAAGGATCCCTAGGTTGCTAAACGTAGGAGGTGAATGTACTCATGTCATTTAGGCCCCAGCAGATACTCCCGAGAAGCGCACTGTGAGTAGCACGCTCTGTAAATAACTACATGTATTACGTCATTCATCGTTACCGCTCAAAAGGAAACTAGGAGATGGCAAAACAATGAAGCAGCAAAATGTTTTATGTAGATAGAAATGGTTATGCTTATATCTAAGTACAGTCGTTCACGGGTTGAAAACGGACACTAGGTGTTTACGAACAGGGGATTTTAACGAATAAGTAGTATTAAAAAGAAGCCTGGCTGTTTCTCACTCATAGTTATAATCCCTGCCCGTCAATATCCAGTGTCTAAGTATCCGAGTTCACCCAGTGAGCGACTGTAGCCCAGATTGTAAATTCCATATTTGTGCGACAATTACCAAATTTCAAAGGAGCTGCATAGGTCCAAATCTGAGAATCTGATGAGGTCTTGGCACACATTTCAGCATTGTTCGCTACATCTCATGCAAAACTTGATATCTTTACAAAACAAGGTTATAGTATTGAATAGCCCTTTCTTAGCACTAGAATTTGCATGTACTTTGATGAAAGGCCTGACCTATGAGGAAAAATCCACGTCCCAAGCCCTATGCGGCACATTACTATAAAATAGGCAGTACTGGTATTCCGCCGTGCTGTCGTGGCGCATCCGGAGCGGAGGATTAGGAAAGTATTTCACAAAACCCACATCGACGGTCGATCGATCTTGACTAAGTTGTTATGTCGTCTAAATAATCGATTTTTGGTACATTTTTGAACCCACACGAAGACCCGTGGCGTATTGATCTGCAGCTGTAAACTACATGTACATGTACATGTACTCCCACTGCAGCGCCCCGGCCATACATACATGTACACTTACATGTACTTAACATTAGTCTTTTCCTAGTCCCCTTCCGACAGCTCGCCTGCAGCTGCTCACTCGCAGGTGAGTTTGGTCGCACATTAAACATCCATGTACGGTTTACTATAATATACTCGCAGTATATCAGGTAATACAGTATTAACACAGGAATGTTTTCAGATTCATGCGCACTTCTGAGCCCTTCAAAATTGCAATCCTCAACCGTCCGGCACCTTTATATAGCCAGCCCCAGGAGTGTATATTCATACACTAGCTAGTACATGTTTATTTCCCATCTCACTGAAGTGACTGTACTGGCGAAGATACAAGTAGCCAAAGAGTGGCCCGTTTTTGAATGTCGTTCATCTCGATAGCGATAATTGAGGGTCTCGCCGTATTGATTAGCAGCACTATGCAGTACATGCATGAATCTGAACTACAGAGTACATACCTCTTGTAATACATCAAGTAAGTACAAAGTATGTATGCTCTCAACTTGCTACTTGTATATACATATACATGTACTTACATATGTACTTATTAGTCTCGTTCCAACTATTGTGAGCAATGTACATGTGTTTCCGTCGTCTGGTCCCGCTCCTCCCCCTTCTCTCCCCGCCATCCATTCTTCAATCTTTGAGCAGTTAGCCATCTTCAGGAACCACTCTCACTGTGACAGGATCATCATATCATCATACGCGAACACAGGCCAGCTTTATCGTACCCACATCAACCACAGGGATCCCTGACAGTCCCACCCACAACCCACCCTAGTGGGGCTATTCCGCACAGTTAGTGATTTGTTTCTTTCAACCCTCCTTTCATCATCATTGAACCCGCTTTCCCAGCCGTCGATGATGATTGCAAGCCAGAAGTACTGACTGTGTCGGCAGCTAACATCCCCCGTTATACGATATATTCCTCCTTCACACAGCTGCAGAACTCTACAGTATTTCCAAACTTGTTCCAAACTCTGAAATCACAACTGCTGTTGATCGTTGGAGCAACATCGGGCCAACTCTATACCGAATAATGAAATTGTTGCGGTTCTACTGTATTTAAATTCCGCTGAGTTTGTTTTCATGGGGGGCGAGGGCGAGATATTCTCCAGATACAATGGAAGGGAAATTGGCCCCCTCATTAATCTGGCGGAGAGAAGCCAAGCGATAAAGCTAGCTACAAGGATGCACTCAAGCTAGGCAGAAAGGGAGGAGAGGGGGTGAAAACGGTTAGTGACCCCCCGCTAAAACCGAAAACGTTATGAGAAAAGCTGACACTTTTTAGCAACCACTTGTGAATGTAGTTTGGACAATTTTGAAGGAATAGATTATCAACCAATCAAGCTATCGATAACCCCAACGGAACCCACAAGACCGCCCCCAACGCCACAACAAATACACCCCCCAAACCGCACAACAAAACCACCAACAGGCATCCATCCCCAGCGTTCAAGGCCCCGTTTAGGGTTCGTCAATTTGCCAATTACTAGCCGGACTATTTCTTACGACCCGTCTAGATCTAGACTAAAGCCGTGATCTGAGCTAGTTTTATCCCAGGGCGCGATCCGGAGTTTTCCTTTCTTTTCCTTTCTTTTTTTTTTTTTTTTGCTATTTGGATTGAGTGCTAGGAAAAGTCAAATTTCATTTCCCTAACTACAATCCACGCAACTACACACATGTGTTTGGATTCACAAGATTTGTAGCAGAGAATCACTATAATCGTTTTGGCAGATCATAATGTAACTAGATCATGATATCACAAAACTTTATTTCATATGTAAGCCGAATTCAAACACAGCTTCTAAACGACTGTTCAAAGGGCCCCAAACGAACCTAACAAATTTGAGACTATGCAGTACATGCCCTAACCTTGTTGTTTGGTGAGACATGATGACTCACTCGGGGCTTTTTATTTTATTTTTATTTTTTATTTTTATTTTATTTGCATGCAGACTTTTGTCTATGGCAATACCACACTCCTCCTAACAAAGACAATATTTATGGTATCGAAATCACCAATTATGACAATTTCGTCCCCTTCCCAGCTTAAACAATTGAGTTATGTTCCTCCTAGGCCTTCCTGTCCTGCACCACCCCCTTAGCCCACCAGACCCAGCCCGCCTTCTTCCCTTCCTTCCTCTTCCCCACCTCTCCCGCTTCTTTTGCGTAGCCATTGCATGAACCGTTTCCGGGGATGATCGACCGACTGATTACATCATAACGAGGCACATGCAGTCGAGGGACTACAGCACGCGATCCCCTCCCTCTCACCTCGCCCCCTCTCATTTCATAGAATTAATACAAAACCCTCTCGGCAGAACGCCCCTCCACCCACCACCATCTTTAAAACAAAATGAAAAGAGAAGAAATGTCACTTTATGAAAGTTTTGATCAACTCCTTTCTCCTGTCCTTAAGTCTCCTTCCATATGAGGTTGCCCTTACTCCTATATCTGCCCAGATGGAATCCGTTGCATTTGAATATAATAAGAGAGGAAAAGTCCTTCCACTAGGTCTCTTAAATCGCATTAACCACGCGACAAACTCAATACTCCAAGCCCTCTGGGAACGCTGGCAACGGGAGGACGAGCCAAAACGATGCCAGCCAGATACGTTAAGTAACTTGATGTATTATTAAATGCGTTTAATATCCTGTTCGACAAGACCACAATGTCCTGATACCCATCCGATTATCGTGATATTGAGAAAATAATTAACGTTGTTTCTTGTGGTAGCGCCTAGGTTTTACGACCTGTTACATGTCCAATCTTGCTAGTGTGATAAAAAGTATTTTGCTCAGACCCGGAACTTTCTTTTTACATGTATATAGCACCTGAAGCCTCTTAGCCCACTAGATAGGTTGTAACCTTGCCATACACCTAATAAGTATATAGATATACCGATATACAATGTGGATTTTAAGGGTTTTGATTGGCTAGGTTTCTTGGATTTGCTTTTTGGTACTATTAGAATTGTGTTTCTATTGATTCCAATGCTTTTGATTGTTATGTCACCCCAAAAGACAGCCAAATTAGTCAAGTAGGTGAGCTTAACCTATACCGGCCTATATATATCGTGGCTATCCAACAATGATCATAATACCGAAAGCCCGGCAATATGGCTCTTGATGCATTTTCCGGTACCAGCAATGTCGGATGAATGTGAACGTGTATTTATTTAGCAGGTAAGACCAGGTTCAGAATAGGGGTAAGAACCTATCTAACTAATAAACTATTAGTCCAAAACAACTTATAACGGATAGAAGGAATAGATTAGATAATGTGATTGAGGTTGGGGAATATCAGAAATCATATATGGGCTAAAGCAGGACTGGTTACGTTCGATTCCGCTGGTGAAGTATCCAGTCTTTGCCAGTGGGTATTGAATAGCAATGAGCCTGTCGCAAAAATCCGTCAAGCTCGATACAAACATGAGCTAAAAGTTGAAAAAATACCCACGGGCTTATGAGAGTATGAGCATAACCCATGAGAGTTCGAGCTGTATCAGTCATATGTTCATTTTTGCTTAAAATTCTATTTAACAGTAGGTTAAATTAATACCCATACGGCGAACAGTAGAAGTATCTGTATTTTTGCACGAGCAACGACTGGAAACTAAAGACTTTTCTGCTGTACTCGGTGGTCACACTGTAGTCTTTGATATAATATAACACAATGTAATTTCGCCCGGCTCCAATACAAATATTTCTTTAAATGTACACAGGGTGTCGGAAAGTGATGAATATTTGGTAGTTTCATAGCCACACGGAAGCCAACCCCCACACCAGGCTATTTCAAGGTAAATATGAGTGTGCAGATACTCTTCATCAAGTATATGCTTAGTACTTAGGTATGTAGAGAAGCTCTGTACGATTTTGTTGTGTTGTGATAAAGTATTTGGGCGTACGTTGTCCTAGTCAAAATGTGCATCACTGTCCAACACCCTGGGTACAGAAATAGTCTCGCTTTGGTAATGACCTATAGTTAGGGTTAGTTAGGGCTCGTTTAGAATAATAACTATGGTGCCGGTCGCAATATACCTAGAATCACCACCATTAGATCAGGTCGGAAACGATTTATTTGGATATCTAAGGTGGTTTTTTTGAACAAAAGCATCTTTTTACATACAATATATGCGCTTTCAAGTGGATAAGTTACCAAACCGTGGTTTTGGGTGTACTATTGGGATCCACCATTAATTAGACCCAGCACACCCAAACCTGTAAATCTATCAGTGCCTCAGGATTTTTGAAGAGTGAGAAATCAAAAGACCATTCTGTAGCCCTAGTGATCCTCTACGGATTGGTCATTTCAATTTTTTCTCTATCTTATATTTTCGGGGTGTGATATATTTGGCGTAAGGGAGGCCGGTATTGAACACGGATAGCGTAGGTTCATCACGACCGGCACCATAATGTGCCATAAAGCGCACTCGCAGGTCTATATATGAGGGAGATTTCGCCCGCTTTTTGAACGCTCGGGACGGGGCATATAGTATGTGACAGGGCTCCTAGAGGTATGCTAGTCGCCAGCAATTAAGCCACGCGTCACCGAGGACCTCCGGACCTCATTGAGTCATTCCTGACAGAAGCCATGTTAGGCCTCGACCATTTTCACGTAGAAGCCACATGCAGCATGCCACACTTACCGTAACCTTACGAGATAAATCTTGTGGCGGCCATGGGGTTTGGGATTGTGGTTTGTTTCCTTCCACAGGGGCACAGCTAGGTTTATGAAAATAGCAGAAAGTTCTGTCCTCTCCTTTCAGATTTACGACACCTCGCTACATGGACGTTTTATATTCCTGTCGGTTTTAGGACCTCTAGTTTTGAAAAGCATGGGAACTTTTAGGGTACTTTTTTCTACATTGGCCCATCCCTAATATCCTAATAGCTAACAACAAGATATGATCTTAAAAATTCGAGCAGATAGAATGATAGAGTAGGTAGAACTGAGTCGGTCCAATAATATTAAGAATATGTGTTGCTTGATGAGCAATAACCGTTCAAACTTGAGGTATTCAAACAGCTCCGCACCAAGGATTCCCACGCCGGGTGACTATAAAACAGGAAACTAGTAAAATAGTGCGTATTTCCAGTTCAAGCGGAACACCACCAACGCGACACCAGAAAATCGGGTAATGAACGAAGGGAAAACAAGCCCGTAGTAAACTATCAAAGGCAGGCAGTTTGCTAAAAGGCCTCGATACAGTCGGAAAGAGATTTGAGTACTCAGATGCCACTTCACGAGGTTGTCAAAAGCGGTAGTAGCACCTGCGGGGTCTGCCTCGTCGCCCAAATCAATCTGGTAATTGCTGTTGACGGCATCCGGGCTGCTATCATGGAGCTAGACGGGGACAGAAGGCGCAGTGGGCTACAACAATGGGCACCTTTGAGGATTCCATCCAGCGTTGCAACTTTTCAGTAGTATGAACTGTGGGCTCGGAGGTGCTGAGCTGAGCAAGGAAGTTTGACCCGTGTGATGTAATCAGTGTTACTTAGGTGAAATAGTGACAACAACCCAGGTTATTGATAGCAAGATCTGATACGCACTCCACTGGGGCATGCTCGTGCTTATCTACCTGCCACATGTCAGTCATAGACTGGGGGGTGAGCTAATCTTCTGGGAATTGCTATTCAATGTCATCCTCAGCATATGAGGATACGTGGATACACCCTGACGGTCATTGTTCAGGACACTGTTGAGCCGACGAGGCCAAAGCTCTGATGCCTCTCCCCATCTTGTCGGAACTGCAGTAAAAGCGAAGGGTGGAGTGTATTCAGGTCAAGGGGTGGACGGGGGCCGCTGAACCAGTGGCCGCAAGTCTCTGGTGGTGGGCGGATCCTTGTATATTGATATCGCAGCTTTTCAGAGCGGACTGTAAGTACTCTACATGTATATAGTGATGGATGCACGATGCCTCGCCCTCAACTACCCCCGGCTATAAGGGTGATACTTACAGTCTAAGAATTCAGTGTTATCGTATGCGTAATACACGCAGTTACCCCGGGGGTCCTCAAAGTGACAAAGGACCTCGATTTCGCAAGCCACTGGCCACCGTGTTCAATCAAGTGTTGGAGATGCGTGTGATTTATATCGGTCGAATTGCACCAGACAAAGCTATAAAGCAGTACCTGGAGACAAGGGTGGAAAAAGTGGACTGCTGGGTCTAGCTTTGATCATGGTGGTCAGTACCGCCCCCGTGTACAAGAGCTGCGAAAGCGGGGCCAGAGACATCCACATCTACATGTAAGTAAGTGATACGGAGGCCCGGTCTACATGTAATCTAAAGTACACACACATACATCTTAGTTAGTGCATTCCCTCCAAGAGCAGACGGATTGACCTGTTGGGCAGGACTTGCAACGAGTCACACATCATGTAATCTCACACATGAACCCTAACCCTGAGCATTGTAAATATGAACTAGTCAGATTACATGTATGTTCTATCAACCTTGGATACAATAGAGGCCAATATAAGACAGTCACACATATCTGTACCGGACATATAGATACATGTAGTTCCAGGCACAATGGCCGACCGTGCGCGCCCAGAAGCAACACCCATTACAGCACTGAGTCTTTGCCATTCTATGCCCACCGGAGATGTATTTTTTTGGTGTAGAGTATTCCTGCCGTGGCACAATGAAACCTCCAAGATTACGTGGTTCGGTCGATGTGGCGTCCTCCCGACCAATATCGTTCTCTGGGGTTGATGCGAGCTAAGGTGCGCGCGCCAGTGAACCCAGCATGTATACATACATGTAGCTATTACTATCAAACAAAGAAATGATCAGAGTGTGGTTCTATATGGAAAAATAGAAATCTAATACTCTAACAATGGTGCGGGATTTAGATTATTTATCGAGCAACGTCTATGCCTTGAACCGACCTCCAGCGTACTCAGTTAGGGGCCGCCCACAACCCGCCATGCCACAGCCCTCAGCGAAACATCAACGCCTTGCAACCGCTCTGTCATGCCTATTATATGGCCGCTCTCTCATCCCCCCACCCACACACTTGACCACAAGGTATCACTCGTGCCAAGGCCATACCCCTGCACTCCATTAAGCGAGCTTGGCGGCTATCTAGTAAGCGGCGGTTAGTTTGGCGATTCTGTAGGATCGAAGCAGGCCCGTACAGGTGTCATCGAGGAGGTACATTATCAAGCTTTCTATTCCATTGAATACAAGCAACGGTTGGAGCAGATTACCAGGTAGGCGCTTTGATCGCTAGTAACATAAAGTCTTGGCACCGAGAAGCGAGTGATATACCGTGAGTTGCCGAGCCCGCCCGACATTGGTGGCGTGACTCCTGGCGCCTACCTACCCTCTGTAAGTATCTCATTGATCGGTAGAGACCAGGAGGGTGATTCCCTCTCCTCATACTTGCTGTCTCATTGTGTAGACGGTATTGAGAGTCTAATGTGCAATTTAGCTAGCTTGGAGATACCAAATTAAGACGCAAGCAATATCACCAACGGTCCACACAGGTTGCGGAACACCTGGTCATGGATTATCACTCGAGGCCGGGTGATAGTATGTGAGAACAAACACGCGGGTGGCGGAGATTCGAGGTAACTACAGTACCGGTACTGTGGCTAGCTCGACACATGGGGGCATTAAAAGTTGACCTCCATCTGGCCGGTGGTTCATCCTAGTGGGATACAGTCATATCCAGCCGGGTATATATACGGGAGTGGCAGGCAGTAGAATAGTGAGCGGACCAACTGATTCTCGAACACCATATGTTGAGTCGGTACTACGGGCTTGCCTTTAACTCCGGAGAAATGCTAATGGAATCATGATTAGTGAGGCCGGCATGCAGGCAAAGGCGGTCTGGCAACAAAAGTGTGTACTATCCAAGTGGGAGGTCCGTCTGGCCCCTGTTAGCTGTGTGCTGGCCGCCTTTGCCTATATGGATGTAAGTATTGCGCCCCACGAACAAAGTTCAGCCCCCTCAAGATATTAATTCCCATGTGTGGGACTTCTGGCCGAACTCGGACTGCCATATTTCCCCTGCACCCCCCCCCCCTCTCCCGCGAGTAAGTCTATATCGAGATCGCAATAGGGAGTTTCAGCTAGAATTTCTGTCAAACCTGTCCGACTTGAACGAATATTGATTTGTGGTTGAAGCAGTATTAAGACGAGAGTGTGGTTTGAACACGTGATCTTAAGTGCAAAGGTTGTGCGAAGAGTAAGAGTATAGCAAAGAGTTACTGATTGTGCTGCTGGAGTTCCAGAGACAGTGGTGGGTTTTAATCGCTCTATATATACATAATTTCTAAAACTATGTGATCTTTGATAACCTAATCATCCTTCTTCCATCTATGACTCATCTCATATTACATAGCTTTTATTTCCACATGTCCGATGTTGCAATGCCAAGCTTTTATTTCAACACTTCCCCTCACTTGCCACATCGTATCAATTCTGACAGTTTATGGTGTGATGGTTTGAGGAGTCCTTTGGTCATAACGTCTGCTACATTGTTTTCGGTAGGGACGTATAGGAGTTCAAAGGTTCCGATGTCAGGTTGTTTTCTCGTAAAGTGATAGTGTACGTCGATATGTTTTGATAGATCATGTATTCTTGGGTTCCGACACAGATCTATAAAACCTGTATTATCTGCGTGTAGGAAGTATTGATATTCTTAGTGTAATTCTGTAAGGGCATGTTTCAGCTATACCAATTGTCGAGCAGCGAGGGACAGTGCCATAGATTTAGCTTCTGTTGTTGAGACTGCGACTGATTTCTGCTTTCTGCTTCTCCAGCATAGTGCTACTTTTCTTGGTCTGAACACATATCCTGAGAATGATTTTTTGTCATCAAACATCAGCAAGAGTTCATTTGTCTCCTGATGTCTCCTGAGCCTTAGGAGACTCAAAAAATATCCAGGAGTCTCAGGAGACTCTCAGGAGACCTGGGAGACTGTTGGGACACTCCAATCACAAGTTGAGTTTGCTGATGAAGTTGGAGGCGTAAGAGCTGTCTGTAAATCCGTCGAGTGTTCTAGTGTTTCCTTTTGGGTAGAACAGGGTCGAGTCTTTGGTTCCGTTGAGATATCGGAGTACTCACTTTGCTGTTCATAGGTGGTCCTCTGTTGGGCATGAGGAATACTGAGAAAGGGCTGTAATAGCGTGGGTAACATTAGCAAACTCAACTTGTGACTGGAGTCTCCCAACAGTCTCCCGGGTCTCCTGAGAGTCTCCTGAGACTCCGGATATTTTTTGAGTCTCCTGAGACTCAGGAGACATCAGGAGACAAATGAAGTCTTGCTGATGAATATCGGGTCTGGTAGCTATACTGGCGTACATGAGTGATTCTATTATGTACTGGTATTGTGTTCGTCTAACGGGGTATCACGGCTCCGCCTCCTGCATCTCGCCTCCCGCTAAGGCGTCTTCGGAACAGGGTTGTTGGATAGTATCGGTCGATGTCGGAAGTAGAATGATGGATTAGGAAGGAGCTCGGGTGATAGAATGTAAGCGCTAGAAAGAATGGGGTAGTATCGGGTTAGAAGTATGGGTATTGGGAATAGTATGGGTGGCACGGAAGTGGGGGAGGTTCTATGGGATTCTATGGTTATGAGTCATCGGTGTGACAGGGTAGTTGTATATATAGTGTTCGTTCTTTCCTATGTTTCTGCCTCTCTAGGCAACGTCTTCTTTCTGTTAGCAATATATTACTTTGGCTTCGGCCCTCCTGCCTGCGCCCTGTCCCTGAACCTGATTTCGAACCTGAACCTGAACCTGCCTCGTCTCGGATATCTCCTGAGCTGATCCCGTCCTTGTCTCTCTGTCTTGAATCTCACCCGCTTTGCCTCTGACCCGACCCTGCCCTGTTAGACTACGTTGTCTCAGCCTTTGGCTCTCGAGATACTACTATGGCAGCCTCCGGATCTTCGTTCATTATCGCTCCTCCACCTGTTATTACCGAACGCATCGCTAGCAGCGATGTGGTTCTTGCCACTTGGGCCGCTCTTGAGGATATCCAAGCTTTTTCCAATCAATACGACCACCACAAGGCTCTTCTCTTCGATCTTCTGGAGTATAATATCTCTCGCATTAGACATGAGAGAGACATGGCCCGTTTCGAGAGAGACACGGCTTTGAATACTGCCTCTGTTATCTCCGACTTTGAACAGCAAATCACGACCCTGGAAAGCCAGCTCGCGGAGGTCTGCCAGCTCAATAGTCTGCTGACGGCCCAAGCAGCTACTCTTCCTCCTGCTCCTCCTATCGCTCCTCCTCCTGCTCCTCCTATCGCTCCTCCTCCTGCTCCTCCCATTGCTCCGCCTGCGGCTCCACCTCCGACCCCTCGCTCCGAGAAGATTCTCGATCCACCTAAGTTCGAGGGTAAGAGGGAGAAACTCCGCCCCTTTGTTACCCAACTCCGCCTCAAGATGCTTGCCAACCATGATTGCTTCCCCGCCGCCCAACTTGAAGCCCGCCTTGCCTATGCTATTAACCTTCTTTCTGGTCGTGCCCTTGCCCAGGTAATGCCCCTCATTGTTGGAGGACGCATCGACCTAGAAGATATTGAGGCCCTGATTACCATTCTGGAAACCGCTTTTGGAGATCCAGACCGTATTGCCACCGCCAAACGAGAACTTGAACGTCTTACCCAAGGCAGCCGAGACTTCTCCACCTACTTCGCTGAGTTCCAACGCTTGGCTGCTGAGGTTAGATGGAACGATGAGGCCAAGAAACACGCACTCACTCAAGGCCTCTCCCGCGAGCTCCGCTCCGACATGATCCACCACGATGTCCCTGCCACTACTTCTGAATATGTTCTTTTGCTCTAAAAGTTGGATAACAGACTCAGGGATGCTCATGCCAGAGACCGCTCCTGCCCCTTTGTCGCCCGTCAACTTTATACTCCCTCTGCTCCTGCCCGTGCGTCTGCTCCCGCTTCTGCTTCGGCCGCTCCTGCTCCTCACCCATCCTACTCTCCAGGTGGTGCGGTGCCAATGGACCTCTCTGGTGCCCGCCGCCCCCAGCGCCGTGGCCCGATTACCCCCGTTGAGCGCGCCCGCCGTGCTGCTCAGGGACTCTGCATGTATTGCGGAGGTCCTGAGCATTTTGCTGCTGAATGTCCTGCCCGTCCTATTGCTCGTCCTGCTCGGGTTGCTGCTACTTCTGAGGTCGGTGTACCTCCGGTTATGTCTGGGGCCGGCACGCCTCCTGTTGTTAATCATGCTTCTCGCCCTTCTTCTTCTCCGGGTTATGTTGTGGGTTTCCTTTTGGTGCTTCTTCTTCTTTTGGCTCCGGTTCTTTGAGTTTGGGTTCTCCCGGTGCGATTTCTGCTACTGCTCCAGATCAGTCGGGTTTTCACGAGGACCTGTCTTAGGTGGCTTAGGCCAGGTTCCCCCTCTTTTTTTGTCTGCTTCTGCTGCTTCTAGTGTCTCTGATGAGAAGGTCTCAGATAACGATTATCTTGTTGTCTCATGTATTGTATCTGATGAAAATAAAACTGTTAAGACCTACTCGCTTGTTGACACCGGGGCTTCCGGATTTGCATTCATTGATGAATCATTTGTACGCCACAAGGAAATTCCCACTACTCTTCTCTCCAATCCCCGTGCTCTTCATGTTATCGACGGTAGAGAAATCTCCTCCGGTAGCATTACCCATATTGTTCATTTTTCTCTCCGCATTCAAGGTCATGTCGAAGAGATTTCCGCGTATGTTACTCGCTTGGGACATTATCCGTTAGTGCTAGGTATTCCCTGGCTCCGCCGACATAATGTCAACATTAATTTCGCTGATAACTTGTTGACCTTCGGGTCCCCTCGTTGTCTTCAACGTTGCAATGATTATTAAGTCCCTGTTTATGTTAAAGGAATTACTTCGCCTCTCCCTGCCAGTCACGACTTCGAGATTGTCAGTGCTGCCACCTTTGCCGAGACCACCCAGAGACTGACCGTTTATGCCCTGTTCCTTGGTGATTCTACGGAGTCGATACCTTCGGAAATTGCTGCTTTAGTCCCCCCTAAACATTATCACTTCTGGCAACGGTTTGGAAAAGAAGGCCCCCAGAAGCTGCCTCCTCATCGTCCCTATGATATCCGAATTAATCTCCATGAGGGAAAGGAACCCCCCTTTAGCCCTCTGTACAGCATGTCCCGGGACGAATTGGCCGCACTGATCGAATATATAGACGATATGTTGAAGAAGGGCTTCATTGAATCTAGCTCCTCCCCCGCTGGATCTCCTGTTCTGTTTGTGAAGAAACCTGATGGTGGTCTTCGATTCTGTGTGGACTATCAAGGATTGAATGCCATTACGGTTAAAAACCGCTATCCGTTGCCGCTACCTAAGGAAACCTTTAATCATCTCTGTAAGGCCAAGTGGTATACGAAGTTGGATCTGAAGAATGCTTACAATTTGGTCCGAGTTGCAGCTGGAGACAAATGAAAAACGGCGTTCCGCACTAGAGTCGGCCACTTTCAGTATAAAGTAATGCCTTTTGGATTGACCAACGCTCCTGCCGTCTTTCAGCACTTTATTAACGATACCCTTCGCCCCTTTTTAGACCGCTTCTGCACGGCTTATCTTGATGATATCCTTATTTATAGTGAGGATTTGGAATCACACCGCGACCATGTTAACCAGGTTCTGCAAGCTCTTACCGACGCCGACCTTTACTACTCCTCCGAGAAGTGCGAATTCCAGGTCAAGGAAGTAAAGTATCTGGGTATGACTATTACCACCGAAGGCCTGAAGCTCGACCCCAAAAAGGTTGAAACCATTGTTAAGTGGGTCCGTCTCCTAAATGTTAGGGATATACAGGTATTCAATGGTTGGGCCAATTTCTATCGACGCTTTATTAAAAATTATTCGGGGATTGTCCGTCCTCTTACATTGCTTACCAAGGGAAATGTACTGTTTATATGATCCCCGGCTTGCAAAGAGGCGTTTGAAGGATTGAAGACTGCGTTTACCACTGCCCCAATTCTTCGACATTTTGACTTTGATCGCCGAGCCACTGTAGAAACAGATGCGTCAGACTATGTTTCAGGTGGTACTCTCTCTCAGTACAGTGATGAGAATATTCTCCACCCTGTTGCTTATTTCTCTGGAACTCACTCCCCCGCTGAATGCAATTACGAGATCTACGATAAAGAATTGCTGGCTATTATTAAGTGCTTCGAGGAATGGAGAGCTGAACTGATGTGTGTCGCCGAACCTATCGAAGCTCTCAGCGATTATCGGAATTTGGAATATTTTATGACCAAGAGAGATCTGAATCGCCAATAGGCATGCTGGTCAGAGTTTCTTTCGCGGTTTAATTATGTGATTAAGTATCGGCCAGGAAAGCAAGGGGGAAAGCCGGATGCATTGACTAGGAGATCAGGAGATTTGCCTAAAGAGGGGGATGAATGCCTGACGCAGCAAATTCAGACAGTGTTGAAGTCCCATAATTTGAGTTTGTTGGCAGCCATTCCGGCTGTCCGAGGACAGTCACCCCTAGAAAAACTCTTTGAACAGGCTTATATCACTGACCCATTTCCGAATAAAATCTTAGGACTTCTCCGAGACGGCGTTGGGCACTCCTGAGAGATTACACTAGCAGAATGTTCGACCAGGAAAGGCCTCCTGACCTACCGCGGGAAACTCTTTATTCCAGATGATGCGTCTCTGCACTTGCACCTGTTGAAAGAACACCATGATGCTCCGTCTGCAGGCCTTTCATGGATACGCTAGGTTCGGAGTGCTGGAAGGATTGGCAGGGTTGGGATTATTGTAAGCTAGGAGGCGGGGATGAGTCAGAGTAGATTCTATGGGTTTCCGTTACACGAGAACATGAGTCATGGTCGGGATTACGCGGGGATATGAGTCAGGCTTGGCTCTGAATTAATAGGTATATAAGGGAGGCAATGGTGTCGACTTCTGTATTTTCTTTCTTCTTCTTTTCTCTTTACGCAACGTCTTCTGTATCTATCTACAATACATTATAGTCCCTACTTTCCAATAGTGACTATCGCTGTTCCTGGTACTTCTCGTTCATACTTCCCCCCTCTTGGGAAGTATCGCTGCTATTACCCCGCACCCTGCGGAACGAAGCCATAACCTCGACACCCCCTTGAGAAGGCCACACCGGGAAAGCAAAAACCTTCCAGCTTCATCAGCAAGACCCCATTTGTCTCCTGATGTCTCCTGGGTCTCAGGAGACTCAAAAAATCTCCAGGAGTCTCAGGAGACTCTCAGGAGACCCGGGAGACTGTTGGGAGACTCCAGTCATAAGTTGAGTTTGCTGATGTTCTCGCTCGTTCCTACTATTGGCCAGGGATGTGCAATACAGTGGACCGCTATGTTAGGAATTGTCATACCTGTAGTCGTAGTAAGACAGCTCGCCATGCCCCCTATGGAGTTCTTCGACCTCTACCGATTCCTCAGAGACCTTGGACACATATTTCCATGTACTTCGTTATAGGACTGCCAGAAAGCAAGGGAAGAGATGCGATTCTCATAGTAGTCGACCGCCTATCAAAGATGAGGCACTACATTGCCTGTAATACTACCACCGGATCTGAAGACCTTGCACGTTTCTTTATTGACCATGTTTGGAAACTTCATGGTCTTCCCACCAGTATTGTTTCTGACCGGGGTACCCAGTTTACATCCGGATTCTGGAAATCCCTGTGCAAGGTTCTTAACATCAATATTGCGATGTCTCCTGCCTTCCACCCCAAAACGGATGGCCAAACGGAGCGGATCAATGCGGTGATGGAACAATATCTGAGAAGTTACGTTTCCTATCAACAGGATGACTGAGTAGATTGGCTACCGCTTGCTGAATTTGCTTCGAATAATCATCCCTCGGATACGACGCAGGTCTCTCTTTTATGGCCAACTATGGATTCGATCTTCGTTTTACGGAGAACCTGGCATTGCCCCCGGTTTCGGATCGCCCCCAGGATACTAATGCTCTGGTTCGAAAGATGCACGAGATCCACGACCAGTTGCAAGCTGAAATACGCTATACTCAAGATCGACAGGAGACTAATGCCAATATCCGTCGAGTCCCTGCTCCTCTGTATAAAGTAGGTGACGAAGTATGGCTTAATGCCAGGAATATCCAGATCACTAGACCCTCCCGGAAGCTTGATTGGAAACGACTCGGCAGGTTTAAGATTAAGTCGGTTATTAGCCCCTATGCCTATGAATTTGATCTCCCCTCCACCATGAAGATATATCCTGTCTTTCATGTGTCAAAGCTCGAGCCCTTCGCTACGGATCCTCTACCAGGACATGTTCTCCCTCCGGCACCTTCGGTGATTGTTGATGGTGATGAAGAATAGGAAGTTGATGAACTTTTAGACTCTCGCCTTCGCTACTCATGTCTGCAGTATTTGGTTAAGTGGAAGGGCTATGATGCGCCAACTTGGGAGTATGCTGAGAATCGTACTAACGTCCTCCATCTGTTGACCCATTTTCATACGGCATATCCCACCAAGCTGAGATCTGACGGAGTTCTCGCGGAGCTCGAACCTAATGAGAGGGCAACTATCATGGCTCCGCCTCCTGCATCTCGCCTCCCGCCAAATCGTCTTCGGAACAGGGTTGTTGGATAGTATCGGTCGATGTCGGAAGTAGAATGATGGATTAGGAAGGAGCTCGGGTGATAGAATGTAAGCGCTAGGAAGAATGGGGTAGTATTGGGTTAGAAGTATGGGTATTGGGAATAGTACATCAACAAGACTTCATTTGTCTCCTGATGTCTCCTGAGCCTCAGGAGACTCAAAAAATATCTGGGAGTCTCAGGAGACTCTCAGGAGACCCGGGAGACTCTTGAGAGACTCCAGTCACAAGTTGAGTTTGCTGATGTATGGGTGGTACGGAAGTGGGGGAGGTTCTATGGGATTCTATGGTTATGAGTCATCGGTGTGACGGGGTAGTTGTATATATAGAGTTCGTTCTTTCCTATGTTTCTGCCTCTCTAGGCAACATCTTCTTTCTGTAGCAATATATTACTTTGGCTTCGGCCCTCCTACCTGCGCCTTGTCTCTGAACCTGATTTCGAACCTGAACCTGAACCTGCCTCGTCTCGGGTATCCCCTGTGCTGATCCCGTCCTTGTCTCTCTGTCCTGAATCTAACGGGGCGGGGTAGGATCAGGGACGGGGCGGGGTAAATTCCAGGACAGAGACAGGACGGAGTCGGCTCAGGATACAACCAAGGCGGAGCAGGTTCAGATTCGGATTCAGGTTCAGGAACGAGGCGAAACAGGGGGGCCGAAGCCAAAGTGATATATTGCTAACAGAAAGAAGACGTTGCCTAGAGAGGCAGAAAGATAGGAAAGAACAAGCACTATATATACAACTATTCCCTCACCCCGATGAATCACACCATAGAAACCCATAGAAACTCCCACACTCCTGTACCACCCATACTATTCCCAATAACCCCAACTCTATCCCGTTGCTACTCAATCCTTCCTAGTGCTTACATTCCATTACATCAGCAAGCTTCACCATTTGTGACTGGAGTCTCCTGAGTCTCCTGACAATCTCCTGAGTCTCCTGAGACCCCTGTAATCTCCTGAGACTTGTAAAATCTTGCTGATGTACCCGAGCTCCTTCCTAACCCATCACTCTACTTCCGACATCGACCGATATTATTCAACAACCCTGTTCCGAAGACGCCTTGGCGGAAGGCGGGGTGTAGGAGGAGGAGCCATGATAGTTGCCCTCTCTTCAGGTTCGAGCTCCGCGAGAACTCCTTCAGGTCTCGAGTCCCGGCGTCTTGGCATCAGTCCAGAGGGTTCGGTGGTCGAAGCGCTTGTGACAGAGTAACCTGACGCAAAGAAGAAGATAACAATGATGACGCAGAAGAACCCGGGGGCACAGTCTAAGCGACGAGGGGACCGACGAAGACAAGGATAACACCGGGCCGGCACGAGTACAGGCACCGGCGAATGTAAAAGCACAAGGGTACAGGACAGAGAGAGTGAGGACCGGATGGACCTCAACGAGAACGATGAGAGGTACTATGGGTTTCCTCTTGTTAGAGGATCGAGTCTTTGGTACGAGAGGCTATGGCTTTAGAATAGGAGTAGATTCTTATGTACCGAGATAACAGGAAGACGAGACAGAGAGAAAAGAAAGAAAGAACTAAGGAAAACTTCTATCCCTGCTATTTAACACACCTCCTTCACCAGTCCGCTATGACTCATGCCTTCATTCCTAGAATCCCATCAAAACCCATCGCTACCACACCTCGTGTTTCTTCCCACCATCTTCACTATTTACATTACCAATCCATCACGCCATCGAACCTCCTAGAACCTAATGACGACACCCCCTCCTCAGCACACCTCTTCCTCGCTTAACATTTCTCCAACAATCACAACAGCGCTTCGACTACCAAACCCTCGGGACCTATGCCAAGACGCCAGGACAGAACTCGGCCCAGCCTTGTTCTGTTTCGGAGTGATGGGTGGTGATGTCGATCGCATATTGCTGAACCCCTCCATGTGCTCTTTGAAGGAGGGCATATGCTTGCTTCGCTTTTTCCGTTGCGGCGAGGTCCACTTCAAGGTGGGCGACAAAGGGCCCTTCGGGATCTATATGGAGCTTTTGATAATCAAATCCATTGGTAGCTGGAGCAGTCATGATGAACTATGGTGCAAGGAACTTCGAGCTGTGCCAGTCGAGTAAAGGTGGTCTCGTGTAACGGAGTAACCCGACGCAAAGAAGAAGATGACAATGATGACGCAGAAGAACCCGAGGAGTACAGCCTAGCGACGAGGAGACTGTCGAAGACAAAGGCAACACCGGGGCAGGCACAAGCACAGGCACCGGCGAAGGCAAAGGCAAGGACAAAGGCACAAGGGCACAGGGCAGGGAGAGTGAGGATCAGATGGACCTCAACGAGAACGATGAGAAATGCTATGAGTTTCCTCTTGTCAGAGGATCAAGTATTTGGTACGAGAGGCTATGGCTTAAAAATAGGAGTAAATTTCTATGTTCCGAGATGACAGGAAGACGAGACAGAGAGAAAAGAAAGAAAGAACTAAGGAAAACTTCTATCCCCTTTATTTAACACACCTCCTTCACCAGTCCGCTATGACTCACACTTCCGCTCATAGAACTCCATAGAAACCCGTCGCTTACCCCACCTCGTATTCCTCCCCACCAACTCCGTTATTCATATTATAAATTCATCACGCCACCGAATCTCCTAGAACCTAATGACGACACCCTCCCTTTAACACACCCTTTCCTCGCTCAACTATTCCTAAACAATCACAACAGCGCTTCGCCTACCAAGCCCTCGGGACCGATGCCAAGACGCTGGGACATCTCGTCTTAGTGTGACGGAGTAGCTTGACGCAAAGAAGAAGATGACAATGGTGACGCAGAAAGACCCGAGGAGCACAGCCTAAGCGACGAGGAGACCGACGAGGATAAAGGTAACACTGGGCAGGCACAAGCACAGACACTGGCAAAGGCAAAGGTAAGGGCAAACATCAGCAAACTCAACTTGTGACTGGAGTCTCCCAAGAGTCTCCCGGGTCTCCTGAGAGTCTCCTGAGACTCCTGGATATTTTTCAAGTCTCCTGAGGCTCAGGAGACATCAGGAGACAAATGAAGTCTTGCTGATGAAGGCACAAGGGCACAGAGCAGGGAGAGTGAGGACCAGATAGACCTCAATGAGAATGATGAGAGGTGCTATGGGTTTCCTCTCGTCAGAGGATCGAGTATTTGGTACAAGAGGCTATGGCTTAGAAATAGGAGTAGATTCCTATGTACCGAGATAACAGGAACATCAGCAAGACTTCATTTGTCTCCTGATATCTCCTGAGCCTCAGGAGACTCAAAAAATATCCAGGAGTTTCAGGAGACTCTCAGGAGACCTGGGAGACTGTTGGGAGACTCCAGTCACAAGTTGAGTTTGGTGATGAAGACGAGACGAAGAAAAAAGAAAGAAAGAACTGAGGAAAACATCTAACTCTGCTATTTAACACTTCCCCTCCAACAGTCCGCTATGACTCATACATCAGTTTATAGAAACCCACAGAAACCCGTCGCATCCACACCTCACATTCCTCCCCACCATCTCTGCTATTTACATTACAAATCCCTCACGCCATCGAACCCCCTAGAACCAAATGACAACAACCTCCTTTAGCACACCCCTTCTTCGTTTAACCATTCCTAAATAATCACAACAGCGCTTCGACTACCGAACCCTCGGGGCCGATGTCAAGACGCCGGGACACCTAGTGACGGATTAAGCGGGACCGAAGGCGCACATGAAGTTATGTATGTATAGTGTGCTCGATCTTGAAGGTGACAGCGCCTGTCTAGACAGGGTGTGCTCCTATATATTATCTAAAAGTCCTCTATATTTTCTTTTGTCTATTTCTCTGGTGGAGTTTTTAAAACATCCAAAATGGGCGTTTTTGTATAGGGTGGGTAATAAGTCATCGGACAGTCCTGCTTGCGAGTGCGCACTCTGTGCGTTCGTCTGATGATTTATTACCCAATGCTGTTATAAAGCGCCAAGACTTGGTTAAGTGGAACTGTATTACAACCCACTACATGGGTGGATTAGTGCCCGCTTTCGTATGCTACGTATGGTGCGGCGCGCCTTAAAGGTGACATAAATTTCACTACGAATAACTTTTTAACCAGACAGGATATCAAAAATCTATGAAGCTAAATTGTAGGTATAGGTATGATAAAGATTTTGGCTTCATAGATTTTTGATATCTTGTCTTATTGAAAAGTTATTAGTGATGCCATTTACCTGTTTTTGTATGTAAAAAGCGCCAAGACCTGGTGAAGTGGAACAGTATTATACCAATTTATACCCTTCATTACAGAGTTGTGGCTAAGATGTTCATAAAGTGGCTGGATTACAATGCTCTAATTGGTTCAAAAGCATCCGGAGTAGCCAAGATTGTTCCAGCTGAAATACTGACATGTCACCTTTAAGCCGCGCCGCACCATATTCTCAGGGACCCTTCTAAACACCTCCCCCCCCCCCCCCCCCGAAATAACACAACTTCACTCTATCATTCACAGTCTTCTTATTTCTGGTACAAACCATCTCGTTATTGCCATCGATATACGCCGTCATCCATCTTGTAATCCGAAATCTCCGCTAGCCTTGTTTTCCAGCACCGGTTCAGCAAAACCCGTGAGGCAGCCAACAAGCACATTCGAACAGACCAAGCTATGGGCCCAGAGAAATCTAAGGCCGGACGCATACCCAGGTGGTGGCGCAAGCTACGCTGCGTATTCCACCGCGATCCGAAGAAAACCGCCACTGATGAGTCAATTCCGGCATTGGCGGCTGAACAGGTCCCCGCCAACCCCACTGACCCCGCGGCCCATGAACCCCCACGACGAACCGGGTTCCGAAACCCAGGCCCCGCCGCTCTGCTATAAGCATTACTGCGGAACCTTGCGCCGCAGGGATGTAAGTATTCCTGGGTATCCCTATTAATAAATCCTGGATTGACGGCGCTCGTGGTGCTCACTATCTATGAAAGTAGCACACCTCCAAATATCCCAGTACATGACCAGGTGGTCAACTCTGGGTCCCCAGGTCTAGACGAATCAATGACAGAGGCTCCGACACCTTCCAACACGCAGGTACCGGCGGGCGTACCCAGCACCACTGCTACTACAACCACAGTAGCACTCCCGATTCAGTCACACGATACCCAACAGGAGACACCGTCAAAACAGGCTGAGCCTGACTCGCAAAGGTAAGAATACTGATAGTATCTCGCCTCAGCGCCATCTATGTTAATAGATTGCTCCACAGAACTACCAGCCTGTGGGAACAAGCTTGGAAAAACTGGGCAACTAAAAACGGCGGGAGCCCCAGCTCTGGGGAACCAACAGACGTGAAACTCGTCGATGAACTTATTAAAGACCTGAAAAAGAAAAAGGGCCAATGTGAAGAGAAACGGTGGTTTAAAGTCACAAAGGAAGGGGAGAAAGTATTTCTGATGGACGCACTTCTTGAACAACTCAATAGATATGCTAGGATAGGTGATATTGCCATCCAGCATCATCCGGATATTGTTGCCCTCGCGTGGTCTGGCTTCCGGCTTCTGCTACAGGTAAGAAATCGCCCTATGTTTAATTATACATGTGTCAATATATGTTATCCCGCGATAGGCACCTGGACTCTACCTCCTGGCTACTTACTTACTTACCTAGGTCGGCACCGCTTATACCGGGGACATGAAGATTGTTACGGAGAGTCTGGAATATCTTGTACGGATATTGAGCGTTTGCGATATCTACGAGAGGCTTTACTCCCTGGATAATCATGACTCAACGGAACACCTCAACAATTCTATTGTAAAGCTATACGAATCAATCATCAAATATCTTTTCTATGCCAAACAGTACCTTGAGAAAAATACAGCTGGTGAGCTTGAGTCACCGGAGAGAATCTGTCAGAGTGTGCTAAACATATACGTAGGACGGGTCCTTGATAGCTTCTTTTTAGAGTTAGGGGAGCTTTTGAATTCAATCAAGACAGGGGAGCAGGAAGTGGACAAATGGGCCAATTCTGCAGAGAAAGAAGGTTCGTGCTCAAATGTTACACCACTAATTGCCATACTAACAGCCTTCACATTATCCAGCTTCTGCTGTTGGGCGTTCTGGTATGTATGGCCCTCATCCGAGGAATCCCTCCTAGCTCTGAGTTTTTTTGATGAAAGCTCAATCGTGTAAAGCTCAGGAGCGTAGTGCACAAGATTTGCGGACTCTTCTTTCAAAGGTCGAGCAGCCGGTTGAACATATCGGCGGTGCTGTAGAGGCCATTTTTAAAACTGTCGAGGGTAAGTAGTGTCTAATGAATCCCCAGGCCTTTCTAGCTTAGACTTAAATCCCTCAGGTAAAAGGCGACTGGAAATCTTGCAATGGCTGTCGGGTGTACAGTACATCGATCACCATTCGTATTTTGCCAGGCGTCGTCATGGGGACACAGGTAATTGGTTACTAGAAAATAGAGGGTTTCGGAACTGGAAGGAATCACAGTCATCGTCATTGTTCTGGCTACGAGGTGATGGTAAATACTTCCCATCTCTTTCCTCCAATTCCTTTGTGCTCCAGGCTGATACTTTGGGTAGCGGGATCAGGAAAAACCATGTTAGCGTAAGTGGTATATACGGCGGTTGTCTGCGGGGGTATAGGCTAATCCTTAATAGATCAATGGTTATCGATGAATTCTCGAAGAACCTTGATCACCATGCACTTGCTTATTTTTACTGTCTTTACCAGGATGAGAACAGAGATGGCCCAGAAGCAATCCTGAGAGGTCTCGTCAAACAAATATGCCTTGCATATCCGGGGATGAATCTTCCAACGCCCCTACTATCACTATACGAGGACCGGGAAAAAACAGGGCATAGCTCGGGCCCGCTAAAGCTTGAAGAGAGCGAGGAGCTGATTATAAAGCTATCAAAGGGGGTTTGGCAGACGACAGTTATCATTGACGCCCTTGACGAATGCAATCCACGAACACGAGGCAGTTTATTCAGTGCTTTGAAGAGGATTGTTTCTGTAGCGAGTAACATAAAAATCTTCGTTACTGCACGGAACGATGGCGATATCGACGAGAAGTTACGTGAATTCTCAAACCATTACATCCATGCGGTCGATAACACGGGGGACATCAATAGATTTATCGATACAGAGATTGAACGACGTTGCAGACCTGACGACTTGAAAGATGGGGAATTATCACTGCTCGATGGAATGGCCTCTCAAGACTTGAAAGAAAAGATTATTTCAACGCTAAAGAAAAAGGCCTGTGGAGTGTGGGTTGACCCTCTCGCTTGGTAAAGATACAATGAGTTAATTAGCTGTAGATTTATGTGGGCTCATTTTCAGATTATTGCGATTTGCGAGGAGCATATTCCTGCGGATGTTGAAGATGCGCTTGAGAAATTACCAAAGGACCTAGATTCAACCTACCGGAAGGTTTTCGAACGGATCGACAAACAAACCGAAGCAGCGCGCTCCACAGCTCGGGAAGTGCTAAAATGGGTGCTGTATGGGGAGAATACCTCGCCTAAGCTGATCATTCAGGCCTTGGCAGTCAAACCGAATAAGACTACATTGGACCGGGGAAAGCTCGCGTGGAACACACGGAAGATTCTGAGCATTTGCCATAACCTCATCGTATATGACGAGACACTTAAGAAGCTCCGTTTTGCACATCTTTCGGTGCAGGAGTTTCTAGAACATCATCCTGATTTTACCCCGAAGGACAGAATCCACTGCTACATGGCAGAGATACTTATGACCGTACTCACCCATTACCATTCCAGCCCCGAAGTCGGTGACATTCCCGACTTACATGACCACTCCATTCATCACTGGCAGGTCCATGTCCAACGTTCAAGCACCGCTAGGAGCAACTATTTAGACGATTGTTTGAAAGCGTTTTTGAAACCTGGGTTAGCATATGATGCATGGGTTTCGGGGGTGGTTGGTGATTCTAGGTATAGTGTGTTTTGTAGAGGCGATGACCCAAACTCTCGTGTATCTCCCTTTTGGGTTGCATGTTATTACAATCTATACAAAGACTGCAGGTACATGTTGAGTAACAGAGGTTCCAGTGTGAGCGATGGTTTACCCACAACGGAACTCCCAGAGGCGGGGGTGTGCAGGGACACGGTTGAGGGAATATCAAAACAAGAGGGGGTACAGCTAAATATGAAGAACACTTCTGGCCATACACCGCTATCAATAGCTGCATATCAGGGACACACAGAGATAGTGAGGCTACTGCTAGAGACGCCGGGAGTGGACTTAAACACCAAGAACAATAGGGATAATACAGCGCTATTACAAGCTGCATACCAGGGGGAGACAGAGATAGTGAAGCTACTGCTAGAGACGCCGGGAGTGGACTTAAACACCAAGAGCAATAGGGGCTATACAGCGCTATCACGAGCTGCACTAGAGGGACACACAGAGATAGTGAAGCTACTGTTAGAGACGCCGGGAGTGGACTTAAACACCAAGAGCAATAGGGGCAATACAGCGCTATCACGAGCTGCACTAGAGGGACACACAGAGATAGTGAAGCTACTGCTAGAGACGCCGGGAGTGGACCTAAACAACAAGGACATTCTTGGTGATACAGCGCTAGCACAAGCTGCACTGAAGGGACACACAGAGACAGTGAAGCTACTGCTAGAGACGCCGGGAGTGGACTTAAACACCAAGAACGATAAGGGTAGTACAGCGCTGTCACAGGCTACACTGAAGGGACACACAGAGATAGTGAAGCTACTGCTAGAGACGCCGGGAGTGGACCTAACCACCAAGAACGATAAGGGTAATACAGCGCTATCACTAGCTGCATACCAGGGACACACAGAGATAGTGAAGCTACTGCTAGAGGCGCCAGGAGCGGACCTAAACAACAAGGACGATGATGGTGGTACGGCGCTATCACTAGCTGTATACCAGGGACACACAGAGATAGTGAAGCTACTGCTAGAGACGCCGGGGGTGGACCTGAGCACCAAGAACAGCGGTAATGAGACACCACTAGCATCAGCTCTGCGGAACGGGCACACCGAGATAGCAGAACTCTTGAAGGGCACAAAGCTTTAGCTCCTTCTCGGCGGGCACTCTTAGTAAGACTGATAATCCTGGTTAAGATACCAACATGGTATTTAAGTCTCTAACTGACAACCGTGACGTCATGGTTAGTCGACCTAGGAGCATTATCTTTCACAAAGCGACTTCGGAGAGAGATGGTATGGTGCGGGAACTTGCAATTGGCGTTAACGTTAGGGGCGGAGGACATAAGGTTCTAGTTGGGTAAAACCTATTTTCCAATCTGTTCGGAAATATCATTAGTAGGATAAATCCCCGGGCATCTTTCTGAGATATAGTTATTAAAAACAACGTGAAACTACTTTGTAATCAAGCAAATATCCTATAAGTTCTCCGTGCCTTTTGACAATTCATAATATTTTGGTTTCCACAATCGAGCCGGCATGCCAATCAGTAAGGGGAGTTAGATTACTGTTTAACATTAGTACCCAGATGGGCGCTCAATTTACTTGAGATATGCCGCCGGTAATGAGATTCACGCCTCCCTACACCAAGGGGGTTGTACTACCGCAAGCCCAGCAGGGATAGCATCCAAAGCCTATCCGGGGAGAGCGATTTGGCCAAGAACCTCTGAATCTAAATATTTAGTTCTTGGCGAAAGCTTTTGGTATAAAAATCCCAAAATTTGAGCTCAAAATATGAAAAACAGGGATTGACCAAATCGATCTAATATCACATCCTCCACCAGAATTGATCACGAATCAGAACCCAATAGGTGTATCTCTTATAGAGTAATGGGAGCAAATGTATATTCTCTTACCTCACGTGCCACGCTGACTGCTCAAACCTTGTTGGAATACCTAGCTCCCACAGAGCTTGAATGATGTAGGCTCAAGAACCAAAAGGTCCCACTCCCTTGTCACTCCGACTGGTTCGGTTGCAAGTGGGATTTAATTCCTGTCTTGGCGCAGCATGATTATGAATATAAGGTAAATATCAACACTAAGGAAGCCCCAACCCCATGCACTGCGCTGCTGCGAGACACAGTGGGCTACGTATGAGACATTCTGCGCACTCATGCTTTTCTCTCTGTCCTGGTTCCTGCCCTGGGATGTCCAGTATTTCGGCGACATGGAGACGCGGGGATGCAGAGGAACAAATAAAATGAGAGGTTGGCACAGACAATGGTTATAGCGCTGGGTGTGCTGCCAGGGAATCGTGAAGCCGTAACATCGTACCAGCGGTCCTCCCGGTAATAACTGTGATGGGGTATTTGCTTCGCAATATCCCGCCATGTATCGGTCATCGACCCCGGTGATGCTTGCTTCTTAGAGGTGATAGGAAGAATAATTTTGGCTGTAGTTGGCTTATTACGGATATACCCTAACACTGCTAGAAGCACTAACCTGAGTTCCTTTTCATATTGGTAAACAACTAGATGGCGATGGATATATTCGAATAGCCAAGTTATGCAACTTCTAGATTTCCACCAGGTAACCCCTCCAGGACGGATAAACTTATGGCGGACCCCCCGAAATACCACTTACAAAGTGCGTTGACGGTTGTGTTTTTTCCTACCGCACATCAGCCTCGGTGCATCTGTTTGGCCACTCGGTGTATATAGCGACTGTGGATGTCTATGATCGCAAACTACATGTACTGATATATTAGGCACATGCATAGTGTATGCTTTCTTTTCTTTCTTCTGCATGGGGGTGGGTAGGGTAATCATTGGCGGAAGGACAATGATGATTGATCCAGTGTACCCACAGAGGCACACTCGATACCACTTTTGTGTGGTCCTGCCTTTTGATTACATACATAATATTAACCTCTATCTGAAGATCTAAGATTATAACATGGAATGCGCAAGTTATGCGCAGATTCCTGTATCTATATATGGAGGCAGGTCAATCAGCCACTTGTCCATTCCACATGTCCTATCCTATTGGAAGGACTAGCCTTGGGACATATTTAATTTGGCAATTTTCCTACAATAGCGTGAGTGGTAGAACAAGTCGAAAACGTCGAAAAGGCAATGAGGCTTCCAGCCCTGGGCCCTCTTTATTTATAGTAGTGCTATTGCGCAAAGCAGGGTCACTGGCCACGCTGAGGTCTTCTCCCGATGCAGTGGGGTGTGGATTGTTGATCCCCGCGCATGCCTTCCTGCAACACCAAATGTGTGTACTCGTCTACCAGCATAAGAACCAGAAAATGCAATTACTCAGGTTCGTATGCTGGTAGACGAGTAGGTACAAGTGTTTGAAGTCATGTCTCTCCTTATCGCCAAGGTACGTTATGATCGGCGCAGGGTTTCGCTTGCATGCTGCGACCGGCGGTGGGGGTTGAATTAAAGTTTAGCTGCGTTTACTACTTTATGATCGCATCAAGAAAATCCGCCCTAACCTGCATCCCATGTTGACTCTACTCTAACTAAGTACATACTCCATGTCACAGGGCAGGTGAAAAAAAAATAGTTTTGGTCTTAATTCGAACGGGAGCCTTGGGTTGTTAGACTTGGCGCCAAGAAAGAAACATCGGCGCGACCAAATCTCGTCCCTTCTGCATGTTTCAACCTCCAGCACCAACTCAAATCACGCCTCACCCCCCCCCCCCCGAACTACATACATACAGATCCCCCATCGCCCCAGCCAGTGGCAGCAGTAGCAGTGTGCTGGGTATGTTCTCGCTACTCCTAACCCCTCCACCCCCGCTCTTACTGATCGCCCACCCCCAGCAGATCCCCAGCAGCCCCGGTGCAAAACACCTTTGTGCACCGAGACTACATGTACTCCTAACACCGATAACTACCCTCAATTTATACTATAATACCATCATCATCTCCTTTATCAACCCCCAACCCCCCAGATCTGCCCGGGATGTCGAATCGGGGGGGGTCGATTTTCACAGTCCGTTGATGCCGCGAAGAGCAGTGGGTCCAGTACACATCGAGTAGGAACATGGAGCACAAGTGGGTCCAATTTTTCTCAGGCTTGGGCACGAGACTTGGACACTTTTTGCCTCCTCTTGTTGCACCATTTGTCTCGTGCCCATCACTACCGATATTTAACCTTCCCTAGCATTCGCTAGTGGTTGAAGAGAGTAGTCCATTAACTATTACCCAGAGAAAGCCTTATGCAAGCAACAAGAGCTGCTCTCCGCCCGAAGAACCAGCATGGAGCCGTTTTCTTCCACTATCGGCCTCCAAAGACAGTCCATTCAGCTTTATGATATGGTCTCCATATTTGCGTTTATGTTTATTGTCATACAAAGACTCCCGTCTATTGTCATAGGAAGAGTTCCGTTGGAGTTGCAGACGTCGTGCAGCTTTAATAAGGTATGAATAGAACTTATCTGAGGGGACCAGGTATGAACGTGTATCCGATGCATGACTAAAAAGAAGCCTCAAAAGGCCATCCATGAACCAACCAAAGGAAAATAAAGAGACCCTGCAGAACAACAGACAGCCCAGACCTCACCAGAAAAGGATCGTTACATATAGCGATAGAGCTAAATAGAGCCTAGGATTTGTCCAACCCACTCCGTGTAGTCACATTCTATACAAAACCATTTGTAGCCATTAACTGCAGAAAGTGCAGGAGCTGATGGGTAGATTCCAGCCTTTGAACAATGGCGACCCTCCACGTTACCCGTCTCCGGGCAGCACTCTAAACCTGCTCGTGTTTCCTCCTCCAGTGGTCCCTCCTGCAGATTGATAAAAGCTACGGGCTAAATGTTATCATCGGGCCCCACCAGCCACTGCCTTACACTGTCATTAGGACTAGCTCCGTACTCGGCCAGCAGAAGTCGATAACCCCCGCTCACCACTACTAAGACCTGCAAGCACCTCTCACCACATAAGAACCAAGATTTCGTAATTTCGGAAGGGCCGAAAACTATTTTTTCACGAACACCTTCCCCCCCCTTTTTTTTCGTTGGGGCCATGGATACCGAACCCACGCTCACCCCGCGACATATGGGAGGGACGCCCCCGAGTTGATCCTTATCTTCTAACTGTGTGAGCAGCACATAATTGTTACTATAAAAGCGTTTTCTGTCTATACAAGGCTAATCTAACATCTAGTCTGATATAACAGCCCACTGTCAGGGTTAGGGTTCCAATCCCAACAGCGAGGTGCGCGGCCGTGATAGGTCATCCGTGGGAATCCCGAAGCGGCAAACGGAGAGGCTCTACACCCAGAAAACCTTTCCTGTCTTCTCCCCGCCAATAAGTATCCTCCTATTCTAATGTTTTTTTATATACGTCTGCGAGGGTGCGCGTGAGGCTCGTGGGAGTTAGGCTTTCATATTACACCCCTCCACCTGTATCCTATACCTAAAGTGGCAGTTCATGAGGATCACTAATATAGGCACCATTGCCACTTCTAGCCACAGATGTTGGAATCTCACCTGATTCATGTGTTACACTCGGTGCCATGTGAGCCGAGTGATAGTGCGTGCATCATCAACCGGGTTGAAAGCATATTCACAACTGCAACCCTCACGCATGCCTGAAAAGTACTCTACAAACTAGCACCGCAAGAGGGAGCAACAACCGGAGAAGCACCAATCCAAACACACTCACCCCGACCCCCCGGTTTCAACCGTTCAAGCCGCAGCTTCCAATACATAAACCCCAAGTATATATTACTATTAGTAAAGTAAAAGAGACTAGAACTAGAGATAAAATAGCTTTACATATCCGATAACTGTGGGAATGGCCCCGGTTCGCCCTTCCCTTTCTCTTTTTTACAGATGAGATACCTCAGGAACTTGTCGATAATACATATAGACCTAGCTTGAAAAGAACTATCCCTGCGAGAACAAATCCCGGAGGTATTAAGATTCAACAAGCTCGGAGCGACTGTTCGCTTGAGGAGATAACTCTTTGGACTTTGGACATATGGATCTTATAACAGCTCTAGGGGAAATAAAGTATTAAAACAAAGACCACAGTGGTATATCTCGGCGAATAAGTAGGACAAAACAGTGAGTGTTACAAGAATCGGGGTGTCGTGGTAGCAGTGGTTGTTGCGCGGCCTCGCTAGAAACCCACTCGGGCTTTTACATACCTGATCTAACAATTATGTTACTACGGCCACTTCCTAAGCATTGGTACACTAAAGTCGATCCCCTTTCACCCAACTTAGTTAATGGACCCGTTCCAGTCATTTCTTTTACCTGGTTCGAAAGTTTCAGTTGATGAGATGATGATCAAATTCAATTCCCCCCCAAAATCCCCACCTAGACCAACCCCAAATTCCCATCCAATTCCTAGCCTACACGAGTTAGAAAGCCGTCCTACCCCAGCACTTTTAATTTGTCTTCTTTGTAGGTGGAATAGAACGGTAGACCCGGCTAGTAAAGTCAGGAAAGACAATTTTGGATATAAACAATGCTTCTCAATACTACATTTAGATAATGACTGGTTTTTTGTTTTGTAATCAACCAGTAGGTATTTTAATACCGGAAGTAACTCGGTCTCACACAATCCAAGATGATCTCGAAAAAGGGCGGAATTAAGGGAAATATGCTGGAAGGCTAGATGGGTTTGTATTTCTGGCCGGGTGCCGAGTAGTGCATTTAAGTGAAGTAAGGACCGGGGCGTAATGGAGGGAAGTGCTTGGTTGATGCTGTTATAATTTTATAATAGGGAAGGTATAGGGTGAGATTTGGGAATTGAGAAAGATCGAGCTACCCGAGCTGTAGATGATGAGTGTAAGAGGTTAAGGCTAGCTGGTATTGTGAGTAGGAAGGAATCACTTAGGGGAAATCACAAGTAGTATATATATAAAAACCACCGCCGCGGCAGGAACTTGCTATGGCGAGTTTTTTTCCCTATAATTATTTCCTCGGTACTGGCTTAATTCGGCAGTTGTGGTATCTGTGGCTTGAAATACCCAGGCATTCTGAGGAACTAAAGTTCTGCCGTGCAATCACGGTAAAGGAGATCAACGGCTTCACGAAAAGTAAATGGTTGTAGCAGAGTTCTAAACTCATGTCTAGTCGGTAGATGGAGGGATAATTGGTCCAGTGGATCACTCCTTCATCAATTACATTTTTTTTTAGTATTGCATCGCTTAATTTTGCGCATCACTCAGACCCAGGGCTGAGCAGGCTCTCTCCCTTGTACATACCCAGCCGCATTCTCTGGTCATAACGCGGTACCGTTAATTCTTGAATAATCCACTATCCCCGTATTTGTATGTGGTAAGCCCGAACCAAGGCGAATTGGCGAATCAAACTCCAGGAGTTCATGCAGATACATACTTTTTCTCACCCGGAATTAAGATTTAGCGAAGCGGGGATAGTGGATTTCTCGAGAATTTACGGTAATAGAGGCTTTGCGCAGATGGAGCTAGCTCCATTTTCGGTAACTTGATTGGTGCCGATCCCAAAGTCTGCCGATCAGATAATCGAAATAGAGCTGGCTCCACCTCTAATACATGTAGGCTCCCTTTCTAGATAGATAAGATTAGATCCAATCCTTGTATTGATAAGATCCATCTCGCCTCAGCTTTGTCGCTCTTGGCACTCGCTTAGGTAACTCATCCAACACGTCACACTATTTCCCACAGTCGCTTATATAACAGACTCTCACCTCCAATTACCCCATTCTCTTTCCTCTAGTCCCCCCGCCCTCCCTCCCTCCCCCAGCAATGCCAACCATCCCCTCCTTGGTATTCCCCCCCCCCCCAGGTCTTGGCAATCTCCCCTGCCTCTCCTCTCCTCCACTTCATCTCAACTAACCCCCACAAACAACTTAGCATCCAAAAAACCCCCCTCTTCCTCCCGGCCTCAGGAAACAATGCTTGACATACCTCAAAGATACCCCCCACTCGCAGTGGAACTTCACAGACTTCTGGAATGGGGATAGGAACCTCCTTTCGGTCTGTGGTGATGTGTGGCTGAAGGCCTTGTTGGACATCATCAACACTTCGGGTGACGGTGATAGGTGTGCTGCTGCTGCTTCTGCTAGGAAAAAGTATAAAGACGTATGTATTGTTTACCTCTTTACTTTGTTTTTGATGGCCACTGCTGGGGCCCAGATATGACACTGACCTGTTCGGTCGATCTGGTGCCAAGCCTGCTCGGCTCGGTATCCTCAGCGTCGTTTGGGGCACGGATTTAGTATGAGCCTCTCTGTGTTAAGCCTGTTCGGCATCCCATCGCGCGTTCTGAGGCACAGATGGCCCGCGTGGCCGGTCTTGTGTTAAGCCTGTTCGGCATCTCAACGTCGCTTTGGGGCGCAGATTTGGTATCTTGTCTGTTGTTAAGCCTGTTTGGCATCCCAACGAACGTCTTCCTGATGGGGCACAGATGGCCTGCGTGGCCGGTCTGGTGTTAAGCCTGCGCGGCATCTCAGAAGGATCGGCGAGTGGTTGTCTTTGCTTATTTTTCTCTAGCGCGAACACCTACCGCAATCGTCCCATGGAAAGAAGCATAAGAAGAAGAAGGGTAAGAAGTCGAAAAATGATCAAAAGGTTGCTCTCCCATTTCTCCCCCCCCTCTATTTTCTATATTAATGTCCGCTGGTAGCACGATCTGCCCGAGTCGCCGCCATCATACAGCGCATCTTCTCAGGAACGGGAGATGCGTGTGAAGCCCCCGAGTCCTTATGAACAACAGCACCGAGCACTACCGGATGATCGAAAATGGTGTCTTCCCGGCGGCCGATTTGTTGAGGATGTTCTTTTCGCATGGGCGGTATCGCGTGATGGGAATCTTAAGGTGCCGAGAGAATCGTACGCACATTCGTACATATTGGATGTGGATGATCCAGTAATAAAATCTCTCTTCACGTCGGAGGAATGGGATGCCATCGTTTCGATGGTATTGCCACTACCGGTGGTTGATGTTTCTCTAGCATCTTACATGCACAAATTTGCCGATGTACGTGTTAACACACCCCACACCCCACACCCCACCCCCCACCCCCGTGATGGCATTTCCCATACTGATTTTTCCAGGTCAAAACTACCACCGATCTCCGCCACCACCTAATAGATATACCTTATATACCCCCCGGTGAGGTGTATTCTAGCGACAAGCACGGCAACCAGGCTTGGTTCCACTTGGTTCTAAGCTCCCTGTTCGTGTACACCTCATCTTCCTAGGCTCATACCACCATTGACCTCGGATTAGAACCGTCCTCTACGAGTTTGATCATATGTCGCGCACCGATTACCTGGAGGCTTGGTTTCAGATAAACATCTGGGGAACGATCTTCGATCGTTGCTTTCAACACATCCCCAGGATGACCATTATACGGTACCCCCCCCCCCCAAGGCCAGTCCATATTCAACAATCGCTAAGACCTTCCTCCAGATCCGAATCACAATCTCCCGCCAACTCTGATCGAAAGAACCTCGGTGATGCGGATCGCAAGCCAATCGGGAAAAGATATGATGGCCTCGTAGTCCACGATAAAATCGAATACGGCGCTGTTGAGGATGGCAGGCAGTTCCAAGGGGACAAATCTAAGAGGTGGACATCGGGAGAAAAGTCAAAAAAGTGGATATCGGACTCGCTGAAGCTAGTGAAGCTGCTGCATGATCAGATGAGGGGGCTGGAGGGTAAAGTGAAGCATGACAGAGAGGCTCTGGCAGGTTTTCAATGTGTAGGTTTTTTGACAGCGGGTAAGCTACCCCCGGATATATTGAAGAGAAGGTTGCAAAAGTCTGAAAATACTGTTGTCATTGTAGGGTTACATTGCCAGGGTTTGTACCTGCAGTATGGAAAGGGCAATATATGTCTTCTAAAGCGAAGTGAGATACTTGAGGTTCCAACGAATATATCACCGCTGTCTAGCCTCATTGCCGTCCTTGTTCTAGTGTGGACCATGAGAGTATGTCCCACCGCCGATGTGTGCCTGGGTATGCTTCTGATCTTTACAGGAGGTAGTACGAAACTCGGTGACCAATCTTGGGGAGTTCTTGGGGAATACGGAGGTTCAATTTCGGGCGGCGGTGGACCAGACGGCGCATATTCTGGCTATATTACCAACCTGCTTTGATACAGATACGGAGATTTGAGACCGTTCAATGGGGTGAAAGGCTTAGCTGTGATTATTTTGTGGGCTCTGCCGAAATATCTCTTTTTGATGAAGTTTAAATTTTTTTTTTATTTTTTTATTCGTACTTCACGCATCCAATCTAAATTAATTAAATTACCTCACTGTGGTTTCTCAAAATCTGTATCTTGACCGTTGAAAACCTCCTCCATCCCCTTTAGTATGCAGCGGGGATACGGGGGGTCTCCGGGGATGCTTAACTTCCCCTTTAACGCTTCCCTTGTTCCATGTGACGCCTAGCTATTTTGCTGTATCTGAACCTGGTGACGAACTACTCCTCTACGATAAATATATAGGATACATAGATGGGAAGAATAGTGACTGGGCAGCTATGGAGCACTAAAACCCACTCCATATGGAGTGGATAAGTCAGTTGTGGCTGCTGTGTGGTTAAGCGTCACCTTTACTGTTGTATTTACCAAGTTACTGTGTTTCCTCCTTTAGGAGAGGGATGCCCGGGATGGAGTTAAGTACATGATGTACGCAGTAGAGACTACTGGCTGTATATGATTTGGTTCCCTGACACATGTAGGGTTTGGTGTCGGTACCTAAGTACATGTATGTACTTGTTGAAATCAGGCTGGCACATAGAAGCTTATTCTGATCCCTAACCCTCTCTCACACAATAATGGTATAAATATAAGGCTTGCCAACCTTTTTTTGAGAGATTACTCTCACTCCAATTAACCTAGGACGGTTCCGCAACACTGGTTCAACATTTCTCAGACACACTGCCTCTCACCCTGGCATCTGGTAATTATCGTGGGTCTTAGCTCCCTTTTCTTTTAGACTACTATATACGTAGTCGGTTGCCATGAAAAACTCGATCTGTGTAATAAAAGCAACAACACTACTAAAACCCTACCGCCTGTAGGCCAAAAGAACCTCGACAATTGCGCTGCCGCGACCGCGCCAATGAATTTCTTGATGGCGCCAAGGTGATGAAGCATATCCAGAAGGGTTGCGCCAACAAGCTAGCGATAATATGCAGGACCACTCCCGTCCTCCCATGCTGGGGGTATACGGACACTAGCACTGCCACCGCCAAAGGCGCCGCCGACTGATGCCATAAGTGTAGTTTTGGGTTTGGAACAGTAAGGAGTTGAGGTCTCGTTTTGGGTTCGGTGCTCACAGGCGGTATACTGAAGGTCTCAAGCCTCCTCGGGGTGATGTGGGATATTCCCCAGCTCTTGAAGATGGCCAGCAGCGATGTTGGATTATCTTGGTAGTTTAAGGTTAGCTGGACATTCATCTAATGGCGGTGGAGATTCTACCGGCCACAGCAATAACGATGGCGAGAGAAGCAGCGGAGGAGAGGGTGAGGCAGGAGATTGGTATCGTAGTCAGGTGATTTGAGTATATTATATTTCTATTGTTTTGATGTCTATTCCTTTAGAGTCTTTTATCCGCGGACGTTCGAGGATCGTAGCGAAGAAATCGAGCCAAAATGAGCGGGGTGAAGCGGAGGTGAGAGCAGGTAAAAGGTCTTGGAATAGTTCCAGATTTAGAAGTGGAGGCTGTTAAAAAAACCAGCCATACGATCATTGAGCTCCAAAGCCTGCTCTGTTGGGTAACCGCGGCGGGGTAGTTTTTGTCGTCGCCGCTGCCTCTCTCTTTGCCGCCAAGGCTACCGCTCTCCCCATTCTATCTATGTGTTCCTTCCCCACTCATCCAATCGCCATCGCCCTAACCAGCGCTGTCACCGCCCTTGCTCAACACCCCTCCACCCAGCACCTCTTCGCTCAATACCTCCTCTTGATATGAAACGAGTACACTCATGTCAGACGAGATTACCGCCTGTACCAGCTGTTGAAAGGGTAGTTTGGCTGGGTATTTGGCCCTCTGGATCTGTTGTGCCTCCATGAGGTCATCATTACGACCGAGAGTTCGTATGAATTATCTCTGTTGAAGCTGTAGCTGGTTGGTTCGTGCGCGGGAGCTGTACAAGTCAGTGTGGGGCAGCAACATACGATGTCCCGTATTACAGGCTTAATTGGAACAGTGTAGGGATTGTTTAAATTAAGGAAGGTCCCTATACATACATCAAGGACGCAAAGGTAAGTTAGTGAAGCATATGACAACACAACACAAGTAGTGGCATACATAAGGAATACTGTTTAGTACCCACTTTCCAATCCTTCCAAGAGGGCAGGAGACTTGGGATAGTCGCTTAAACCACGACTTCCTTCTTCTGTGGAGGGGCGTTGTTATATAAGGTGGGGACTATGATACATATATGCTGCTGCACAAAGATCTCAGTGGGGCTGTGGCCTTTTAACGTTAGTTCATAGCGCCCTATACTTCAACCCTACGTGTGGAGAGGACCGGTCTGTGAAAGGCGCATGTGGATGAGTTATAAAATGCACTTGTTTAGCCGGGGCAGTTCTGCAATCCGGCGGCACAGTCGCGGGTCTCCCCTATTTTGATCTAGCCAACTGTGCACACATATGTATAGGCGGGTGATGTATACTCGGGTGCGTTTTCGGAGCTCTGTGATAGGCGAAGCTGCCCCCCCTACCGCCCAGAAAGGCGCTTGAATTGTCGGCAAAGTAAGGTACACGCGGGTACCAGCAAAATACACCTCCCAGAGGGGACATATTTCTGCCAATCGGACCTAGTTAGCAATAAGGGGGCTCCGTTGCAATCTCCTTTGAGGGATATGCCAAAATCCCTGGAAGACGTACCGATTACAGCATATCCTCCGGTTGGCCTTCCTGTCGGGGAATCCACGGCGGCATTGTTGTAGTAGGCCTGCCTGAATCTAAGGCAATTGCAAGTTCTGGTTCTTATTGAAATTAAACTCAGTATGTAAAAAGCTTCCTGCCCTCTTCTATGATCCTCTGTACCAACTGCGACCCCTTCCTCACACCACTCCGAGTGCCATGTGGTTCCAGCGCGGTCCCTCCTACAGACTTATCCTGGTACTCTTTCTTTCCGCAGCCTATTGCCAATTACAACTTATACCCTTTACGACGCCTGGGGTTTACCCCACAATAGTCGATACCCGCTATATTATTACGGCAGCGGGTATCCGTTATACGCTGGTGACTAGCACAATAGATTTCTACACATATGAAGTCCCGGGCTTCGACCTCGCGACCTCTGTGTCTGAGCCCACTCCAGCAACGAGTTCAGCAGCCCCTTCGACCCTCCCTTCTTCATCACAGAGCATTGCGGACTCTCTGACCTTATCCCCGACTGTGACGGACTCCACATCACCCGAACCCTCCAGTACACCAAGTAGCTCTGGCGGCACACCAATTGTTAGTAGCTCTGGCAGCACACCAAGTAGCTCTGGCAGCACACCAATTGCAAGTAGCTCTGGCAGTACACCAAGTAGCTCTGGCAGCCCACCAGCGGCAGCGATCGGTGGCTCAGTCGGCGGGGTTTTTGCAGCGATTATTATCGCCTTCATAGTAATATCACGGCGGAAAGGATGGCTTACGGGAAAAACCAAAGATCCGGAATTGGGGGAGGAGGGGGATGGGGAAGAAGAGAGGAGATCGGGAGTGGGACATTTATCGGAATTAGAAGGGGATCCCGGAAAGTACCTGGCCTCAGTACAGGCTGAGCTACCAGGAAGTGTACCAGTTTTTGAGTTGCCGGGAGGGGGCCATGGTGAGGATGCTGAGGGCGCGGGGGACATTATACATACATAGGTTCTTTTGTGGGTCCGGTACCCACTGTTATACTTGGAATAAAAAAAGGTGCGGTATATAGCACGGTAACATAACGGATGTCATTGTGGTAATAATAGATATAATAGCAAAAGGTTCCTTCTAAACTCCGGTGAACTCTTCACAAAGGTAGTCTCCGGTTTTACTGTTTTATAAGGTAGAATTAGGGGGAGTGGTTAATTGTGTTATGGGACTCGGTTGTTGTATTATAGTTGCTGTAGCGGAACAAAATTCCTCAGATTTTACGGGGCTAGAATAAGCACCGGCAGACTCAATTGGAACTCATAAGCTGCTCTTGGGAGGTCCTCCAGTTCCTATTTAACATAAACGGCAGGCTAAGAGTACCTTATTCTAACCTCTGTTATACCGAGGATGACTGTTCCTTACGCATGCCTCCCATATCGAAACTACGTTATCTAAACCAAATATGATCCTCGTGGCATAGAGTTTACGCAACGGCGGGAGGGGCACATAGTGGCATGGTAAGATTCCCCGAAAAAAAAACCTTAATGAGGTTCCGGGATTTTATTAAATACTATAAAACAAGGAGAGTATTTTTTTAATACTCTATACAGATCTTGTGTTTAAATGACGGCTAGATGTGGATTTCATAGACATTGAGAAAGATGCACGTATAGAAAGCACAGCAGTAAAAGAATTTCCAAAATGTTTTTTGTGCTGTACTCCACATGCAAGACGGAAAAGTCGGTGTTAAATGCTATGGCCTCCATTCCGAGTGCCTACAGACCCGGCCATTTCCAAAGGCCAAGATCTCTTGATATTTATGGAGGGGGCAGTATGTAGTTGATTGGTCTCCAAAGAGAGGGAGGAAAGAAAGTCCGAAACTAAGGCTTGGTTTTTCTTTCTTTTTTCTTTCCCTCGCTATCAAGTAGAACCCTTTCCCAAGAGACCAGACCCCCTCCCCAAGTTACGACTAGGGTTAGGGTTGGCAATGAGGCCTATCATTAACCCGACGAAAAGGGACAAGGAATCCTAGTACCAGGGGACCCCCAAGTGGCATCTGCTGGTTGTCAAGCATCCAAAGGAATAATCTCAAGTATCGTGTGCACACTAACCCTAACCCTGACTCTTGTAAGAGCACAGGTCTGGATCCCACGCCCCCTGTTTACATCAGTAATCGTTCTGGATCCCGCGTGAAGCGTGGGCGGTAGGGGCATCTCGAACGATTTTACTAGGGCATGTGTTTGAATTTTGATCATTCCCCTCTGCTGACTCTACACCGGATATATATCGGGAGAGTCTAGCAGTGGATTGAGGGAGAATTGGTCCTACGAGAGATGAAGACATTTGGTAAATTGTTTGCCCACCGCGCAGCGAAGCCAGCGGTCCAACCTATAGTGGAACGTAAAAGTTATGGTACAGAGAAGCCAATTTTTATGGCTTACCATTTAAAACCCCTAAACGCAAACACCGCGCTCATGATATCTCCTCCGCCCCTACTCCGCCCTCCCGCCCCCTCTGCTCCGCAGAAGCCTGACTCCTTTCGCACCCCTTCCATCCTTCTCTTCCTCCTTCTTCCCCTCCCTCCACTGCTTCTCCGGTACAAACAGCTGCCCCGCCCTCCCCTCCCCGTGCCCTCTTCCTCTCCCGGCTCGCCAGCGCTTTCCTCGCCACTGCCAGATTCTTCACCGTGCTGCCAATCAGCCTACGGTACGGCTCCAGCGGCAGCACCACAGCTCGTGCGTCGTCTCGCGCTGTATCCGCCAACAAGTCCGAGATACGCAGCGAGGGCTCTGGCCCAGGTGTCCGTGGGAGAAGCGTCTATACAGTCAGCCAAATGTATACTAGGCAGCGGTAAAAGGGGGGTGGGGGGTTCACATATGTCATCCCATCACGCCGCATCTCCTCCCCCTCCCTTCGGAAGATCTCAATTGTCCCCGTCAGCTCCCCAACCCACTTCTCCGTCTCACAAGACCTATGCTCCTCGCGGACACTAAACGGCGGGGACTCCCCCTCCCCTTCCCCCTGTTCCATAACCTCCTCCTCCTCCTGCTGCTGCTGCTCAGCAACAGGCCCCTCCTCAATATTGATTACCACCACGGCCTCCACGCCCCCTTCACTTCCCATCAGCCACGTTCTTGCGGCGGACAGAACGTCACTGTACCGCTGCTTAAACGCCACCTCGAACACCACGCGCGGGAAAGGGTCACACGTCCACTCGTCCCCAGGGCCAGGTCCAGGCCGCAAATACACGAACGCAGCGTTGGGCTGCCGCACCCCTGCACTAAGCTCAACATCGTAGCTGCCCAGTAGCTGCGTGTGTGAAAGCTCAGTGGGTGTTAGGGTATCATTAAGGAGTATGTACCTTGAAAGCCAGGCGTTGAGAACGGCGTGCAGCTGCGTCTGCATGCAGCGGAGTGTGAGCGTGTGTGTGGTTTCGTCGTAGGCGTAGCTTGGATGTTGTCAGTGCTGGTAGGAAATGGGAGGGATAGAGGGGGAGGGGGGGACATGGTACGCACAGGAGGCGTTTTCCGCGCGACTGACACCAGCTGCGGAAGTGGGCGAAGCGGGCAGGGGAAACGGAGGGAAGGACGAGAGGACGAGAGTGGAAGTAATCCGTGGAGAGGAAGGAGGTAATGGTGGCGTAAAATTCGGAGAGGGGGGGCGAAAGCTGTGGGGGTGGGAGATTTGAAGGTGGGGTGTTGGAAGTACAGTACGAGGACATCATTGTGGTAGTGTGTGGATCGGTGGGTGGGAGTGGGGAAATTGTCGTGGTGGTTGTTGATGGAAGATATTGGATGTGATGCATCGAGTGGGGATCGACTGCTGAGTCATGTCTCCTCCTGTCGGACTAGATCCGTGGCTACTTGTCTTTATTCCGGGAGCCGGATATGACCCTTTTAGTACAAAGTCACAATGATAGAAGAGAAGAAGAAAGAAGGCACAATGAGCGTGAATAACATTAAAAGAAAGCAGTAGGGGAAAGAAAGGATAAACTCGGAACCACACCCATATATCCGTCGATTGAGGTATGTTATGTGAAGTGTCTACTCGTCTTCGAGACCGGACTTCTTGAACGGCTGGTCTGAACGCTATTGATCAGTCTCAGGAGTGACATTACCGCAAAAACTCAAAACAGAATAGGCATCTCTCCTTTCCTTGCTTTAGCGGTAACTGAGACTATGGGAGGGCACCTACATGTACTCGCTATCCGCCGTAATAACCTGAAAATGCAAGTGACAGTTACAAGGATTATTTGTATCTAGTGGCGCAGAAGTTATCCCTGCCTTATTCACTGCATTTTCAGGTTCTTATGGTGGGTAGCGAGTACTCTGGTTGATGCATGCATAGAGTTCCAGATTTATAATATCCATATCATTGCATGCAGTGGTCGGTGCCTGCAGTGTGCCGTTGTTTTCTCGCTTTGGTTCAACAGTTCTCGGCGTCGAGTGACATTTCATGACCTCCGTATATCTATTTATAATAGTAGTCCGACACTCCATCTAAGGTCCGGGGATGACAACAGGTTGGTCTGTTCAATTACGGCGTCAGGTAGCTTAGCCAGGTCGTTTACAGAATTACACTACCACTACCCCCACCTCCTCTTGGGTGGCAGGAGTTCCCTGTGTAATTGACGGCGCGCAGGTCTGCTGGAGGCCAACCTCTCATCAACTGTTGATTTATTCTCTAGGTCGGACACGTGACAGATCTGTATTAAGAGTGACATTGACCTTTGGTACAAGGGTGGAGAGTGCGGCGGAACCAGACAGAGTGGTCAACACGCTGTTAGTCGACATCGGGGGGTGGAGGGACATGGCCACCTGCCTTTGCGATTCACGCGGATGGGATTGGTTGGCAGGAAAAATTATCCGAAGTACTCAGTCGTTAATAAGAAAGTCGGAATTTTTGATAAGCGTTTGGTTGCAACGATATCCGACGACTTAGTTAACGCGCGAGTACCTGGTTCCCACAACTACCTATATCCTTGCACACCATCCATTCATATATCATCACTCGATCATGTCATAGCACTCGGTCATAGGCAATCACCCGCCGAAGCTCATCAACAACGGAGATTACTAGGTGACCAAGTCACCGTTATAAATTACTCCCGGAACTGGCCGCGCCATGGTACACCATTTGGTCATGTGCTATCACTCGATCACCGTATATCACTCGAGGATGCCCCATCGGTGACGGATTTCCATTTTTTTTGTTTTTTGTTTACTTCATTAATGCGGATTTCCATTGATTGATACTTCATATATTAACGTATTTCCAGGACGCGGTAACTAGGTCACCCCCAGATACGGAAGTAGCACTAGACCGGTATACACTACGCTAGTTGTGGAGCGAAGATACTAGTGGACTAGTTCCTTCTCGTAACGGTTCGGTGTTAAGGCGATTGTCCTGGCAATATTATATCCAACAGCTTGCACCATTGCAACATATCTTCAACCACTTCCCGGTACGCCCAAAACCTTCACAACCATCAACTCAGGTGTCAGCAGAGCTTACAGAGAAAGTGAAGGAATATATTTCTGAACGTTCCGAGCGTTCTTTCCTCGCCCCAATCTATTCAGCGGTGTGAAACTATAGATTTAAAATGATGAGTGGAGCTCAAATATAAAGAGTGTTGCGAACCTACCTTACTTTTCTCATTGCCACTGCCCGTTCCAATCTTAGCTATCTTCGACACTATTGGGTGCTAGGCTATAACTTCGAACAGTCAACAGGGCTCAAATAGAGTGTAATGAGGTAGAAATACCCGAAGATTCCGGACCTCCCTTTCTCACAACAGTGCTACTGCAGCGTAGTAGCCACTGCCGGGTCAGATCTTGGAGGTTGAACCATCAATTTTCGACGGCTTGCGGAACTCAGCCGTAGAGTTTTCGAAAGCCCAATGATTTACCTGATTCGGATGCAGGTGGGAACTGGTGTTGGCTTGCAAGATACGTCGGGACTATGGTATCGTGGGCGGCGCTGGGGTGCCTTGAACTCAGTGGCTACTTTCAATCTGAGGGCTCACTGTGCCTGGTGGATCCGGCCTCTATTCGATGGCTTCGGTGGATTGATTATCTGTAGCTTTCCTGGGTGGATTCACAGATTAGGTGAGTTCTAGGATTCGCGGACTTACTACATGTGCTAGTGGAACGGGTCTGGTATCTCTGTAAGTTCCGCGGGTTCGATAGATTCAGTGGATCAGTCGGGTTGCTGGACACCTTGTGTGTGGTTTTGGCGGGCTCGGCGGCCCCCCTGAGCTTGGTTGTTTCCCTCGATTTCAGGGATGTGTTGAATTGAGTTGACTCGCTGGATTCATCGCCTCGCTGGTTTTGTGAGTGAGATGGTAGATTTGCTGGTTTCTAGTATTGATGATGATGGTTCCGGTCAAGGAGTGGGACCTCTACCCTGGCGGGGTTGTGAGGTGGGGATGAGGAGGCTCAAACAAGGTTTAGAATAGTTGCAGGAAGGAACCAGATACAAGCTTCGCTAAGCGAGATCGGTTATCTGAATCTAGGCTTGGCGTGATCGTGATCTTTATGCCTTAAGCTTATATAGCTAACTCTCGTGCCCCCCATCCACATCACAGGTCGTTTAATTATAACAGACGATTACTACTGTCAATTAACACTCGCTGTCTGTTATGTCTAAGATGAAAGCTCGTTTCCTGGGCAACAAGGGGTTTTCTAAGCTGAGATTGTTGACTGGTGCGGGGTAGAGTCGATTCATACAGCGATTACAACACCTGTGGGTGATTGCGAGATACATGAAAGCAATCATGATTAGATTTTTATAATGGTATTGTCCTCCTATGCTAACTCCTGTGAAGTTGGACGACACGATCACCCACTAAACCCTTCTTTCTAGGCTCCGCCATGAAAATCCAAGGGAGGTTTTGCCACCGGTATCTAGTCCAATAGGTTCGAAAATCAAATAGGTAGATAAAGCGATATGAATATGGGATTGAAACGACGACTAAAGTGTGTTATTTTTGATTGAGAGCCCAGGTTATAAATGACAATAACATTCTGCATATAGTCGGGAATTCAGGTATCAATCATGCCTTTGAGAGTCCCAGTATTATTAGAATAGGGTGGTATATGGGTCGGAAGCTTTGAGTCGTCATTCCATGCGTAAGACAGGCAGCAGCGACTAAGAAAGGGAGTGTCTTTGTCTTTTGCAAAGACATAATCGTTCCAATCCCTCCAAATACAAAGAATCCTATGGGGGGCTTGTCTGGCGTTCTGATACCTGATATGTACTGATCACGCATTCTCAGATAAGATATTTTATATTTCTTGTAGCTGCAGGACAAGCGTCCAAGTAATGGTCCAGTGGTCACTTTGAGCTAATCCCAACGAATTAGCCTACTCTAGGCACCACTGCAGCACCCAGCGCTAGTGTCTACTACTCAATCACTCTGGTATCAAACTGTGATCAGTTTTCCTTGGCTTTTATATTTATGATTATACTTAATTCTCTAGTATTTGGCCTCTGTTCGTATACGCGGGACTCAACATACATGGGTGATTCCTACACCAATCCAAGGTTCAAGCGCTGTACCATGTACATAATTGCCCTCTCTCCTGGGTCCCTGCTTTTGGCGATAGGAATTCATTGATATATTTATAACATATGGAACCCGCTTAAGTTGAATATCTACATCAGAACTTTCTTCCGCCACATGCATCAACGCCACCAGTTCTTCAACTTGGTCATGCCTCGCTTATAAAATGCCTCCTTTGGAATACGGGGACGTTTGGTTAAACCAATCGCTGTTGTGGAGGTATTGCCTCCTATCTGCAGTTCATCCACTGCCTCTCCTTGTGCCCGGGTGGTGGTGGAGTCAGATTCTTCAGATCGTCCAGGGCTGGGCGGAGTAGGGCCAGGAACGGCTTCCTGCCTAGGCACGTCCGCTGAAATGCTCTGTGTCGGGTGTATTGTTTTGGTGGTTGTTTCGGCGGTTGTATTGGTGGAGATTGCGTTTGTTGTCGGTGGACGCAAAGGATTGTCTTCCTGGCTACGCTGTCCTTCAACAAACTTCCGGTGCCAATCCAGTAGGATTGTTACAATAGCCGTGTGGCCACCCCTCCGCTGCCAGCTGCATGGGTGTAGCCCCCTTCTTTGCCATTCCGTTCATATCCGCTCCACGTTCAAGCAACAACTTCGTGATCTCAGGAAAACCGCGCTGTGCTGCTATGTGCAAAGCTGAATGACCTTCATCGTCAGTAGCTGTCAGGTCTGCGCCTTTGTCGAGAAGCCGGAGCAGAAGGTTCTCTTGTCCGAAGTGCGCCGCATAAGACAAGGGTGTTTTATTATCGCCAGTTCTCGCCTCAATATCTGCACCCTTCTCTAGTAGCAAGTTCGCAATACTAATATTGCCACTTTGCGCTGCCTTGTGCAAGGGTGAGACATTGAATCCATCGGCCTCTCGAACGTCTGAGCCATTGTCGAGCAGGAAACGGACAATATCCTCTTGTCCGAGTCTGGCCGCAATATGCAGTGGTGTCTCGCCGGCGTTGCTATTCCTTCCTTGAACATTGGCACCCCTTTCCAAAAGCAGCTGTGTCACACGGAGGTGCCCCTGTGAAACGGCAAAATGCAGAGCAGAGTACGCAAAGTCCGCCACAGCATTGACATCGGCGCGGGCATCGAGTAATGACCGTACTGCCTGTTCCCTCCCCGCAGAGGCCGCAAATAAGAGTGCTGTGCACTCCCCCTCCCCTCTGACCTCCGTATCTGCACCCCTTTTCAGTAACATAACGACGGCCTTGTCGGCTCCACTTTCAGCCGCAGCCTGCAAGGCTGTGAATCCCTTTCCATCTACGAGTTCGAGGCTTGCGCCCTCGGAGAGTAGTAGTTGGATAATCTCCGTGTGGTCACCTCGGGAGGCAGCTGTGAGAGGCGTATTTTCGTTTTCCAGTACTGCGTCAACATTTGCTCCGTTGTCGAGCATCATCCGAACCAGATGGAGGTGGCCACCTGCAGCTCCCCCGATGAGGCCTGTACCATAGTTACCCGGTTAGTGTCTGAGCTACCAGGCACGGCCGTGGAGGAGGAACACCTTTATCCATGGGCGAGATCCCAGGTTTCGTAGGGTTTAGCACCACAGGCTGGGTATTCCCTAGCTGCATTGCATCTAACTCTGGTTTCGCCTGGATCGGAGGCTCGAAAGGCTCCGCATCACCAACAGTGTTGTCGGCCCGAATGTTATCATTCGAAATGCGCTCACTAATCTCTATAGTAGGCATCTCAGAGCTCTCTGTGACCATTGTGTCGCTGTAGCCTTGTATCGTAAGCTTTGCAGCTTCGGGCGCGGGGCCGGGGTCGTCGTCCCAGATGCTTTCGTTATCTGATTCTGGCTGGAGCAGCTGGTGCTGGCGAGCCTTCTCCGCCGTGGGCCTATCCTGTGGTTCTGGCATCATCAAACTAGTAATGAATTGGACGACTGTGGTACTGGCCTTGCTGAGCTTCGCTCCCGGGAACGGGATTTTGCCCTGCACGTATTCAATCAACCGCCGATGATCGAGAAACGGCGTCTCCTTGGTGATCATGGCGTGGACCAGGCAGCCAAGGGCCCAGATATCAACGGCATACGTATAATTCGAGGAGTCAGACCCCGAGTCCAGATATCCCCAGATCTCAGGCGCCATGTAGAGAGGACTGCCAGCAGTCGTCTGCAACAGCGTTCCGTCCACTAACTGCTTCGAGATCCCAAAGTCGCCGATTTTAACAACGAGTGGCATCCACGTGGAGATGAAAACATTTTCGGGCTTGAGGTCGCGGTGGCAGAAGCCATGCTGGTGCATGACGGACAGCCCATCGAGCAGCTGCCCCGTGATGGACTTGACATCGTTCTCCGAGAGGTCATCGTCCTTAATAAATGCCCCAAGGTCGCCGCATTCCATGTACTCCATCGCCAGAAAAAGGTCCTCGTTGTTCATGAACCACCCGAGAACTGGACAAAGTGGCGGGGGAACTAGACCAACGTTATAATACAGATTGAATATAGTAGTAGATACCTCGGAGGGACGTATATTACCTCGGACATCTTGATCATAGCCTCTATCTCTTGGAGTCTAACCGCCGACTTATGAATTTGCTTGACAGCGCGGAGCACTCCGGTGTTGACACATTTTTCCTTCCACACCGTGCCAGATGCACCCCCACCAAGCCTTTCCCCCCGCATCCATATTTCAGACCGTGGCTGTCCGGAGGAGGCTGAACCGCCGCCGGGGTATGTGTGTGTGACCTGGCCCGGGCTGAATTCTGTAGCGAATTTATGGGTATCGAATTTGCTGAATGTCAGTGTCATAGCCAAGATTCTTTATTTTTTGGCGGGGTTCTTATACTGAGGGCACTAGTTCATTGACCCTTCCTGGCTCTACGGGGAGGGGGGAGTGGGGGGGGGGGTGCGTTGGCGTTCGTACATAGCCACAGCGCCACACGCCTCATGCCACATATTTAACGAGGGAAACGACGGCTGTCACTTCCTGGACGTCAATAGATTGTCCCGAAGTATTTCTTTGACATGGAACTGATAAGTATAGCTTACCGCTCTAGATGATTGCCATCCACGACTGCTATTTAGCCTCGTGGGTACGGTTGCATAACGAAACTTCGTTGTGATAGGTTAGCTATATATAGTGACTAGTAGCCTGTAATTAACCTGTCATTCCCATGTCAAGTACTTTGAGAGCTTGGGACAATTCGCAGCATCCAGTGGCTGGGAAGTGTGGTGTCCATATATGTATGTAGCCGTGACCGCTGCAATATACTTGTAGTCGAGCTCTATTTGCCATAACCCTAGCCCTGGGAACAGAGAAATCTCAACAAAGCGCAACTGCAGGATTACCGCCAGTGGAGTTCGGTAGTCCCCTCGAATATTTGTCTTGACATGAAATAGTGTTAGCCGGTCGGAAATGAGTAGACGTTACGCACGGGCAGGTAGCCAGCACAGAAAACTAAAATGCACAAGTATAACCACCGAGTAAAAAAAAAACTCGACCTGTGGCATGGCAGAGATGTGACCACTTTTGACAGCCTTATAGAAATCGGGTAAAGAGATTAAGTATTTACATGAAGGTACAAGTAGCTGGAGATGTAACCTTGGCGTAATGTGTAGTTGAGTCTACGCTGCACCACACCCACAGTACATCTCCGCACCGCTTGTTTGTAGCTTGTGCCTTTCCCAGAACAACGGCCAGCATCACGTCACCTGCACGCGGCCGAGCAGTGAACGGCTCCTGCTCTCACCAATTATGTAATCATAAGGTATCACTCGCGCCAAGACCGGCCGTGCAAAGTAAATGTTCTTGATCTGGCTATTGTTACACTTACTAAGTCCCTCTTTCGTACTGTTTGGCGTAGTCATTTGGCACGATGCTGTGGTTGTACTGCGGAGTAACAACCAAACTCAGTCCATTAATTCATTCACTAACAAAATTAAAGAGCAAACATACCTTGAACCAAGAAGACCTCTGACCGTTCAACTAAATCTCAAACCAACTACAGAGTGACATGAGTTACACCTACGGCGACGTCAACCAATCAAAGTAACCCTTTTCCTTGGCCAATGCAGAGGAAAACCACCCCTAACCCTTGACAGGCGGCCAAATTTGAGTGCGACACACCACTTTGTGATTAGAAATGCAATCATCTGATTACCCTACCTTTTAATGAGAGGGGTATAAAGACTCGTGCCGCCCAGCAGTTGCGACCAGGAAGTCCCATCACCTTTACATCTACCGAGACGCACAGTTAGACGGACCCAACCAGAACCCCCCCCCCCCCCAACCGGAGACTAAAGTACCTTTGAAGGCTTGTTTTATGTGCTGAGATACCTTTTTATCCAAAAGGTGATACTAACTGGCTTGTAGATCTTTGGTGCTCGGGACAGACATTCGGATTTAGTTATTGTCCTCTATGGCGGATAGTAGACGGAAAATCGTGAAAGACCACTGGGGTAGCCGCACCAATTTCCAGGCTTCCTATGGATTACGTATGACGCCCGAGGATCTTGCGGAAGGGGATGCGATCCTGGATGCAATGCGGAGATACGACGCGGCTAATTTGGAGGAGAATGATGGTGATAATAAAGGTAGGTAAGCCATAGTGATGGGTACAACTGTTGACCTGACCTAGCAGAGTTTGCTAATTGAGTTTTGTTCACAGAGGCTGAAGGTCAATGGGTTAAGACGAATAGGGAGAGGTATGAAGCTGGAGGGCGTAGTGAACTCAAAGAGGCTGTTGCTGGGCAGATGGCGGAGGAGCAAAACTTTACGTCAACTGGAGATCCGGAGATGGATCTGATTATCGGGATGGGGTTGAGGGGTATGGAGGGTGATCCTGAATTCAGCCATACACCCAAGCCAGGAGAGGGTGCTTCGAGTAACCTGGGAGGGCCGGCGGTGGGAGCTGGGGCGACAAAGTCGAAGCGGCAACGGAAGAGGGAGAGACAGCGGGAGAATAAGAGGAAGCATAATCAGGAGAACGACGTTGGTAAAGGTGAGTGAGCTATCGCGACGGGTATGACTGATGACTTGACGTAGGAGCGCTTGTTAATTGAATTTTGTTTATAGAGACTGAAAGTGAATGGGTCAGAAATAACAGGGAAAGGTACGAAGCCAGAGGGCGTAGTTTATTGAAAGAGATGGCTGCTAAGCAGTGGGCGGAGGAGTATAACTTTACGCAAACCGGTGACCCGGAGATGGATATGATTATTGCGATGGGGTTGAGGGATATGAAAGAGGATCCTGAATTTAGCCATATGTTTGAATCGGAGGAACCTACTACGGGTATCCCGGGGGGGCCGGCGGTGGCAGCTGTAGCGGCCAAGTCAAAGCAGCAAAGGAAGGGGTAGAGACAGCGGGGGGTCGCCGGTGGTCCGCCAAGGAGCTGGAAGGGGAGAGCCGCCGTCTCGCCGAGCTTCTCCACCACACTTAACCCTCCATCTCGCCCGTCGGAATAGGCCCCCACGTTTGGAGCAAGGGAAGGAAGTGACCAGAGTCAGGAGGAAGGGTATGGTGACGGAAGGGCATGTCTCTTGGTTTATAAAGAATCCCTTGACCGCAGCTAGCAATATCATCAGACTTATATACATTTCCCCTTACTATTGTTAGAGTTATCTCCCCCGCTGTCATGCTTCATACTGATAAAATTGCCGAGCTTTGCCGTCACCTTCGTAAAGATCAATGCCTAAACTGCCACAGTTAAAGTGTGCGTGCGGACAAATGGGTTACGAACGCGCCTAGGTCGTCGACTCCCGACCCCTAAATGCCATCGCCATACAAGAGACCATTTCCATTCCCGAGTACCCCCAATCTAGTGTCCCGAGCCGCCGGCAACGAGTTACTTATATGTCAGGACTAACATCAATCCCAGTTCCACCTAGTCCCCGTCTAAGAAGACCGCTCGAAAACGGCCTTCATCACCTCCCAAGGAATTTACCAGTAGAAGATCACGCCTTTCCGACTTAGGAGCGCACCCGCGACGAATCGACGCATGACCGACTCGGTGCTGGCCCCGGCACGCGGCATTCATGGAGGACTGCATCATCTGGCCGAGACCCACGACCTACTCAGCCTCGGCAGGAAGTGACACTCATAAGTCACTAATGTCAAACTGCCACCGCGTCTTCAAATGCCTAAGCCCAGCGAGCCTTTTCTCCAGCCTCAGTAAGTGTCGGCTCGACGTCCGCACTTCGGCTGAGGGCCTCATGAAGAAAAAGGCCCCAGAATGGATGCCTGATCTCTCCGCTCCCGCTCTTACCGCGTTCCGCGCCACCAAAGTACCGGTCTTCACTGAAGGGGTGACCCTCGCCGCGTGCGGCCCCGCGAACCAACGCAACTCTTCACGAACGCCTCCACGAGAGCCTACGGCGGCACAATCAAGCAAGCAGGCAAACCTTTCACTTTCTTCTCCGGCAGCTTTGGCACGGCCCAACGCGGATGGGCAGCCACTTTCCGAGAACTCTATGCTTGCCTCGCCGCGCACGAGAGGGTCTTGTATCTCTTGCGATGTCGTTCGCGAGTCACTAGGCCTTGGAGTCACTTCGAATCACCCTCGCCGACTCCGCACGGCGGGTGCACCGGCGCGAGAAGCTGGACCCTTTCCCCCTTTCGCGTCCGGTACAAGGGAGATAAAGAGATGGGACTCGTCGAACGACAAATGCATTGGCATCCACGTCACAATTCTGGATGCTGATCTATTTCCCGCCTTTGCGCAGGCTGAACCTGGCAGCGCAGCTCGCCGTGTCATTTGATGCCCTGCCCTGTAAGGAGGGATAAGACAAGTGTCCTGGGGGCCCGGAGCAAACGTGGTCCCCGAGCTTATGGCGCCTACAGAACGCGCTATTGTTGGTGAGGTGGGGTTGGTGTTAGAGGTAGTTGGTTTGTAATCTGACTGGAGGAGGGGTAGATTGTATGAGACTTTGTTACTTGACTACAGGACTAGAGACAGGTCCTATATGGTAATAAGTGAAACTTACTGTTTCCTCATGGTGGTGTTATACGCTAGAGAATATGCGTAGGGTCAACGGCCGCCTCCAGGGCACACATTACGATAGTTGGTAAGGGCCCCGGCCCACAGTGTCTGCAACGGTCAGGTCTGGATCATAAATATCTGTGCATGCCTTGGCATTGTCTTCTAACTAGACGGACTACATGGTGGTGGTCCGTAGTTTAGCCAGGACTATAGATATGATGCCGGATTATAGATATCCAGATGGTCATGGGTGATCACTTGGCCTAGGCCACAATATAGAATTGTATGCTTGAAAACCGTCGACCGCAGATAACTATAGATATCAATGCGAGACTGCAGATATCTATCCAAGACGGTGGATGCCTACCCAGGACCATAGATGTCTATGCCAAACTGCAACCCTATAATCTAGGCTATAGTCTGTAGTTCTCGCCCCATAGCTGGTAGTCGGTCTGTATTGCCTTGTCAAGACCAGCTACACCCTGTAGTCGGTCCGGTCATCATCTCTTGGCTCCACGGCCTTTCCTCCTACAAATTGTTCGCACTGATGAGTCTTTAAAGACTCCCGCATTACAGACGTCATACTAATCACCAAAGCCTGGAAAGGGTCTGGGACGTGCCGGGCCACCCTACTCCATCAACAGATCAAATCACAAGTATGCGACTAACCCGGGTGTGCGACTATTCTATCACGAGCAATATCTAATATGTTGCTAGGCCGAATTGCAAGGGGGCACTTGAACCCGCTCTAGTAACTGTGATATGAACAATTCGAGAAATTGAAATATTGTTGCAAATTGTGATGCATGCATAGACTTTCAAAACCTGGTGCACTTTATAATGTGTGTTGATTAGTCAAAAATTATATCATCACTAGTCACTTAATTCCCTAAATGATTCTACAATAAAGGCTATATAATAATACTTTGGCAGCAGTTGGACTCGAATCATGTTAATAGTCATAAGATAGTATAGTTGCGTCATAGTACTTGATAGTAGCATTGACAAGTGGGAGCGCCCCAAGAAAAACAGGAACAGAGCTAAAAGCTTACATGTGGGTAATCAAATTATACCAAGACCTCGGATCATCGTTGTGCGGCAGCGAACTCACAGAAAGCATCCAACCATAGAATCAAAAAATAACCCTGAGACATCTCGGCTAGTAAGGGAACGTGCTTTCGCTATAACTAGGATCATTATTATCCCTCTTCCAGTGCTCATATCCCATATAAAAGTTCTCGAACTTCCTCCGCGTCATCATTTGCAAAACCTCAGTCTTCTCCATGGGACTTTCAGGGTGCATCCCACCCCCCAGGGAGTCCTCAAACAGAGGCTGTAGAATATATAGACAGAAATGGGAAAGAGCTTCGACTTGCTGGGGCAAGATAGGCTTGAGATCCTCACGAACAACGATGACACTTCCGGCTACGCTTTGCATGGGTGCCCATCCCCACTGACTACTGTCGGGGTCAGCAACCAGCTGCAGGGACGTCGCGGCCTGATTTGTTGCGTTGTATTTCTCCCGACTTGTATTCTTCCGTGATGTTTCACCCGGCGGACACCTGCTGATCCTTATGGGGAGCTCCAGGCGTTTTGATATGCTTGATACTGGCGCTCTGAATACAGGGTGGTCTGCGGGGAGCTGGATAGGTTCAAACTTCGGTCTTCCACCGATATCCTGGTCGCTATGACAGTTGATTCTGACACCAGGAAAGCTTTCTTTGGGCCGAGATTTTCTCCCGGGCACCCTGATCACATTCTCGCGCGAGATGTGATGAGAACAAAAGAAATCGATGACATCCCGGAAATCAACCATATCGATGTTTAAGTGACGGCGGCCAAAACCGTAGTCGGTCAGCTTGGTTACCAGCACGGGCCCACGCCATTCATCAACAGGGGTGCCTAAGACGGCGGCGATACTTTGGTTCGACTTGGGCAGATCGATAAAGTTTCCATGGGGGCGGTAGTAGTGGGCATCAAGACGATCCTCGAGATGTGAACGGAGCTTATTCCTGCTAACAAATATGGCCGCGTGAGCGCTAGCACCGTACTTTTCGACGTCCGCCCTCTCATTCTCAAAATCACAATTTTCGTCTACAGCCCGCTTAGTTGGGACCCAAACAAATCGGGGGTTCTTCGAGTCATCGGGGAAAAGGATTCCAAGTGTAAAGCTTCCCCTCTCTGGTGGTCTGTAGAACATTTTGAATTTGGCACAGAGGATTTTGTGGACCGGCCAGTCGGCTTTCAGGCAATCTTTCGAGCAGTAGGCGCTACAGCTGCAGCCCGTGCAGCGCTGAAATGTCTTGGTTTTGCACATCGTGCACTGGTGCTCTGATTGTGTGGATTCCATTGTCGGGAGAACTATCAGGTTTGCTTTGTAGTACTGGTATGGCGGCGCGTACTATACCGTTAGCAACTGGTACTAAGGACGGTATATAGGTCGGGCTCACAAGATGGTCAATGTGTTTCCAACCAATTCTTGGTGGATATTCTTGTGCTCGCGGATAGATCCGGGGCGGTAAGGGTGGGGGGGGTGGTGTTGGAGGAGCCCGAGGGGGTGGGAGGGGGTGAAAGAGGGGCCTGGGCCCTGACGTTGTGGCCAAGCCTCGACCACCATATAGATTGTGCATAGATTAGATAACAGATAAGCCTCCCGATCTTTCCAAAGCTTAACCCAACGCCCCCACCGCGTTCGCAGTCAATAACGATACGAATAAGGACAATTCTAGTTAGGCCTGACAGGGCCATGATGATATAGAGTATATATATTGATGACGATAGAATAAGTGAAAAGAGACAGAGGCTACTACGGGTAGGCATGTCATGGACCCCTGTACGTATGTACAATTGACTTGGATCTACGCCTTCCGTGCTCCACAACAGGTGTTCCAGATTATTCTTCTCTGGTGGGGGACTCACATTCCGACTGTGCTCGCATCTTGTTAGGATATGTCCCACGTCTTGTTCCCCGTCGCCGCATTCGCACTCTTGATTTTCTCGTTTTCTGGTTCGGTGTGGGGTTTGATGCAGGCTGTGTGGCCCGTGCGCAGCCTCGATATTATTCTGCCTTTCTATCGTCGTCTATCTAGATTTTTCTTGTCTAAGTAGTAACATAAACTTGCCGTTAGATGTTGGGTGGCCTGCGATGGATATTATGCGAGATAGAACAAGATTTGCTGTGCTCTGCAGATAGTAATATAATATTCTAATTAATCCTAAGCGTTGGCACGATGCCAGGTAGACTCCTATAGTATTACAAACGTTAGCTAGTTCTACTACAAATTCGGGTCGCTATTAATTAGTGATTCGCGTTATGTCGTCAAGCTGTAATAGCAGTCAATCTCTGGGGCGCGCAGCAAGTATCGATATCAAGTGTCATGTCATTTGTGTGGTCGTAGTCCTTAACCCGTATGTGTGTGAGGCCCGGAAGTGCGCGATCGCGCTAAAGTTCAACCACCTGGAATAAGAAATGTGTGGTTTAAGCGCCTGCAAGGTTTAATTAACCGCCTACGTTAATTAAATAAACGCTTTACGGTCTAAACAGACTCCGCCTTGTTCGCTCAAACCCCAGTAGGCGCAGCAGCAAACAATCATAACCAGTGATTAAATTAAATCAGAGTTTGTGGGTTTACCGTTTAACTAAACCACACTTTTGTACCACGGGGACTTAATTACAATCTTCGTTGGTGTCCGAGGATCGAGCTGAAGTAAGTACGTTGGTCAATTTTGATGAGCAGCCGATTGGGTGATCAACATCGGCTACATCCAAAAGGGGCAAATGATGGTCCTCAGTACAACGGAGGTTTTGCAGCGTCCGGCACCGTTACCGATGTTCTGCACTGTGAGTGTAGAGCTATTTGAGATTTAACCAACAGCTAGCTAGTGTCTGATTCCAAACGATTAGTCCTGGTGGTCGATCTTTAGTGTAGTTAGCGCAAAACTCTCTTGTCCGTGAAGTCACCCATATGCTCGTGGGTTCCAGAAACGACCGCTATTGCATATAGATGTGAGTCTTGTTTTAGGCGTTTGATACCGAGCATATGATATGATAAGCGGAGTACCACCATAGGCACTCCCTCCGGACAGGGGGGGGGGCCGGGGGCAGTCGGTACTACAAAATGACTAGGGGGGGGCTCCTGGTCCATAATCAGATGCGAAAGCGCAAAACCTCATTATTATTCTGTTTCTTTGTGCATAGGTACCGCAGCCTACTCATATATGGTGCTTCAGTTTCCGGTTACCTGATTGGTATAGGTCTCACATTCCGTAAACTAGATAAGTAGGATATAGAGCTAGGCCTCTAATACTTTGTTGCATGTCAGAGAATACGGCTGAGATAGATTCATACTGAGCTGATAGCCATCTCCAAAGCTAGACATACGGATCATCAATATGTAATGAATGGGGGATCACATAATCCCACTGGCCTACGTTGAGTACGTTTTTACGTTTTGTTGAGGGGTTCATTTCTGAATGAACATATTCCCGTGTGGGGATGGGACCGCCGGCGCGGCCTCTGTTGCGGGATTATCAATGGGGGCTGGACCACTGCAGGCTCACCAGCGAAAAAAAAAGTTGCGCTGATCCAGAAGTGGGTGCGGGGAAGCCGATACCCCTGCTGTCTCACAAAGGATCCTTCCAGATCATAATACGATACTCGGGATTGACGTCACACATCTGACTGGCATCAAAGCTGCACACATGTATGAAGTATCAATCAATCAGACTGGCATCAAAGAGATAACCCTAACCCATCGTATTATCCATATGCCTCAACCCTGACGCATGCAGTGTGGATAGGCTTTGGGTTTTTATATGGGTAATTGGTTGATGGCCATCAATCAAGTTATCGGAGAAAGACTCCGGAGTCTTGAACCTACGTGTGAAATGCCATTCGTTCTGCCCCTCCCCCCAAGCTAGGTAAAGAGAACTATAAAGCCCGCTCAAGGTCGCGGCAGACCGAACAATATCCCTCCCTCCCATATCCATACACTATACAAGTCTCCCCGGCCCTCACTCAGCAAAAACCTTGTGCACAAACCCCTATTCACCTATCTCCTCTAAATCCTACATATAGCGCCACCCCCCCACCCACCCAAATCCAACAAACATGGCAACCGGTGGAGAGGCCCTCCCCACACCGGACAACCTTGGGGCCTCTAAACACAAAACCGCGGAAGCTGCCAATGACGCTGCCAGGGCGGCGGCAAAGCTGTGGCTCGCCAAATACGTCAGGGATGAAGGACGTGTCGAAGTAGAGAAGGTATTGGATACGAAGTTCAACACCCTCTATTCCGAAAACACTGCTTGTGACGGTACCGAGGTGGGAGGATGTCCAAAACACACAGTCATGATTGTTGGGGAGTTCCATTTGCCGGATGACAGAAAACCTTTCAATCTTAAGGTCACCTTCGATGTTGACATCAAGCCGGCAGTGAAGCCAAAAGGCAACAACCCGAAGGACAAAGAGGACCACAAGCAGGCTCCGCATATTGGCTGGGAGATGGAAGTAACTGGTGAGAAGACGGAACGCGTACAGCCCAAGCCGCCCAAAGGGAACAAGACCGCGGACTGGAAGAGGTTGGCAAATGATGCCGACGGTCATTGTTATGTTGAGGACGGTCTTCTCGGAGCTAGGAGGCCGCCGCCTCACGATAGGAAGATTGTGGAGGCTGGAAAGGTCGTGGAGGGGTTTGTGAAGGAGGGCGGACCTCTGGGTCAGGGTCTTGGATCCGGCGTAACCCTCACAGCATTTTACAAGATCAAGGGCCCGTGCGTGATGTATGATAATCTTGGTCATTGAGGACCGCATATTCTTTTTTATATTATTCCCTTCTTATGAATCTAAAGTTTGGAGAGCACAAACGAAATTGAGAGAGCGCGGGGGAAGACATGTAGGGGTTATACCCACTATAGGAGACAATTGAAAAATAGCACCAAGGGTAAGCGCCCATGTACTCTACTTGCGGTGAAATCAAGTATTGTCTCTCCCGCACGGTAGCAACTGACCTCACCATAATAGATCAAGTGGGGTACAATTGATTATTTTTGGGCTGTGGCTTGGCTTTAATACACTCGGACTGAGCTAGTGATTGTGATTTTGTACTATAGGGTCTCAGGCCTGGTGGGGTTGAATGGCTTCCAGTGTAGTAATAGGAATTGGGACGATACTTAATTTCACCCCAGTATGAAGTATAGATAAACAAATAAATGGGCACTCAAATGCATGGTTAATAGCCCTAACCCTGATTCTGTTTTTTTGTCGTTTATCCCCTTGTGGGAGAAAGGACCAGTGTTTTTGTGAGCCAACCTGAATTTACATATAAGTCTACAAATGCTTACTGGTGTTGTGTTTCTGGCCTCACTATCCTTAACCAGCCGGGCTTCCCATAGGGTACTCAGACAATAATTATAACATCGGGGGTGTGTGTGGGTGAGATCGGCGATCCGGAGATCATGCAAGTGCAGGTGCTTCCGGTACACCCATGTGAAGCGATCGTACTGTATATACCTACATGTATGCAATCGCGGCCTGATTAGAAACGTTTGCGAGGATCGAGAAGCAGGTTCAGCTGAAGTGGTTCAACTCTGATATGCAAGGCGCCGATCTTTATGTTAGCGATTGGTTATATGGTTCCCACTAAGTCTTTTGGCTGCTAGAGTTGGACAGAAAGTCGGGCACTTTGACAAAACTTTCTGCACGGCCTATTGGTTAACGAAAACAAGGAGCTCTGATCGTCTCTCGTCGTACCTGAGGACTAGCAATGGCCAGCTCGCGACTGCAAGTTGATCCAGTAATAGGGAATAGTGATAGAGTCTATAGATCTAGGGAACAGCTACAGTATAGGGAACAGCGGTAAAGTATAGGAACAGCGGGGGGATTAGCCTGTTCGGTCCTAGTTCGGTTACCTAGCTGCTCAGATTTGATAGAAAGTGGCGCTAACCACCTCTGTCTAAATATTAAGCTCTTGGCATTAATCCCTGCCAGACCAATCAAATCTCGTAGATTCTGTCTCACACATGTCTCACTATTATACTTTCTCTCATTAGCGCGCCTACATAGGAAGTGGCGCTAACCGCCTCTGTGTCTAAATATTAAGCTCTTGGCGGTGGTTATACAGATATAATCCCGGGATGATCGACACAGATGGAGAATCTCTCTCGTGCACTAACCTAGCGTAGTGGAGCAGCCAATAGAAAATATTATAGCGGCACCCACGAGCGAGAAGAGAGGGAAGGTACAAGGGATACAGGGCATCTATTATTTATTTATACTTGATACTGGCATGCAACCCGTAGGTCATGGCAGCGATACGGGACACCTGAATACTGGAACGACATGTATTATAGAAACGAGACCGTCCTTGTAAATCTCAAGAAAGAGGCGCGATGAACAGGATGCAGAGAATCGTGTCAAAAGAAAAAGAAAGAGCGGCAAGAACTGGGAAGCAAGAAAGAAAAAGAAAAGAAGTCTATAGTACGTCAGTTATTGATAGAAGGGCATGAGAAGGAGAAGTTAAAGGAGGGAAAATCAAAGGGTGGCAGAATTGAAAGAGGCAGAACGAGCTCGCAAGTTGAAAGATAAAAAAGCGGAATTTGGAAGAGCGAGCAATACGGCAATCAACGAGAGGGCGAAGATTATTACTGAACTCATGAACTAGTCTTATGAGCGGGTGAATAGTTGTATGTCGTCAGGGGAATCTCTCTCTTACAGCAGTGTCGGAGAGTGAGAAACGTCATCCAATTCCATAAATATATCCATTTTTTAGTCCAGTCCTTGAAAACCAGCGGCAAAGCGCGGCAAACAAAAGAGTTCCAGCTGCGGAGAGTGAGAAAATAATTCACTTCCGCACATGTATCGTACTGCGGGATCTAGTCCTACAATGCGGCAACAAATTGGCCATGGTGAATGCTCCAAGAGCAGCGGGCTCGACAGGCCCAAGAGTTCAAACCCCAGTAGGAATGGGTTGGACATGTTATTAACACCAGCAGCACGTCCGCGATGGTCAAGACTAGCAGCAACGGACTGTGAATAGTCTAGTAAAGAAAAGGTTGTGAAGACTCCCCCAAAGGGTTGTGAAGACTCCACCCTGCCCAGGCTATATCAGCGAGAGGTGTTCGAAACTAACTCACCAGCCACGTCAAGCTCGCACTCTCCATCGGCTCAGTCTCTCCATCGGCCCAGAGAATGCTGTACCTCTTCTATTCTGTGGAATAAATTTAATGTTACGAGCAAATTAGGTATGGTATAGCAAATAGAGTGATGAATGAATCGTTTGAAAACCTTACTAAAACCTCTCGCAACTCTAGAATAAGAAATGTATTAGGAACCGCTGTTTTGGTGCCGTTAGGTAAGGATAGACGACTTATATATAGTAGAATATATATCAGGTTGGGAAAAGAGTTTCCGCAAAGTCTTCCACGCGTCATATTGAACCTATAAGCCTGGAGATTTGTGCGACTACATCAGCCATCTGTCACCATTTTCCATCTACGATTGGTCACCGAAAATAATATAAATAAAACAAAACTTCTAAATTACCTTGGTCGAATGCATGTATGAAGTATAAATAAATAAATAAATTACCTTGGCCCAGGTTAGGGTTAGGTGAACGCCGGAGATACTTTATGGGATCATAGGTCTTGGCACGAGTGAGACTCTATGATTATTATGCGGGCCGGCGGGGATGATAGGGGGACGATATCACAACATACTCACCCTTTACAGGCGTAGAGGGAACAAGGTAGACTGTAGGCAGTAACATAGCAGATCATCCCCCGTAGGTTAGAAGTCATTATTGTGTAACCTGGTGGAACTGGGTTACGGTCAAGGGAAGTCTTTGATAAGAGGACGGTTGGTCTGTCTCGCGGATGGCCTAGAGTACGAGCCAAGTAGTGGAAGTGATACGCCAAACCCGCACTCCCGAACATGGTATCATACTAGCAGTTACAAAACAATCGAGGTTGAACACCCCCCCCCCCTGGTTTAACTCATTCATCAGAGTATATTAGCCACACCCACACTTTTAAACCTAGAGTTTAAATTTTGAGCTCTTGGCGGGCAGTCCACACCAGAAGCAGGCCGTCGCCAGGGACTAAGTAGTTAGACTCAGATGTTGTTGGCTAATACGCTCTATGACATACAACCGATCGCGATACGATGTTGATTCTATTATGTTTATATGATCATCCGGAGTTATTGGGGAGATTCTTGGTTGTCCCGCCATAAGTGTCTAGGTCCTATTCTTATAATATTTGAGGATATAAAGCCCTACTATTCTGCCTCCCCTAGCCATGAAAGCCATTTCGCGCTGAAAAACTACGTGTACCGATGAGGTATAAGCAGCGTGACAAGCTAGCGAGTTTAATTTAATTTATTTGCGACACACACAAACAGCGGGCTTACAAACTCGACCGAAAGAGATGAGGAGAGGCTCTTGGGATACATTTATTCTGTGTAAAGCAATAAGAAAACTGTGCTTAGAAGTGTAGAACGACAGATATTCACGGGTTCGTATCTGGGTGGTGTGTACCGGCCGCATCAATGGGGAAAGAAAGAAAAAGGAAATGTATAGATGATATAGGTAAAGAGAAGGTGCATCGTCCTTTAAGTTGTGTACGTGCGCCGTCACGCAAGAGATATATGATCCTCCAGGCCAGTACACCAGCCCAGCCTAGCACGGCTCAGAGCCGTCTCCACCCGCCCCCCCTGTATATCTCCCAAACCCCCTTCTCACCCCTCCCCGCCTAGTCGCACTCTCCGAACCTCTGCCACTCCCACTGCGTTTGCCCGCCTCTTCCTCCGCGCCGTCTCCTACTCTCACAGTCTGCAAACGCCCACCCCGCCCCCGCCCCCGCCCCCGCCCCCGCCCTGCCGCCGCCCCCGGGTTCCTACGGTCTATATATTCCTGCAGGCATAAGACCTCTCCAAATACTTCTACTTTGGCTGGCACGCGCGCCTGCGGTACGAACGTCAGCAGCGCCACCTTCGGTGAAAACATGCGCGGCTTCTCCATGAGCATGTCACAGAGCGCGGGGCTACTTTGTAACAGTTCCGTGTAGAGATCGTCGCTGTTGGTTTTGAAAGGCGGGTATAGGATCTTGAGTATGTTCTCGTGGGGCTTGGTCTCCGGGGTTGGGGTTGGTGCACTGCGGACGGTGGTTTGCCGCGGCTTTGCCTGTCCCCCGCTCGGCTGGCCTCTACGGCCAAGAAAATCGGCGACGTCCGAGGGGCTTGTGTGCGCGGCGTCGTGCCCGCCCTCACGGTCGGGGAAGATGCCCACCCACGTGTCTTTCAGGATGCCGACTGCGCCCTATAAACCGTGATGAAGATGGCCGTATTAGTAGAGAAAGAAACGGGCTGCATATAAATACAATACGATTAGGGTGCATACCAACGCCACATCCTCCAGCTGGCCGCCGCCCACAGCCCTCCGCATCCCGGCCACCAACGACGTCTCGCACCGCCGCTCGGCGGCTGCATCAAGTATCTCCTTAACCAGATGCCTCTCGTGTATCATGCCCGGGTCACGCTCGAGAAACTCTGGCCATCTCTTCCCCCGGAGGGCCTTGTGGTAAGTACTCCGTAGCATGTCCCGCGAGACGATATATACCTGCTGGTCTGGCAGGCCTTCCTTCCCCAGCCCCTCACTCACCTGCCGCTGGGTCTCCCCGACGAATTCATCGCGAAGTTTGGCATACAGCTTCAGGTTGTCTGTGATCTTTGCATGCTCTTCGTCGTACTCCTTCATCGTATTGAGGATATGCATGTCCGCCTTGGACCGCACGATGAACAGCGGGACCCCGAACCGCGCGCAGTCCGCGACGATGCGCAGATCGATCTCCCCGAAACGGTCGCCGATCGCCAGCACGATCAGGTCAAAAACGTACAGCCCCTGCCGGATGAAGTAGTCCTTGTTGGGGATGCGCTGCGTGCCCGCGCCCGGCACGTCATACCACACCATCCACTTGCGCGGCGCCTCTTTCCCCGGGTCAGGATACCGCCCGATCTCGAGCGTCGTCTCGTTTGTGCCGGTCCGCGCTGCCCCAGTGTCGTCTTTGCGTAAGTTGAGGAAGGCGTTGATGATTGACGACTTGCCGCTGCCGGCCTGGCCGACGACGGCGAAGTGGAAGTTGCTGGTGTTGTACTGCGTTCTGACCATTGCCAAATCAAACTCTTGCCTTGTGGGCCATCGTAGTGGTCCGCCGAACCCTTTCTGATCTGCGAGCAGCGCAGCTTGTCCCCTCTTCTGCTTCTCTTGCTGCGACCTCTCTTGTGCCTCAAGTATCCGCCTCCTCCCCTCGAGCTCTCGTTTCTCCTCCGCAAACTTGGACCGGGCCTGCTCCTCCTCCTCCTGCCTTTTGCGGTTCCTCTCCTCTTCCGCCTTCATGGCCTCCTTCCTAGCTTCCTTTCTAGCCTCCTTCCTGGCCTCCTCCCGCTCTTTTGCAGCCCGCTTCTCCTGCTCCTCCCGCACTTTTGCAGCCCGCTCCTCCCACTCCTCCCACCCTTTTTCAGCCCGCCCCCCCCGCCCTTCCCGCTCTTTTTCAGCCCGCTCCTTCCGCTCCTCCCGCTCTTTCTCAGCCCGCTCCTCCCGCTCCTCCCGCTCCTCCCTCTCCGTCCGCTCCCGTGCCTCTCGCATGGTCTCGTTCTCCTTGGTGGGGCCCCAGAATAAGATCGTGATGAACACGACCGAGAGGATGACGATGGCCCCTATGGTGATGGGTTCCATTGAGCTGTGAAGAGGGGGTGGGGGGGTGGTGAGGGCGTCTATTACTTTGTCTAGCGCAGAAACTGACAGACCTATATTAGTACCTCCACTCGCAGCTACCGTAGACCCTTACCAGCAAAAGAACGGTGTATATCTCTCTATCAGTCGCCCCGATACCAGTATTTGAACAAAGCGAGGCCAGGAAGAAAGACGAAGAAGCTGTATTGTGTAGAGGAGACCTGAAAGCGGGGGGAAAATGCACCCCCGCGGCGCATTTTTCAGGCAGCCACCTAAGAACCGCCTGTTGAGTAATCTGCAGGCGGTTTAGGCGTCGTCGCACGGCGGCCTATTGCATCCTGAGACAGATCATTTCAGGATTTCAATGCGTTGCCAACACAGGATAAGCAGACCTGGTCTACGCCCTTCAGCCAATCGTGAAGGAGTTTTTGCGGTAGAGTAAGGTAGGTGTGCATTCCCGCCAAATCCTGAGGCTCCAAATCTTGGTGGTATGCAGACCCAGCTGTGTTTAAAAATGCTATGAAACTACTAATAGCGGGCGGAAACTTGCTATATTTAGACTCACCGAAAGCACTGGGAGGCCCCGAGGCAGCTCCATGCTTCGGACTGCAGTTTCAAGACCTAAAGGTTCTAGGACAAGAGGGCCTTTCTTCCCCGTTGCTTGCTACCTAACAGGCAATTTAAAGTATTCATTGGTAGAGGGTTAGTATATAACGGAAAGCAGCTTCTACCATATGCTATCCACACGAAAAGCAGGCTGTCGCCAAGAACTAAATAGTTAGACTCAGATGTTGTTGGCTAATACGCTCTATGATATACAATCGATACGATGTTGATTCTATTATGTTTATATGATCATCCGGAGAGTCTTGGTTGTCCCGCCATAAGTGCCTGGGTCTTGTTCTTGTGTTATTTTGAGGATATAAAGCCCTACTATTCTGCCTCCCCTAACCATGAAAGCCATTTCGCGCTGAAAAACTACATGTACCGATGAGGTATAAGCAGCGTGACAAGTGAAATTAATTTAATTTATTTGCGGCGCACACAAACAGCGGGCTTACAAACTCTACCGAAAGAGATGAGGAGAGGCTCTTGGAATATATTTATTCCTGGCCTCCTTCCTGGCATCCTCCCGCTCTTTTGCAGCCCGCTCCTCACTCCTCATCTACTCCTCGCTCCTCATCTACTCCTCCCTCCTCATCTACCCCTCCCTCCTCCTCTGCTCCTCCCACCTCCTCTGCTCCTCCCTCCACCTCTGCTCCTCCCTCCTCATCTGCTCCTCCCTCCTCATCAGCTCCTCCCTCCACATCTGCTCCTCCCTCTTCATCTTCTCCTCCCTCTTCATCAGCTCCTCCCTCCACATCTGCTCCTCCCTCCTCATCTGCTCCTCCCTCCTCATCAGCTCCTCCCTCCTCATCTGCTCATCCCTCCTCATCTGCTCCTCCATCCTCATCAGCTCCTCCCTCCTCATCTGCTCATCCCTCCTCATCTGCTCCTCCCTCGACATCTGCTCCTCCCTCCTCATCTGCTCCCGTGCCTTTTGGATGGTCCCGTTCTCCTTGGTGGGGCCCTCGAGTAAGATCGCGATGGACACGATCGAGAGGATGACTATGATGATGGGGATTATTGGAAGGGGGGGGGGGTGAGGGCGTCTATTACTTTGTCTAGCGCAGAACCTGACAGACCCATTAGCACTCCTCCACTCGCAGCTACCGTAGACCCTTACCAGAAAAAGAACGGTGTATATCTCTCTATCAGTCGCCCCGCTATCGGTGTTTGAGCAAAGCGAGGCCGGGGGGGGGGGGGCGGAGAAGTTGTACTGTGGTGTAGGGGAGACCTGAAAGTGGGGGGGAACAGCATTTATTTGTGATGCACCCCACCGCGGGGCAGTTTTCAGGCAGCCACCCAAGAACTACCTATTGAGTAATCTGCGGGCGGTTTGGGTGTCGTCGCACTGCCGACCTATGACGGCCTATTACATCCTGAGACAGCACCCTTTCAGGATTTCAATGCAGTGCAGAATGAGGAGTCAACACAGAGGTTTCTTATTGGCTAGGACTAAAAGCACTAGGAACCAAGGTAGAGACAACGGCCCCGAGGCAGCTCCATGCCTCAGACTGCAGTTTCAAGACCTAAAGGTTCTAGGAAGAGGGGACTTTCTTCGGCGTTGCTTGCTGGCTAACAGGTAATTTAGAGTACTCCTAGGTAGAGGGTTAGTATTTATATAATGGAAAGCAGCTTCTACCTGTGGCTGGGTACATTGGAGGGTCTACGTAGCTACTTATACAGAGCTCCACTACCGAAATCCGGCACTACCTCTGCCACGAAACAATAGAGCGAGTGGAATTAGGTGTTTGGTCAATCAGCAGAAGACCGCCTGCAATACGTAATTAGCTGTAAACTCATTCTTCATACCACCAGTAAACCAGTCCAGGCGCGAATTATGTACTAAATAGAGCGCCTAACCGAGCACCTCTGCAGGTAGGTTGCTGTGCAGGCAGCCAACAGGTAGCCTCAAACAAAGAAACGAGGCTTGATGTAGGCTGAATTAAAAATCTGAACCCCCCTCTGTTCAGATTCAGAATCTAGAATCTAAATTAGGGATTAAATGGCTGGATAGTTACAAAATATTGTTGCGTTGCCACCCGCGCCACAAACTGTGGCTGACGAGATGGATCAACACCTCCCGGGGTACCATTGATCTGACCAGATTCCCTTCTGAGGCAAACAATAGAAACTCAGCGGAGACAAAACCTATTTTACACCAGGCAAGAGGAAACACATCGGGGGTTGAAATTCCTGAAAATTATTGTATATCACTCGGCTTGAGAGGATCTTCCACAAGACTATATTAACAGAATGTGCATGGGTTTCCACCATAAACGCGGGCTAATTATTCGAAACGTAGGGGACAATAATTTTGACGGCGAGGCGCATGTACAGTACTGTTGTATATACTCATAGGTCTCATAATTTAGTTGAAACCCTACTACTCTAACAATTACCTTACCGGCCATATCCGGCGATATCTTACGAGAATTCTAAGCATGGAATATCACTCGGTGTTTCTTGAGCCTCATGTAAGTGTGGTGCCCCCGACCATAAAGGTGATAGCGAAAGCAATATATCAAAACCCCGTTTATATATATCTTCTAAAGGTTGTATAGACAGATTATGTTTGTCTGTTTTTGTTATGAAGTTACTAGTGTACGTAAAAAAACGCCAAGACTTGGTGAAGTGGGACAGTATTATATGTACCCATTTAACGTGTTTCACCGGGTAAGCAATCAACCATGACAACAGGACTTTAAAAATTTCGGATTTTGAGGCTGGAGCAAATCAAGTGTCCAAAAACACCCTTAAGATATCTTTTAATTATTTCAGATGAATTTGCTAAGGTTAAGTGATATCATAATACATAATTTCTTCCCCTCCTTTTTGGTCTTTTGAAAGTACCCCCACCACACTATCCTAAGTATTATCACCCAAAAACAACAAAAAGTACTTCCAACATATTAGACTGAACTTTAGTCCTACCATCCTTCATCAACGGGGCCCGATTGCTTTCCCGGTGGCGATCGCTTTCCCGGTGAAACACGTTATACCCTCACCTGAGCGGAACAGCAGTTTCCAGCTGCAAGTCAATCAGTTCAATTTGATTATCTCAAAAACATCACGAGTGGCTAAACCTGTTCCAACTGAAATAGCGACATGTCACCTTTAAGAGAGGGCGCACCATAGCTGGGAGGTATTGACTATATAATTTATAGCTATATATGTAGGCGCCCGAGGGCTATGGTAAAAGGTTTCCTCCCACTCTCTGGAGACAGGGTATAATTTACCTCGTCAATAAAGAATTAATGACTAAATAGAAAGTTAACGTAGTGTTTATAAAAATACATAGTCCTCCCGAATCATGAATATGATTGGTCCCCACTGTAAAATATTTTCAAAGTGGGGAGCTCTGACCGTATATTTATAATTATCAACAGGACAGGATATGAAAAATATATGGGGCTAGGGTCTTTACCTACTCGTCTACCAGGGTAAGAACCAGAAAATGCGAAAGGATTATTTGTATGGCAGAACGTTGCCACTCAAATTATCCTTGACCTTGTCACTCGCATTTTCTGGTTCTTCTGCTTCATAACAACCAATCTATGGATTTTTGTGTCAACCGAACAGTCCTGGATTCCGCGAGTCTCAACAGCCCATGAGAAAGGGTTTATATCGCGGCAGTCAGGTCATATCTAATAAACGGGTTTGCCAAAGGATGTAAATGCTAAGATCTTATCTTATCTCGCTCATCAGATAACTGATATCCGATGGATCCTTCGCTTATGGAAACATTGGCCAAGACAAATCCTTTGTTCCTTCTCCCTTTGTTTCTTTTCTCCATCTTCGATCACTTCTCCATCGTCACTTCTCCATCCCCACCACACCTGTACCTACATACTATACTACATCATACCTACCTACTCTAGAGGACGACTGTCTCTCCGGTGCCATGGCTCATATGAATCCTTTCAACGTGGAACTCTGTTTCGTTTCTGATGTGAAACAAACAAATTGCCATCTTTGTTGAGGTCTTTGGCAAATATTTAAACTACCTTCCACCACCCCCCCCCCCCCAAACAACCTTCTCGCCCATACTTACTTCTCTTCCCGTATACGTGTATCTTCTACTTCTCCTTCTCCTCATCCTCACCCCCATCCTCCATGTCTCTTCTAACCACTGCCCCTGATCTCAACACCTTGACCACCGAGTATTTCGCTACTCGCCCCCCCTCGCAATGGGACTTCCAGTCCTACCTTACAGACATGAGGAGACTCCACCCAGCCCTCAAACTTGGTGAAGTCAACTCCCGCTTCTACACGGCTCTGAAGAAAATCGCTTACTCTGCAACTTCCTCGGCCCCGGCTACCTCAAAAGCGCTCTTACTTATGAATCAGGTGGAACAGAGGTCACATAGACGTGTATGTATATACCATCCCCCTGTGTGCTCCTGGGGGTCTGTTCGGGGTTTGGTTTCCCTGCGCTGTGATTGTGTTATGCAGCCCAGTGCTAGCAGCAGCCCAGTGCTAGCAGCAGCCCAGTGCTAGCAGCAGCCCAGTGCTAGCAGCAGCCCAGTGCTAGCAGCAGCCCAGTGCTAGCAGCAGCCCAGTGCTAGCAGCAGCCCAGTGCTAGCAGCAGCCCAGTGCTAGCAGCGGCCCAGTGCCAGCCCTTGCGGTCCAGCGCCATGACTTGTGTGTTACTGACGGGTGTGCTGTCCTAGGGTATAAAAGTGAATCGAGGACAACAAGAGTGTTTTGTTAATCATGGTAAAGTGATTATAGCCCAAGGGGGCACTATCATCGAAGACCAGCGGGTTGGCAGGAGCCAGCACATCACCGGGACCACCAGCGGAACCGTTAGGGAAACCGCCAGCGGGAGCATCTCGGCCGCGGGCGCGGGGCAAGGGCGACGTCTCGGGCCCATGCCGGGGCGCGCGTCTGCAACTACACTATACGAAGTCTCTGATGAAGGTGAGGAGGACCAGTACGAAGACGAGAATGAAGAGGGCGGGGGTGAGGGCGAGGGCGAGAGCGAGCAGGTGAAGGAGGAGGGCTGGGAAGAGAATGGTGTCCCTAGTGGCAAGCATGATGGCCTAGATACCCGCGATACCGACGCCGGCCCGACGGCCGCTCCCGCCGAGTCAGCCCCGTCGAGTACTAATCGACTCAACGCCTTCCTCAACTCTTTCTCTACAATGCGGGGAGCCGATAAGCGAACCTTTACGTGCTCTGGGCGCGTCCTCGAGGACCTAATACATGCAGGCGTCACCGCCGATCCGGACGCCGCCGGGGATGCCCTCGATTGGGTTATCGACCTGAAAGCCGACAACGTCCCCGGGTGGTTCTCACCATCTGAACTTGAAGAAATTCGCTCGTGGCTACCGCCGACTCCAGAGGTCGATCAATACTTTACGTATGCCCGTCACCGGTATGATAAGGTATTCCTTGGCCTAACCCCCCCCCCCCCCCCCAAAAGTCCACACTTACAGAACTTCAGAAATCCAGTATCATCGCCCTCCGCGAGACCTCTGAATCAAAGCCCACTCCCCCCGATACGCCATACGACCGCAAACGCACCTTCAATGCCACCTACGTCAACGCTGCCGTCACCTCCCTCCTCTCCACGATTGAACAGAGCGCTACCAACGAGTCCTTTGGCTCCCCGCAGAGTCACCGCGAGGGGTGGTATGTGTCAAAGATCTGGAGCATGGTCCTAGACCACTGTCTGGACGACCTGGACAACTTCACGGTGTCACGTACTGATATCGCGTCGAAGGTGGGGTGTCCGGGGCGGAGGTTTGATGCAATGTTCTTGGCGGGGGGTGTGGGGGTGGATGTGGCGGAGGTGGGGGCGGTGGAGATGGCAAGGTCAGGGGATGTGTCGGGCGTGGGAAAGAGGCAAGGAGATCAGGGAACGTTGAGGGAGCTTATGAAGGCGATGGTGCAGGCGCTGTGGAAAATGTCGAGGTGTGATGATGAGGCGGGAAGGAAGCTCCAGGTTGTCGGTGTGCAGCAAGTTGGTGAGTTTATCCCCCCTTGTCGTGCCCAATGCGGCGGCGGCTGACGGATGCATACAGGATTCCACATACGCATATCGGCCATGTGCGCCGTGAGCAGAGGCGTCTTTGTCCTGCGGCCGGGGACGTGGAGGGCGGTCCCAAATAAGCTGGAGAACTTTGAGACGGTGTTTGATGTGCTGCAGGCGGTCGTTGTGATGAAGGCGATTGTGAGGCACACGGTGGAGGTGTTGAGAGGGCATGCGAAGGCCAAGGCGAGCGGAAATTTTGAGCTTTAGACCTGCTCAGATGAGCGCTGGGCTTCCTTATCTCCATGTTAGGCCCTGGTGCGTTGTCTCTATATATGGAGCTCACGAGGGGCTAAATACGGAGCACGTACTATTACTTGGTCTCGTTATAATACTAAGTTTCGCGAGTCCAGTCCCATTTTATGATTTTTAAGTATTTTAGCCTTTGATGTATATTCTCTATCGCTACTAAGTTCTATTGTTTCCCTCAGAAGGAGATCTACGTCACCCTCCGGTACAAATAACTTGCCAAAAAAATATTTTCCCCTCCATTCTAAACAGCTAGCTCGCATTTATTGTGGAAATCCATGCACGCTCTGTTAATATGCATGTCTCGTGGAAGGTCACCAGCCTTCAAGAGTTGGCGTACTAAAGCTTCCGCTATAGACATTCGCTCCCCAGCTATCCGAGTGCCTCCAGGGCCTCGCGCTAGAGGATCCCAGCATGCACCACGCTAGTCCGTACCCTGGCGCTCCGTAATGTCGAGAAACAAACGATCCGGGAATGGGGCAAGGGGGAGATGGGAAAGAGGGTACTATCATTCACTAGGTATTGACGGACACTGGTTAAAGGACAGGGGCTTTTTGGCCAATAAGAACAGATTAAGTGGACCTGGCTACCCCTCTTTTGTGGGATCCATCAAAGTTCAGTATCCATCATCACCTCGTGAACGACAATAGATTGTAGTGGCTGAAGCCCGCTGTTTGTTTTTTGTGTGATGATGCACGGTGTGACATGTCATTTTGTATGTATTGTATGGTTCTAAGCGATAGTTCCCCTCTCTACAATCTAATAGAGCTAGAATAATTTTCCAGGCTTCAGTTGTCGCAGTAGGTGTCTAGTAGAGCTTCGGTATCTTCATGTGTCGTTCTTAGTCAAACACCCTACTCGTGCCCGACTAATCATATTACAGGAACTTTCAATAATCTACATATAACTAGTAAGTACAGCGAGAGGTAATAAGTGATGGAACGCACTGGGACTACAAATCAGGTACTGCCGTGTTCCATCATTTATTACCTGCCGCTGTACATAATAGGTGTAATCCAGTACATAAGATAATAGAGATAATAGATAATAGATAATAGACTTCCCGTAGAAAATTTAGAACCTAGATTTTCTGGCAAGGCTCACGAACAACCAATCATATTACTGCTTTCCAGTCTCTGAAGTTTAGAAACCTGAACCGACCCCTCCCCCCCTCTATTCAGATTCAGATTCTGGAATCTAAATTTTCACGGGAAGTCATCCAATAGATAATAAGATCTAGATAATAGATAATAGAATAGATACTGAATATTGATTTTCTCAGGAATGTTGGCAAGTAGCATTAAATATTTGATTTCCTATAAGAGGAGCAATAGATATGGGAAAAGTAAGAATTTACCTGCATAGCTCGCTAACAAAGCGAAACTGTCTTGGCACCCTTTTTCTGAGGTACCTAAGCTACCTGCCCGGTTCATTTATGTCTACCCAACCAGGGTCCCGTGAGATACTGGAGACCGTGTTTAAAACAGGCAAAATACTCAAGCTGTTGGAAACTGATGTTTATGACTGCATGATACTCCGGATGACATAAGCAGAAAATGCGGGTGTGTCTTTTTTTGGGGGGGATAGACTTGTTTCTGCCCTCTTCCTATGTTGGTGCTTAATAACGTTTATTACCGTGTTTCTTACTCCCAGTATCTTACCCTTGTATATTTGACGGACCCTAGTGGGGTAGTTATTAGGCTAGCTGTTGGTAAGAAATTGCTCCAAAGTAGAAATGATCTTTTAACGGAGGGTGACGAGCGTCAGTACCGCCATTACTATAAGCAGACCTGATTTACGCCCTTCAACCAATCGTGAAGGAGGTAATCCCCGGCCCGAGATAGCTAATCTTTCGAGTTTTTGCGGTAGTAGAGACTTTGCGCAAATGGAGCTAGCTCCATTTCCGGTAACCTGATTGATGCCGATCACATAACCTGCTAATCAGATAATCGAAATATACAGCGGTGGGGAAAATTATTGTAGAAACAGGGGCCTAAAAACAGGGTTTAGATGGCTGCCCCAGCCAATAGGACTCGCACCATACTTCTAGAGTACTACGGGTGTAGGGGTAAGTCTGTAGACACCTACTGCTGTTGCAACCACGACCGCTGTCTACAGTCTTACCCCTACACCCGTAGTACAATAATTTCCCCCATCGCTGTAGAGCTGCCTCTATTTGCGCAAAGTCCCTACTTTCGGTCAAGTTTAGGTGGACCCGTAGGAAGCCTTGCTGTCGTTCACGGGTACTGGGTGTTGACGGATTGCAGGAAAAACTTGGCTTGGCTTGTTCCGTCAACACCTAGTGTCCGTCAGCGCCCAGTGAACGATAGTACTACTACTATTCGTTTGCTGTGTCTTGGCCTCTTTAGCACGGTATTGTACCGCTGAGACCTCTAAGGGTTTTAATTTACAGTGACTGGTGTCGTCCATTAAGCCCATGCCCCCAATCATTAGGGAGGTTTTGCACTCTCCGACCAGATATAAGGTGTGCCTACAGGCTACAGGACCTATTCACAAATAAACGTATGTACTCGCGATCTCATAGCGCTTTTGAACACGACTAATATTGCATAAACCCAAAAAACCACATTTTTGTATGGCATGTAATATGAAGTTGCAAGGTTTTGCTATTTCGCACCTGACTATGCGCCAAGAGCTCCAAGAGTGAGTTGTCTGGTCCCTTTGTAGGTTTGTTTATGCACCAACTGGCGTTGCTTGAAGGGCCATATGCGTGACTTCATGCACTTTCACAGTGCAAAGAACTCGTTTTGCGCAAAGGACTCAGTGATTGGTGCCTATCCCACTTATCAGCAAACCACACAAATACGCAAGGGCCGGCTTGAAAATCTACTTAAGGAGGCTAAAACCTGACCCCGTCACGGTTGTCACCCCTCTTTCAGTGTGACAGCCCAATAAGTCGGTAACAAACGGCTACTCCCGCGGGGAATCCACACACCTGGCGATATGTGTGATAGCCAGGTCCCACCCTGATAAGCCATAACTCACTTTGAGAACTGATGTACCGCAAAGTCTGAGAAAACTCGTTGCGCTGCAGCAGGGTATTCTACACCAAAACCTGCATATTGGCGTTCAAAGACTGCCTCTGGTTGGCCTATCCCCCTGCTCTCTCGCAACGAGTTTTCTCAGATTCTACGGCACCAGTGTTAAGGGTAAGTGAGTAGAATGCGGTGGTGCGGTTTACACTTACCCTCTCGTGTGTTCAGTTTGGTTGGTGTATGCGGTAGAAAAAGAGGTTTGTGCGTTCTCTGAAACTCATATAATAATACCTAGTTGATATTCATACTCTACAACAAACCTACCTACTTCGGTAATCCCAATCATCTTATCAGTTATACCTTGAAGCTCAGAATCGGTAAAATTGGAGTATACACGCTTACCAGCAAAAGAACCAGAAAATGCAAGTAACGGAACCAGGGATTATTTGTCCTGCCCTGAGCAACTGCATTTTCTGGTTCTTATGCTGGTAAGCGTGTATATACAAAAAAACTCCGCATTTGGTAAGAGGGATTCAAGTTGACCAGTCATCTTCCTCGTCACACTCGGTTACTCAGATCTACCTTGGACGGATGGAATCGTAGCCTGGGCCTTGCACGCACCTAGTTGGGTATATCTGTTGCTCTTAATGGTTGATAACAACAAGAGAGCCAATCAAGAATAGATGTTAGCTGCTTGCTTAACCTAGTATTATCTCAAAAAGGCATGCTGCGAATCCGTCCAACCAAAATAAGCTATGTTGATGAACTAAGCACCTGACCTAGTGGTATTCCTTTCTTAACCAGGGTGTATGGTGAGGGGTAGAGCCGTCTAACTTGGTCCAGGCTATTGGAGCCAATGAGCTGCTGCTGCTGAAGTGGTGTGAGCTCTCCTTCTTTTAAACCGGGTTACTATTGCATACTATGACGGAGAGTTGGAGCCCTAGTTGCCAGGGATCACTTGGAGGTCTGAGCCATTCAATTGGCAAGAAATCCCGTTCTATGTGTCAGATCCTAGGTGGTTGGGCCTGATCGCTGTGAATTGTGATAATACCAACATCTTGACGGGTCACACCTCCACCAAATAAATTACGCTGGTTGCTCCGAGGAGTCGCTTGCCACCTTTAAGTGCCGACTGAACTGCCAGCAAGACAAATAGGCTGCGGGCCCAGCTAGCCCCCTTCACACCCTCCTCCCTCCTCCTCACACACCATGTCCTGCTTCTTCACGACGAACCCGCCCGGGAAATGGAACATTCTTTCCTACCTCACCACTTTGTACAATGAGTGCGAGGAGAACGAAACACCCTTCAACTACAGTGTAGCCATCAATACCTACGCTAAGCGGCTCGGGGAACTCAAGTTCAATCGTAATATCTGCTTTGAAGTGAAGGCAAAGGTACTTTTGGAGCAATGGAACTTGAAGGTATTACTTCTAGAATACTACCCTGGTTGCCACTTGCTCCCTGTCCCCTGCCCGTAACTCCTTAACCTTAATACCCCACCAGCTTCTACAACGAGCCTATTCCAAGAATAGTTAGCAGTTCTACTCCAAGGTATGTGAATCAACAACTCAAAAACTCACATATAGTCCTTTTCCGGCCCAAGTCCTGATAAGGCTGAGATAGAAGACTAGCATGTAGCGGCAATAAACTGACTCAGGTCTTGCATAATTTTAGAAACAAGGAGAGAATCTTCCTCAGATCTTGCCCATCAGTCTCTATCGCTGTAATTATCGGGCTCCATTGCCATATGGCCTCTGCTGTAGGTCCTTAAATCGATATCGTCTACATTTAGAGTTACTAATCTCGTTTATGGCGTAGTTTAACCAAGACCCCATATCACTGCTCTCAGTCAGCCCTGACTTTACCCATAATACCGCCAGCTGCCACATTGCTCATCCCGCACCTTAGACCGCCCAACCGCCTCGGATACGTATGACTTGAATGTGCGGATGTTCTGGCGTGAGGCCTACTCAAGCAACCACCGTGAGCGGACGATCAATACTAGTACCGTCCAGTCCACTGTACACAGTCGCCAGGTCCCAGGTTGTTTGCGGATCCTCATCCTCCTTATGTCAGACCCAGTCGAATCGTGACTGTTCTCTGTCCTGATGAACCTCAGGGCCCCAGTCCGCTCGTGATGGCTATTCACCGTCTCGATGTTAGACCCCAGTCCAATCGTGACGGCTGTTCTCTGCCCTGATGAACCTTAGGGCCCCAGTCCGCTCGTGATGGCTGTTCACCGTCTTGATGTCAGACCCCAGTCCAATCGTGACGGCTGTTCTCTGTCCTGATGAACCTCAGGGCCCCAGTCCGCTCGTGATGGCTGTTCACCGTCTCGATGTTAGACCCCAGTCCAATCGTGACGGCTGTTCTCTGCCCTGATGAACCTTAGGGCCCCAGTCCGCTCGTGATGGCTGTTCACCGTCTTGATGTCAGACCCCAGTCCAATCGTGACGGCTGTTCTCCGCCCTGATGGGCCGGCCTCAGGGCCCCAGTCCGCTCGTGATAGCTGTCCCACCGTCTTGATGTCAGAGCCCAGTCACACTCGCGGTGGCTGCCCCCTAGTTGGATGCCAATTACAACTCTTCCCCTTGCTCTTTGTCGTGTTGGCACAACTGATCGTGTTTTAGGGTCGGGACACTGACAGGGTACGTGCTCGAAAGTGGGCCGAAGCGTACGGAGTCCTCCCAAAGCCGAAGCGCCCGGCGGCATCAGTCACGGCTGACATGGGGCCACCGCCGAGAAAACGGAGGGGGCCAAGGATTGTTATTGGGACGCATGTGGAGGGGTTGGGCGTTGGTGGATAGCACACTTGGGGTGAGTGCACCTTGTCCTCTCACATGTCCTAGCTTTGTCTCTGGTTGATCAAACGCCTGATGTCCTCCGCCTCCTCACCTCCAGTCCTCCCGCGAGGCCTCCCTATCGATTCAAAGCCTCGACGACGAGGACGATGTGAGCACTACCAATATTCCTCAAGATCGTTCTCCGTCACCTTGCTACGGCCCCTCTGCAAAGGATCACAAAGCACTACCCACCACATTTCCATACAGTCCTGCACCACGCACATCTCCACTCCACCAACAAGGTGCTTCTCTCCACCGGGCAGTATCTCGAGGATATACTCTACGAGTATGCACGTCAGCTAGACACGATTAATCTTGTGCACTGGTGGGTCGTAGATCAGGATGACATGGCGGTGATGTCCCTATTTCCCGGCAAGCGGCTACCAGTGGGGAGTCTGATGCGGTTACCAGAGTTTCCAAAGGTGTTGGATGAGCATATCAAGAAGTACAAAGCGGTGTGTCACTCTTCATACACGTTGTAGTCCGTTCCTGACAGGTCTGTCTTGTAGGTAGTTGACCGGGCGACGGCAAGAAGGTTGGCATTTGAGACAGATCAGGAGTGGGCAGCCGAGGAGGAGGATGACATGTTCAGTGTCGTGAGGAAGGAGCCAGAGATGTTGTACCTCAAGTACTGGATCGATGGTTGCTTCGAGCAGGCGTAAGGCCCTCACTAAAGAGTTCATTCTCTGTACCCTTCTTCACCTAACCTCATCAAATAGATCGCCGTTACGATGGCAGAAGGGTCTTAGCAGTATGTCAATTAACATCATCTCCAGGATTTCTCTCACCACCGAATGCTCTCACCTCCTGCACGAGCGACTAAACGAAGGTTCTTGGGAAGCAATCTACTCCCGGCTTCTGGACGATCCGTACCAAAATCTTCCCGCACTTCTCCTGCAGCGGTTGGTCATCTTTCTCCTTTCACTCCCTCGCGTATGTCAGTGTAGTTGCTGACTGTCAACACTATAGCAAAGAGAAAAGGCTCCGCGCCCACAAACATGATCCCAACCCTGCTCTTCCCTACACTGTCTGCTATGATGGCATTGTGCACACCCGCGCACATCGCTCCCCGAGCAAATCTATTCTCGAGTTCGCCCTCATTGAGGTTAAGAGATCCTTCGATAGCACCAAGTGGCAGCAGGACCTCACGAAGCTGGTTGCGGGGTGTCGTGCCATCCTCAAGGCGATCAGGGCGTCCGTGGACGGGCACCAGGCGACGATGGCGAAGGTTATCGCGGCGGGGGTGCTGCAGGCGGGGGCGAGGACGATGGTTGTGTTGATGACTGCCCTCGGGGAAAATGTGTATCTTCTAAGGAAAGGGACTGTGTGGAGGTATCCAGAGGAGGTAAAGGATGTCGCGGGGTTTGGGGACCTGCTAGTCGCGGTGTGGAAGGTGAGGGTATGTAGGGTGCTGTATTTGGCTGCTGGTGTTGAGTGAAAGTGCTGACAAGTGTGCCCCGCTTGTAGGAGGTTGTGAAGAGGTCCTACGAGGCGGTTCGGCACTATCATGAATGTATCAAGGGGGAAAAGGATGATGGGGATAGGACAGGGGCGGACTTTCTTTGATTTTGCTTTACACATTTCTTTTGTTGGAGTTGTAATATGGATGTGGGGTTCACGGGTGTTGGTAAATGGTCTTTGTTGTATCTCGTCTCCTAAACATTCATGTAGTTTTATCAGCTCGTGTTATTCAGCTTTCACAATACCGCATAGATTACCGGCTAGACATAGATCACCCTCGTTTATATGATGAACCTGATCGACAAGTTGTGAATACGCCATAGCAGGGTGTAGTGGTGCTGTAGTAACTTGTAGCCCCGCACGACGCGACAATGATGAGATAGATATAGGCGCCGCGGAAAGTGGGTGCCTGGTCTCTGGCGTGGCAGCAACGAGGGGCTGCAAGCGCCGCGGTAAGACTGCCGTAGATAAAATCTTTAACCCGTAGCCAGTGAATAAGGGCAGCGACTACGTAGAAATTTATGTCTGGGTGCAGCGAAAAAAGATTTTTTGTTTCTTGCCGTTGCCTTGAGGCTTGGCGGAAGGTTAATCGCGCTCCATCCGGATAACGCCAAGGACTGTCCCTTCTCAACGACGGTTAGGAATTCAAAATGAGGGAACTAGAAGGAGTAGCCTAAGTTAGACTTATCCTCCACGTAGTTGCTCGCCTGAAATGCGGAATAATGCAAGCTCCTTAATTAATCCCTCACCCCGGGAATGGTATGGACGACGCATGAATTGCACGTTTAGGGGTTGGTTTGTTACAGGGAGGATGTACCTTTGGTCCCTAGACCGCAGGTAGTGATGTTAACTAAATTCTCATTACTTATCTGAGAGGTATCAAATAGCGGCGGGGCCAGAGGTCTCTGCGGAAGTGGCTGAGTGTTTCACCAGCACTTTCGGGAGTTGTAAAGATTACTTGGCTTCGACCAAGGGGAAATTTTATATATTTTCCTTCCCTTTCGATTTCCCCGTTCACTGGAAATATGAGTCGCTACGGCAGATTTCAATGCAGTTGACATTTATGACGCTCTCGGCGGCCGTAAACTCGTAAAGAGTACTATCCTCTCTAGATAACCACATTCTAGGCACTTTGCAGCTTGCTTTCCGTCTACTTCCGGTGGATCATGGAGCCGTGGGATGAGAAAGGCCAGAGGCTATTCGCTTCACAAGGTATGACTCGCCCTTTAATATTTGTTCGTTTATTTATATTTCATATAATTCGTGTTGTAATAAGCTGTTGGGGATTTTTTGTTTTCGTCCGATAATTACCAGCTGTCAGGGTTGATTAAATTGGATTTATTTGTTTGATTCATTGCTGCGTTGATTATATGCAAGCCGGAGGTGATGAAGATATCATACAAAATTAACAGTATATGCTTTAGAACTACCTTGATTATCTACCGCTATCTCAACAGTAAAGGGGTGAAATAAACTATAAGTAAAACAAATGTCCCATCTTATGGAGCGGTAAACGTGTCAAAAGTAATCTTACCAACGGTTGAGAAACTATTTACCACCGGTGGTATCAGTGCTGAATTTCAGTTTTTGTGCCAGTATAAATGCTAAGTTTCAGTCTTTATGCTACGTTAGTGAATATTCAGGGATTAATGCAAAGCTTTCCCACCGGTGGTAAAATACCTGCCACCAGTGGTGAATTTCCCCACCGGTGGACAATGTTCATATATGATTGGCATTATATAGCCCCTTTTGGCCAGAAAGTCTGTGCTTTTATCCATTTTAAGGTATAAATGTGGGTATTTTCACCACCGGTGGTAAAATAATTTACCACCGTTGGCAAAATTACTTTTGACACATTTACCGCACCATACAATCTCTTGTGATTTCAGTTTTGACCTTTACTCCCCCTATCATTTAGTCTAGTATTATATCATCTTCATATGCGTGCTTGTGGACCAACGTCTTGTCGAGCCTATAATGTGTTTCACTGGGAAAGCAATCATCACCGGGTAAGCAATGATATGAACCATGACAACAGGACTTTGGGAATTTCAGGTTTTGAGGCTGGAGCGAATCAACTGTCCAGAAACACCCTTTAGATATCTTTTAACTATTTTCATAATATTTACTAAGGTTAAGTGGTGAAGGATAGTTGTCATAATACATAATTTCTTCCCCTTTTGGGTATTTTGAAAGTACCTATATATATACCACCACCACACTACCCTAAGTAAAAATCACCCAGAAACAAAAAAGTACTTCCAACATATTTGGCTTCGTATTAGACTGAACTTTAGTCCTACCATCTTTCGTCAACGGGACCCGGTTGCTCTCTCAGTGACGGTCGCTTTCCCGGCCGCGCGGTAAAACACGTTAATCCTCAAGATCTGGTTATATACAAACTATAAGAAATCTTATCCAGGGGTCTTTCATGGTCTCTTGGTGTTTACTTATACCATCAATGAATTAAACAAAAACAGGAGCGTTTCACGGGTGTTTAAAAAAAGTTGCCAAGACTTCCAACTTGTATGAGGTCTTGGCAAAAACGACCCAAATCTCAAAATCCTAGATTTCGGAGTCGTGCAGCTCCTGAGATATTTAATAAAAGATGGTATACCCAAAATATAGGCTCATTTATACTATATTTATTAGTCTTGATAACTTCATAGCTTATTTAAAGGAATTGAGGTTAAGTGGATACTCCTTTTTAGCCATTTCCGCTAATGATAGATATAGGAGCAAAGTGTTCCTTCTAAATTCTGTTGAACTATTCGCAGGAGTGTCTCCATTTCTGAAATTTCTTTCGAGGTAGAGTGGGGGTGATCGTCTTAAGAGCCTCGTTTATTCCTCTGGGGCCAAGCTTGTTGTGGGCAAGCACGTTATGCTGTTCTGGCCTAACCAGGGAACACGTACCATCGGGGGTATGGTTTTGGGCAGGTCAACCTATGAGGGATGTGTCCTCCCAATAGGCTGGCCTGAGGGTGGCACCCCCTCTTGAGGGGACGAGTTATCTATCGATAGCAGCCATCCCCTCAATGGTTTGCCCATGCCAGGCGCTCCTTGGACAGGACGATCAACAATCCCCCAACATTAGGTAATAATCATTTAATATCACTCAGAATTGCCATCTTAACCGCAACCCCACTAAGGACAGTAGCACGGTATGTTACTGTAAGCGCTGAGCGCCCCCTGCACCATAGTATCTAAATACAAAATACTTTCACAAAGTCTAGGTGAGCCTAACTCACATAGCTCTGTGCTAGCCCCCTTCCTCGTGTACGAGTCCTGACACTTTTCGAGGACTGTTTAATATATTGGTCTCCGCCAGTAATAAACCCTTGAAACCCACGTTGCACTACGCCTGTTAGGAAAAGATCATAAGCCATTGATTCCGGATTCTCGTGTACCGTCCTAGCCTTACCTTGACCACCTCGTTTACGCGGTGAAGGATAGTTAGTTCATTTAAATAGAATAGTCAGGTATCTCTGTCATATGCATCACAAAGGGTTTCAATTAGATGGTAGCTGCCCCAGATTTAAGTGATCTGGCGGGCTACAGCTGTTAGTAGACAAAGAATCGGGTGTGTTAAGAGAGACGGCATACATATAACCTCAATCACTATATAATAACCTTCTGACCAAGATGAATATTTTTTTCCAAAACTACAACCTCACGCGAGCAAGGAGGGCCCAGCATACCGCGCAGCGGCAGGTGGCCCCGACTGCGTGCGAAGATGTTTATCCCACATCATTGCACACAGGGCTGCGAGTTTTCTGGATCCTTCAGTGTCGGCGGTTTCTCGAACTGACGATTACATATGCGTCTGGAGGCCGCTCCTCACTAGTAGAACATACAAAGACCGTCGCCCCCCTAGCTTCGGTGGGGCCTCTCGCTCACAATAAACTAATACTTGATAGTATCCATTGAATTTGAAATTCTTGCGTTCGCTTAATCGCTCCTAAAATAGTAAAATGGATGTAGAGTTTCAATTTTGTACAAAGTCTGGATATATCTCCGGTATTCGCCTAACCAATAACAGATATAGCAACCTATAACAGCAACGCCTCACCTCTATCATTCTAAGCAGACCCTAATTCAAGTAATCGAACTTCGAACTACCCACGTAAGGGGGAGCGGGGGTCTTCCATGCTATTATTGGAAACATAACATATAAGAATAAAATATCCACTATAGTCAGCTACGGTCCTTAGCTGATGAGTCGAATCTGCCGCCGAGCTTTAGCCATTCTAGAAAGAACTCCTTACTTTCCAGACAAAACCTTCGCGATAACATTTCTTATGGTCCAGTCCTTATGGTCGGACATAACGCACTTCTTAATATCTTTCGCCCATTTGTCCTTCATGGCTTGGTTTCCAGTGGTACTTAGGCATGAACTCCCCAAGGTGACCGCCTGAATATGCTTGATTTCCGCTTTAACTTCATCAGCCTGCTCGTCGGTTACACCGATTGTGCCGAGATTGGTTCCGATGTGGTGACTTGATGTTCTTGTCCACGGTAATTGTCCCATGCGAGAGTGCACCCACGAAGAGTACTGCGCCAGAACTGAAGATAGCGCTGGTCTCGGCGTTGGTTGTAGTCCAGGTAACAACACCTGAATCCACTGTTAGCTGGGAACTCCTTGATGGAGAGTATTTATTACATTGGGAAGCCATTGAACTTGATTCTTTGAGTGCTGGTAGTTCGTGCTGTCACTGAGTCAGTCTCCTAGCTCTTTCGAAGGGTTTACTACTGTGTACAGCGGTAGGTAATAGGTGATGGAACACAGTGATGTAAAACGCCACAAATATTTGGTGCAGCGACAGGTAAAAGTGATGGAACGCCCTGAGATACAGGCATCGCTGTGTTCCATCACTTATTACCCACCGCTGTACATTGTACAAGCAACCGTAAGAACATACTTTGAAACAAACACTTCGAGACCGAGATTATTGTTGCCGCTAGCTACTCGTTAGATATTAGAAACGATGGAGACGTTTACAGAGTTGTTATAACGGGGGCGGAGAAAAAGACTGATGGTATGCTCTATGTAAACGGCATGTTATCTAAGGTCGGGTGGTGTTTGCCACTCTCCGCCAAGCTGCGCTAGACCAAGGGGGTCGCTTTAAGGCGACTTTAGGTTAGCAACCTGCAGCACGTTGACCCCAGCATACTGGTAGATTAAGGTCTCTCTTTATCTGTCTCATTCTGGGGTTCTAGTCAATGTTTTTCAGCCATCACTGTTTTTCCGGGAGAAAGGATTGGTAACTGGGGCCGTGCTGGTCAGCATCTCCAGCTGGAGGGAGCATGTCCACTAGTGGGATGGTAAAGAAGAACGCTCCGACAGAGATCATAGAAATGGATGATAATTCTGTGACACTAGACGCTGTTTAGAGCTGGGCCACCCTACCTGGTTCTGGCTGCTATCACTCCGCCAAGCCGCATTAAGATATGAACACTTCTTGCCCTACTCGCATACCAATAATACTACATCCGGAGATGCCCTAGTACAGGAAATCTGTGGGGAAAGACGGGTTACGTTCTTCTATTCCGACCGGTTTTGGTATTATGTCATTCACCCCTGCATGCCAAGAACACCACGCCAGAAGCCGTTTAACGTTGGGCTATCCAGGCACTTTACCGCTAGTCTCCATCAACTCCTAGGTCTTAGGGCACAGCCCCCACAGCCGAGCCCTCCACCCCAGCCCTAAGCCCCGACCCCTTCGCAGTCTAGTGTGAGTGTAGGTCATCGTACCTTCAGGCTGGCGTGGGTGTTTATGTTTGGAACACGCCAAACTACTAGTTTCAGGTAAAGTTGTGGCGTGATATATCTTGCAACGCAATGGAGATGTGGTGCCGTGCACCTTTTTGGTATCTTGTCTGATGGCGATGCCATTTATGTATTTTTGTACAAGGTGCCAAAACCTGGTGAAGTGGGACAGTATTATACTATTAGCCGAGTGATATATTATGATCCATGGGTGAGTGATGGGATTTCCAACGGTTATGATATGTCCTGGGCGTATGGCGAGGTCTTTCTCATGCATGAAAGTCATGTGATTCCTATTTTTGCTGTAAATATGTGCGGGTAACCTGTTTGCTACATTACAAGTCTTGAAATTACTTGTGAAGTGCCATGAACTTCGCTGCATGCTGCTTTATTCTAGTCAATCACTTCCTATATAGGCAACCCTAATTCATGAGAAAGATTTCGTGAATTGTCTCATACGCTCAGGACATGAGACCAAACTGCACCAACTAAATCAAGAAACCTACTGCTTATCTTGACTGCTCGAACAGCGGTTTTATCTCTTGGCACGACTAATTATATAACACTTCTAAAAACAGCTGTAAATGATCTTGAATAGGGTGCTCGAGCTTTGGAAACGACAGGAACTGTGGTTGTATAAACTGGTTAAGCTCCTTGTTCTTTGTCTTGCCTCGGTTGTGTACCTTGTCACTCTTCGTCTTCGCCTCAGCTGCCCCGTGATAGCAACTCTGATTGTGTAGCCATGATTTCTGGGTGGTCGTAGCTGTTTTCTCTTCAGTCAGTTGATATTTGTGCCTTGTAGCTACTCGCATATCTAGGGTGTATTGGCGCAACCAAGGAACCACACCAAAGAGCACAAAATCCCGGGAGCTTTCCCGTTTCCCTTGAAATTATGCATCTTGTATCTAGGCACCTGAAGGTGTCTACGGGCCAGTTTCAGGCCTTACTCTTGAAAAATGGGCCCTGGGGGTGAAGGTGTCTAAAAGCCCTTTTACCGCTTTCCACTCCGTCTCTACTGGCGAAATTATGTTGGTTGGTAGAGATTTGGTATTCTATGGGACATTCTGTGTGTTAAAAACCTCAATTTTTGGTGTGTTTTGTTGGTTGCGCCAGTACATATTGATATGCGAGTAGATTTCTGATCGTTATACTTCATGGTAAAGTATAAGAGATATCGGAATGGGGTTTTCTGATTGTAGGGAAACTCGAAAGATGGGTATTTGTTGATGTTGATGGAAATACGTGTCGATTTGATATTTGGAGACCTGACTGTAGAGAAGACTGAATAGTATGACTATAGACTGGTCTCATTATCTAGTTTCGACCGCTACCACCTTGTTTGCCATCAAGGCATCTTCGAAATAAGGTTGTTACATGAATGGATGGTTGATGCATGTCGGAATTGATCGCTAGAATGGGACTCCGGTGTGAGTCATTTCGGGGGATGGTATGATTAGATTGTCGGGTTGCGGAAAGCGTTACTAGAATGAGTGTTAACATTATCGTTGGATTCTATTGGGTGTGGGATATATGTGTAATTGTGTCAGATTATCGGGATGGACTCTGAGGCACTTAATGAGGAGTATTCTCCTCTTTCTGTCTTTTCCTTCTTCTCTACGCAATGTCTTATTTATGTACCCACTAGAATAATTTTGCCTCAGGCCTCCACCTTGATACTGCCCGCCCTCATCCTCGTCCTCATCCCCTGCCTCGACGCGTATCCCGAGTCGAATCTTGACCCCAGCCCCGCCCCATTATCTATTATGTACTTGATTAACCCTAACTAACACCAGCAGCGGCATCGACACTATGGGTTTTCTAAGTATGTTATTGTCTCATCTTGATGAACCTTTGCTGACAAAACACTCTATTGCTATCGGAATTACTTCTCCGTCATGAAGGACTAGTTTCTACTATCGCTGCCGCTTGCATTTTTTCGGGTGCTGTAATATTGGAGACACGTGCAGACAGAAATCATGCCCTCAACATGGCCGACTCCAGGATTGACGCTGCCAGGTCTGAACTCAAGAAAGATATTGTAGACCTCAGAGCCGAGGTACGAGCCGTTCAGTCGTTGGTTTTTAAGGCCGATTTTCGTACCATTGACGGCAAGCAAGGGCCTTTGCAGGGGTTGGTAGGAGGTCTTGAGCGTCGCCAGAAGACTCGTGGCAAAGACTGTGGCTCGGCCATGAATTAGGCTCATCACATGTACGGCCACGAGGGGATTGATTGATCGATCAGGGGCTTTTTTTTGGAAACCAGGAAGTGATTGGTGAAGGGGCTTCAGATTTGCTAGAAGAGTGCACTAAAGAGGTATGTACTTTGCAACCCGCAAGTTCTATAATTGGTGACGGGATATACACTAATGTAGGTATAGAGGGTGCGGTATACCCTGACATTACATTATGTTAAAAATATCCACAGTGCCGTAGGGATATATAAATATATGTGGGGAGGAACAGCTGTATAAAGTGACCAAGATCATGGGGTAGGTTAGGTATCGGGCTAGCAGGCAGATATCAGGTAAACCTGACATTAATTGTGGCTTATGATCAATAAAGATTTTAGAGACGTTGCGCATAAGGAACTGGCTCCATTTTCGGGTAATAGTGATGGGCACATGGGAAGACGAGATGTAAACATGGCTTGCCCTGTCTTACATTTTTTATTCTGTTCTCGAGACTCCATGGTCCTGTGACTTTAATGCCAGAAAGGGATGTCGATAAATCCTAACCCTGACCTGGGGGTTTGTGAAGTCAAGTTATTTATTTATTTATACTTCATACATGCATGTAGCTGTGAGGTCAAGTTGGTGGTGAAGGCCAGGAAGGTCTCGGGAGAAGTCTCAAGACGACTTTGACCAACCTTGTCTTGCCTCCTCCCCTGTATTTCGCCTTTTTGCTCAAAGTCCGGAGACACAGTCTCGGGATAACGTTCCCCGCGCCCATGACTGTCCGGTGACCTGATTGGTACCGGACCACCTTGCGTCAATCAGACGACCAGAATATAGGGCCAGCTCTATTTGCGCAAAGGCCCTACTAGACTACCTCATGGGGGTGTGGTCAATCACAAATATACGCCGAAGTGATCTATGGTTCGCTGGGAGTTGATCGACTACCTCTTTTGGTTTCATACGAAGACCTTGAATTGACCATACTCTAAGCTATCTGTGCTTTACAGATACCTCTACTTTAGCTTCTACATGTAGTAATGAAGACGCGTACGGGGAGAGCGAGACTTCCCCTCTTCCTCCTCCTCCCATCAATAATACAAGAACTATATATACCCAAACCTAATCGACTCATCCCCGAGAAGAATTTCGTCTGTTAAAGCACTACTGGATTGAGTGAATTTGTGTGTGTTGTGAGCCACACATCTTGCACTGGTTAGTTACGCACCCTACTACCCGTATATATATAACAGGAATTACAATCCTACCACCACCGACACCACCGACGACAAAACTCTAAAGCCACCTCTCCTGCCCCTCCCCTGCCCCCTCTCCCGGTCACCCTATCCTCCAGGTTTTGCCGCCGCGCGCCCACCACCACGCTCCCACCGCTGTTCTTCTGTGAAACGGAGATTTAGAACTGCCTTGTAATGGGGGAAGGGAAGGAGGGAGAGGTAGCGGGGGGCAGGGGGAGGCTGAGGAAGGTGTCAGTTGTGATGGGCGAGACGGGGAGGATGAAGGAGGAGAGGGGTGGGTTGGCGGGGGGAGTGGGGTGTGTGATTGTGTCTCTTCGAGGTCTTTGTGTAAGATGGTGCTATTTTTATTACTTGACACTAGATTTCTTTTTTCTCTTTTCTTCGAGCCTTTCTTCGGCTAGTCTCATTTTCGCGGATAGAGGGTTGGTTTAACTGCGGCGATAACCTTTGTTGTTAAAGGCTTGTAACTTGACTGTATTGATGATGATCTCTAAGGAAGAGCGATGACCCACTGCCCTTAACTACCCCTCCGCCAATTCCCACTGTATCCTGACTACAATGATTCTAATTCCTCGTGTCTATACATGTTCTGCTCGTTCTGTTACCGCATATCTGTACATCCCAATCTTTCTCTTTTCTCTTTTCCTTTTTGCTCGCTAGGTGTATATAATAGCTCATTAATCCGATACCGGTATTGATACCACCCTGTACTTTACATTTAGAGTAACAGCCGGCTTCTGTACCACGGTCTTCATATAGTTCTCTACCGTCCTAGATATATCACCATTCTGTTGCCCTCTCGTCCCCTTCCGTCACCAGCAATATTCCAGACCCCCTAATATAATAATGACCCGCTCCAGCAAGCTCGGGGACACACGCCCCCAGACTCTCATCTCGTCAGGATCCTCTGTCCGCTGACTGGTGGGTAATATTTCGGCCGGTGATTGGTATACTAGTGTCGTTCTGCGCCGGGCACTCTCGCTAGGTGGTGTGTGGTGTGGCCATCGACCGGGGTGAGTGGGGGTCTTGGTCATAATACAATTACTAGTTTAATGCTCGATCATCTTTTGTCGCCCATCACCCACTTCCAAATCCCTCATAACTTCTCACTCCTGATAAGTGACATCATCATCAATCACTCGTATCAGGGCTAGGGTTACTACCGGAATTACGTACGGTGTAATAAGTGTGGCAGAGTCTGTATTATGATTATTACATCACCTCCGCCTCTCTCGCGCGAACCAAGTACTATACAGGGGCTACTAAATCCCCTCCTGTATATTAGGCATCACAAGAATTCATTTCGCTGTCAGTCAATATTTCGAACAGTTACACATCGCGGGCGCAAGGAGGGGCTGGATCCCAAGGGGGCTAGGGTAACAGGTTTTAGAGACAGGGGAACGGAGGGACTCGCCGCGGCTCGGCGGCTGTGGTAGCGAGTGCCTGTGGGTTAGGGTTGGAGTTTAGGTTTTATTTACGTGTGTAGGATCAGTAGAGAGAAATAGAAAAAGGCATGGACAACTTCTAAGAGCTGGATTTGAGCGAGAAAAACGCTGGCGGTGGGCTCTGTATCTGAGCGAAGATACGGGGCAATTAGTAGGGACATGAGGTCCTGTATATATATTGTATACCGCATCACGACACGATAATGTACTTACATACTTAAGTCGCCAGCTTGTAACTACTGTCGCTGGACACTACGAACTACTGCGGTGGTGGATCTCAGGGCTAGTGACTATCAGATACATATTCATCCTACATACAGAGAACAGTTCTAACCGCTGATCAGTACCTGTTCCGGTCGATAACAGCATGAACTACCGCCTGTTATTACAACTAGACTTTTCAGAGGCTGGATATGTTTTCTCTGGAGGTGGCTTTAGATGGAATAAAAGGGGCCATTTTAATCAAAACTCTTTCTCTGAGGAATGTACCTGGCTGCGGGGGGGGGGGGATCAATAGAGCGTTTTTACAGCCAAATTCTGGAATATCGAGTTTATATGTGGTCGCTAGACGGATTTTTTTGGTATCTTGCTTGGTTGGAAATTTATTGCAAATGCCATTTGCTGTTACCTTTATGATTGAGCACACCGTAGGTATTTAGTTCTTGATGAGCTGTATTTGTGGTGGGTACTCGCCAAGGGCTCAAAATTTGAGAATATGGGTGTGAAACTACATAAACTGGACCTTTGGCGAATTTACTTGGGATTACTGTCGAATCTTCGTATTTGTTTCGACTCTGAGGCTTTTGCATGAAACATGCCTGGTGTTTGTATACCTCATGTTGGCCGCACTGAAGTATCAACTGCGGGTGTAAGGTAAGCCTGTAGATACTGTAGCCGCAACCCCATAGACATACCCCATCAAATATACCTATCTAACAGCTTGAGGATCACTCCCCCAAAGTTTGAAGTCCGAAGCTTCGCGTAATGGGGGTCTTTCTATAGATCAGGAACGAGAGCAAAGATACACTCTCTAGCTAGACACTGTGCAACCTGATAAAGAACCCCGTTTCATTGTTAGACGGTTAGATAGATTTTGGATTCCCATGCACTGGTATTTTCGTCAGCTAGTAGTAGCTGTGCATGCTTGTTTTAAATGGCCACTACCGCTCGCCCCAACGATCGACCCTGGAGAGCGATATCGTCCGGTAGGACGCCGTATCTGCTGGGGATGGAGCGAGGTCGAGATTCATGAAAGGTTTCATTCTCTATCGATATATATCTCCGCACTGAGACCGAACAGTTGAGTACTCAGGGCCAGTTCCGCAGGTGGGGATGTGGCTTAGGGTTGTTCAATATCTGACCGGAATGTCATTCACCCCTTTATGAACAACAGCAGCGAAGAAAGGCCTCTGTGAGCCAACAGATGATGTGGGTATTACTATAATAGTGAGCAAGCCCATAGATTCTAAATTCACGCTCCAATGTGACCTCCCCTCCTCCCCGCTCAAAGTCTTGTAACTAAACCCCTAGCTAATGCTAACGGTGCAGGGAGAAACACATACTACATGCAGTACTGAGGGTTCATGTCATTACGAGCGACAACACTAGTTGGGTGTTGGAAAGGTTGTAGGATGGTATTCAAGGCGTGCCCATCCCACAAGCAGTTTCTCTTTGGCAGCATCCCAGACTATTCTGAGTCCTACATGTTCATGAACGGTATATGAAGATATGTAATATATTAGTGATATAACTTATACAGTCTCCACTTCCTCGACCGATAAACAAAGCCCGCCCAGAAGTAATCCAGAACAGGCAGATATTGCGCCAGCCACTTTGAGCCCCTGAAACTCCCAGATATGAGCTGCAAAATTAAACCAGAATATTCCCGCACAGGTTACCAATCCGCCCTCTTCCACAACCACTTCTCAAGCCCCTTCTGGTCCAAACCCCTAAACTTCCTCCTCTCCGTCTTCCATTTCTGCGACTTCCCCGCATACGCGTGGCTCTCCGGCCTCTGCACATAGCCCCGCACACTGTCCAACATCTCCTCCCCAACCTCCGTACACGTTACTGCCAACGCCGCAAACGCACTCGCCCTCGCCAGATCCCCATGGGCGACGCATATCTGGAAGGCAATGTCATACGTCCTGAACAGCAAGATATCATTCATGTCCTCCTCCTCACTCAACCGCAGGATCTGCTTACAACTATCCAGACACCTCGCCGGACTGGTCATGATCAGCCCGCTAACCACCACCGCATTCAGCCGCGCAAGCTCCACGCGGCGGGCGTCGCTCGCCGCAACCTCCGCGGGCGTCCCGGCACACACGTGGCAGTTGCACTGGAAGCGGAAGTCGGCGAGGATCCTAGCGCGGCGGTCACGGCGCTTCATCATGAGGATCTCCTCTTCGATGTAGTTTACGGTGATCTGCTGGCCCGTGGAGATGTCCTTACCGGCGATGACGACCTCCTTGCCGGTGGCAGCCGCCCAGATGTAGCTGGAGTTTGCCGCGCAGCTGTGATTGAAGCGCGAGCATTCCAGGAAGATACCGCAGTCGCGGGAGTCGGCGCCGAGGGGTTGGGCGTTGGTCTTGACGATGCCCGCGACGGCAGAGATGGTGTGGTCGGAAGGGTAGGCGTTTCTGAGGGCGAGAAAGGCCGTTCGCTGGGCTGCGGAGAGTGGGCGTAGCTTTGCTTCGATTGCGGCGGTGACTTGTTCGGGCCTAGTGAAGTTGCCGGATAGGGTGAAGAGCGGCGGCTCCTCGAGGATGAGGGTGCCGCGGGGGATAAAGGCTGTGGCAACCATTCCGAGCCCGGTGCCGGGGATGTGTTCCAGTTTGTACATGCTTGTTGCCATGGTTTGCGAGGCTTTGTATCCAGTGAGATCAGGGGGAATATATTTTAAGGGAGAGGGGAAAGGGAGAGCTCTGGCTGCTGCTGTGACTATTATTGCTATTATTATATAGCGATGGTTTGAGTGGAGGGCCGGGGGGAGGCAGGGGGGGGGGGCAGTTCAGGCATCCAACCACTTGAGCTACAAATACGGCGCGCATGGAGGGCAGCTACACCGTCGCTTTTGATAAACAGACTACAATAGAGAAACTCGCCGTTAAATCTTTCCATGCACTCAGGTATTAACTTTGATCACCCGCTATAGGACGTCCCGAATTCCTCTCGTCAATGTCATTGGCCTCTCATGGGTTGATGTTGATTGACCTGGACTGCGGCCTCACCCGCCAGTATATATATATATATGAGTACGTGTGTGTGCGCGCCATTAACGCTATGTAAACAAAAAAGAATTAATACGCTTGGATGGTCTTTTGCTTTGACAAGTAGTTGGTATGATCGAGGAACATGGAGTTGTGTCAGATCACTCTCCCACGCAAAATACATCCCTGGATGCATGACCTGTAGCTGTCGAGTGCTCCCCTAAACGGTGTTCGTGATGAGTTTTATTACAACTTTCCTGGGAAAGGTATTAGGAAAGTTATTAGGAAAGGCGCTAGGAGAGTCGTCGGGTAGCCATAGACAGTAATCATCATATCATGATTATTAAATACCTATCGTGGTACAGTGGGGGTTGGCAATAATATATAGGAGACATTACCTCTCAGGTACTCTTTGGTACCGCGAGTAGGTATTTTAGTTGTTTACTTGCCAAGGGCTCCAGATTTTTGAAGGTGTGGGTCTGAAACTACATATTCGTATCTGTGGCGAATTTACTCGGGGCTACTGTCTAAGTCTCACTTTTCTTTTTCGCTTTCGGGGCTGGTTCTTGTATGTCTCATGCTGGCAGCACCTGCGGGTATAGAGGTTAATTTGTAGATACTGAAATCGCAACCCCGTGGACATACTCCGGCATGCGTACCTAGTATGTAACAGCTTTTGGATTCACTTCCCCGAAGTTTGGAGTCCGAGGCATCGCTCCTCAAGTGAGTATTCTTGGCCGGCCCTACATCCCTAAGCCAGTCATCCAGAATCTACAGTCAAGCGAGCCCCCGAGATTCCAGGTAGCGTAAGATTCTACCCACAACTTTTCGTCTTTCTAATCCCTATCAGATATCAGCCCTGTTGTCAGGGCCCTATTTGGCAATGCCTTCAATAATAATGATAGCGAGTATCAACGGTACTTAGTACTTATCAGGGGTCACGTGTATTAGAAATATCTGTAGACGTGTAGTAGTTAGAGCGACCAATTCTTACTTTTGTCGCTGGGGCTCCAGCGGCATAATTTCATCAATCATCTCTCCAAACACCTTTTGCCCAACCCCCATACTAAAGGTCACGTGCTCAAATCGCACTCACCCCTTTGTACTCTTCTACTCAAAAATGCTTTTTGTTCACCGTACAAAATTAACCCCGCCCTATAAGGCGATCAGCACCGGCGGACCGCACGGTAGAGTTATTCAGAATTAACATTACACATAAATTATCAGTCTGTTATCTAAACGCTGCTAATATTGTAATATGTATTTCTTCCGAGCACAGTCAACCATTGCGCCTGGGACCTTATATCCGGTACACGTGTAACTGCCTTACATGCCCATGTGAGACGCCTCCTTTTCTACCCGGTGTTAAAGAAGTAACAAATTTTTCTGACGGTGTTTCCTTCTCCCAAATATACAATAGCCCTTTGTGTCCAAAAGCTATACATGACTATCATAAGGGTAACGATTGGGTTGCTCTTCTAGGGAATAATATAGTTAGATGGGTGAAACCCTCGGGCCCTGTAATCTCTCAGCGACGTCTCGGAGCATCGACAACAATATACGTCTCATCTGTGGATACAAAATTTCTTTCTTCGATTAGTAGTACAGTTCAATCGGTTTTGACATAGATTCTTACTTACCGAAAGGGGTTTGTAGTCTCCAGTTTGCGAGTTAAACCTGATCGGCTATATCCTTCTCACCCAAATGAGGCTTCTCCATTTGAGCATATCGCCCCAAATCATGATGCCCATGCATGACTTGTTCCATAGCTGAACGAGAACACTCCATTCCAGCCCCTTCTGCAATTTCCGGCCAAGTCTTCCGCCAATGATGCTCGTCTGATAATGCAAGTCCCTTCAAAATTCAGGACTCCCTCGTACCCCTAGCAACCTTTACTAGACGGCCTGCCCTTTTCTTGTTGTCCAAAACCTTCCATAGATCTGAAAGCCTAGTAGGATCAAGTTTCCTTCCGGAGGCCCCGCTACTATGCTAGATTAGTAACTGACTGCTATGATTGCAAAATACCACTTATTTTGCTCGGAGTGGAACGTCTCGTATTAGGATGGACGTTTAAATCTCTTGAGATATTATTCCAACCCTTATTCAATCCTTGATTAAGGCAAATAACAGCAGCGCGTAGATTTAGGGTATATATCGCCCTGAAATTCTGATCAATCTCGTTCTGTGCATCTCTACAATATCAAGATTGCTCGTTGCGTGAAGATGGTAATACCTCGCACTCTTCGTCATGTCACGTTACCCGAAGACCCTCGGCACCACGAGTCAGTGGATTCATCTATCTACTATGTACTAGATTATGACATTTTCGCACTCCTTGGCATAGCAACCTTATTGGTTGAGAGTGACGGGGGTATTGACTAAGCACGACACATCAAGACCTGTGAACTGAATTGTATCACAAGGCAATGAAAGGTTAAACTGGCGGGAATTGGGGGGGAGGGAGGGAGGGCCGAAGGCTCCCATAATTACATGTACGTACCGTAGAGAGAGGATTAGTTTACCGCTGTTCCCCAAAATCTACACAACTCGCGGTCGCAAGGTGGAACCCCTAGTAATGTATGTACAGCATACTCTCGCTATAAGGATATTTTCTATAAGGATATTCGCCCTATAAGGATATAGGTGTCCGGTCCCAATGATTTTGTATGGGAAAATAAGGATAATTTTATGTAATGATATCCTTAGGAAAAATTAAAAGTTTTGTGTGCGTATCACTATAGAAAGTGGGCTTGGCATGAAGGTTTGGAAAAATTTTCTTTCATATACGGGTAAGAGAAGCAAAACAAAACTTAATTATCAACACACGGAACCAACATATTTTTCTTGAATCATGAATGCAGAATCAACAAAGCTTAAGCAGAAAAGGTAGACCTTTACGGAGCTAGAGAAAAAATCTATCTGCGATTGGACCAATTAGAAATATTTAGAATGCGGAATAAAGCCAACCTGGAAGGAAACAGCGAAATGGTTTAGTGATTCACACTCAGGCAAGGTTTGTATAAACTCATTCTTAATAAAATAATACATCTCTAACTGATACTATTAGGTTATTGCACAATCTAGTATTAGTACTATACTAGCCAAACATTCAGTTGATCTGCTGGAACAACCGCTATCGGCTCCTCAAACAAGTGTAAAAAAGAGGCGTGAAGTTAATTGGCCCAAATTGGATGCAGCCTTATTTGAATGGCATATACGGATGCAGAAACGTGTTCCTATTAATGGTTTAGTACTGAAGGAAAAGGCATATAAGTTTTTTATTCAGATTTACCCAGGCGAGGAGGTACCAAAATTCTCTAATGGATGGCTTACGGTCTGGAAAAAGCGACATTCAATAAAACAGTACATACAGCATTGCGTATTAGGCTTGTCGGAAATGAATGTTATCAGAGATGTATTGGAAAATTATGATTTGGATGATATTTATAATTTTGATGAAACAGGATACTTTTACCGTATGCAGCCAGATCGTCGCCTCTGTACCGAAATTCTAGAAGGATCGAAGAAAGACAAGCTAAGAATAACTATCGGATTCACCTGCAATGGAACTGGCTCTCACAAACTTACTGTTACAGGATTGCTTGGAAGTGCGGTGCTAGTAGTACAATGGTATTGTCCTGGTATGACAGCGCGATGAAAGAGTGACGCACGCCCAGAAGCGGGGTTCGGTTATAGCTCGGCAACCGCTACCATACCTTACGAAAGGACCCTTGGATTACCCCACCTCGTAGGAAGTCGGAGCAGTAGCGGAGGCATTGCGGGAGATTTGCTATTGGGGGAGTTAGCGGGTTTAAGAGGGTTCTTTATGTATAAATAGCTAGTAGGATTCCCGTCCTCTTAGGGGAATCATCATCCTCTCAAGCGAACGGAATCCGGTCTACAATATTACAAGTTTAAAAAGCTACAGAACTATCGCTTAGCATTAGCCATATCTTAGTGACTCCTGAGATATCCCTTTACACTATATTGTTCCTTATCCGGTCGCATACCTCCTAAGCAAACCTACTACTTTCCCAAGACAACGCTTCATCAATTACCTTTTGTGATTGCTAGGTACGGATAGTACACGGGCACTCCGGTATAAGAAGTAGTGATCAAAGAAGACGGTACATGCTTCGCTTCCCCTGTGAAACCTCCTTTCTTGTTCCTCGAGGCAGCGCAGAACATCTATACTGCGGCTACCTCCAACACCAAGGCTTCTTCTCAGAAGCTCGCACCATCGCCACCTTCAAGGAAAGTATCCTTGAGCCCAATTCCATCCCCTCCATCCTCATAAAGCTTCGCCAAAACTCTCACGGCTTAGCGCACTCGGTAACTTGGTTTACTCCCCTACCTTGGTGCATCAGTAACCCCGATCTACCCATCGAATTCTTCAGTAATGTCCCTCCCACTAGCGTTAACCTCGCGGGAAGACCACGACATGGCGGAAGCCATCGTGGTCCGAGACAAGGACACCGCCATGGCCCAGGCCCATCCAACAATAGCCAGCAGGGCCAGAGACACCCCCGCCACAGAGCTATGGAACCCAGCCCCCCTCAAAGCCAAAGCCCCGAAGAAGGTCCGCAAACGAGACCCGAAGAGGGTAACTCGCAGCTCCGCCAGCATGGATCTCAACCTCTTCGAGACTCCAACCAGGCAAGCCACTATTACAGTGAGGCGCTCTGGTTCGGATGGGGATATGAGCAACGCCAGCTACTCGAGCACCTCCTCCGCCGGCGAGCACTTCTACGAGCAGGAGACCCCACGACCCCTCAGGACCGAGGTAATCGTCCAGGGTATGAAAGGTCTCGCAGCTCAGACAGGCTGGGCTCTACAGGCAGAAGCCAGGGCCAGGGAACACCAGCATAGTCAGGTAGTCCAAGGTGGACAACAGCTGGTAGGAGAGTTACAAGGGAAGTTCCGGGAGGTAGACGGACAGCAAGGGCAGATAACCACCGCCCTCGGCACTCTGGCCAGTCAGTTCCAGGCCTATGCACAGAACCAGCAGACGGAAACTGAACTGAGGTTCAGGCAGATGGCCCTCGAAAACGAGCAACAGCGGCAACGGACCCAGGAACTAGCGGCCTATATACAGGCACAGCAAACCGAAAAAAGCCTAGAGTTACCTAAGGGACTAGCGGCGACTATTACCGCAGCCCAGGCAGCCCCACTACCAAAGGCGCCTACCCCTGCTGTTGATACCATCCAGCCAGAGTTGAGGAAAATGCTGAAGGTAGCCCTGAAAGCATTAAAGGACAAACAACCCCGGGTCGAGTCTGAGAAGGACTCCCCAGGAGAAGGAAGGGCACCGCCACCCTCACCCCCAGCCAACAGGAGGAGGAGTAAATCCCCGTCTCCACCCCCCAGAAGATCCCACGGTAAACGTAGGAGGGAGGAGGAGCCTGTACTGGAGAAGGGAGCGGCAGGAAATGGTGGAGGAAATGGTGGCGGAAGAGGAAGAAGAAGGCACAGAAGGGATGACAGTCCAAGCTCATCGGGCTCATCCAGCTCCTCCAATGATGATAGGAGACGGAAGGGAAGACGGGACAGGCACCACCGACGAGCAGAAACGCAGTCACCGGTACCCCACAGCAATCGCAAGGGGGAAACCCCTAAGCAGGCAAAGATCTCCTTCTCTGGCAAACCCGATGAAGATGTCCGTCACTGGATCGATCGTATAGAGATCCTGATGGACCTTCAACCCCGAGTACATGGGACGATAAGACCCGAATCCTTTGGGCATCCCTGGAATTCACCGGGAGTGCAGCAAGTTTCTGGCGCAACTTTAAGGAAAGGCTTAGTGTAGAACCTAGGCTCGGTACTTGGGAACGCTTTAAGCAGGAACTTTGCATCCAGTATGGTAATCGCACCAGTCAAGAACAGGCCAAGCAGAAGATGGATAATCTCCGTCAAACTGGTCCTATCGACGATTACATCAATGAGATGCAAAATCTCGGGTGGGATGCTCGAGTAGGCCCAATCGTCATGAAGTCCATGATTCTAACAGGAATAAACTCCACGTTGGAACAAAGACTATCCGCTGCGATTGAAGAACCATCTGAGTTCCCAGATTGGTTAGCATGGGTTCGAAGGGTGGGAAAAAAAGATGCTGAAGTCAGGGCCCGCCAGAAGATTCTGCGTGGAAGGGAACCAGCAAGACCCAAGAAACCCGAGAACCTAAGCACCAGGAATCCAAACGCCAGCGACCCCGCCCCCGTAAAAAGGAGCGCGACGAGTCCCGTCCCCGTAGAAAGGAACGAGAGGACTCCCCGCACAAACCCCACCCAGCGACAGGTAGCTTAGGAGCCACCCAGGCTGAAAAGGACCAATGGGCAAAAGAGAATAAATGCCTTCGGTGTGGAAGAGAAGGTCACTGGAGAAAGAAGTGCTACTCGGCCACTAAGGTCAGAATGGCAAATGGGACGGAACGATCAAGTGGGAAAAAGAAAAAAAGAGAAAGTAAGACTTCGAGGACGAAGGAACCGGAAGGCAGAGTGAGAAAAGGCAGAAACTGGGACCTCAAGGCGAGGCATTTAGGGCTAGGATTACGGCACTTGGGGAAGATTAAATTTGTTATATTTCTTGGGTTTTCTTTCGGACTAAGGCAGAAAATAGTTATTAGGGTGCGGAAATAAATCTCTTTATAAAAACTATACTGCAAGGAAGCGATGGCCAATGCCAGAATCCAAGACTCGAGTCTAGAAGTTCGGAAATCAGAGGGGCCACACAGATAGCGGACAGTAGACGCACTGCGCACTGTTGACTTGCCATAACCCTGCGGAGAGACTGCCGATGTAAAGTAAGAACTCGTGACTAGGGCAAGGTATTCTTTGGGCATGACGTGTCAAAACTACCCCGCACTTAGCTATATAAGAGACCTCATCCGCCTCAAAGAGAAGAACATAAACCATCCTCCTTTACCCATACTACAACATACCTATACTACAATGACTACCACCACCCAAGAAACCTGCCTCGAGATAGAAATCTCTTGGCTCAACCCCAAGACCAACAAACACTTCACCCACACAGTTCAAGCATTGCTAGATAGTGGCACTGAGACATGGATCATGTCATGGAATTGCGTCAAGCAAGCCGACATCCCCGTTCAGACTCGCACTACAACTCTCCTTATCAAACAAGCTGATGGCTCACGCATGCCTCACTCCGGTACTCACATCACCCAACCTCTCACACTCCGCATTGGTAGCCACCTCGACAGGCTAGTCACCTGTGAAATAGGTACCTTTGCTGGAGAAGATCTCGTCATACCACATCGATGGCTCGAAGAGCATCAACCTACGATACATTGGGGCCAGAATAAGGCTATCTTCAATAGTATCAAGTGCCAGATTAAGGGCTGTATGATGACAGAAGGGGACATGTACGAAGAAGGCTGGCAAGAAAAGGTCGTTAGACTTCTACGACATATGCCTAAGCCTGACGTGCCTCTCGAGTTACACCCTTTCTGGGCACGAAACACGGGAAGCGAGACTCTCGCTAGTGCTATGCCGGAAGAGTTCCAAGACTACGCAGATGTGTTCTCGCCTGAAGGAGCAGGACGCCTGCCAGAACATAGTGAGTGGGATCATACGATTCTCCTCTTGGACGGAAGCCAACCTCCATGGGGTCCTATCTATGCATTGTCACCCCCGGAACAAAAAGTGTTGAGGGAATACCTGGACGAAATGCTAGCGGCAGGTAAAATTGTCCCATCTTCCAGCCCAGCAGCGGCACCAATCCTCTTCGTCCCTAAAACAAGATGGGTCACTATGATTATGCGTCGACTACCGCGGCTTAAACTCCGTCACAGTCAAGAACCGGTACCCACTGCCTCTCATGACAGAGCTGGCAGACTCGACGAAGGGAGCTCTCTTCTTCACCAAGATGGATCTCAAGAACGGTTACAACCTAGTAAGGATCACGGAGGGAGAAGAGTGGAAGACAGCTTTCCGGACCAAATATGGCCACTTCGAAAATAGAGTAATACCTTTCGCTTGACCAACGCCCCAGCAACGTTCCAGGCAATGGTCATACCATATTCAAGGACCTGTTAGATCAGGGCCTAGTGGTTTACCTGGATGATATCCTGATATATTCCAAGTCCAGAGAAGAGCATGTAGCCTTGTGCGCAGGGTGCTGGAGCGGCTACGACAAAACCACTGTATATTTCGCAGGCAACCTGAAAAAGACTGCAGCGGTTTAATAAACGGAGATAAGTAAATTCCCTGAGGATTCAAGGCATTCAGAGTAGCAGGTATCACGTTCGCCGACTAGTTGGAGCAGGTGCTCACCGAGCACAAGTGTGAAGGCTATCCACTTAGAAAGTGTGCTTGATACCAATGGCTACCACCATAAGGTTGATAGGAAGCTTCAATGCCTTTCTTGGGATTGCGCAAACTTTGCTAAGAGGATATATATAGAGTATATATATAGAGGTGGAGACAAGCCCATGATGATCTCATGAGAAAGATGCATGCTGGAAGTGGGAGTCCGGGAGAGTCAGCAGGATGCTTGTTGACGATAGGGCTTGACGATTTCTCCCATACCGCGCATAGTTACTCCGACATCTACGAAACAGGTAGCATGTGGGTCTGAAAGCAGATGCACAACGTACTGGGCAGTAGGCTAGCGGTCTTGTCAAAAGGGATGTTAGCGACTACATAAAGATGGCAAAGTTAACTATCCTGGATGAGAGCGATTAACCCAGACTTGCATGGTGTACGGGGCGAGTCAGGTATAGTCGAGACTACCGATAAAATGAAGGATGCCTCGCAATAGATTGTTCCGCCCTCGACTCACTAAGCTTGGAGACATTGGGCTATAGGAATAGGTGCCGCGAGATACCTAGCAACGATCTAGACTCTGATAATACACGAAGAACGTTCAGTATGCTATCAAGAACAATCAGAAAGCTGTCTAAGAAGAGCAGGCTGATGGGCTGAAAAGATAGCTCAACGCTTTTCACTTCAAGATTCCACTTTCGACATAGAATGGACGACAAGAACGGGAAAACCTGATTTGCATTGCCTAGGCGCCGGCGCGTACGCCCATAAGGGAAGGGGAGTAGTTTGCGTAGGAGCTTAGACCAGTTAAAAATTGCTGCACTTGACCTGATACCTTCTCGACGGAAAGAAACTGCCTCTCCCAGGAACATTTGTGCAAGAAGGACACATAGCGGAAATTAGAACTAACGTCGTGAAAACAGAAACTCCTCTGCAATCCTCATCGGAAGTGCGCGCTTAAAGTTGGTATCAGGTGGTGTGACACATACACGACGGAGAGGAGGTGGAATCGCCTGCGGCACGTGCACGCAACTGTATGGAGCGAAGGGGTCGGATGGAGCTCGGTAGGGAATAAGTTCGGGATGAACTCCCCGAAAAATGAGAGGATCTCCTGAGGACACTGTGGAACCTGGCAGAACCCAGTCTTGCGGGAGCTGAGAACAGCGTTCGGGATCCCACGACCTAAGAATACAGCGGACTCATTGAAGGAGGTGCTGGGAGTATTGGCTGGCCATCGCAGATCACAGGTGCATAGAAGACCATCACAACGACCGGTCGGGACGCAGATGTTATGGATGCCCACGGCAAGGCATCTAGGAGCATGAGATAAAACCTTGGAATATGATTGCACAGTGCTACTGTGGCCAGGGAAAGTGTCACGGATGTAGCCAAAGTATGTCAGCAACGTACGATTGTATGCCAAGAGCCAAAAACAAGCGAGACGGACAATAACAGGTGACGTCCTTCCATCAGCCCCCTAGAAGTTAGCCCAATGACACCATTTGGTGCGGACATTCCCTATGCGATTTGGTGTAAAATGCCCAAATGGAGCGGGGGTCAAGTGTTACCGGAAATGTCAGTAGTGTGTTAAGTAATGTAGGGGACCGCTTTTTCAGTAAAATGGCGCACTTCAATCCAATCTGACGAATCATTGTCAAGTAGAGCAAGCTGCACAAGCCTTCGTCAAGACATCTGGCGCTTTCTATGGACTCCCCGCGAGTCAGAATAGTGATCGGACCGGGAAGACAGTATCTGTCACCTTCTGGACCGGCGATTGCGAACGACTAGGGATTCGTAGAAGACTCCCGACCTTCGTTTTCATCCGCCAGGACTCAGGATGGTTGCAAGTGCAGGGTTTGGTACGGGTGGCACACACGGTATTTGGTGGTGGCTGATGGTTCGGTGGTTACGGAAGGACTTAACCACATATGGAGTCCTACCTACAGAGCCGTTTTACGGCCGGCACAGGTAAGGGAAGTAGGAGAGAGTTGGATCTCCCATAATCTGGTGAGTAACGGCCTAGCAACAAGCAAAAGGCACTCCTTCACCAGGGAGCAGTTCAGCCATTCTATTTGCGCACTATGGTCGGGGTTCACACTCGTTCAGCCTAGACACATACGGATGTGGAGATTGAGCAGCTAGGATGCCGAAGGGAGAATAACCACGGCTGGAACGAGATCCGCTCAGCGGGCGCATGCCAGAACTGTGCTCGGGAAACACCTTTAAGCGAACTGGTCGACGATAAAATGGCGTCAGACGGCACATCTAGGTCCGCTGCATTGTATCAAACAGTATTCTGAAAGAGCCAAGGCCCTGGCGCAGCAAATTGGGTCCCTGTTAGAAGCGCAACACGGATACTCCTCCAGGCGGTATACAGCTGTTAACAATGAGTGTACAGGACCAAGTTCATTGGAGGGCCTTTCGAAGTACTAGCAAAGAGGTTGGGGCAATCGCGAGGGCTAGCCGGACTAGAGCTACAGCAGACTGGAAGGTTTATCTATGTTTGTTCCACTGAGATGCATCCTGACGACCTTTACTCAGAGAAGATTTTGACCCCCCAATCAGGAAGCAGAAATCTGGCGACAAGATAGAAGGTAGCGGTCTGGTCATACGTATCGAGAGTCCCACAACGAGGCACTGGGTTGATGATAACTGCCAATACCGGGTGTACCGTACCTGTGAACTCGGTCCCGTCAGCACTCGGGACGTTCAAGGCATAAGGTAACGGCAGATAACACGGAGCACGGCAAAGACATAAGAGGCATGGCGACGGTTAAACAAAGCAATTAATGCCGATAAGGCCCTTTTCCTTCTTAATCATGCTTTCTCCCACCACTCGGGGGTTTTTTCGCCATGGAAGGGGTGTAACAGTCACGACGGGGACGACGTATGAGCAGGGGGCTTTGAGAAGCGGGAGTAGTGTTACAGGATTGCTTTGGAGAGGCGGAGTGCGGTTAGACGTAAGTTAGTTACAAATTCGGTATTCGTCCTGGTATGAAGAAACCGCGATGAAATATGAGGTGGAGCGCACACCAAGAAGCGGGTGTTCGGTTATAGCTCGCAAGCCGCTCGCTGCTAAACAGCCTTACGAGAGGACGTTGGGATAAGATCCGCACCTCGTAGGAAAGGTCGGCGGAGCAAGTAATGCGGGATAGGCATTGCGGGAGATTTTGCTATTTGCGACGCTTGTGAGTTAGCGGGTTCTTAAAGGGGGTTCTTTATCGATAGCATAGATAGGTTCCATCAAGTACTCTGAGAAGAAATCATAAAGGCAATGAGGGATTGGGATTATATCCATAACCTGCAATTGGTCGTACCACACATTGTAAAGATCTTTTGAAGTGGTTGAAAATAGCAACTTAAATAGCCTATTGCAGTGTAGGACACTAGCCGGTGCCATGTCTTGGAGGTCTGATATATTGTGGGAATAATTAATTTTTTTAAGTTCGGCTATTGATCCGGGAGTGGTTCACACCGTGAACTCTATTTCGGATAGATCATGATGTATGACATTCAGCGTTGGCAGCTTGCTTTTTCAATATTAATGATCCCAATTAATATACATCCCGCCACAAATGTGCTTGTCTGGAAGAGAGATACTAATTATAAGCCACCGACCAGAGCGACAAACAACATCTATCCCACCGCTTTAGAGAAAAAGTCCCGAAGAGATTCGTTCGCCTCTGTTAGAGAACTTTTGGCGAGCCCACAAACTTGATGAGAGAACGCGACGTGCGCTGTGCCTCTCAGTAGGATATAACCGTCTCGTTCCGAAACAGCTCAAGCAGAGCGCCGTACCTCACAGCTCTGGCCCTGCGCATTCTACAGAGCGAACACCATTTGGGCTCCACGAACCTCCTAATACCCCCCCCGTTGGCTGCTAGAACCGGCACGACTTTTACCACAATATCAGGACGACTCCTTGTGCCCTCAGACATAGAATACAGCTACTCGTGATAGTAGGATATGGTCCGGACCGGAACATGTCTTATAGCAAATATATCCTTATACACATACTCGGTCGTATAAGGATGATTGTTTTCCAGACCGGAACATAGTATTCGCTTATAGCAAAATAAGGATAGACGAAGGCCCTACATTGACTAGTAAAATTTAAAGAAGGAAAAGACAATTGCATTTATTTTATTTTTAATCTCGATTTCTAAAAGCGAAATTACTATTGCTTGCGGCTTACAGTGGACCCGTTTGAGATGAGAAAAAAAAGACAAAGCTCGAAGTTGGTTGAAAAACTTGGTGAGTTTTTGCTGGGGTAAGATGAGGAGTTTCTTGAATTTTTTTAGATTCCACACTGCGACGCAATCTTGGTAAGATTTGATAGACTGTTTGGTGGAAATATTGGCGGAATCCAATTTGTAGGAAGTAGCGTTCTAGTGAAGGTGAATCAAGTGCGGCTTGTGTTTGTTATTAAAGGATAATTTGTCCCAGCTCTCCTCCCTCCAGTACTCCAGGACGTGACATTGTTCCTCCTCAAAATTGATTTCGGCATATAATGTTGGATATTGCCTGCCAAGATATTAATAAATACTAGTAGAATTTAACTTTATTGATTAGTTTTACTTACTTCTACTGACTCCAAGCTATCCTTGTACCCGCTCCTCATAGGATTCCAAAAACCTATCAAATATCCATTCTTTCTTGAATAAAGTTACCCTCCATGCACAGTGCACGACAGTCATCTTTATAGCCTGGTAAACTTCGCTCTGTTTCAAACCAATTTCCTCTTGTATTTTCGGTAGCAGATTTGGAATATCAGACTGAAACAGTCAAGCTCAGGCTGTTATGCTGGATATGGTTTACTGCCACTGGAATTTGAGATCTTTGTTGGAACGCTTGGAACTTCTCAATTCAATGGGCGTGTTTGGTGGGCCGTAGAGCTATAACACTGGCTTTGGTAAAGCAAGTTAAATATGGTAGAAACTTTTTAACATCTTATTCCCATGCTTCCACAAGCCCAATTTATCGCTTGTAGCATTGAAACCTCCGTAATCTTTGCTGACCCATTTTGATCAAGTTTTTCAACCTCCTTAACCAAGTACCGGATGTAATGTCTTCGGGTATAGGCCTTCCATGAACTGATAATACCTTGATCTAATGGCTGCCAAACTGAAGTTGTATTTGCAGGATGCCATATAATTCGTGTATTCTCCAATTCATTGCCAATAAGTTTTGCCGCAAGTTCGTGAGCTGAAAAATTGTCCATCAATAAAACCACCTTTCGACCTCTCATTTTTCTATCAAACCAACGCAAATAATCAACCATGATATCATGTTTCATCCATGCGGTTTGATTATGTCGATAAATAACACCGAGAGCCTCTCGATTAATATTTTTCATACACCGAGGATTTTCAGCTCGTCCCATAACCCATGGTGTAAGTGTAAAGGGATATCTCAGGAGTCACTAAGATATGGCTAATGCTAAGCGATAGTTCTGTAGCTTTTTAAACTTGTAATATTGTAGACCGGATTCCGTTCGCTTGAGAGGATGATGATTCCCCTAAGACGACGGGAATCCTACTAGCTATTTATACATAAAGAACCCTCTTAAACCCGCTAACTCCCCCAATAGCAAATCTCCCGCAATGCCTCCGCTACTGCTCCGACTTCCTACGAGGTGGGGTAATCCAAGGGTCCTCTCGTAAGGTGTGGTAGCGGTTGCCGAGCTATAACCGAACCCCGCTTCTTGGTGTGCGTCACTCTTTCATCGCGCTGTCATACCAGGACAATACCATTGTACTACTAGCACCGCACTTCCAAGCAATCCTGTAACACTACTCCCCCTTCCAAGCCGTCGTCCTCGACTGTTAAACCCTTCCATGGAAAAAACCCCGTGGGAAAAGCCATGATGAGGGAAGGTATCGGGATTATTGCTTTGTCAACCGTCGCTGCCTCTTAGTCTGCCGTGCTCCGGACTCCGGGGCTACTATGCCTTGACTCCGAGTGCGAGGACGGTTGGTGGTAACCGGTTTGGCGTTATCATCAACCAGTGCCTCTTGGGGCTCTGGTGTTGCCAGCCGTTTGCGCGTGTTCTGCTTCCTGTTGGGGTCCAAATCTTCTCGATAAGGTCGTAGGAGCATCTCATGGAACACATGATAAACCTTCCAGTCTGCTGGTAGGTCTAGTCGGTATGCGCGATTGCCAACCTTTGCTAGTACTTCGAAGGGTCCAATGAACTTGTCTGACCACTTGTTGTATCCGCCGAGGTTCCGTGTGTCTAACAGGACCTTCTGCCCGGGCTCGAACTGTTGTACTGCGGGACCAGGTCGTGACGCCATTTTATCGTACGTTCGCTGTAAGGTTTCCCGAGCCAGTTCATGGGCGGCGAGGATCTCGTCCAGGTGGTTATTCCCTTCGGCATCCAGCTGCTCAATCTCCACATCCGTAGGCCAGTCTGAACGAGGGTGAAACCCATAGTTGCAATAGAATGGTGACTGCCCGGTGGAGGAGTGTTTGGCGTTGTTGTAGGCGTACTCACAGATAGGGAGTAGGTCTCTCCACTTCTTACCTGTGCCGGCCGTAAACGCTTGTAGGTAGGACTCCATATGTTGGTTAGTCCTTTCCGTCTGACCATCTGTCTGCGGATGAAACGAGGTCGGGAGTCTTCTACGAATCCCTAGTCGTTCTGCAATCGCGGTCCAGAAGGCTGACACGAACTGTCTTCCTCGGTCCGATACTATTGATCGCGGGAGTCCATGAAAGCGCCAGATGTCTTTGACGAAGGCTTGTGCAGTTTGCTCTGCATTGATTCCTGTCATTGGGATGAAGTGCGCCATTTTACTGAAGCGGTCCACTACCACTATGACATTCCGGAAACTTGACCGCTCCTTGGGCATTTTTACTACAAAATCCATGGAGATGTCGCACCAAGGGGTCATGGCTAACTCTAGGGGCTGTGGAAGAGACATATGTCGTCGTCGTTGTTTGGCTCTTTGGCATACATCGTACGTGCTGACATACTTGGCTACATCCGTGGACATTCCTGGCCACCAGTAGTTCCTGTCAATCAATTCCAAGGTTTTATCTCTGCCTAGATGCCCTGCCGTGGGTCGTCGTGATGGTCTTCTATGACCTGCTTGACTGCATGCCCAGGCACTACCCAGCATCCTTCATGAGTCGCTGTATTCTGGTCGGGATCCCACGCTGTTGCAGCCTCCCGCAAGATGGTCTGCCAGGTCCACAGGTCCTCAGGATCTTCGTTTTCGGGGAGTTCATCCGGAACTATCCTACGAGTCCATCGACCCTCTTCCTCATATCAGTTCTGCAGAGCCGCAGGCATTCCCACTCCTGGTATGTGTACCCACTGATCCACTAAACGCACTTCCGATGAGGGATTGCAGAGGATTTCTTCACGAGGTTCTATTTCCGCTTGTGTCCTTCTTGCAAAATGTTCCGGGAGGAGGTTTCTTTCCGCGAAATGTTCAGGTGAGAGGAGCATTTTTACTGGCTGCTCTCGAACTACTCCCCCTTCTATGGCGTACTCCGGGCGCCTGGTCAATGCATCAGGTTTCCCGTTCTTGTCGCCTGGTCGAAAGTGGATCTTGAAGTGAAAAGGTGCTATCTTTTCAGCCCATCGAGCCTGTCTTCTTGACAGCTTCTTGGTTGTCGTGAAGTACTGAAGGTTTTGGTGATCAGGATAGATCTGGATAGGTATGTCCGTACCTTCCAGCCAATGTCTCCAAGTTAGGAGGGCGGAAACTATTGCGAGCATCTCTTTATCGTAGATCTCATAGTTGACTTCGGCCTCGTTGAACTTGCAAGAGTGGTAAGCCACCGGATGTAACTTGCCATCTTCGAACACCTGTGACAAGACCGCAGCCTCTGCCCAGTCGCTGGCATCTGTTTCAAGGACAGCCATNAGCGAGGTGTCAGGAGAGGAGGGTAACAGAAGGCTCAGGGAGCCCTCTAGAAGGCTCAGGAGGCTACATACAATTAGCGAGGTGTCAGGAGAGGTAAGGAGGGTAACAGAAGGCTCAGGAGACTCTCTAGAAGGCTCGGGAGGCCATCGGGAGGCTCGGGAGGCAACAAATGGTTAGCGAGGTTATTAGGAGAGACGGGAGGGTAATTGCCTTGGCAACGGCCTCCGGAGACCCAGTTAAGCCTCTGGAGAGAGTTTGAATCTTGCTGATGCACTAGTCCGCTATGACTTACACTTTCGTTCATAGAACCTCATAGAACCCCGTCGCTACCACACCTCGTAATCCTCCCCACCATCTCCGCTATTCTACATTACCAATCCATCACGTCATCAAACCTCTCAGAACCCAATGATGACAACCTCCACCTCGCACTCCCCCCTCTCGCTTAACACTACCCTAACAACCATAACCGTGCATCGCCTACCGAACTGTCAGAACCAATGCCAAGACGCCGGGACACCTTCATCTATAAATGCATATCCCAACGCTACAGTATCAATCAAAGCATAAGTGGGTATAATAGATTTTTATTTTGCGAAATAGAACAAACTACAATCAATTGATTCTCATACATCTCCCCTTCTGATACTGAAAACGTAGAAATAGACACATTAGAAAAAAACCTTAGGAGGTCTCTGGGCTATGCCCCTTAGGCCAGGGACAAATCTTCTAACTCCTCATCTGACTATACATCCTCTTGCTTTTCCTTCTTTCCCTTCTTCGCTTCCAATGATGCTCCCCGCATCCTAGGTGCTGCCCTTCCTGAGGGCGAAAGAGTATAATCCCTAACCAAATGTCCAGCTCCCCTACAGTAATAACAATGATTTTCCGCACGACGTGCTTCCCTTTCCCTGAGATCCAGACGACGACGACTATTAGACAAGTCCATAGGGACAGCTACCCCAGGAGTATAGGAAGGGTGGGCCGCTGGCGCATCACTCTTCAGTGGTGGTTGGGATTGTCCTCATACGACTGGAGATGCTGTTGATACAACAGGTGGGCAAGAGGCAAAGGGGTGAGACGCAGGGCCACTGGGAATCTGAAATCTAAACCTCCCTATCCTGGCTTGTGAGGCCCGTTGTTTATTATCAAGACATTGGAGAAGTAGCCCACAGTCTTTGATCGTCGTTGGGGTTTCATTCTGAATCATTAGGGCCATCAGGTCCTGATTAAGCCCTTCCAAAAAACATTCAATCTTAGCTGCCTCGTTGAAGTCAGAGTTGGCAGCATACCGCTGGAAAATTGCAAAACATTTAGAAAAGATGCGTTGGCGTTGCCTGATCTCCTTCAAATTAAGAGCAGCAGTGACAGCGCAATCTGGATCTCCAAAAGCATTATCCAAAATTTCCAAAAACTCTGCCATGAAATCAAGAGCGATTCCTTCATCCGTAATATAAACAAGAAATTGATCCGCCGCCAGTCCTTCCAATCGAGAAATAGAATACGCAAGTTGTTGGGCCGAGGTAGGTAAGCGATTAAGATTAGCCATGAGCTTAATCTGTAGTTGCCTCTGGAAGGTCCTGAGAGTCTTGCGATCACCCCGATATTTCTCCAGATCAGGGAGCTTCTCTGATTTGGATGGCTTGGTTAAGTTGTCATGGAACTCCTCTAAACCTCCCTTGACTCCTTCTTGCAACTTCTTGATCTTAGCTCGTAGTCCCTAAATTTCTTTATGGAACTCGGCCCGGCCTTGTTCAGTTTCAGAGTGATGAGTGGTGAGGTCGATCACATATTGCTGAACCCCTCCGTGCGCTCTTTGGAGGAGGGCATATGCTTGTTTTACTTCTTCTGTTGTGGCGGGGTCCACTTTAAGGTGAGCGACAAAGAACCCTTCGAGATCCATATGGAGCTTTTGATAATTAAATACATTGCTGGCTGGAGCGGTCATGGTAAACTATGGTACGAGGAACTCGGACTGTACCAGTCGAGTAAGAATGGTCTCATCTTAGTATGACGGGGTAACACGACGCAAAGTAGAAGATAATAATGATGACGCAAAAGGACGCGAGGAGCACAGCCTACGCGACGAGGAGACTGACGAAGACAGGCATATTGCTGGACAGGCACAAGCACAGGCACCGGCGAAGGGAAAGGCAAGAGCAAGGGCATAAGAGCACAGAGCAGAGAAGGTGAAGACCGGATGGACCTCAACGAGAACGATGAGAGGTAATATAGGTTTTTTTTTTTTAGAGGAAAGAATCTCTTAGGTACGGGGAGCTATAGCTTGAGAATAGGAGTAGATTCCTATGTAACAAGATAACAGGAAGACGAGACAGAGAGCAAAGAAAGAAATAAGTAAGGAAAACATCTATCCCCGCTATTTAACAGCTCTCCTTCACCAGTCTGCTATGACTCATACATCAGCTCACAGAAACCCGTAGAAATCCATTACAACGACACCTCGTATCCCTCCCCACCATCTCTACTACTTACATTACAAATCCATCACGCTATCGAACCTCCTAGAATCAAATGACGACACCCCCTCCTTACCTCACTCTTTCCTCGCTTAGCATTACCCTAACAATCATAATAGCACTTCGACTACCGAACCATCGGGGCCGATTCCAAGACGCCGGGACAAGAACTAAAGGAAAAGTCTTCCCGCGCTATTTAATACCCTCCTCCTCTAGTCCGCTATGATGTATACCTTCATCCGTAGAATCCCTTAGAAATCCATCGCAACCACACCTCGTCTTCCTCCCCACCATCTTCTCTAATTACATTACAAATCTATCACGCCATTGTCCTAGCATCTTGGTATTAGTCCCGAGAGTTCTGTAGTCGAAGTGCTGTTGTGATTGTTCAGGTATGGTTAAGCGAGGAAGGAGTGTACTAAAAGGAGGGTGTCGTCATTGGGTTCTAGAAGGTTCGATGGCGTGAAGGATTTGTAATGTAAATAGTGGAGATGGTGGGAGGAATATGAGGTGTGGATGCGAAGAATTTCTGTGGGCTTCTATGTACTGATGTATGAGTCATAGCTGACTAGTGGAGGAGAAGTGTTAGATAGCGGGGTGAGATGTTTTCCTTAGTTCTTCCTTTCTTTTCTCTCTGTCTCGTCTTCCTGTTACCTTGGTATATGGAAATCCACTCCTATTTCTAAGCTATAGCTTCTCGGACCCAAGATTCTGTCCTCTAAAGAGGAAACCGATATGTGATGGAGTAACCTGATGCAAAGTAGAAGATGACAATGATGACACAGAAGGACTCGAGGAGCACAGTCTACGCGACGAGGGGACCGATGAAGACAGGGGCAAAACCGGGCAGGCACAAGCACAAGTACCGGGCAAAGGCAAAGACAAAGGCAAGAGCACAAGAACACAAGGCAGAGAGAGTGAGGACTGGATAGACTTCAACGAGAATGATGAGAGGTACTATGGGTTTCCTCTTTTGGAGAACGGAATCTTTAGTACGAGAAGCTATGGCTTGAAAATAGGAGTGGATTCTTATGTATCGAGATAACAGGAAAACAAGATAGAGAGGAAAGAAAGAAAGAACTAAGGAAAATATCTATCCCCGCTATTTAACACCCCTCCTTCACCAGTCCACCATAACTTATACATCAGCTCATAGAAACCCGTAAAAACCTATCGCAACCACACCTCGTATTCCTTCCCACCATCTCTACTTTTTATATTTCAAATCCATCACGCCATCGAACCTTCTAGAATCCAATGACGACACCCCCTCCTTAACTCACCCCCTCCTCGCTTAACATTTCCCTAACAATCGTAACAGCACTTCAATCACCAAAACCTCGGGACCAATACCAAGACGTTGGGACACTATAGTACCTCTCATCGTTCTCGTTGAGGTCCATCTGGTCCTCACTTTCTCTGCCTTGTGCTCTTCTGCCCTTGCCTTTGCCTTTGCCTTTGCCGGTGCCTGTGCTTGTACCTACGCGGGGTGCTCTTGTCTTCGTCGGTCTTCTCGTTGGGTAGACTGTGCTCCTCGAGTCATTCTGCATTATCATTGTTATCATCTACTTTGCGTCAAGTTACTCCATCACACCTTGTCTTCGTCGGCCTCCTCGTCGTTTTGGCTGTGCTCCTCGAGTCCTTCTGTGTATCACGGATCGAAGCGAGGACAAGGATGAGAGGCGTCAAGGTATACAACCGAGGTTAGACAAGGTGAGACGGAATCGTATAAAGCGAAGCAAGGTAAAGAACGGGGGGTACAGGGCGAGGGACGAAGCGAGACAGGATGGGATACGAGATGAGAACTATAGGTTTCCTCCTACCTTCTAGATGGTAGAAGCAGGAGGACACAATAGTAGCTTCAGATACTAAAGCTTTGTATTGGCTAAAAGACAGGAAGGTTGTGTGAAGAAGAAAGGAAAAAAAGAGAAACTCTACAAGCGAGGGAGAGAACTCCATATATATAGCCCCAAAATCTCTTCGCTGACTCATACCATAGAAACCCATAAAACCCCAAGGAAATCCTTCTATTAGAAATACGTGCGCAACGTTGGCTTATAGGATCCCTGCAGCAGAACCTCATAGAACACCATTGAAAACCCCTGACCAATCCTTCTTCCCGCAATGTCACTAAGTACGCTCCACGCCGTGATACTGCATCATCGTTCTCATCTTCTACTTTGCGTCGGGTTACTCCGTCACAGGGGAGGAATACGAGATGTAGTTGTGATGGATATTAGCAAGCTTTACCATTTGTGACTAAACTCTCCTAATCTCCTGACAGTCTCCTGAGTCTCCTGAGACCCCTGTAATTTCCTGAGACCTGTAAAATCTTACTGATTGATTTCTATGAGTTTCTATAGGCTGATGTATGAATCATATCGGATTAACGAGGTGGGGTTTTGAATAGCGGGCATAAATGTTTTCCTTAATTCGTTTTTCTTTCTTTTCTCTCTGTCTTGCTTTCCTGTTACCTAAATACATAAAAATATACTTCTATCTACAAGTTATTGTTCCTCTGACCCCGAACTCTATCCTCAGCCAAGAAAAAGCTCATCGTACCTCTCATCGTTCTCATTGAAATCCATCTGGCCCTCACTCTCCCTGTTTCGTGCCTCTTTTGCCTCTGCCCTTACCTCTGCCCTCGTGTCCCGGCGTCTTGGCACTAGTCCCGAGGGATCGGTAGTGGAAGCGCTGTTGTGATTGTTGAGGAATAGTTAAGCGAGGAAGGGGTGTGCTAAAGGGGGGTGTCGTCATTAGGTTCTAGGAGGTTCGGTGGCGTGATGGATTGGTAATGTAAATAGCGAAGATGGTGGGGAGGAATATGCAATGTGGATGCGATGGATTTCTATGGGTTTCTATGAGGTGATGCATGAGTCATAGCGGACTGGTGGGGGGAGTGTTAAATAGCGGGGTTAGATGTTTCCTTAGTCCTTTCTTTCTTTTCTCTCTGTCTCGTCTTCCTGTTATCTTAGGAATCTACTCCTATTTCCAAGCCATAGCCTCTCGTACTACACACTTGATCCTCAGGCGAGGGGAAACTCATAATATTTCTCATTGTTCTCGTTGAGGTCCATCTGGTCCTCACTTTCCCTGCTCTGTGCCCTTGCTCTTGCCTTTGCCTTCGCCGGTGCCTGTGCTTGTGCCTGCCCAGTGTTGCCTCTGTCTTCGTCAGTCCCCTCGTTCTGAGACTGTGCTCCTCGAGTTCTCCTGCGTCATCATTGTCATCTTCTTCTTTGCGTCGGGTTACTCCGTCACACCTCGCCAGTGCCTGTGCTTGTGGCTACATCAGCAAGATTTCACAAGTCTCAGGGGATTATTTGAGTCTCAGCAGACTCAAGAGACTGTCTGGAGACTCAAGAGACTCCATATCAGCAAAACTTCATTCATCTCCTGATGTCTCCTGGGCCTCAGGAGACTCAAAAAATATGCAGGAGTCTCAGGAGACTCTCAGGAGACCTGAGAGACTGTTGGGAGACTCCAGTCAGAAATTGAGTTTGCTGATGCAGTCACAAATAGTAAAGCTTGCTGATGTGCTCTCAAGCAGGCGTCAAGGTTGTAGCTTTGTTCTGCAGTGTGCGAGGTAATTACAACGATAGTCTCCAAATAGAAAGACTATGAAGGGATATCGGAAGAAAGGAGCAGCGATAGTCACTATTGAGGTAGAGACTATGAAACGTATTGATAGATATAGGTACAGAAAACGTTGCTTGAAGAGAAAAGAAAAAAAAAAAAAGTGCAGAAGTATGCGCCGTTGCCTCCCTTATATACCCATTACTCCGCCGCCAAACCTGACTTGTATCCTCGCGTAACTCCAACTATGACTCACTCCTTTGTATAACAGAAACCCATAGAACCTACTCTGACTCATATCCTCCTCCTAGCGGACAGCAGTTCCACCTCTGCCAATCCTTCCAATTTCCCAACCCTAGTGTATCTATGAAATGTGCCCAGTGTTGCCCGAGCTTTTGTAAGTATCCTCTTATATTTGCTGTGCTCCTTAAATCATTCTGCATCATCATTATCTTCTGCTTTCTTGCCTACCAGTTACTCTGTCACAGATAGATACAGCATGGGCTAACGGAAGTGCTAGTCAGCAATGAAGGCAAAGGCAAAGACCAGGACGAAAACAGAGCAGGGAAAGTAAGGATGTACCAGCGTCTTAGCATCGGTCCAGACTGTTCGGTATATATAATATTGTTGTGATAAACAGAATTATGTTAAGCGAATGGGAGACATGATGAGGTGAGGTTGTCGTCATTAGAATCTAGGAGGTTCAGTTACAGGGAGGGTTAGTATTCATGATAGAATTAAGGAAGATGGTGGAGAGGAATATGAGGTCTGGTAGCAATGGGTTGTGATAGAGTTACCTAGATGCAACGTGACAGATGATAATGATTCAGACGCAGAAGAACTCCGGGAGTACAGCCAGGAGTAGTGAGGACACTTAGCGGGCACAAGCACAGGTACCGGCAATAGCAAGGGCAAGGGCAAAGGTAAAGGCATCAGCAAGCTTTACCATTTGTGACTGGAGTCTCCTGAGTCTGCTGACAGTCTCCAAAGTCTTCTGAGACCCCTGTAATCTCCTGAGACTTGTAAAATCTTGCTTATAGGGGCTAGGGTAAAGTAGGGTAAGTGAAGATCAGGTAAAACCTAACGCGAGGATAAGAAGAAACTATAACGTCGCCTTTGTGAAGCCGAGTTGGGAGACAAGGAATTATAACTATGGATAGGAGTATATTCCTATGTATTGTGATAACAGAAAGAGAAAACAGAGAGAAAAGAAAGAAACAACTAAGAAAAAAAATATTTCCGTTATTTAACATCCTCCTCCCATAGTCTGGTATGACTCATGCATGTGACGTAGTAACTGGGAGGCAAGATAACGGAAGACATCAGCAAACTCAACTTGTGACTGGAGTCTCCCAACAGTCTCCTGAGACTCCAGGATATTTTTTGAGTCTCCTGAGGATCAGGAGACATCAGGAATCAGGAGACAAATGAAGTCTTGCTGATGAAGGCAAAAGATGGCGTGGAACAGGAAGAGTGAGGACCTGATAAATCTCAACGAGAACTATGGTAAGTACTATAGATCTCCTCGTTACTAAAAACAGATCCCGAGGTTAAAAGAGTTATTGCTTAGAGATAGGAGTATATTCCCATATTCTGTGATAATAGGAAGACGAGACATCGAGGAAAGAAAGAAAGAATTAAAGAAAAAGTCTATACTCGCTATATAACAACCTCCTCCACCAGTCCGATTTTGACTTACATATCAGACCATAGAATCCCCTAGAAATCTACCAACGTCATGCTGTATATTCCTCCCCACCATCTTCGTACCAACTATCACCAATCCTTCATGCAACATTAGCAAGATTTCATTTGTCTCCTGATGTCTCCTAAGCCTCAGGAGACTCAAAAAATATCCAGAAGTTTCAGCCTGAGGAGACTCTCAGGAGACCTGTGAGACTGCTGGGAGACTCCAGTAATAAGTTGAGTTTACTGATGAACCGAACCTTATAGAAACAATGACGACAGTCTCACTTCATCTCATCTCATGCATCAGCAAACTCAACTTGTGACTGGAGTCTCCCAACAGTCTCCCAAGTCTCATGAGAGTCTCCTGAGACTCCAGGATATTTTTAAGTCTCCTGAGGCTCAGGAGACATCAGGAGACAAATGAAGTCTTGCTGATGTGCTCGCTTAACATAGCTATATCAATCCTAACAGCACTCTGACTACCGAACCACTGAGAACAATGCCAAAATAGTGAGACAATATCAACAAACTCAACTTATGATTGGAGTCTCCCAGCAGTCTCCTGGGTCTCCTAGGGGTCTCTTGAAACTTCTGGAGATTTTTTGACTCTCCTGAGGCTCAGGAGACATCAAGAAACAAATGAAGTCTTGCTGATGAATACATCAGCCCATAGAAGTTCATAGAAACTCATTGTAACCACACCTCGTATCACTCTCCACCATTTTATCAAATCCTATTACTAATCCTCCCACTAACTGAACCTTATAGAATCCAATGACGATATACTTACCCCATCTCATCTCATACTCGTTTAGCATAACTTCATCAATTATAACAACGCTACGACTATCGAACCATCGGGACCGATGCAAAGACGCTGGGACAAGTGCCATCAGCAAACTCAACTTATGACTGGAGTCTCCCAACAGTATCCCAGGTCTCCTGAGAGTCTCATCAGCAAACTCAACTTGTGACTGGAGTCTCCCAACAGTCTCCCGGGTCTCCTGAGAGTCTCCTGAGACCCCTAGATATTTTTCGAGTCTCCTGAGGCTCAGGAGACATCAGGAGACAAATGAAGTCTTGCTGATGCTCCTGAGACTCCCGAACATTTTTTGATTCTTTTAAGGCTCAGGAAACATCAGGAGAGAAATGAAGTCTTGCTGATATGCTTCTTCAGAAGATTACTTTGATGTATCCTTCAACACATGTAAAACAGTAACACTTGTCGTACTGCAGCTCTTAGAGGTCGTTTTGATCAACAAATGATAACACATGTTAACTAGGATTCATTCTCGTCGTATTTGTCAGAAAAGTAAAAAAATTTCAGAGAGAATATAATTGAACGAGTAACTGAGTGTTGCTATCAAATATATGGATTTCGTCAGGTAAACTTGCTTGTTTCTTCTACATATAAAATAGATTCCTTATGTACTGTGGGTGCGTAGGGGACTTCTTTTCCTTAGTGCCAGCTTAGTGCCAGTCAAACCTAACCCTGAACCCGCAGCCCCTACCACAATGTGGCCGCGATACTACCACGTGATACGTTGCCTCAGCAACTGCTTTTCAACCTGAGACACCAGATCTAAAAAAGCCAGCGCCTGCATAAGTCCCAACTGTCATTATTATACCCTCCATCCAGACCCGTCCAGCCCTTTTATCAATGTCTTTAATATCCACGGCGGATGCGCGAGCTACCAAGCTCCAGGTTGAAGGTCAAACTGCTTACCGCAACAAAGACTACTCTACAGCGCTACAGCTCCTCACCCAAGCTCTCGAAATCCACACAATCACTGTTATTTTACAGCTCTGCATCTTAGATAACCGCGCTGCCGTACAGGAAAAGATTGGAGGTGAAGCGCATCTCAGAGGCGCCCTCTCGGACGCCCGCCAGATGATAAAACTCCAAAAGAGTCATGTCAATGGCTACCTTCGCGCTGGGAAGATCCTCCAGCTCCAGGGTTCCTATCAACACGCGGCAAATATCTACAAATACGGGCTAGAAAAGCTAGCACCTGCTGATGAGAATGGGAAGAGGCTGTTGGGTCGAATGTATGAGAAGGTTCTCGCCCGGTTTGAAGCACGAAAGACACAGAAGAAGGTGGATATGATAAGCGTGCTGCCACTGGAGTTACTGGAGATGGTTATTCAGTTTATACCTTTCCCAAGTCTGATGATTGCTCAGGGCGTATCGAAATCGTGGCAAAACGTCCTCCTTAGCTGTCCAAAGACGTTCAGTGTGCTTGACTTCTCTTGTGCAAAAAAGCCGCTGGAAAGGACAACGATCAGGCTTGCAGTCAATCGCTCGAAGAATGGCATTAAAAAGGCACGGTTCAATAAGTTGCAGTCCCGCGGTGTTGAGGAATTGATCCACCTCACCCGTGTAAGCCCGCTCCTAACAGAACTTCAACTCCTAGGATACGAACAGCCACTTCCAGTTGTTGAAATCGTTAAACACACTAAGAACCTGAAAAATCTAATTATCAAGAGCTCTGTGCGTACAGAACATATATCTGAAATCCTAACTAGCTGCCCGGCCCTTGAGTGTTTTGAATGCTTCGACGTCAACCACATCGGATTCCGTGGCTGGAAATTGGAGAAAAGCAAGCTCCGAAGGTTATATCTTAGAATTGTAAGAGAGGAGCATTACCCATCAGATCGGATGCTATCATCTCTACTGGCACTACTCCCAGAGCTTCGTGAACTAGAAATCTCAGAGTATAGCCCCCGGGTCTCGCCTCAGCTCGACTTCACGGCCGCACCCCACCTTGCCGTCCTCAACTTGCGTAAAATTTCAACCACTAATTTCCCCCTCCTCCCCAGCACAATTAAGCACCTTACCCTCGCACACCTTCCGAACCTTAATATCACGCTTGACGACATACTCAAATCTCCTCTTCCTGAGCTCCAGGAATTCAATATTTCGTACAACCCGCACATCACAAATGACATCTTACTCCATCTCCTTGGTACACTGTCTCCGCGCAAACTGATATTGGACATGTGCCCACGCCTCAATTTTGAAACAATTGATTGGTTGCTTATGCGCGCCGGGAAATTGGAGGAGCTATCAGTGATTGGAAACTCAACATTTAGTGATAGTGTGAGCAAGGAAATGGGGGAGTTTAGGAGTCTTAGGCGATTGAATATCGGGAACACCCAGATCACGGGTATTGGATTGTTAAACCTTGTGAGGGTGTCCCAGAAGGATAGGCGCGGAGGTGGTCTGCAGTATGTCGGGTGCGATCACTGTGAGGGGGTAGGGTACGATGCAGTCGAGGTGGCCAGAAGGATGGGGGTCACCATTTCACATAGGATGTCAGCTGAATATGCCAGGGGTGGGAGGAGGATCCGGTATGGCGAATAAAGGGCAAGTTAATTCAGTTACTGTATTTAAACATTGATTCTATTCTAGGATAAGGGACAACCCTCTTGACATTTGAAGGCCACCAAAGTCCCTAAATCCTATTTAATCCGGTATATGGCCTTTTTGGGAGTCCCCTATTTCAGAATCCACCTTCATGCCGGATATTGTCAACGGCAAAACAGTTTTCTATAACTTGCGTGGTTTTTGGTCGAGTGATTGCTCGTGAATCGTTAACAAAATACCGTTATTGTTATACCTATTACACCTACCAGATCCCGTCACACAATATCAGCAGCTCTCTTCTCCACGGTCACCCTATTAGAGCTGCTTCAAGAGATCCAGAACCTTGTCTGCCCTGTGGCCTAGTCTTAATCCGAAAGCTGATTCTCGGTAGGCTTTTAAGGGTTAGAGAGTATGACATTTAAATAGAACCAAGCAGCCCAACAACCCTTCACTCTTTGTCATCTCCTGAATCAAATAATCCGTATCCCTTAGTCTGTCAATGCTGACCCCCCTATAACAGAAGAATTAAATTTGTATGAAAGATCTATTATTTAATAAAGGAGATAACGGGATCTGTTAGTAAAGCCACACAAAATTTGCTTCTTCTTGGGGGGTTAGCATTTTACTGACAAACTAAGATAAGGACGCCGCTAGGTTGTAGAAGTCGACACATATCTCCCTCAACACTAGGAAATACCCCGCTTTCGAGTTTTCCTCCAATTAGAAAACTCCTTTCAGATATCTCTTTGGCTTCAACACAAAGTATACGGACGAGACGATGATTTTAAGGCACACATGTCAACCAATTGGAGAGAGAACAAGACCATGAGTATCCAGAAACTCATGGCCACCCACGCTCTAACGGGACAGCTGGGGGTCGGGGTCAGGAGCGAGGCGGAGATAGGGTCAGGAACGAGGACAGGGACAGGGTCAGCTCAGGAGATACCATAGGCGAGGCGGGTTCAGGTTCAGGTTCAGGGATAAGGCAAGGACAAAGGGGCTGAAGCCAAAGTAGTATATTGCTAACAGAAAGAAAACGTTGCCTAGAGAGGTAGAAACATAGGAAAGAGCGAGCACTATATATACAACTATTCCTTCACACCGATAACTCATACCATGGAATCCCATAGAACTTGAAACTCTCTCATTCCCATACCACCTCTACTATTCCCAATACTCCTACTTCTATCCTGTTACTACCCAATTCTTCCTAGTGCTTATATTCTATCATCCGAGCTCCTTCCTAACCCATCATCGTATTTCTGACATCGACTGATACTATCCAACAACCTTCTTCCGAAGTCTTCTTAGCGGAAAACTAAGTGCAAGAGACTGAGCCATGATACATGCGGACTTGTAGACCCAGCAAGTAGAGTAGATTATAAGATTGAGATGGAATTTTAGTAGTTTGGCAAAGAAGAATAATGAAATGAAACAGTAGGTTCATAAACTCGTGAAGAGATTACAACAATACCCTCCACCAAACGTACCTACTGAGACGAGACCACAAGTTGAGACAGAAAGAGTTTTTCCAGAATTTGAAGTGGTGTACGAGGAAGAGGGAGAAGAAGAAAATATGCCACTTGAGAGCAATGAAGAAGGAGAATATTCCACCATATCCGAAGGCGGATCTAATTGTACAATGAATGAAGTCCTAAAAGAAATGACACCACCACCGCCACAATCACCAATGCTACCTCCATTTCCACCAGTATTACGGCATAGAGCGATGCTTATCGAAGTTGCGGGAAGAACAGTTAGTCAAGGATTCTGTTAGGTTCGTTGAGTTTCGGTTGCAAGGGTTCAGTTCGGGAATAAGAGTTCAGGAATAGGGATAAGTGCGGGTTCGGATATAAGGGTTGTGGAAAGATTCTTTGGGATTCTGTATAGGAATATTTGGGCTAGTTATTGGGTGTGAATATGGGATATATATAGAGGTCTGGCCCTCGCTTGTAGATAGTTTCGTTTCTCTTCACACAACCTTTTTGTCCTTTTAGTCAATACAACTTTTAGGACTCTTAGTCACCAAGAACTTTTTTCCGTCCTCTAAGGAACAGAAGGACAGCTATAGTCTCCGACTCACTATAGTCTCCGAGCGTTGCTCCCCTCGTTCTTAGTTACTAGTATTATACTTCTCAGCTCTACCTCGCTCCGCCTCGCATTGCACCGCCTCACCTCGCTTTGCTTTGGTGTTATACTTTGGCAAGCATCAGCAAGACTTCATTTGTCTCCTGATGTCTCCTGAGCCTCAAGAGACTCAAAAAATATCCAGAAGTCTTAGGAGACTATTGGGAGACTCCAGTTACAAGTTGAGTGTGCTGATGAGTCTCGCCCATGTCTTTGCTTTATTCCGTAATAACCAGTCCCAGAGCCTACCCCAAAAATGCCAAGCAGACAGATAAGACTAGAAACAATTCAGACCCCTCCAGAGAGACGCAAGGCATCAATCCCCTCTCACTCGAGGCGCATCCACATCAGCAAGATTTTACAAGTCTCAGGAAATTATCTGGGTCTCAAGAGACTCAGGAGACTGTCAAGTGTGACGGAGTGACGCGACGCAAAGAAGAAGATGACAATGATGACGCAGAAGTACCCGAGGAGCACAGCCCAGCGACGAGGGGACCGACGAAGACAAAGGTAGCACCGGACAGGCACAAGCACAGACACCGGTGAAGGCAAAGGCAAGAGCAAGGGCACGAGGGCACAGGGGCACAAGGCAGGGAAGTTGAGGACCAGGTGGACCTCAACGAGAACGATGAGAGATACTGTGGGTTTCCTCTTGTCAAAGGATCAAGTAATTGGTACGAGAGGCTATGGCTTGAAATAGGAGTAGATTCCTATATACCCAGAGAACAGGAAGACGAGACAGAGAGAAAAGAAAGAAAGAACTAAGGAAAACATCTATCCCCGCTATTTAACACACCTCCTCTACTAGTCCGCCATAACTCACACTTTCGCTTATAGAACCTCATAGAAACCCGTCGCTACCACACCTCATAATCCTCTCCACCATCTCCGCGATTCTACATTACCAATCCATCACGCCATCGAACCTCCCAGAACCTAATGACGACAGCCTCCACCTCGCACTCCCCGCTCTCGCTTAACATTACCCTAACAACCACAACCGTACATCTCCTACCGAACTGTCGGGACCAATGCCAAGACGCCGGGACATCCTGGTCACTCCGTCACACTTTTGACTTTGACTCGTAAAACACCATGTAATTGAAACCTATAAAACCTAATAGAAACTTAATAACAAATTCACTATATCCAATCTTCTTTCAAGAGAAATAGCTCAATATCATCATATATCGTCATAATATGGGGGATTTCAGACTACTAGTTTTAATGGTATTACAGCTTATAAGCATAATCTTGACCGCACTTGTAGGAGCAGAAGGGCTGTCATATATAGGATGGCGTTCTGTAACCGCTCATCTTCCATTTGCTCATTAGGAGGTAACTCAATTCTGATGCCTGTGATTTAAAGACTTTTGTGTTTGCGCAACCTGGTTGCTTAGCAGATCTTGATACTGATGACGCGCCGCTACAATAGCTCGATGAGTTAAACGCGGATTTTCGGGAACCAGCCATACTCCTGCGACCGATTTAACGGCTCTTTCCTGCAGGAGCCAAAGGGAGCTGTCTGCTGCCGCCCTCAAAGGTCCCTCCACCTCCCATTACTACTCATCCACACTACCACACGATATACAGCCAAAACTTCCAGTGCCCCTCAACTCAACAATTATTTGACAACGTGATTTCACTATTTCTCTAACCTTTCAACATTGTACCATAGTTGAATAATGCCACCACCGCCTCCCCCAAAACGCAGGCCCACTGTCCTGGTACGATAGCCTTTGCCCGCATCACTTGAGTCTGAATGTCCATCATCTAATTATGTTCCGTGTTTAATGTAGGTAACAGATTCTAGGGATCCTGGCGCCCGTGGCCCACAGCGTAGGACATCGGCCGCTACCTCAATCCCTTCAATGGCTCGTTTTATTAGCGTTGATTCCGTTCTTCAGAACTCCTCCGAAATTCCATCAGGCCAGAGCAGAAACCCTCTGGCAAATCTCCAGCATTCCCGCGGCCCTGTGTCCCCCTCTACTTCTAGATCCACCGATCCTCGCCGCTTTCTTGGCCAAAATCTTCCGGTTCGTTCCTCAAAGCTATCAGAAAAACTAGTGCTGTTACCAGAAACCCAGGAAGAAGGCGATCACTGGGATTATGCTGAGGACGATAACGATGATACGCCTATTAAAGATGATGAAGAGGAATGGAGGAATAGACTTGCTGAAGAGGACAAGTCTCCCGAGCAGCGCCCGAGAAAGAGTTACGCAGAACGACTACCAAAGTCCCGGAGAGCCGAAAAGTTGAGTCGTGTCACTGCTTATTGCACCGCCGATTCAAATAGACTGAATGCAACCTCAAAATTTTTAAGGGAGAAACATTCGGCAAGGACAAAGCTCTATGATGAATGCTTGTACTGCGCATATCATCTACCTTTGATGCCTGGTAGTGACGGCTACAGGGTTCGCTCATCACCAGTCCTGAAAAGCCCAGGGGGTAAAGCAGTCTTAGATGTTCAGATTGAAAGGTCAGAGCAAAGGGATTATCGCGAAGGGTATTTTGAGAATGCCTATTCAAGAACTAGGCGACCGAGTGGTGATGGGATGGACGGGGAGGAGGAAGGTGATCACGGGCAGTCGAAGTCACCCGAAAATACGCACAATTTCCTTGACCACAGAGATTCGAGAGATGAAGAGACTTATAGGCCAGAGAGCCCACGAGAATCACAGATGGAGATGAAGTCTTTTGCGGAGATATTCGTGTTTAGTTATGGAGTTGTAGTATTTTGGAACCTAACGGAGAGACAAGAGAAGGTAAGCCAGGTGTTTTGCTGTCGGGCATAACTACAGTTAGTTGATAAAGGCAACAGGATATTTTAGCAGATCTTACTTTCGCGGGAAATGATCTAGGCACACCATTAATAATGGGCCCAATGAAAGAAGAGGATTTTGAGACAGAGGAGTTTCATTTTCAGTACTCATCTCATACTCGATCGCCACGCGTATTTAACACCCCCCTCTTGTTCTACTACCTTGAAACAGTCAGAGTCTGACCTTATTTCACCTTTATAGATATACAATGATATGATTACGCTGAGATCGGGGGATATAATGATCAAGCTTGCTATCTCGCATGCGATAGCACAGTCTACAAAACTTTGCCGATTCGAGGAGAGAATGAATTCGACCATGCTTGGTGTCCAGCACATACCGAAGAAACTTGCACTTACAGGAAACCTTGGCATGAAGCGAGAAGAAGTCGTTAAGATGAGTGGTCGTCTTTTTAAGCTAAGGGTAGATGTCAACCTATGTATGCATCCCAACCAACAGTTTCTAGGTAAGCCTTCATACTGATAGTTCGATAGCTAGCAATGTTCTTGATGTACCCGAGTTTTTCTGGGACTCGGAGCCAACGCTTCATCCATTGTACGCAGCGGTTCGAGAGTACCTTGAGATAAAACAGCGCATTTTGGTACTAAACGAAAGATGCAGAGTTTTCTTAGATCTTGCAGATATCCTCTCGGATTCAATTGCAGATAGTAACATGTCTCGGATCACCTGGATAATTATCATCTTGATTGTACTGTCAATATTTGTGACAGTAGCAGAGGTGGCTATAAGATTTGGGATTTTAAAAAAGAAAGGCACAACAGGTGTAGGGGCTTTAGTGGAGCTATAAGCGTAAATTTAATCCAGTAATATGAATTTGGTGATAAACTCTGAGAGGTGTACAAGTCTCTTCCGATATGTATGAGTAGCCCTTGTTTGTCAGATTGTTTCTTTGGGCGGAAATCTCTCTGATTCTTCTGCGTTGCTTTCAGTGTGCACGAGATTGATTAGCCGTTCGTGGACAAGATCGCATTTTGTTTTTCCTACTTGCTTATGCTTTATCGAATCCTTGTACTTTGAGGTGTAATCTTTGGGGATAGCTACTTTACATGTACGGCCGGCAAGGCCGAGGTGGTCACAGAATTGCGGGTTAGAGTGTGTTACGCAAAAATTGGAGTACTCGCAATTTCATAACGTTGAAGGCTTGCGTATGTAAAATAGAGGTTTGATTTGTTTCTAATAGGAGGTGGAGGTTTTGATAGATTACGGTTCACCTGCTTGATAGAACCAAACTATTCGAAATAGAGATTGAGGGTGATAAATATGAGAGTTAAATGTTTTCTTTAGTTTTCTTTCTTTCTTGCTTCTCTAGTTCGTGTTTCTGTTATCCTCAAGATAGGGAATATACTTCTGTCTTTCGTCCCTGTCTATAGCATCCTCGTGTGTATTCCTCATCCCTGACGGTTGCGTCAACACAACTCTATCATAACCCAATTCTCCCCCTGGTACTGACTTTCCCCGTCTTGTCGGTCTCCGTCTTCCTGCCCAGGAGACTATTGCCTTAGTCGCTGTCTTCTTCCCCATTTAAACTGTTGCTATTATAACGGAGCCATATCAAACCATCTGGTGTATGAGTATGCATGGGGCCCATTATATGGGAAGAGTCAGTGTTAGAAGCCAGTTGGTATAGTGGTAGGAAAGTTACCACAGCGAGGTTCACTACCTGCTGTGAGGATACGGACCTCCTAGCCAACTAGGGCAGAAGAACTATTCATGGAAAGTCTTGACTGACGAGTCTACTACTTCGTCAGTATCTAGAGGACCGGCAAGAGCAAGGTGTCCCAGCTTCTTGGCATTGGTCCTGCGAGTTCGGTAGTCACATTATTGTTGTGGTTAACGGAGTAAGGTTAAGTGAGGAGGAGATGAGATAAGGTGAGGTTTACGTCAGTAGATTCTATGAGGTTCGGTTGCAGGAAGGATTGGTAATAAGATTTGGTGGGATGTCAGTGGCCCGGGTGGGGAGGAATACAAGGTGTGATTACAGTTGATTTCTATGAATTTCTATGGGCCGATGTATGAGTCATACTGGACTGGGGCAGGAGAGTGTTAAGAAGTGGACGTAAATATTTCACTTGGTTCTTTGTTTCTTTTCTTTCTGTCTCGTCTTTGTCCCAGCGTCTTGGCACGAGTTCAGATGGTTTAGTAGTCGAAGTGTTGTTGTAACAGAAGTAGTTACTAGTATGTTAAGTGAGGATGTGATAAAATGAGGTGCGTCATTTGTTTCTATGAGGTTCAGTTGCAACGGAGGATTGGTCGTAAGATTTACGGAGATGATGGGAAGGAATACAAGGTATGGTTACATAGGAGTTTCGATGAGTTTCTATGAGTTGATATTGTCACGGCGTCTTGGCATCAGTTCCGAGGGTTTGGTAGTCGAAGCGCTGTTGTGATTGATACGGTATTATTAAGCGAGGAAGGAGTATGCTGAAAAGGGGGTGTCGTTATTGAGTTCTAGGAAGTTCGATGGCGTGGTGAATTTGTAATGTAATATCACGGCTCCGCCTCCTGTACCCCGCCTTCCACCAAGACGTCTTCGGAACAGGGTTGTTGGATAGTATCGGTCGATGTCGGAAGTAGAATGATGGATTAGGAAGGAGTTCGGGTAACAGAATGTAAGTGCTAGGAAGGATGGGGTAGTATCGGGTTGGAAGTATGGGTATTGGTAATAGTATGGGTGGTACGGAAGTGGGGGAGGTTCTATGGGATTCTATGGTTATGAGTCAGCGGTGTGGTGAGATAGTTGTATATATAGTGTTTGTTCTTTCCTATGTTTCTGCCTCTCTAGGCAACGTCTTCTTTCTGTTAGCAATACATTACTTTGGCTTCGGCCCTTCTGTTCCTGCCTCGTCCCCGAACCTGAACCTGAACCTGAATCTGAATCTGTCCCGCCTCGGGTATCTCCTGAGCCGACCCTGTCTCCGCCCTCGTCCCTGGATCTACCCCGTCTAAGTCCTTGACCTGACTCCGCCTCGTTAGACTACGTTGCCTCGCTTTGGCTCCCGAGATACTACTATGGCAGCCTCCGGATCTTCGTTTACTATTGCCCCTCCACCTGTTATTACCGAACGCATCGCTAACAGCGATGTGGTTCCTGCCACTTGGGCTGCTCCTGAGGATGTTCAAGCTTTTTCTAATCAATACGACCATGACAAGGCCCTTTTCTTTGATCTTCTGGGGTATAATATCTCTCGCATTAGACATGAGAGAGACTTGGCCCGTTTCGAGAGAGACACGGCCTTGAACACTGCCTCTGTCATCCCTGATCTTGAACAGCAAATTACGAACCTAGAAGGCCAACTTACGGAGGTCCGTCAGCTCAATAGTTTGCTGTCTGCCCAGGCTTCTGCTCCTCCCGCTGTCCCTCCTGCTCCTCCCGCTGTCCCTCCTGCTCCTCCCGCTATTCCTCCACCCCCGGCCGCTCCTCCTGTTGTTCCCCCAGTAGTTCCTCCTCCGGCCGCGGCTGCTCCCCGCTCCGAGAAGGTCCCTGACCCACCTAAGTTTGATGGTAAGCGGGAGGAACTTCGCCCTTTCGTTACTCAACTTCGTCTTAAGATGCTCGCCAACCATGATCGCTTTCCCGCCGCCCAAGCCCGCCTTGCCTATGCCATTAATCTTCTCTCTGGTCGTGCCCTTGCCCAGGTAATGCCCCTTGTTGTTGGAGGACGTATCGACCTGGAGGACATTGAGGCCCTGATTACTATTCTGGAAACCGCTTTTGGAGATCCAGATCGTATCGCCACTGCCGAACGAGATCTCGAACGTCTTACCCAAGGCGGCCGAGACTTCTCCACTTATTTCGCTGAGTTCCAACGCTTGGCTGCTGAGGTCAGATGGAACGATGAAGCTAAGAAACATGCACTTACTCAAGGCCTTTCCCGCGAGCTCCGCTCCGCCATGATCCACCACGATGTCCCTGCCGCCACTTCTGAATATGTTCTGCTGCTCCAAAAGTTGGATAATAGACTCAGGGATGCTCGTGCCAGAGATCGTTCCTCCCCCTTTGTCACCCGTCAGCCCTTCGCTTCCTCTACTCCTGCTCGTGTTCCTGCTTCCGCTCCTGCTGCTTCCACTCCTCACCCCTCTTACTCTCCAGGTGGTGCGGTGCCAATGGATCTCTCTGATGCCCGCCGTCCTCAACGACGTGGCCCTATCACCCCCGCTGAACGCGCCCGTCGTGCCGCTCAAGGACTCTGCATGTATTGCGGAGGTCCTGGGCATTTTGCTGCTGAATGTCCTGCTCGTCCTGTCGCTCGTCCTGCTCGTGTTGCAGCTACTTCTGAGGTCGGTGTACCTCCGGTTATGTCGAGGGCCGGCGCGCCTCCTGTTGTTAATCAAGCTTCTCGTCCCTCTTCTGGTTATGTTTTTGGGTTTCCTTTTGGTGCTTCTTCTTCTTCTAGGTCTGGTTCTTTGGGTTTGGGTTCTCCCGGATCGATGTCTGCGACTGCCCCGGATCAGGCGGGTTTTCACGAGGACCTGTCTTAGGTGGCTTAGGCCAGGTCCTTCCTCTTTCTTTGTCTGCTTCTGCTGCCTCTGGTGTTTCTGGTGAGAAGGTTTCGGATAACGATCATCTTGTTGTTTCATGTATCGTATCTGATGAGAATAAAACTGTTAAAACCTACTCACTTGTTGACATCGGGGCTTCCGGATTCGCATTCATTGATGAATCATTTGTACACCACAAAGAAATTTTTACTACTCTCCTCCCTAATCCCCGTGCTCTTCATGTTATCGATGGAAGAGAAATCTCCTCTGGTAGCATTACTCATATTGCTCATTTTTCTCTTCGCATCCAAGGACATACCGAAAAGATTTCCGCCTATGTTACCCGCCTAGGACATTATCCGTTGGTGCTAGGAATTCCCTGGCTGCGCCGACATAATGTTGCTATTGATTTTGCCGATAATTCGTTGACCTTCGGGTCCCCTCGCTGCCTTCAACGTTGCAATGATGACCACGTTTCTGCTTATGTTAAGGGAATTACTTCACCTCTCCCTGCTAATCACGACTTTGAGATCGTTAGTGCTGCCACCTTTGCCGAAACCACACAGGGATTAACTGTTTATGCCTTGTTTCTTGGTGGTTCTACGGAGTCGATACCCTCGGAAATTGCTACTTTGGTCCCCCCCGAACATCATTACTTTTGGCAACGATTTGGCAAGGAAGGTCCTCAGAGACTGCCTCCACATCGCCCCTACGATATTCGAATTAATCTTCACGAAGGAAAGGAACCCCCTTCGGCCCTCTATATAGTATGTCTCGAGATGAACTGGCCGCTTTGATTGAGTACATCGACGATATGTTGAAAAAAGGATTCATCGAGTCTAGCTCCTCCCCCGCCGGATCCCCTGTTTTGTTTGTGAAGAAGCCTGGTGGTGGACTTCGATTCTGTGTGGATTATCGAGGCCTGAATGCGATTACTGTTAAGAATCGCTATCCCTTGCCGCTGCCGAAGGAAACGTTTAATCAACTCTGCAAGGCCAAATGGTATACCAAGTTGGATTTGAAGAATGCCTATAACCTGGTCCGAGTTGCGGCTGGAGATGAATGGAAAACCGCATTCCGCACTAGGGTGGGCCATTTTCAGTATAAAGTGATGCCCTTTGGATTGACCAATGCTCCTGCCGTCTTTCAGCATTTTATTAATGACACCCTTCGTCCCTTTTTGGACCGTTTCTGCACGGCTTACCTTGACGATATCCTTATTTATAGTGAGGATTTGGAATCACATCGCGACCATGTTAATCAGGTTCTGCAAGCTCTTACCAATGCCGATCTTTATTGCTCCCCCGAGAAGTGCGAATTCCAGGTCAAGGAAGTAAAGTACTTGGGTATGATTGTTACCACCGAAGGCCTGAAGCTCGATCCTAAGAAGATTGAGACTATTGTTAAGTGGGCCCGTCCCCTAAATGTTAGGGATATTCAGGTATTCAATGGTTGGGCGAATTTCTACCGGCGATTTATCAAGAATTATTCAGGGATTGTTCGGCCTCTTACTACGCTTACCAAAGGAAGTGTGCCGTTTATATGGTCTCCGGATTGTGAAGCGGCGTTCGAAGGATTGAAAACTGCTTTTACTACTGCTCCGATTCTTCGTCACTTTGATTTCGACCGAAGGGCCATTGTGGAATCAGATGCTTCCGATTATGTCTCGGGTGGTACACTTTCCCAGTATAGCGATGAGAATATTCTTCATCCTGTTGCTTTTTTCTCCGGAACTCACTCTCCTGCCGAATGCAATTATGAGATCTACGATAAAGAGCTATTAGCCATTATCAAGTGCTTTGAAGAATGGAGAGCCGAGTTGATGGGGGTCGCCGAACCCATTGAAGTCCTGAGTGATCATCGGAATTTGGAGTATTTTATGACCAAAAGGGATTTGAATCGCCGGCAGGCACGTTGGTCAGAGTTTCTTTCTCGATTTAATTATGTAATTAAATATCGGCCAGGAAAGCAAGGAGGGAAACCGGATGCATTGACTAGGAGATCAGGAGATCTGCCTAAAGAGGGGGATGAACGCCTGACGCAGCAAAGTCAGACAGTGTTGAAGTCCCATAATTTGGGTTTGTTGGCAGCCATTCCGGCTGTCCGAGGACAGTCACCCCTAGAAAAACTTTTTGAACAGGCTTATATCACTGACCCATTCCCGAATAAAATCTTAGGACTTCTCCGAGACGGCGTTAGGCATTCCCGAGAGATTACCCTAGCAGAATGTTCGACCAGGAAAGGTCTCCTGACCTACCGTGGGAAACTCTTTGTTCCAGACGACGTGCCTTTGCACTTGCATTTGTTGAAAGAACACCATGATGCTCCGTCTGCAGGCCACCCCGGGAAAGCTAAAACCTTTCAGCTCCTCGCCCGCTCTTATTACTGGCCAGGGATGCGCAGTACGGTAGATCGTTATGTGAGAAATTGCCATACCTGTAGTCGAAGCAAAACCTCCCGTCATGCCCCTTATGGAGTCCTTCGTCCGTTACCGATTCCTCAGAGGCCTTGGACACATATTTCTATGGATTTTGTTACAGGATTACCGGAGAGCAAGGGAAGAGATGCGATTCTTGTGGTAGTTGATCGTCTGTCGAAGATGAGACACTATATTGCCTGCAATATTACAACCGGCTCTGAAGATCTCGCACGTTTGTTTATTGATCATGTTTGGAAACTTCATGGTCTTCCAACTAGTATTGTTTCCGATCGAGGTACTCAGTTTACGTCCCAGTTCTGGAAATCCCTCTGCAAGGTGCTGAAGATTAATGCGGCCTTATCCTCTGCTTTTCACCCCGAAACCGATGGTCAGACGGAACGAATTAATGCGGTAATGGAGCAGTACTTGAGGAGTTATGTATTTTATCAGCAAGATGACTGGGTGGACTGGTTATCGCTTGCTGAGTTTGCCTCTAATAATCATGCCTCGGAGACAACTCAGGTCTCTCCCTTTATGGCTAATTATGGCTTCGATCCACGCTTTACGGAGAATCTGGCGTTGCCTCCGCTTTCGGATCGCTCTCAGGATACCAATGCCCTTGTTCGGAAGATGGCCGAGATCCACGATCAGTTACAAGCTGAAATACGCTATGCTCAGGACCGACAAGAAACCAACGCCAATGCCCGCCGAGTCCCTGCTCCCGTCTATCATGTGGGTGATGAAGTATGGCTGAATGCCAGGAATATTCAGACTACTAGGCCATCCCGGAAGCTTGATTGGAAACGTCTCGGAAGGTTTAAGATTAAGTCGGTTATTAGTCCTTATGCCTACGAACTCGATCTTCCCTCTACGATGAAGATACACCCTGTCTTTCATGTTTCGAAATTGGAACCTTGCGCTATTGATCCTCTACCAGGACATATTCCTCCCCCCGCACCTCCGGTAATTGTTGATGGCGATGAAGAATGGGAAGTTGATGAGTTATTGGACTCCCGTCTTCGTTACTCACGTCTGCAGTATTTGGTTAAGTAGAAGGGTTATGATGCACCAACCTGGGAGTACGCGGAGAACCTTACCAACGTCCCCCGCCTGTTGATTCGTTTTCATATGGCATACCCTACCAAGCCGAGACCTGACGGAGTTCTCGCGGAGCTCGAACCTAATGAGAGGGCAACTATCACGGCTCCGCCTTCCGCCAAGACGTCTTCGGAACAGGGTTGTTGGATAGTATCGGTCGATGCCGGAAGTAGAATGATGGATTAGGAAGGAGCTCGGGTGATAGAGTGTAAGCGCTAGGAAGGAAGGGGTAATATCGGGATAGAAGTATGGGTATTGAGAATAGTATGGGTGGTACGGAAGTGGGGGAGGTTCTATGAGATTCTATGGTTATGAGTCAGCGGTGTGATGGGGTAGTTGTATATATAGTGTTCGTTCTTTCCTATGTTTCTGCCTCTCTAGGCAACGTCTTCTTTCTGTTAGCAATACATTACTTTGGCTTCGGCCCTTCTGTCTCTGCCTCGTCCCCGAACCTGAACCTGAACCTGAATCTGAACCTGTCCCGCCTCGGGTATCTCCTGAGCCGACCCTGTCTCCGCCCTCGTCCCTGGATCTACCCCGTCTAAGTCCTTGACCTGTCTCCGTCCCGTTAGACCAGTGCGGTTGCTGAGGCAATTGCGTCGTCAGCAGTGGAAGTTAACGTTATTGAAGTAATTAACCCCAGTCCTTTTTTGATAAGTGACTGAAATGAAAGAAATTTTAGATGGGAAATCGTACATCGTCGAAGCCAACAAAAAATCCATCGAGCGCTCCACAAAGACCGCCGATGACTCCTGTGGACCCAGCGATGGCTCCTACTGCTACCCCCAGAAGACTGACTGCTTTTAATTACTCTTCATCTTTTCGTTTCCCGCCCCCTTCCTCTTCTAGGTTTGGAGAATCGTCACCAACACCAATGGCATTGAATCCTGGATCCATGCCACCAAGCGATGATAGCTCCTGGGGCGGTTCTACGGGCTTTGGGATTAGCTCTCAAATGCCTCAAAGAATGGAGCCATCCCCACTAGGGAGACCACCTCGGAATAACGATACAGCGAACTCTAACTATCTGTCGCCTTCACCTTCTTTACCTCCGCCCCACGATGACGACAGGTATCATTACCAAACCCCTGAAAGCTCTCGTCAAGCCTCTTCTGGCCAGATACCTCGTACACCTGCTCCAAACTCTAGAAGTGCGAGTGTGCTTCCTTTGGAAGCCCAAAGGATTGAGAAAAAGTGTAGTATATTGATAGGTGATCACACACTGTTTGAGGAGCCTTTTTCAAGCCCTGCGAGACTCTCGGTTTTGGAGGTGAATATGTGGGTACAAGCAAGTCGTAGTTTAGGAATCAGCGCAGAAATCGACGAGGTTATTATAAAACAGGTGGGTGTCCCCGAAGATCCCATGATGATAGCTCCTAGGGAACTGAGGAGGCCCCACAGGTTAGGAGCTTGCACTCCCGAGTGCGCTCACACCTGATGAGCGCAGTGAAGAAACGGCTAGCAGACTCTAGGATTTACGGAATTGCAAAGATTCGCACACAAGTGGAGAGGGCCGGGAGAGTTGACTATCTTTTGAGGAATGATCGGTTCATCAGCCATCCAGCGCATTATGAGGTATATCCAAATTCTTGGGGACCACGGCGATAGCTCTAACAAGCCTTAGACGTCTAGCTGCAAATTTTTGGCTCCGGAGATCATCGAGGTTTTATACTATAGGTTTTTTGATGGGGCGAGGAGGCGAGGGTCCCGTGAACTAGATTTCCTTGACCGAATAAACTATACGTTGATATGCCTGATAGCGACCGCCATTTGGCATGGGATTCGCGCATGGTCCACGGGGAATTATGTGGTGCCGCAAAATTTCCAGACTCAAAATGATAGTGTAGTGAGTAAGTATTTCTCATATCTCCTAGAGATATGGCGAGTGCTAACCGAGGTGTTACGAATGCTCTAGAAACCTTCACGAGGATGGTAAACACTTGGACGTCACGTAGTCGTTCCAACCAAGAGGGCATCTTGAAATTGATAAAGGACAATCTCCGAGACAAGGTAAGAACCCGATCTTAATCACCGGTTATAACCTAAACTAATGATTTGTAGATACAAGAGAAGAAGAGGGTCACGGTCGAGGATATCCCAGTCGAGGGTCTTAGCGAGGACGATGATGCTCTGGCGGAGGCTCTGGAAGCTCTCAGGAGTGCTCGGGGAGGCCAAGGCGAGAAATCTAAACCCGGAAAAACTAACCTTCCACTACACGGGCTTGAATATGGTACGGATGGAGAGCCGGACCTACCTGAAGAAGAAGAGGAAGAGATTGAGGAAATAGTGGAAGAGGGTGGAGAAACAACAGAAGAGGACCCTAACTAAAATAACGAGATCTCTGAGAGGTATGGGGAAGTCTGTAGAGATAGTAATAAGACCTTATGTATTATTATAATTATTATATAGTGGCGAGACCATAAGTGAATATATCCATACCATTCGAGGAACAGAAGAGGCCTCTGAAAGCTATCGTGAGGTGAATAAATACATGAAAAGCACCAACCAGCACCAGGAGCTAGATGTGCGCGCCAGGGACTCCCCAGGCGCAATGGATGATGGAAAGTATATTAGCAGGGGAGATCGGGGCGGAAACGTGATGCCCAGGCGGAGCCAGGCGGAGCCAGGCGCAGGGTATCTCCGCCAGGGATATAGGTGCCCTTCCAGGCGTTACCTGAGAGAAAACCAAACTCCTGGCGCTAACCGAGGTTGGGATTTAGTTCAGGGCTCTCAGGGCGTTGAAAGCCTCGCCCGGAGCGCCCGGAGGTTTGGCGAGGATCTCAGGAGAATGGGTTTTTATCCGGTGCGCCCTCAGCGCCCTGAGCGCCTGGAGCGCCCGGCGAAATCGGCAGGTTTGCTGATGAAGCTCGTGAAGAAGAGCGAGCTAGCAGTGGGAGATTTGGTGATGCTTCTGGATAGCCATGTTAGGGCAAGCAAGGGAAGGAAGCTGCATGGATGTTGGAATGGTCCTTTCCGGGTCATGGGAAAGACTCAAGGATCCGCATACATTATACAGCATCCATATGCAGAAAGACCATTTCCTGGAACTCATCACAGGGATTGTCTCAAGCTATACATCCCGCGTCCACCCAGGCTGCAGAGAATAGAAGGAGGGGTTGAGGATCTGGTTCAGCCGGAGGGAAGAATAGGATTGAGGAGGTATCAAAGGAGGATTTATAAGGGACTGATGGGATTGGTGTGAGGAAGAGGTGTGCAGAAGTGTCCCGGCGTCTTGGCATCGGTCCCGAAGATTTGGTAGCCGAAGTGCTGTTGTGTTTGTTCAGGAAAGATTAAGCGATAGAGGGGTGTGCTAAGGGAGGTTGTCGTCATAAGTTTCTAGGAGGTTCGATGGCGTGATGGATTGGTAATGTAAATAGTAAAGATAGTGTGGAGGAATAGGAGGTGTGGTAGCGATGGTTTTCTATGGGATTCTGTGAGTGATAGGGTGAGTCATAACGGACTTGTGGAGGAGGGTTGTTAAATAGCGAGGATAGATGTTTTCCTTAGTTCTTTCTTTCTTTTCTCTCTGTCTCGTCTTTCTGTTATCCTGGTACATAGGAATCTACTCCTATTTCTAAGCCATAGCCTCTTGTACTAAAGACTCGATCCTCTGACAAGGGGAAACCTATAGTATCCTTCATTGTTCTCGTTGAGGTCCATTCGGTTCTCACCTTCCCTGCTCTGTGCTCTTGTGCCCTTGCTCTTGCCTTTGCCTTTGCCTGTGCCTGTGCTTGTGCCTGGCCGGTGTTGCCTCTGTCTTCGTCAGACCCCTCGCCGCAAAGACTGTGCTCCTCGAGCCCTTCTGCGTCATCATTGTCATCTTCTTCTTTGCGTCAGGCTACCCCGTCACAAGAAGGTGACGGAAAGGAATGAGGAGTATGGTTCTATGGAGGGTGGAGAATCCATTTTTAGGGGGATGGGGACTGTTAATTTGAGGAACTTGCGAAGCAGACTTTTTTAATATTTACATATTCGGGCAGGGAGGATCTTTGTTGTGGGTTCCCGTTGCTCTCGGGACGAGAGCAATTGCGTAGGGTTCCGTTGTGGGTTACGTGTAATTGTACGTGGTATAAACTATTAAAAGGATAGGTGGCCAAGACCTGTATTACTTAGACCAAGGAGCCACTGTACTTAGAAGATAATCAATCACACACGCAAGATATATGCCCAACACCACATTACAAGATAATAACTTGCATAAATAAAGCTTGGTCCGAGGAACTATGAGTGGCATTGTCAATTCATACTAGGCCCGTACCCAGCCATCCTACGGCTAGCAACAAGCTGTTCGTAGGGGATGGGTACTAGACTAATTCGCGCTTGAATCTTTCCAAAGATGTTAGTTACCCTGGCTAAAAACTCAAAAAAACATTTAAAATAATAGGATATTTACAATATGATTATATTCTATAAATTTATTTATTTTGAGTTTACTCAACCGCCTTGAAGCTTTCTCCAAGCTGCACAATGGAGCGGTCATAAACCCTTGAAACCTCAATTTCTAACTCCTCATCATCGAGGGACTCTTCATATCCGTCAACCTCTGTATCCATTTCTGCGTCGAGGTCTGTTTGGGCGCCTTCCTCGCCAAGGACCACCGCACTCTTCATGGGTGAATCAGGTGCTCCCCTCCCCCGCTCCAATAGTTTCACCACATGTAATCTTGTTCTCTCAATTACGCTTTTTAGCCGTACCTTTTCTGTCATGTTCATTTGATGTGCTGGAGATACGTGGAGAGTCATAGATGGGTCCACCGATAATCCAGCTATAAGGTTGTAAAAGCATCTATCAAATGTGTCCAATAGACACAATGTGGCTTTGAGATCAGTGGGAAACGATGCAAGGTAATCGTTGAAAGAGTTCGCCATCTGAAGGATATAATGTATTTGCAGAGTTGCTTCACCAGGTGATGTAATTAGCAGAGCTCCTATAGAAATATGTCTCCTGAGAACAAATTTGGGGCGTAGTAGGAACGAAATCGAGAGACAGACGAGTCGAGGAAACCCAAAGTACATCTACCAACCTCTCAAGATCTTGGGCGATTGTTTTTATATCAAAGTAGCCACCCTCATGAAATTTTTTAGCATGTCTGCGGGAAACTTCAAGGAGCTGAGCATCGAGATATGCTATTAGATTGGATTCGGGGCGAGAGCCCGGCTTTAGCGGACCGGATGGGCGGGGACGCGGTAGAGTGTGATATGAGATTGTTGAAGCGGTTGATAGAGAGGGTGAAGGCAGCGGTGAATACATGATTCCTTGCAGGGTGAGGGACTCCTTAGAGGGGGTGGTGCATACGCATTTGTAAATGGAGTTATCATGATGTAGGGAAGGGTCTAGGGCTGGGGGCCAAGGGCCTAAGCCCTTGTAATAAGCGTACTCGATCAGTGGAGATATATTTTTCGAAAGAGATTACACTTTTTCTTTTCCTCAACACCTGCTGAGCTGGCGCGCTCACTGTCTCGAGCTTAATCATTCGAATTCTACTATTAAGGGGAGACAAGGACAAAATTTATGTAATCATGTTATAGTAGAGAAGTTCAATCCTTCGTAAGGAGGTTCTTGTGAGAGAGTTCCCCCTACGAGAGAGTCCTTCCAGTCCACTGTATCCTCTGCCAAGATAAGCTAATACAAATGAGGTTAGAGTAGAAACTTACAGGTCCCTTCTCCCATAAAAGACATCGTGTTCCCGTGTTTCTCTTGAATTTACTTAACACCCCTCAATAATCTCACCTCTTATTCCTTCTTTGAATAATAAAGTGTAAGAAGAAGAAAAATCCAGTAAACGCAAAGGGAAATCAATGATGGAGAAAAAACTATGGGGAGGGAAAAAAAAGAGAAAGAAAAAAAGAACTTAGAAAAAAACATTTATGGTCTTAAAGGTGACAAAAATTGGATCACTTATAACTTTTAAACTAGGTAAGAGGTCAAAAATTTGTGAGGCCAAATTGTGAGTATAGATATGGTAGTGTGACAGGGCTCTGCCTCTACTAAACAAAAGAGTAGGAAGCAAGAGGGCCGGTAGAAGATAGAAGTTCAAGTTAGATTTAAAGAGAGTAACAATTCTTCTTTATGAACTTAGAATAATCTTAAGGGTCTTCTTCCATTTATTACAACAGATAAATACCTATATCTCTCTATTTCCTGCCTCTGATCCACCACTTTTACTAATTTCTAGTAAAAGCTCTGATCTGGATCAGAAACAATTCCTCCACTACCCCAATTCTTCCTAAACGTTAGCGGGTACCCCTAGCCCTAAAGCGAGTACTCTTAATTAGGATTAAGAGTTATCTATAGCGTGGCAGTTACACAGCTCTGGGCATGCATTAGTTGAGTCTCCACAAAAATAATCTAGTCAATGTGGTTGCACAGGTGTGATGGAGTAACCCGACGCAAAGTAGAAGATAACATTGATGACGCAGAAGGACTCGAAGAGTACAGCCTCTGTGACGAGGAGACCGAGGAAAACAGGGACAACGCCGGACAGGCACAAGCAGACATCAGCAAGACTTCATTTGTCTCCTGATGTCTCCTGAGCCTCAGGAGATTCAAAAAATATTCAGGAGTCTCAGGAGACTCTCAGAAGACCTGGGAGACTGTTGGGAGACTCCAATCACAAGTTGAGTTTGCTGATGCAGGCACCGGCGAAGGCAAAGGCAAAGGCAAGGGCAAAGGCACAAGGGCATAAGGCAGAGAGGGTAAGGGCCGGATGGACCTCAACGAGAACGATAAGAAGTGCTATAAGTTTTCCTCTTAAAGGGGATGACATCAGCAAACTCAATTTGTGACTGGAGTCTCCCAACAGTCTCCCAGGTCTCCTGAGAGTCTCCTGAGACTCTGGGATATTTTTTGAGCCTCCTGAGGCTCGGGAGACATCAGGAGACAAATCAAGTCTTGCTGATGGAGGTCTTGGAGGCAAGAAACTATGGCTTGAATAATAGGAGTATATTCCTATATACTGAAATAACAGGAAGACGAGACAGAGAGAAAAGAAAGAAAGAACTAAGGAAAACAATATCTACACCCGCTATTTAACACCTCTCCTACCCCAGTCCGCTATAACTTACATATTCACTCATAGAGACTCATAGAAATCCATCGCAACCACACCTTATAATCTCCCCACTATCTTGCCAATTCCTATGACCAATCCATCACGCCATCGAACTTCATAGAACCTAATGACGACATCCCCACCTCGTCTCACTCCATCGTCGTTTATTATAACTCCATCCGTCACAACAGCACTATGACTACTGAACCATCAGGATCGATACCAAGACGCCGGGACAACAAGTAACCTATTATTGTCCCGGCATCTTGGCATCAGGCCCGGGGATTTGGTAGTCGAAGCGCTGATGTAACTAATAGAGAAGAGTTAAGCGAGCAAGGGGTGTGCTGAGAGGAGGGTATCGTCATGGGGTTCCAGGAGGTTCGATGGTGTGATGGATTTGTAATGGAAATAACGGAGATGGGGGGGAGGGATACGAGGTGTGGTAGCGATGGATTTCTATTAAGTTCTATGAGCGAATGTGTGAGTTATTTTGGACTGGTGGAGGGAGAAGTGTTAAATAGCGGAGATAGATGTTTTCCTTAGTTCTTTCTTTCTTTTCTCTCTGTTTCGTTCGTCTTCCTGTCATCTCGATACAGAGTGTGACGGAGTAACCTAACGCAAAGAAGAAGATGACAATGATGACGCAGAAGGACCCGAAGGGCACAACCGAAGCGACGAGGAGACCGACGAAGACAGAGGCAACGCCGAGCGGGCACAAGCACAGGCACCGGCAAAGGCAAAGGCAAAGGCAAAGGCAAGGGCAAGGGCACAAGGGCACAGGGCAGGAAGAGTGAGGACCAGATGGACCTCAACGAGAACGATGAGAGGTACTATGAGTTTCCTCCTTTGAGAGGACCGAGTATTTGGTATGAAGAGCTATGGCTTAGAAATAGGAGTATATTCCTATGTACCGAGATAACAGGAAGACGAGACAGAGAGAAAAGAAAGAAAGAACTAAGGAAAACATCCATCCCCGCTATTTAACACACCTCCTCCACTAGTCCGCTATGACTCACACTTTCGCTCATAAAACCTCATAGAAACCCATCGCTACCACACTTCGTAATCCTCCCCACCATCTCCGCTAATCTACATTACCAATCCACCACGCCATCGAATCTCCTAGAACTCAATGACGACAACCTCCATCTCACACTCCCTATTCTCGCTTAACATTACTCTAACAACCACAACCACGCATCGCCTACCGAACTGTCGGGACAGATGCCAAGACGCCGGGACACAGAGGAATATATTCTCATTCCCCAGCCATCATTCCTCGCACTCAAGATCCTGTTCTCTTCAAGAGGAAAACCTACAGTACCTCTCATCATTCCCGTTGAGGTCCATCTGGTCCTCACTCTTCCCGCTCTGCGTCCTTGTGCCTTTGCCCTTGCCTTTGCCTTCGCTAGTGCCTGTGCCTGTGCCTGCCTGGTGTTGTCTCTGTCTTCCTCAGTCTCCTCGTCGCGCAGACTATATTCCTCGAACCCTTCTGCGTCATCATTGTCATCTCCTTTTTTGCGTCAAGTTACTCCATCACACTACGTGTCAGCGGAGATTCTATCACAACGGGACGAGGAACAAATTCTACATACATATGCCTTCTTCTCGAAGCCTCACTCGCCTCCGGAATGCAGCTGTGAAATTTACGATAAAGAGTTGCTAGCCATTCTTCGTTGCTTTAAGTAATAGAGAACCCATTTGGAGACAGCTGAGTTCCAGGTTAAAGTACTTGCAGACTATTGCAATCTTGAGTACTTTATGTCAACTAACTTATCAGCAAACACAACTTGTGACTGGAGTCTCCCAACAGTCTCCCGGGTCTCCAGAGAGTCTCCTGGGACTCCTGGATATTTTTTGAGTCTCCTGAGGCTCAGGAGACATCAGGAGACAAATGGAGTCTTGCTGATAAAGTTGTTGGGTTGGCGTCGGACTCGTTGGGCGGAGTTTCTGTCTCGATTTAGTTTCGTTATTCAGTACAGGCAGGGAAAGTGGGGAAGAAAAGTAGATATTTTGACAAGAAGGCCTAAGGATTCACCAAAAGAAGGGGATGAGAGGTTGGAGCAACAAAGTCGAGTGGTTTTGAAGAAGGAGAATTTGAATTTCAAGATAAGTTTGTTAGCGGGCTCTTTGGCAAATGAACCCGCTGGAGGATTCTCTCCCATACTTGATTTGTTTAACAAAGCTTACCAGTGTGACAGCTTCCCAACTAAAGTCTTATACATGGTCCGAGACGGCATTCAACAATCGAAAGAGATTTCGTTGGCTGAGTGCAAGGAAAGTGAAGAGGGATTATTACTTTATCGAAATACACTTTATGTCCCTAATTATAACGAACTTAAACTTTATCTGCTATGGGAATATCATGATAAACCTCCTGCTGAACATCCTGGGAGATCAAAGACACGGGAACATTTTAGTCGAAGCAATTATTAGCCGTCCATCCGAAAAGATACAGATCGCTATGTTATGAATTGCCATATTCGCCAGTGGAGTAAAGCGAATCATAATCCTCTGCAAGGAATCCTACGACCACTATCAAAACCCAAATATCACGGCTCCGCCTCCTGTACCCCGCCTTCCGCCAAGACGTCTTCGGAACAGGGTTGTTGGATAGTATCGGTCGATGTCGGACGCAGAATGCTGGATTAGGAAGGAGCTCGGGTGATAGAATGTAAGCGCTAGGAAGGAAGGGGTAATGTTGGGATAGAAGTATGGGTATTGGGAATAGTATGGGTGGTACGGAAGTGGGGGAGGTTCTATGAGATTCTATGGTTATGAGTCAGCGGTGTGATGGGGTAGTTGTATATATAGTGTTCGTTCTTTCCTATGTTTCTGTCTCTCTAGGCAACGTCTTCTTTCTGTTAGCAATATACTACTTTGGCTTCGGCCCTTCTGTTCCTGTCTTGTCCCCGAACCCGAACCTGAACCTGAACCTGAACCTGAATCTGAACCTGTCCCGCCTTGGGTATCTCCTGAGCCGACCCTGTCTCCGCCCTCGTCCCTGGATTCACTCCGTCTAAATCCTTGACCTGACTCCGCCCCGTTAGACTACGTTGCCTCCCTTTTGGCTCCTGAGATACTACTATGGCAACCTCCGGATCTTCGTTTACTATTGCCCCTCCACCTGTTATTACCGAACGCATCGCTAACAGCGATGTGGTTCCTGCTACTTGGGCTGCTCCCGAGGATGTTCAAGCTTTTTCTAATCAATACGATCATGACAAGGCCCTTCTCTTTGATCTTCTGGGGTATAATATCTCTCGCATTAGACATGAGAGAGATTTGGCCCGTCTCGAGAGAGACACGGCCTTGAACACTGCCTCGGTTATCCCTGATCTTGAACAGCAAATCATGAACCTAGAGAACCAACTTGCGGAGGTCCGTCAGCTTAATACTTTGCTGTCTGCCCAGGCTCCTGCTCCTCCCGCTGTTCCTCCTGCTCCTCCCGCTGTTCCTCCACCTCCGGCCGCTCCTCCTGCTGCTCCTCCAGTCGTCCCTCCTCCGGCCGCTGCTGCTCCCCGATCCGAGAAAGTTCCTGATCCACCTAAGTTTGACGGTAAGCGAGAGGAACTTCGCCCCTTTGTTACTCAACTCCGTCTCAAGATGCTCGCCAACCATGATCGCTTCCCCGCTGCCCAAGCCCGCCTTGCTTATGCGATTAATCTTCTGTCTGGTCGTGCCCTTGCCCAGGTAATGCCCCTCGTTGTCGGAGGACGCATCGACCTGGAAGATATTGAGGCCCTGATTACCATTCTGGAAACCGCTTTTGGAGATCCAGATCGTATCGCCACCGCCGAACGAGATCTCGAACGTCTTACCCAAGGCGGCCGAGACTTCTCCACTTATTTCGCTGAATTCCAACGATTGGCTGCTGAGGTCAGATGGAACGATGAGGCCAAGAAACACGCACTTACTCAAGGCCTCTCCCGTGAACTCCCGCTCCGCCATGATCCACCACGATGTCCCTGCCGCTACGTCTGAATATGTTCTGCTGCTCCAAAAATTGGATAATAGACTCAGAGATGCTCGTGCCAGAGATCGTTCCTCTCCCTTTACCACCCGTCAGCCCTTTGCTTCCTCTACCCCTGCTCGTGCTCCTGCTTCCGCTCCTGCTGCTCCTACTCCTCACCCCTCTTATTCTCCAGGTGGTGCGGTGCCAATGGACCTCTCTGGTGCCCGCCGTCCTCAACGACGTGGCCCTATTACCCCTGCTGAACGCGCCCGTCGTGCCGCTCAAGGACTCTGCATGTATCGCGGAGGTCCTGGGCATTTCGCTGCTGAATGTCCTGCTCGTCCTGTTGCCCGTCCTGCTCGTGTTGCTGCTACTTCTGAGGTCGGTGTACCTCCGGTTCTGTCTGGGGCCGGCGCGCCTCCTGTTGTTAATCAAGCTTCTCGTTCTTCTTCGTCTCCTGGTTATATGTTTGGATTTCCTTTTGGTGCTTCTTCTTCTCCCTCCGGTTCTGGTGCTTTGGGTTTGGGTTCTCCCGGTTCGATGTCTGCGACTGGCCCGGATCAGTCGGGTTTTCACGAGGACCTGTCTTAGGTGGCTTAGGCCAGGTCCCTCCTCTTTCTTTGTCTGCTTCTGCTGCTTCTGGTGTCTCTGGTGAGAAGGTCTCGGATAACGATCATCTTGTTGTTTCATGTATTGTATCTGATGAAAATAAAACTGTTAAGACCTACTCGCTTGTTGACACCGGGGCTTCCGGATTTGCATTCATTGATGAATCATTTGTACGCCACAAAGCAATCCCTACTACTACTCTACCTAATCCCCGCGCCCTTCATGTTATCGATGGAAGAGAAATCTCCTCTGGTAGCATTACTCATATTGCTCATTTTTCGCTTCGTATTCAAGGTCATACCGAAAAGATTTCCGCCTATGTTACCCGCCTAGGACATTATCCGTTGGTGCTAGGAATCCCCTGGCTGCGACGACACAAAGTTGCTATTAATTTCGCTGATAATTCGTTGACCTTCGGGTCCCCTCGCTGTCTTCAACGTTGCAATGATGATCAAGTTCCTGCTTATGTCAAGGGAATTACTTCACCGCTTCCTGCTAATCACGACTTTGAGATCGTCAGTGCTGCTATCTTTGCCGAAACTACCCAGGGACTAACTGTTTATGCCCTGTTTCTTGGTGGTTCTACGGAATCGATACCCCCGGAAATTGCTACTTTGGTTCCTCCCGAACATTATCACTTTTGGCAACGGTTTGGAAAGGAAGGTCCTCAGAAACTGCCACCACATCGTCCCTACGATATTCGGATTAATCTTCAGGAGGGAAAGGAACCCCCCTTCGGCCCTCTATACAGTATGTCTCGAGATGAGCTGGCCGCATTGATTGAGTACATCAATGATATGTTAAAGAAAGGGTTCATTGAGTGTAGCTCCTCTCCCGCCGGATCCCCTGTTTTGTTTGTGAAAAAGCCTGGGGGCGGACTTCGATTTTGTGTGGATTACCGAGGCCTGAATGCTATTACTGTTAAGAACCGTTATCCGCTGCCACTACCGAAGGAAACGTTTAATCAACTTTGCAAGGCCAAGTGGTACACCAAGTTGGATTTGAAGAATGCCTATAACCTGGTCCGAGTAGCAGCTGGGGATGAATGGAAAACCGCGTTTCGTACCCGAGTTGGTCACTTTCAGTATAAAGTGATGCCCTTCGGATTGACCAATGCTCCTGCTGTTTTTCAACATTTTATTAACGATACTCTTCGCCCCTTTCTGGATCGCTTTTGTACAGCGTACCTTGACGATATCCTTATCTATAGTGAGGATTTGGAATCTCATCGCGACCATGTTAATCAAGTTTTGCAAGCTCTTACCGATGCCGATCTTTATTGCTCTCCTGAGAAGTGCGAGTTCCAGGTGAAGGAAGTGAAGTATCTGGGTATGATTGTTACTACCGAAGGCTTGAAGCTCGACCCCAAGAAGATTGAGACTATTGTCAAGTGGGCTCGCCCCCTAAATGTTCGGGACATACAGATTTTTAACGGCTGGGCAAATTTCTATCGACGTTTTATCAAGAATTATTCTGGTATTGTTCGCCCCTTGACGACGCTTACTAAAGGAAATGTTCCTTTTATTTGGTCTTCGATCTGTGAGGAAGCCTTTGAAGGTCTTAAAACTGCCTTTACTACGGCTCCGATTCTTCGACACTTTGATTTCGACCGTAAGTCCATTGTGGAATCAGATGCTTCCGATTATGTTTCGGGTGGTACACTTTCCCAGTATAGCGATGAGAATATTCTCCACCCTGTGGCCTTTTTCTCCGGAACTCACTCTCCCGCCGAATGTAATTACGAGATTTACGATAAAGAATTGTTGGCTATTATTAAGTGTTTTGAGGAATGGAGAGCTGAGTTGATGGGGGTCGCCGAGCCTATTGAAGTTCTGAGTGATCATCGGAACCTGGAATATTTCATGACCAAGAGGGATTTGAATCGTCGACAGGCACGTTGGTCAGAGTTTCTCTCTCGGTTTAATTATGTGATCAAGTATCGGCCAGGAAAGCAAGGGGGGAAACCGGATGCATTGACTAGGAGATCAGGAGATCTGCCTAAAGAGGGGGATGAACGCCTGACACAGCAAAGTCAGACAGTGTTGAAGTCCCATAATTTGGGTTTGTTGGCAGCCATTCCGGCTGTCCGAGGACAGTCACCCCTAGAAAAACTTTTTGAACAGGCTTATGTCACTGACCCATTTCCAAATAAAATCTTAGGACTTCTTCGAGATGGCGTTAGGCACTCCCGAGAAATTACTCTAGCGGAATGTTCAACTAGGAAAGGACTCTTGACCTACCGTGGGAAACTTTTTGTTCCAGACGATGCGCCTCTGCGCTTGCATTTGTTAAAAGAACATCATGATGCTCCGTCTGCAGGCCACCCTGGGAAAGCAAAAACCTTTCAGCTTCTTGCCCGCTCCTACTATTGGCCCGGAATGCGTAATACAGTCGATCGTTATGTTAGGAATTGTCATATCTGCAGTCGTAGCAAGACGTCTCGCCATGCTCCTTACGGCGTCCTCCGTCCGTTACCCATTCCACAGAGACCTTGGACACATATTTCTATGGACTTTGTCACAGGATTGCCGGAAAGCAAGGGAAGAGACGCGATTCTCGTAGTAGTCGACCGCCTATCAAAGATGCGGCACTATATTGCCTGCAACATTACCACTGGATCTGAAGATCTTGCACGTCTGTTTATTGATTATGTTTGGAAACTTCACGGCCTCCCTACTAGTATTGTTTCCGATCGTGGGACTCAGTTCACGTCCCAGTTTTGGAAATCTCTCTGCAAGATGCTAAAGATTAATGTCGCCATGTCTTCTGCCTTTCACCCCGAAACGGACGGTCAGACGGAACGGATTAATGCGGTGATGGAACAGTATTTGCGCAGCTATGTATCGTATCAACAGGATGACTGGGTAGATTGGTTACCCCTCGCTGAGTTTGCTTCTAATAATCATCCCTCGGAAACGACGCAGGTATCTCCTTTTATGGCTAACTATGGGTTTGACCCTCGCTTTACGGAGAACCTCGCCTTGCCCCCGTTTGTTAATGGCCCTCAGGATACGAACGCTCTTGCCGATAAAATGGTTGAGATACATGACCAATTGCAAGCTGAGATGCGCTATGCTCAGGACCGACAAGAAACCAATGCTAACGCCCACCGAGTCCCCGCTCCCGTCTATCATGTGGGTGATGAGGTATGGCTGAATGCCAGGAATATCCAGACTACCACTGGCAGGCCATCCCGGAAGCTTGATTGGAAACGTCTCGGACGGTTTAAGATTAAGTCGGTTATTAGTCCTTACGCCTACGAACTCGATCTTCCCTCTACGATGAAGATACACCCTGTCTTCCATGTTTCGAAGTTGGAACCTTGCGCTATTGATCCTCTACCAGGACATATTCCTCCCCCCGCACCTCCGGTATTTGTTGATGGCAACGAAGAATGGGAAGTTGACGAGTTATTGGACTCCCGTCTTCGTTACTCACGTTTGCAGTATTTGGTTAAGTGGAAGGGTTATGATGCACCAACCTGGGAGTACATGGAGAACCTTACCAACGTCCCCCGTCTGTTAACTCGTTTTCATATGGCATACCCTACCAAGCCGAGACCTGACGGAGTTCTCGCGGAGCTCGAACCTAATGAGAGGGCAACTATCACGGCTCCGCCTCCTGTACCCCGCCTTCCGCCAAGACGTCTTCGGAACAGGGTTGTTGGATAGTATCGGTCGATGTCGGACGCAGAATGCTGGATTAGGAAGGAGCTCGGGTGATAGAATGTAAGCGCTAGGAAGGAAGGGGTAATGTTGGGATAGAAGTATGGGTATTGGGAATAGTATGGGTGGTACGGAAGTGGGGGAGGTTCTATGAGATTCTATGGTTATGAGTCAGCGGTGTGATGGGGTAGTTGTATATATAGTGTTCGTTCTTTCCTATGTTTCTGTCTCTCTAGGCAACGTCTTCTTTCTGTTAGCAATATACTACTTTGGCTTCGGCCCTTCTGTTCCTGTCTTGTCCCCGAACCCGAACCTGAACCTGAACCTGAACCTGAATCTGAACCTGTCCCGCCTTGGGTATCTCCTGAGCCGACCCTGTCTCCGCCCTCGTCCCTGGATTCACTCCGTCTAAATCCTTGACCTGACTCCGCCCCGTTAGACCAAAAGACCTTGGACGGATGTTACCATCGATTTTGTAACTGGAATGCCAGAAAGCAATGGGTTTAATGCCATCCTTATGGTAGTAGATTGGTATCACGGAGCAAAGTGAGGAGTTCGTTGAAGGGGCCAAGGTACACAACCGAGGCAGGTCGAGACAGGGTAAGGTGGGACAGGACGAGATGAGGCGGGAGTCAAGGCAGTAACTAAAGATCGGGTCTATGACACAAGAAAACACGAGAGCAATAAAGGTCCGAAGAGTCTCCTAGGGGTCGTGGTGATTCGTTGGCTAAAGTGACAGAAAGGTTGCGTAAAGAAGAAAGAAAAGAAAGGAAAACCCTACAAGCAAAAGAGAGCACTCCCTATATAAAGCCCCAGAATCTCTTCGCTGACTCATAACGTAGAAACCCATAGAACCCAAAGGAAATCCTTCTATTAGAAATACATGCACAATGCTGACTCATAACATCCCTGTTCAAAAACTCATAGAACATCACAGAAAACTCCAAATAATCCTTCTTCCCGCAACTTCACTGAGTGCGCTCCACGACGTGATAATTGGTTGACAAAAATGAAACACCTTATCGCTACTACAGAGAATGTTAACAGCATGGATTTGTCTTGTCTCTATCTGTAGCAAGTATGAAAACTGCATGTGTTACCGGAGACTATTATTTCATACCGCGGAACACAGTTTATCGCTGAGTTTTGGAAGATTCTTTGTGACTACTTGAAGATAGCTCCTCTATCACGGCTCTGCCTCCTGCACCCTGTCTTCCGCCAAAGCGTCTTCGGAACAGGGTTGTTGGATAGTATCGGTCGATAACGGGTTAAAAAGGAGCTCTGGTAGTAATGGAATGTAAGCGCTTGGAAGAATTGTGTGGTAACGGGATAGAATTGGGGTTATTGGGAATAGTATGGGTGGTACGAGAGTGTGGGAGTTTCTATGAATTTCTATGGTATGAGTCATCGGTGCGAGGGGATAGTTGTATATATAGTGTTCGTTCTTTCCTATGTTTCTGCCTCTTCAGGCAACATCTTCTTTCTGTTAGCAATATATTACTTTGGCTTTGGCCCTCCTGTCTCCGCCTCGTCCCTGAACCTGAATTTGAACCTGAACCTGAACCTGCTTGGCCTCAGGTCTATCATGAGCCGATCCCGTCCTACCTCTGTTCTTGAATCTACCCCGCCCCGCTCCTGATCTGACCCCTCCCCATTAGACTACATTGTCTCTGCCTTTAGCTCCCGATACACTATGTCCGCTCAAGCAGAATAGGTATTCCCTGCTGCTCTTACCGAGTTCGAACGACAATTTAATGTTGATGCTGTTCTTTTACATCGAAACCTGACCGCGATTTCTCAAATCCGGGATCGGGTCCTGGCAGAACGGATCCAAGCTTGTACCGACTTAGCACACGTCACAGCCGAACAAGACCATGCTTTAAATGCAGCAGATGGTGCTCAAGATCTCTCCACTCAGGTGGCCGATCTACAGACTCAGCTGGTGGGAGTCCGTCAAATTAACGAGAGTCTTCGTGCCCAGGCTGTCGCTCCTCCTGCTGCCCCCCCTGCTCCTCCTCTTCAACAGGTACACTTTGAAACTCTCCCACCTCCAGCTGCCCCCCCTGTTGTTTCCCCCATCGTACCTCCGGGAGCTCCCCCTCTGGCTACAGTTGTCCTCCGCTCCGAGAAGGTCCCCGACTCGCCTAAGTTTGATGGCAAACGGGAGGAACTTTGCCCCTGTGTTACTCAACTTCGCCTCAAGATGCTCGCTAACCATGACCGATTCTCCGCCGCTCAAGCCCGCCTTTCCTATGCCATTAATCTTCTTTCTGGCCGCGCTCTCGCCCAGGTGATGCCCCTTATTGTCGGAGGACGCATTGACCTAGAGAATATTGAAGCTCTGATTACCATTCTGGAAACTGCCTTCGGGGATCCAGACCGTATCGCCACCGCCGAGCGAGAACTCGAGCGTCTTACCCAAGGAGGCCGAGACTTCTCCACTTACTTCGCGGAGTTCCAATGCTTGGCTGCTGAGGTTAGGTGGAACGATGAGGCCAAGAAACATGTATTTACCCAAGGGCTTTCTCGTGAGCTACGCTCTGCTATGATTCATCACGACATTCCTGCTGCCACTGCCGAATATGTTCTCTTGCTCCAGAAGTTGGACAACAGGCTCTGAGATGCTCGTGTCAGAGATCGTTCCTCCCCCTTTACTGCTCGTCAACCTTTTGCTTCCTCTGCTCCTGCTCGTGCTCCTGCTCCTGTTTCTGTCGCTTCTGCTCCTCACCCCTTTTATTGTCCAGGTGGTGCGGTACCAATGGAACTCTCCGGTGCCCGCCGCCCTCAACGCCGTGGGCCTATTACTCCCGCTGAACGCGTCCGCCATGCTGCTCAGGGACTCTGCATGTATTGCGGAGGTCCTGGGCATTTTGTCGCTGAATGTTCTGCTCGCCCTGTTGCTCATCCTGGTCGCGTTGCTGCTACTTCTGAGGTCAGCGTACCTCCGGTTATGTCTGGGGCCGGCGCGCCCCCTGCGATTAACAATGCTTCCCGTCCCTCTTCTTCTCCTGGTTATGTTTTCAGATTTCGCTTTGATGCTTCTTCTTTTCCTTCTGGTTCTGGCTCTTTGGGTCTACGTTCTCCTGGTTCGATTTATGCTGTTGCTCCGGATCAGTTGGGTTTTCAAGAGGACCTGTCTTAGGTGGCTGTGACAGAGTAACCCGACGCAAAGAAGAAGATGACAATGATGACGCAGAAGGACTCGAGGAGCACAGCCTAAACAACGAGGAGACCGACGAAGACAGAGGCAATACCGGGCAGGCGCAAGCACAGGCACCAGTGAAGGCAAAAGCAAGGGCAAAGGCACAAGAACACAAGGCAGGGAGAGTGAGGACTGGATGGAACTTAACCAAAACAATGAGAGATACTATGGATTTCCCCTTTCCAGAGAACAGAGTCTTTGGTACGAAAAGCTGTGGCTTAAAAATAGGAGTAGATTCCTATGTACTGAAATAACAAGAAGACGGGACAGAGAGGAAGGAAAGAAAGAACTAAGGAAAACAGCTATCCTCGCTATTTAACACGTCTCCCCCACCAGTCCGTTATGACTCACACTTTCGCCCATAGAACCTCATAGAAACCCATCGCTACCACACCTCGTATTCCTCCCCACCATCTCCGTTATTCCCATTACAAATCCATCAGCAAGACTTCATTTGTCTCCTGATGTCTCCTGAGCCTCAGGAGACTCAAAAAATCTCTAGGAGTCTCAGGAGAGTCTCAGGAGACCCGGGAGACTGTTGGGAGACTGCAGTCATAAGTTGAGTTTGCTGATGAGTCCATCACGCCATCAAACCTCCTAGAACCCAATGACAACACCCCCCTCTCAGCACGCCTCCTATTCGCTTAACTCTTCCTCATTAGTTACATCAGAGCTTCGACTACCAAATCCCCGGGACTGATGCCAATACGCTGGAACAGTGGCTTAGGCCAGGTCCCTCCTCTTTCTTTGTCTGCTTCTGCTGCTTCTGGTGTCTCTAGTGAAAAGGTTTCAGTTAACGATCATCTTGTTGTTTCCTGTATCGTATCTGACGAAAATAAAACTGTTAAAACCTACTCACTTGTTGACACCGGGTGTTACGGAGCGAAGCGAGGACGATGGAACAAAGGACCAAGGTTCACAACCGAGGCAATACGAGACCGAAGGCGAGGGGCAATGGCGGAAGAACCAAACCGAGGAGCAGGGTTGTAGGGCAGAGGGTCCAGAGGGCTTCTCTGACGAAGACGTGGAGACGAAGATACCAGTAGACGATACGGACTACGGTCATGGACTATGGACAAGGCGAAGCGAGGCGAGGCGAGGCGAGGCGAGATACTATGGAAGACCTAAGAAGGTCTTGGCAAAGACTATGGTTATGACGTAGTATATTCAGAACTAAGAACACAAGACGAAACGAAACTAAACCGTAGGGTTGATAACAGGAAGACGAAGTAAAGAAGACAGAGAAAGAAAGAAAAAGAAGAAGAAGAAGAAGAACCCATAGCCATATTCGGAATATATATACTAGTTCCTACCCCTGTCCGTAATGACTCATAACCCGTGTAACGGAACCCCATAGAAACCCGAAGAACCCAAAAGAGAAAACCCCAAACCACAACCGTTCCTAAATATCCTTCCTTCCCATGTAGCCCATAGTACGCCGTGATACCGGGGCTTCCAGATTTGCATTCATTGATGAATCATTTGTATGCCACAAGGAAATCTCCACTACTCTTCTTCCTAATCCCCGTGCCCGTCATGTTATTGATGGAAGAGAAATCTCCTCCGGTAGCATTACCCATATTGCTCACTTCACCCTCCGTATTCAAGGCCATACCGAAAAAATCTCCGGCTATGTCACTCGCCTGGGACATTATCCGTTATTACTAGACATTCCCTGGCTTCGTTGACATAATGTCACCATTAACTTCGCCGATAACTCGTTGACCTTTGGGTCTCATCACTGTCTCCATCGTTGCAATGATGGTCAAGTCCCTGCATACGTTAAAGGAATATTATCGCTACTTCCCGCTAATCACGATTTTGAAATCGTCAGTGCCGCCACCTTTGCCGAAACCAGCCAGGGAATGACTGTGTATGCCCTGTTTCTTGATGACTCCACGGAAGCAATCTCTCCGGAAATTGCTGCCCTATTTCCTCCGGAACATCATCACTTTTGGCAATGGTTCGGAAAAGAAGGACTCCAAAAGTTACCACCTCACCGCGCCTATGATATTTGTATTAATCTTCATGAGGGAAAAGAACCCCCCTTTGGTCCCTTGTATAGCATGTCTCGAAATGAACTGGCCGTATTCATCGAATACATCGACGATATGCTAAAGAAGGGCTGTATTGAGTCTAGCTCCTCGCCCGCCGGATGCCCCGTTCTGTTCGTGAAAAAGCATAGTGGCGGACTCCGATTCTGAGTGGATTACCGAGGTTTGAATGCTATTACTGTGAAAAACCGCTACCCGCTGCCATTGCTCAAGGAAACGTTCAACCAACTTTGCAAGGCCAAATGGTATACCAAGTTGGACTTGAAGAATGCCTATAACCTGGTTCGAGTTGCAGTTGGAGATGAATGGAAAACCGCGTTCTGTACCAGAGTTGGCCACTTTCAGTATAAAGTGATGCCCTTCGGACTGACCAATACCCTTGCTGTTCTCCAGTATTTTATTAATGATACTCTTTGCCTCTTCCTGGACCCCTTCTGCACGGCTTACCTTGATGATATGCTTATCTATAATGAGGATTTGTAATCACATCGCGATCATGTTAATCAAGTGCTACAAGCCCTTACTGATGCCGACCTCTACTATTCTCCTGAGAAATGCGAGTTCCAGGTTAAGGAAATCAAATACTTGGGTATGATTGTTACTACTGAAGGCCTTAAGCTCGACCCCAAGAAAATTGAGACCATTGTTAAGTGGGCCCGTCCTCTAAACGTTAGAGATATACAGGTGTTCAATAGTTGGGCGAATTTCTATCGGCGCTTTATTAAGAATTACTCGGGGATTGTGCGTCCTCTTACTACGCTTACCAAAGGAAATATGACGTTTATATGGTTACCGGTTTGCGAAGCGGCGTTTGAAGGATTGAAAACGGCCTTTACTACTGCCCCGATTCTCCTTCACTTTGACTTTGATTGCAAGGCCATTGTGGAATCAGATACTTCTGATTATGTTTCAGGTGGTACACTTTCTCAATACAGAGATGAGAATATCCTTCATCCTGTTGCTTTTTTCTCTGGAACCCACTCCCCCGCCGAATGTAACTACGAGATCTATGACAAGGAACTGTTGGCCATTATTAAGTGCTTTGAGAAATGTAGAGCCGAACTCATGGGTGTTGCCTAACCCATCGAGATTTTGAGCGACCATTAGAATCTGGAATATTTTATGACCAAGAGGGATCTGAATCGTCAACAGGCACGCTGGTCAGAGTTTCTTTCTCGTTTTAATTACGTGATTAAGTATCGGCCCGGGAAGCAAGGAGGAAAACCAGATTCATTGACTAGGAGATCAGTAGATCTGCCTAAAAAGGGGGGATGAACGCCTGACACAGAAAAGTCAGACAGTGTTGAAGTCCCAGAATCTAGGTTTGTTGGCAGCCATTCCGGCTGTCTGAGGACAGTCACCCCTAGAAAAACTTTTTGAACAGGCTTATGTCACTGACTCATTTCCAAACAAAATCCTAGGACTCCTTCGAGATGGCGTTAGGCATTCCCGAGAAATTACCCTAGCAGAATGTTCGACCAGGAAGGGCCTCTTGACCTATCGCGGAAAGCTCTTCGTTCCAGATGATACGACCCTGCATTTGCATCTGCTTCAACAACATCATAACGCCCCGCCCACAGGCCATCCTGGGAAGGCAAAAACCTTTCAACTCCTCGCCCGCTCGTATTATTGGCCTGGAATACGCAGTACAATAGATCGTTATGTGAGGAATTGCCATACCTGTAGTCGAAGCAAGACCTCTCGCCATGCTCTCTATGGAGTTTTTCGCCCCTTACCGATTCCCCAGAGACCCTGGACACATATTTCCATCGACTTTGTTACAGGACTGCCGGAGAGCAAGGGAAGAGACGCGATCCTCGTGGTAGTCGATTGATTATCTAAGATGAGACACTATATTGCATGCAATATTACCACTGGATCTGAAGACCTCGCACGCCTGTTTATCGACCATGTTTGGAAACTTCATGATCTTCCAACCAGCATTGTCTCTGATGCAGTACTCAGTTTACGTCTGGGTTCTGGAAATCTCTTTGCAAACTATTGAAGATCAATTTTGCCATGTCCTCTGCCTTCCACCCCAAAACCGACGGCCAGACAGAACGAGTCAATGTGGTGATGGAACAGTATCTGAGGAGTTATGTATCCTACCAGCAGAATGACTGGGTGGACTGCTTACCGCTCGCTGAAATTGCCTCTAATAATCATTTCTCGGAGATGACTCAAATCTCTCCCTTTATGGCTAATTGTCCCGACGTTTAGGCATCAGTCCCGGGGATTTGGTAGTCGAAGCGCTGATGTAACTAATAAGGAAAAGTTAAGCGAGGGGGAGGTGTGTTGAGAGGGGGGTGTTGTCATTGGGTTCTAGGAGATTCGATGGCGTGATGGATTGATAATGTAAATAGCGGAAATGGTAGGGAGGAATACGAGGTGTGGTAGCGATGGGTTTCCATGAGGTTCTATGAGCGAATGTGTGAGTCATAGTGGACTGGTGGAGGAGACTTGTTAAATAGCGGGGATAGAGGTTTTCCTTAGTTCCTTCTTTCTTTCCTCTCTGTTTCGTCTTCCTGTTATCTCGGTACATAGGAATCTACTCCTAAGCCATAGCTTTTCGTATCCAAGACTCTGTCCTCTAGAAGGAGGAAATCTATAGCACCTCTTATCATTCTCGTTGAGGTCCATCCGGTGCTCACTCTCCCTGTCCTGTGCTTGTTACGGAGCAACATGGAGACAACAGACAAGAAGGCCGAGGTACACAACCGAGGCGAGAACGCAGACGAGGAGGAGAGATGAGGACGAAAGAACTTAACCGAGGAGTAGGGTTGTGGGGCAGAGGGTCCAGATGGCCTCTCTGACGAAGACGTGAAGACGGAGGTACCAGTAGACGACGCGGACTACGGTCATGGACTATGGGCAAGGCGAAGCGAGACGAAGCGAGGCGAGGCGAGACAAGACGAGACGAGGCGAGGTACTATGAGGGACCCAAAGAGGCCTTGGCAGAGACTATGGTTATGACGTAATATATTCAGAACTAAAGACACGAAATAGAACGAAACTAAACCATAGGGTTGGTAACAGGAAGAACACGTAGGAAAAGAAAGAGAAAGAAAAGAACAAAGGGAAGATCAGTAGCAACGTATATATACCCCTCTTAATCCCTGTACAATCATGACTCATCACATCGTGTAACGGAAACCCATAGAAACTCCAAGAACTCAAAAGAAACCTCATACCCGAAAACCTATTCTCCAATATCCTTTCCCTCCGCGAAGTCCATAGTACGCCGTGATAGTGCTCTTGTGCCTTTGCTCTTGCCTTTGCCTTTGCCGGTGCCTGTGCTTGTGCCCTCCCGGTGTTCCCCCTGTTTTCGTCGGTCTCCTCGTCGCTTAAGCTGTGCTCCTCGAGTCCTTCTGTGTCATCATTGTCATCTTCTTCTTTGCATCAGGTTACTCCGTCACACTAATTATGGTTTTGACCCACGGTTTATAAGGAACCTAGCGCTACCCCCGCTTACCAACTGCCCACAGGACACTAATGCCCTTGTTCAGAAGATGGCTGAGATTTACGACCAGTTGCAAGCCGAGATCCACTAAGCTCAAGACCATCAGGAGACTAATGCCAATTCCTACCGAGTCCCCGCCCCAGTCTACCACGTAGGTGATGAAGTATGGTTAAATGCTAGGAATATTCAGACCACCAGTCCCTCTCGGAAGCTCGACTGGAAATGCCTCGGTGAATTTAGAGTTAAATCTATTATTAGTCCTTATGCCTACGAGCACACGCAACCCCACCTCAGGAACTGATTTTTGAAAATAACTCAACAACCAACAAAGATATCATCAAACCGACTTCAGATCCATCATCTCCATCTCAAATTGCACCTAATCACCAACTCCTGAAATCACAGCTCTTCTTTTGCAGAAGTTGCTGTGAATTTCCGCTTTTTTTCTGCTATTTTTTACCCCACCTTGCTGCCAAGCCAGCCTCAAACAAAAACTCTGCCAAGCCGCCCTCACCCACCCCACCAAATTCCTAGCGCCACAGCCATTAGCCTCAACATGTCTGAAGGGGTTGAGCAATCCCTGCCAGGAATGCCGTCATCCCCTCCCCCTGCACAGTCAGAAGACAGGGATATGGGAGTTAGAGATGACTATAGCATTGCCATGGACAGAAGCGAACCTGAGGAGCATATGGAAGATCCTAGCAGTGATCCTCTAGCCTCTAATGGCCAACAACACAGAATTATACCAACTAAAAGAGTATTATTTCAATCTAATGAAAATATTTCTGGAAAAAGACAGGCTCTACCAGGACGTTCTGGTCAGCCTATTTCGTTTGGATCCTCAAACTACATCAATCAACGACTATGGGACTGCGTTCAGACTCTCACATTGCAGAATACTGAAATCAAAGAACAGAATACTGAAATCAGAGAACAAAATCAACAGCTGATAACTCAGATTCAAGCATTACAGACCCTTGTTAACTCAGTCCTTGCCGCCACGAACCAAAACAACAATGAAATGAAGAGCAGATTCGATGCAATGGCTAGATCTATGAAAGCTTCAGCGATACAGAAAAATATACCACAATCATCAGCCCAGAACGCCACATCAGGCCTGACAAACTCCAAACCTCAACTCAGCAAGAGAGCTCAAGGAAAGCAACCAGTCCATTCGAATGAGCATGTTCAACCCGTTCAGCTACAAGAGAAACAAAAGGATACTTGGGCAACTGTGACTAGGAAGGGAACTAGGCAACAGGGCCAAATGCTCAAGATACCACTTCCACCAAAACTCCCAGTTACTAAAACTATTATTGTGACTAGGTCAACACCTAAGAATGGGGCACTCAACCTTGTCCAGCTCAGAAACACCATCAACAGAGATTTCACTATAGCCAAAGCAGACCAAGCTATTCAGATAGGCGGAGCAAGTTGGAATCAGAGGGGGAATCTTATGCTTTTCATCAAAGGAGCATTCACTGAAACTCAATTCGCTGATTATAAAACGAACATTGAAAAAGCTATGAAAGAGGTTGATCCCTGTGTTGTATCCATCGCAATGCAAGAGACATGGTTCAAGCTCGCAGTACATGGCATCAATCTTGAACACTATCCTGACAACGCTCAGGGAATGGAAGACCTGAGAAGCGAAATCCACGAACTCAATACCGGAGTCACTCTAGCTCCCACACCTAGGTATATGATGCACCTCGAAAAGAGAGTAGGAAAATCTCACAGCTCAGTTATGATTGCTGTCAGCAACAAGTCATCATACAATGCCATGCTCTCTAGGGGGATTCGAATCTTCGGACAAGTACACAGAGCCACTGAGTACCATACATCAAGACCAACAGACCAATGCAAGAACTGTCAGAAATTTGGATACAACTGGCAGAGATGCGCAACCAAGGACAGCCCTGTGTGCTCTATCTGTGCTGCCGGGCATACCAGTCAAAACCATCTTTGCCCTCAATGCAAGGTTCAGAGCAAGAGCTGTGCTCACTTCCCACCAAAATGCGCCAATTGCGAAGGACAACACCCAGCCTATGATCCCTCATGTCCTGTTAGAAATTCCATCATCCAACGGCTCAACAACGAAGACAATGAACAGGAGATGCTATGATGGGGACACAACCTAATCCTCACAGAGTGCGAATTATTCAACATAATTGCGCAAGATCACAAAACTGCATGATTGGATTGCTGCACTCAGTTTATGAGACAGCAGACATAGTTATAATTCAGGAACCTTTTGTTATGCCTGGCATGATTGCAGGTTCCTGGACATCAATATCACACTCCTCCTTCGATAGTATCATTCCCACATCAGATCGACCACCAAGAACACTCACCTTCACCATCAAGACACACCTCAACCCCCACCTCATCATTCAACCCAAACCAGATATTGTCAACAATCCAGACTCAGAAGCAATAGAGATATCAACCCCCTCAATACCTGCCTTATCCCACTTTAACATTTATAATGAAGATCCACCTGGACACAGCAATGAACCCTATACGGTGGAGAGAATATTGGTTAATATTCAACTCCCTACAAGAACAATTATAGCTGGAGACCTCAACTCGCATCATCCATGGTGGAACTCAGCAAACCGTACACCCAAACGCCATGAAGCATTGGTTCAACTCCTGGAAACTGGAAACTTCACTCTCATCAACGAACCAGACATCCCAACCTACCACTATAGAACTGGCACTGGCACCTCAGTTCTAGACTTAGCTTTTGCATCTACAGCGGTCAACACACTACCTTCCAATTGGGCTATTGATGAAGAAGCAGCAACAGGATCAGATCATGAAGTAAATCGATTTGATCTTGTATCTGATTCAATTGAATCAGTACCTCCCCCTTCAACTGAATAGTTCAACTGGGATAAAGCAGATTGGGAATCCTTTCAAACAACGCTTAGAGATCTCTCCTTGAACTCAGCCTTTCGATGGAATTTCCTTCATTCTCATCCAAATGAACAAAATCTAGAAGCAGGAGCTATCCTACTTCTGGAACTTATAACCACAGCAGCTGAACGGAATGTTCCTATCAGGAAATCCTCTCCTCGATCTAAACGATGGTGGAGTGGGGAGATCACAGAACATAGACGGCATATGAAGAGTGCTTTATGAGAATGGAAGTTGGAAAGGTCTCCAATGATGCATCAAAGATTCAGATCGCACAGATCAGAATACTTCAAATGCATCAGGAGAGCTAAAGAGTCCCATTGGAATAACTTCCTTGAGAACGCTCAAGGAAAAGATATATTCACAGCTTTCAGATTCACTAAACCCAGAAAGACGGAACGTACACCACCACTCAACAATGTTACAACTGGAGAAACAGCTACCACTTTTGCAGAGAAAGCCAATCTATACAGAGCTGCTCTCTTCCCACCTCCCCCTATCTCACCTCAAAGGGACATCCAAACTCAGGGAGACAGAATACCATGGAAGGACCTGACAGATGATGAAATCAAGAGGGCGATCATGACTTCCTCTCCCAACAAAGCTCCAGGGCCAGATGGGATCAACTTCAAATGCATTCAACAAGCATACCTAGTGATACCTCACCACTTCAACTCATTTTATAAAGCAACCATGACCGCTGGCTATCACCCACACATTTGGAGAGTAGCCACTGTTGTTATTATAAAAAAGCCCAACAAACCAGACTATTCGATTCCAAAAGCATATTAGGCCAGTCTCCTTGCTTAATTGCTTAGGCAAGATACTGGAAAAGATAATGGCTTCAAGACTTGCATACCTAGCGGAGAGATACAATCTACTCCACCACTGGCAGATTGGAGGGAGACCAAAGAGATCTGCTGTGGATGCCTGTATGCTGGTAGCAAGCATAGTGGATGAAGCGAAGAGAAAAGGAAAGGTCGTTTCAGCACTGTTTATGGATGTCAAAGGGGCATTTGACAATGTATCCAAGGACAGACTCATACATACAGCGAAAGAAAAACGCCTACCCGCTCAAATAGTCAGATGGATAGACAACCTCCTAAGCAACAGAAAAGCTTCGCTAGCCTTTGATGGACAACAAGAAACTATGTCAATGATAGCAACAGGAATTCCACAGGAAAGCCCAACATCACCGATTCTTTTTCTTCTTTACTTATCACCACTCTTCGATATTCTTCAACGCCACTTTCCTCATCAACAAATACCAAACTATATTGATGATATTGGCATGATAATGGTGGGGAAAGATGAGAGCTCGAACTGCAGACACTTGGAAAGAATGGCACAGCTAGCTGTCACATAGGGTGAAGCCAATGCTCTGGCATTCAACAACCCCAAAACAGAACTACTTCACTTCCACAACAAACGCACTACAAACACTATGGATACAGCCAAGGTCAGAATGCCTGATGGTACTCTGGTTGAGGCTAGCGATACACTGAGATGGTTGGGTGTTTGGTTTGATAGAAAGCTATCTTTCAAACATCATGTCAAAACTAAAGCCGCTTCAGCTATGCGGGCATTTCTTGCACTTGCAAGGTTAGGAAATACAGAGAAAGGGCTGAGCCAAATAGCTCTCAGACAACTCTATCAGACCTGCGTTACTGTTACGGGTATAGCTTCCGGATCAGGGTATCAGGGGCTTTACAGTTGGGAAGGATGGGAGAAAGGATACGACTAGCCTCGACTATACTATGAGAGTCCATTGAGGATATGGTACGGCCAGTATGGCCGGAAAAGCGGAGTTGCAGAAACGCTAGTAAATGGACACGTTTTCGACCCCAATAATAACCCCCGGAGCGTCAAAGCGCCGGCACAGCCCCTCAGGACACCGGTGGGTATATAAGGGGGTAGCAGTTTCAGTTTGGAGTCAATCGGACCAAAACTGAGGGAGTAACGAGATAAGCGAAGTAAGGACCTTGGTTAGCCGCCAGCGACCGCGAGGGAGGCTCAGAGCTTATCAGAGCAAACCATGGGGGGCTTCGGAACTTCTACTAGTCGGATTACGGGGAAAGGAAAGCTAAGGGAAAAGGGCGGTGTGGGTGAGTACTCCACGGAGCACTACGACAAGGTTTTCCGGTACCGGGGAAAGTAATGGAGGGCCCTAGGGGCTAGTACAACTCTCCCAGAGGGGAAGAAGACTATGGAGCGGGGCAGACGTGTCGAGTACACCCAGCAACACCGGCCCACGTCCGAAGGACCTACCGGGGCCCAGCCTATCCCCTGGCGACGAGTATGAGGGGTATGAGCCGAAGGGAGTCCTGTAAGGATCCCGGCAGGGAGAAAAGCGGAAAGGGGGCATCAGCCCCAGAGTTAATACCTAAACCCCGTCGGGGTTAGGAGTTATGTATATAGTTAGTAACCCTGGCTTGGCCGCAGAGGTATACCTGCGGGGTAAAAATGGGCTGCCACTCGATCTTCATTCATCATCATCTGCGGGGAAGAAAGAGTCTAATATTATTATCGGGAGACGGAGAGGCCAGCGCGGGGCGCGGGTAATGAGACTTTGGAGTTTTTACCTCTTCCCCTTGGGAAGAGGGTTTTTTCTCTTCGAACTTTAGTATTCTGTGACTGTTCACTCTGCCTGATGAATTCCCCTTCGAACGGAGCGGTTGGTTCCCGGAAAACACAGACTCGCGGGGACGCCCCTAGCTACTGAGATACATGTGCGATGCAGACTGAGGAGACTCCTACCCGATGGCCTTAGCCATGGTCTCTAGGAACTCCGAGCTCTGTGTTGAACTACTTGGGAGAAGGGGGGTGTCTCCTTAACAGTTACTACAATCAGCGATTTTGGTGCAGAGGTTTGGTGAAATGGACAGATAGGATACAAAACACAGCTTCAGAAGATACAAAATAATGCGATGAGAAGGATCACTGGTGCTTTCAGAACAACACCAACATCAGCACTCCAAGCAGAAACTGCACTACTACCCATAGAGATCAGGCTTGACCTCCAGCAACAGAAATATGCCCTACGCATTCTAAGCATGCCGGCCACCCACCCTATTAGCACTTTCAGCCCAGATTCATTTCCAAGTACACAGGAATCATGAAGAGAGGAAGAATCCACAGCTACCTCATGGCACTCTGCTGGTACTAGGCCACAGTACCAATCCAGGCTACACCGGATCCTAAACAAAGTCAGCGATTGGATTCAACCTCAAAGTCTGGTGGAGGACATAGATACAATTACCTGTCCCCCATGGCATCAGAACATCATAGACATACAAATTGATACAGCGGATAAAGATACAGCAGCACAAAACCATAGACAAACAACTCAAGACAATTACAACAACTTACACTGTTTGGTATTCTATTCTGATGGATCCCTAATGGAAGGAAAAGCTGGGGCTGGAGTCGTTGGCATTAGAGGCAACGAAATAGTAGTGGAGCAATTCTACCACCTTGGAAACGAGGTCGAAGTCTTTGATTGCGAACTCTACGCAATAGCTCAAGCTACACAGCTTGCTCGGAAGGAGATCAGAAATTCACGATACTCCACAGATGATGTCTGGATCTTTTCAGACAACCAGGCAGCGATACGGAGAATGAAAAAACCGGAAGCATTCCCAGGCCAACATTGGGTTCAACTAGCAAGATCAAACCTCTTGGAACTTGAAGCACTAAACATCAAAACACATATCCACTGGGTACCAGGACATGTGGAGGTGGATGGCAATGAACATGCAGACAGGTTGGCAAAAAGAGGGGCACAGGGTGAAAGGGTCGAACCAGATGCAAGGGTATCAATCACTCACTTGAAGAGGAAAATCAAGGAGCACTCTATGGCTACGTGGAGAGAGAACTGGAAAACTATGAAGAAAGGAAGGAGCTACAGAGGTGCTCCTTCCTCCAAGATGTCTACACCCCTTCGTCAAAACATACCAAGGAAACTTGCAAGCACAATTACCCAAATGCGAATGGGTCATGGATACACCAAATCCTACCTATCCGGAATACCAACAACAAATATAGATACAGCGGAATGCAGGTGTGGATACTTCCAGGAAACCCCAACGCACCTGCTACTTTACTGCAAACAACATCCACTACCAGAACTCAGAAAAGATCTTACCGCCACAATCAAACCAATGCCACTCAACTGGATGACCGCCATGCATACAGATAAAGGACTTCAGGCAACCATCGATACATTTCTTCTACCATCCCAGATCGCCACTAGAAACTGGACACTAGGGGAGAGGGATGGAGATAGAGGAGAACTCGTAGGATGGGGGAAACTTGAGGAGGAAGGAGAAGGAGAAGGAGAAGGATAGTCACCAAGGTGCTTGCACCTATCGTTATGAGCTGGAATGGAGAGGACAACATGCATGATAACCTTGAAAGAGGGTTGATAGGAACACGGCCGTGAGGAGGATTCGCTTTATGAACGATAGTATATGACCGTGATGATTGGGTTCTTTCTTTGTATGCCATATCCGGATTCGGATGCAAGCAGTATGAGTAATAAATAAATAAATAAATTATGCCTACGAGCTCGATCTTCCCCCTACTATGAAAATACATTCTGTCTTCCACGTCTCGAAGTTGGAGCCTTGTGCTACTGATTCCCTATGAGGACATGTTCCTCCTCCGGCACCCCCAGTGATCGTTGACGGCGATGGAGAATGGAAAGTCGATGAAATTCTGGACTCCTGCCTTCGGTACTCGCGCCCGCAGTATTTGGTTAAGTGGAAGGGTTACGATGCACCAACGTGAGAGTATGCTGAAAATCTTACCAATGTCCCCCGCCTTTTGTCCCGTTTTCATACGGCATACCCTACCAAGCCGATTCCTGACGGAGTTCTCGCGGAGCTCGAACCTAAAAAGAGGGCAACCATCACGGCTCCGCTTCCTGCACCCCGTCTTCCACCAAGGTGTCTTCTGAACAGGGTTGTTGGATAGTATCGGTCGATGTCAGAAGTAGGATGATAGGTTAGGAAGGAGCTCGGGTAATGGAATGTAAGCGCTAGGAAGAATTGGGTAGTAACGGGATAGAATTGAGGTTATTGGGAATAGTATGGGGGTACGGAAGTGTGGGAGTTTCTATGAGTTTCTATGGTGTGAGTCATCGGTGCAAGGGGATAGTTGTATATATATTGTTCATTCTTTTCTATGTTTCTGCCTCTTCAGGCAACATCTTCTTTCTGTTAGCAATATATTACTTTGGCTTTAGCCCTCCTTTCTCCACCTTGTTCCTGAACCTGCTGGCCTTAGGTGAATCCTGAGCCGACCCCGTCCTGCCTCTGTTCTTGATTCTACCCCGCCCCGCTCCTGATCTGACCCCTCCCCATTAGACCCTCGTTATTCTACAGCATTTCATCCCCAAACTGATGGGTAAATGAAGAGGACCACTGGCAATGCGATTATGGAGCAATATCTACGTACTTCTGCCTAATTATTGTCATCCTCTACTTTGCATCGAGTGTAGCAGAGTACCCAACGCAAAGTAGAAGATGACAATGATGATGCAGAGGGACTCGAGAAGCACAGCCAGTGCAACAAGGATACCGACGAAGACCGGTACAACACCGGGCAGGCACAAGCACAGGCACCGGCAACGGCAAAGGCAAAGGCACAAGAGCTCAGGGCAGGGAGAGTGAGGACCTGATAGACCTCAACGAGAACGATGAGAGGTACTATTAATTTCCTCTAGAGAGGACAAGGTCCTGAGTGCGAGTAACGATGGCTTGAGAATGAGAATATATTCCTCTGTACTGGAATAACAGGAAGATAAAACAGAGAGAAAAGAAAAAAAGAACTAAAGGAAAAGTCTTCCCGCACTATTTATCACCCTTCTCCGCCAGTCCGCTATGACTCATACCTTCGTCTGTAGAACCCTATATATATCCCTCGCAACCACACCTTATATTCCTCTCCACCATCTCTTTTATTTATATTACAAATCTATCACGCCATCGAAACTCCTAGAACCCAATAACGATACCCTCTCCCTAGTACACCCCTTCTTCGCTTAGCATTACCCTAACAATCGCAATAGCGCTTTGACTACCGAACCCTCAGAACCGATACTAAAACGTCGGAAAACAGGTTACTCTGTCACCCATGGTTGCACTGAAAGAATCTAATAAAAGCTTTATAAAAATCTTTTTATCCGCTGAAAAATCCCAATAGCCAGGTAGGCCAGTATCCACACTTATTTTGGACAGGTAAATTCCACAGATTAAATCTTTATTTACTTAAAGTTTTCAATTATATACTATAAGTCTTCGCTGTAGCCGTTCACTTACCTGTCTACCTAACTGCCATTACCACCTGTCACACCTGCTTGTCATATCTGCTTGATTCGCTGCTTAATTCGCTGCTTGACTCTATGCCCGGTTCGTGTCCCGGTGTCTTGACATCAGTCCCGAGGGCTTGGTAGTCGAAGTGCTGTTATGATTGTTAGGGTAATGCTAAACGAGCCTGAGGAAGGGGTGAGTTAAGGAGGGCGGTATCGTCATTGGATTCTAGGAGGTTCGATGGCTTGATGGATTTGTAATATAAGTAGCAGAGATGGTGGGGAGGAATACGAGGTGTGGTTGCGATAGACCTCTACGGGTCCCTATGAGCTGACGTATGAGTTATAGCCGACTGGTGAAGGAGGGTTAAATAGCAGGGATAGATGTTTTTCTTTGTTTTTTCTTCTTTTCTCTTCGTTTCGTCTTCCTGCTATCTCGGTACATAAGAATCTACTCCTATTTCTAAGCCATAGCTCTTCGTACTCAAGATTCTGTCCTCCAAAGAGGAAAGCCATAGTACTTCTCATCGTTCCCGTTGAGGTCCATCCGGTCCTCACTCTCTCTATCCTGTACTCTTGTGCCTTTGTCCTTGCCTTTGCCTTAGCCGATGCCTGTGCTTGTGCCTGTCCGGTGTTTCTCCTGTCTTCGTCGGTCTCCTCATCGCGTAGACTGTGTTCCTTGAGTCCTTCTGCGTCATCATTGTCATCTTCTACTTTGCGTCGGGTTACTCCGTCACAGTTCAGTATTTGTTTAAACTCACTGGCTAATCTAGGGATTAGCTCATATAAAATTAGTAGAGGCAGAGAACTGAGGAGGAGGTAATAGAAATGAAGGCGTGGAGATGAGACATCAGAGATAAAGCTGTAGAAACAAAGGTGTAAGGATACTATGTAGAAGCGTAAAGATGATGGTGTGGAGATGAAGGTATAGAGGTGAAGGTGATACAGTGAAGATGGAAGTGTGGAAAGATACTATAGAAGGAAGGACATGATATCTCTAAGACCCAGCCCTAACCCTGATTTGCTTACAGCTTTTGACAACTCTTTTCCCTCGTATATGATTCTCTTTCAAAAGACCTTTAATTATGCTAAATTGAGCAACAAACATCATCTTTTTCACCCATTTGGACTCAATTAATGGTCTTTTTGAAATTCAAGCTTTTTAAAGCCGTGCTGCAGTATTACTGCTCAAAATAATACTTATAGAAATATCCGAACTGGCGCTAAAGAATATACCTTGTCTAAAATCCTCAACAGCATTGACGGTGAAGAGGTAATGACGATCAGTCAAAATCAACGAAAATCCATATAATGCCAAGCTACAAGCTGGATGCATCCAGCGCAAAGTCTCTAGGTTAATTTGTCTCCTTGGCATTGAATCAGCAACACCTGCCCATCGCTTTACAAGCTTCTGCTTAGCTGTAGTACGTTACCTCAACATCACCCCCTCCGCGTTCTCTTCCCTCGATCCAGCGTCACAATAACTCTTTCGCCTGGACCTGTCGCTCATTTTTAGCTTGTCGTTAACTCAGTAAAGCCCGCTATTGTAACTCAACTTTCCAATTAAAATATCCCCTAATCGCCCGCGTAAACGGATCCGCACTAAGCACACAATCATGGCCACTGTCCGTAATCGGCTCCCAACGCTATTTGAGGTCTTGAGCCGGAGAACCTTACCGCCAGTCGATTTGTTCTCCTTCTATATTTACATGCGAGATCAGCAAAGATCTGTTGATTACCTTGACTTTTGGTAAGTCCTCACGCGTTTTACTTGCATTATTATCACATGATCATGGCTCGAGAGGGAAGATTGAGAAATTCCGAACCCTAACCATGTTTTGTTATAGGCTTGATGTCGCTCAACATATATCACTGTGCCGTCACTATGTGCGCGAACTGCGTCGCAGCGTCCTCGTCTCTACCCCCGACCTTGACAAGAATGGCAGTCACAGGTCCTCACAGATGCTTGATGTTCCTGATGACCACGAGTATGAACTTAAGAACGATGATCAACGTCTTTCGGCCTTTCTTCGCTCGGAGAATACATCTACGGGAGATTCTGTCCCACGCCGCTCAATGGGTGATACCTTAGAGGCAAGAGAGGCATCTGGTCGGCCATCCTTCATGTCATCCTCACATCTCGATCCAAATGGCACGGATTCTGAATCGCCCAGAATAGGCGTATCGCGTTCAGATATACGTGCGTCTGCGGAAAAAATATTATATACGTATCTTCTTGAGGGCTCTGAGAGGGAAATTGTGCTACCTGAGGTCATAACGCGCAGCATTGCAAATGCTATTGAAGTTGATGGTAGAGATGATCCTGAAGTTTTCGATGAGGCAAAGGATTACGTGTTCCAAGCGATGGAACGAGATGCATTCCCCCGATTCCTTGCGGCAAAGGCCCTAGGCAATTTAGTTCCAAGTAGTGGTATGCTACGATTGATTGTTGGGCTGTTGGCGATGTTCGGTGGCTTTTGGGCGGGGTTTGCTTTGATATTTTTAGACATCCAACCAAGGGAGACGCGACTATGGGTAAGTTTTATCTCAATCGGTATTCCCAAAGATCTCCACTCGAACTAATTAAACGTTTCTAGCTTATTCTGCCATTTGCGGTTGGGGTTTACTGTTTAATGGCACAGCAATACTCGTTGGACCCGATAATGGGGTTAATGGGTATCAGCGAATACACTTTTATGTCCTTCATGAAAGTACGAGAACCATACGTCAGAAAATTGCTAAGCAAAAGATCAGTGGGTATTTTATTATTGACTTTCGTGATTGTCACCGCTCTTACATGTCTTTATGTGTTTGTGCCTGGGCACCGATTATAAGAGAGGCGGGGTAATGGGGGGGGGGGGGTAGTGCTTAATATAAAAATCCTGTGGGGCTGGTAGTTATGGGAGAAGGGGCAGTGATATATTGGTTTACAGAAGAACCTATTTATGCCTCTCTCCTGCTTCCGCTCCCATGTATTTCTGTCGTGTCGTACACATGATAATGTTGCTCTTGCGTTAGGGAGTGGAAATCCGTGTTTATTTTAGGTCAATAAATACCAGAGTTTGTAACAGAAGGAGGGGTCTACGGCAGGGGCTTGACTTCTGACTTTTCGATCAAGTGTATGTGTACTTTGGCGCCAGCCCGCATATTTCTATGTCTTACTCAGAGCACCAATGTTGCGATATGGTTTCAAAAAGCATTAATTACGAAAATACCATTAATTATTAACCACATATAGTGGAAAGTTATTTCACTTGCCCAGTTCGGACCCCTTAAGGCACAATTAAGGGGCCTTGGGAAGGAAAAAAGATTGTAAACAATTCAGGGTTAGGGATTAGAAGGAAGGGTTAGGGCTGGGGACTTGGAAATACAAGGTGTGGTAGGGTGCGGGTTCAGGGTCAGGCTTGACAGACACTGTGGCACAGGATAAAAGACAACGGGCAAAACATGGCAATAAGCATAAATGCAAGAATATGAGGACAGATCGGCAATAGGCCGTAAATCATAATACTTTGACTAGAACTAGACTGTATACCTTATGTCTTTTTGTCACGGCATATTTTTGGTGCCAGGGAATGGGAGGAGTGATTGGTAATTATATCGGGATTCTTCGGGTTGGATGGATCGGGAATTGGTATGGAATCGGTTGCGGAAAGCGATAGTATTTCTTTGGGTTTCTATGGGGTTCCATGGTACGGATTAGTAATTGATAGTAGGAAAACGATATATATATGGGCTGGGATTTTCTTTGTCTTTCCTTTTCTTCTTTCCTTATGCAACCTCCTGTTAATAACACTTTCCTTTGGGTTTCCTGTTTTGGTTCTTCTCTGGTTTCTCTCGTGGTTCTCTTATTAAAAATATACTTGGTTATACTCTTTACTCTTGCTTCCTATCCTCGGTTGTGCCCCTTGGTGCCTCCGTGCCTGAACCAGTTCGCCTCGGTTAGTAACCAGGCCCCGACACCCCCTGTGTCTTGCTCCCAACTTATCACGGCATACCACGGAGTTCTTAGGGGAGGAGGATATCTCGGAATGGAGTTCGGATCGCGGTGTTTCTTTTGGGTTCTTGGAGTTTCTACGGGTTTCCGTTACACGATGTGATGAGTCATGATTGTACAGGGATTAGGAGGAGTATATATACGTTGCTACGGACCTTTCCTTTGTTCCTTTCTTTCTCTTTCTTTCCTTACGTGTTCTTCCTGTTATCAACCCTACGGTTTAGTTTCGTTCTCGTCTCGTGTCTTTAGTTCGGAATATATTACGTCATAATCATAGTCGTGCCAAGACCTGAAGGGTCTTCCATAGTACCTCGCTTCGTCCTCGCTTTGCTTCGTCCTCGCCCTCGTCTCGTCTCGCTTATCCATAGTCCATGACCGTAGTCCGCGTCGTCTACTGGTACCTTCGTCTCCACGTCTTCGTCAGAGAGGCCATCTGGACCCTCTGCCCAACAACTCTGCTCCTCGGTTAAGTTCCCTCGCCCTCGTCCCGCGCCACCGTTCCCGTTCTCGCCTCGGTTGTGTACCTCGGCTCCCTTGTCTGTTGTCTCCGTGTTGCTCCGTAACACTAAGAACACGTCCCCTCCGCCGACCTACACAACACCCCCGCCCCGCCTCGCTCCGGTCGCAATGACCGACCTCAGTTGGGATGTCCCCATGGGGGACTGCCCCAACCCCGTCTTTTTTTCTCCCGGTCCTCAGGCTCTCGAATGCTACTTCCCTACGCGAAAGGGATTCTGTCACCTCGCTCTTGTCCCCCGCTCTCACTGGTTCGATCTCGGCTGCCGCTTGGGTTCAGACCCTCATGTCCACCTGCTCCGCAAGTACGCCCTTGCCCATGGTCTCAAACGCGCCGACGCTTACTGGGCTAAGGCCACCTTTACTCGACCTGCCCCGGGGAAACTCCATATTGGAGCTCCCACCCCCGACGACTCCTGCCCTACCCACGATTCCGAAGCTATTATCCGTGGACTCAGGGACCCCGCTCTCGCCCACCACACCATCGGCCGCCCTATGGAAATTTCCGCCCCCGCCTCCCCTACGCTCCCCGAGAGACTCGCTAGTTTCTTGGAAACCTTTGGCCCTGTTGAGGAAGACTTTGGTTACGAACTTACTGAAGCCCACACCCTTATTGCCCAAGCCCTCGCCGCCCTGACTGCCCCTATCGATGCCCCCGCCCCCGTCTACGAAGAATCAGCTGTATGCACGGCCCACGATGAGGTCATTGAGAACCTCGAAATGGAGCTTGAGGCAGCCGAAGGAAAGGTTGCTGATCTCTGGTCTCGTATGTGCGAGGCCCAGAATGAGACAGTTGAGACCGTTGAGAGTCTCCAGGAAGAAGTAGCCTCCATCACAGCTGAGAAGGAGGAATTCCGTTACCGTTTGGCCCTACACCAGGAAGCTCTTGGTGAAGCAGATGCCACTATTGCGAACCTTCGCCGAAGCCTGCCTCTTGCTGCCTCCAACTTGAAGGCTACCGGGAAGCCATCTCGTCCCGACGCCCAGACCTCGAAACCTCGCTACCTCGCCCCCCGCTCCCAGGATTCTCGTACCTCTGACAACTGGCGTAAAGCACCAGTTGATTTAGTAACTCCGAAGCTGGCGTTAAAAGATCAGCCCCTTTGGTAAAAATTGACACACCAAAGGGGCTAGTCCCGTCACCCACTTTTGTTCTCTCCGCTGCATCAGCAAGACTTCATTTGTCTCCTGATGTCTCCTGAGCCTCAGGAGACTCAAAAAATATCCAGGAGTCTCAGAAGACTTTCAGGAGACTTGGGAGACTGCTGGGAGACTCCAGTCACAAGTTGAGTTTGCTGATGTGCCGCCGTCTCCGAAGACAGGATGTCTGAGGAGTCTCTCGTTGTTTCCTGCTCCGTCGCTCAAGATGCCGCCGATTCCATTGCTACTCACGCCCTGATAGATACAGGTGCGTCGGGCTACGCTTTTGTTGACCAGGGGTTCGTTTTGCAGCATGGTCTTGTTCCGGTTCCCCTGAAGACATCACGCTTGCTCGAGGTAATCGACGGCAGGCTGGTGGAATCAGGGAAGATTACGCATATGGTCAAGCTATCCCTGGATATCAATGGACACCAAGAACTGGCCCCGTTTTTTGTCACGAAGCTGGGACATTACCCACTAGTAATGGGTATCCCTTGGATGAGACATCACGACCTGGCTATTAGACCAAAGACGAATAAGATCATCTTTGACTCTGACTTCTGCGTTCGGAACTGTTCTCGCTCTCATGCTCCGGTTACGGCAAAAGGAATCTCGGTTTCGTTCCCCGACGCCCCGGCCATTCAGATTGCGGCCATTGGGGCCGTTCCCTTCGTAGGTCTTGCTCGGCGCCGACAGAATAAACTCTTCTGCGCCTCAATTCGTGCGATAGATGAAGCCTTGGTGGGGAAGCAGACCATAGACCCCCTCGCTCATGTACCTCAGGAACTCCGAGGATTTATATCGCTGTTCAAGGAATCCGATGCCGCCGCCCTGCCACCACACCGCCCCCACGACTTGAAAATAGTCTTACAAGATGGAAAGGCTCCTCCGTTTGGTCCGCTTTACGGAATGTCCAGGGCAGAGCTACAGGCCCTTCGAGATTACATTACGGAAAACCTCTCAAAGGGGTTTATTCGTTATTCAGAATCTCCCGCTGGCGCTCCCGTACTATTCGTTAAGAAATCCGATGGCTCTCTCCGATTATGCGTGGACTACAGAAAACTCAATGAGATTACTGTTAAGAATCGTCACCCGCTGCCCCTTATTCCGGAAACACTGTCGCGTCTCTCCAAAGCTAGGTATTATACCAAGTTGGACCTTCGTTGGGGCTACCATCAGATCCGAATTCAGGAGGGCGACGAGTGGAAAACGGCTTTTAGGACCCGTTATGGCCATTTCGAATACAATGTTATGCCTTTCGGACTTACCAATGCCCCTGCTGCGTTTCAACATTGGATTAATGATCTTCTACGCCCCTATTTGGATAATTTCGCCACGGCATATCTCGATGATGTATTAATTTACTCTGAGACTCTGGAGGAACATAAGCAACATGTTCGGGAGATTTTGAAAGTTTTTCAGATTCATGGTGTCCACCTTAAGCCTGAGAAATGCGAATTTTATGTGCAACAGACCAAGTACCTCGGATTGATTGTTACCCCCGAAGGTATTCATATGGACCCTAGTAAGGTATCAACGATCAAGGATTGGGAAATCCCCACGAGACTCCGGGAAGTCCAAAAATTTCTAGGATTTGCAAATTTCTATCGGCGATTTATTTATGCGTATTCTCGAGTTGTGGCCCCGCTCACCGCTTTGACCAAGAAAAACGTAAAGTTTGAATGGTCCCCAAAGGCAGAAGCAGCGTTTCAGAAGCTCAAGGATGCATTTACCTCAGCCCCGATTCTGGCTCACTTTGACTTTGAAAAAGAAGTGATTGTGGAAACCGATGCCTCCGACTATGTTTCTGCGGGCATTATGTCTCAATACGATGATTATGGAATCTTGCACCCCAGTGGCATTCTTTTCTAAGAAACACTCTCCAGCCGAATGCAATTACGAGATTTACGACAAGGAACTGTTGGCAGTTGTTAGGAGTTTTGAGGAATGGCGTGCGAATTTGGAAGGATCTCGTTTTCCGATTAAGGTATTGAGTGACCATAGGAACCTGGAATATTTTATGTCCACGAAGCTGTTGAACCGCCGCCAAACCCGCTGGGCTGAGTTCTTGTCGCGTTTTGATTTTGTTATTCAATTCCGACCAGGGAAACAAGGGGGGAAGCCGGATGCACTCACCAGGAGATCAAGAGATTTGCCTAAGGAGGGGACGAGCGCCTGATGCACCAGTCGCAGGTGATATTGAAGCAAGAGAATTTGGAATCAAAGATTAAGCTAAGTTTGTTGGCGGGTTCTTTGACAAATGAACCCGCTGAAGGAATGTCTACCGTGAAGGAGTTGTTGATCCAAGCTTACCAAGAGGATAGTTTTCCGAACCAAGTTTTAATGATGCTACGTAATGGTACCAAACATTCGAAGAAGATTTCCCTTGCCGAATGTACGGAGACCGAGGACGGGTTCCTCTTATATCGCCAGGCTATTTATGTTCCCGAGTTCAATGGTCTTCAGCTTCGCCTCTTGCAAGATCATCATGATAAGCCTTCCGCGGGACATCCAGGCCGTGCCAAGACCCTAGAACTCCTCAGCCGGAATTACTATTGGCCGAATATGAGGAAATATGTTGACCGCTATGTTCTGAATTGCAATGTGTGTTCTCGCAGCAAAGCATCTCGCAATGCCCTTCAAGGTGTTCTTCGACCTCTTGCCGTACCCAAAGGCCCCTGGACCGATGTGTCAATGGACTTTGTTACAGGACTTCCGGAAAGCAATGGATTTAATGCGATCCTGGTTGTGGTGGACCGTCTGACAAAGATGCGCCATTTTATACCCTGTACGGAAGAGGCAAATGCTAGGGATGTGGCTACGATGTATCTTGATTCGGTTTGGAAGCTTCACGGACTCCCGGAAACTATCGTCTCAGACCGCGGCACGCAGTTTACTGCCGAGTTTTGGAAGACTTTATGTGCTCGCCTCGAAATTGCTCCTCGCTATAGCACCGCTTTTCATCCTCAAACAGATGGGCAGACGGAAAGGATTAATGCTATTATGGAACAGTATCTCCGAGCCTATGTTTCGTATCAACAGGACGATTGGACCCAGTATCTTTCGATGGCAGAGTTCGCAACTAATAATCACGTCTCCGAAACCACTAGGATGTCTCCGTTTCAGGCGAACTATGGGAGGAGCCCTCGCATGTCCTTTGCCCCACTACAGCATGGAAAGACAACCAACGAGGATCAGGCGAATGGTATGGCCAGGACTATGGCACAGGTCTATGAGTTTCTTCGTGACGAAATGGGTCGGGCTCAGAAGATTCATGAGGACGCAGCAAATCGGAATAGAATCCCCGCCCCGAGGTATGCCATTGGAGATGAAGTTTTTCTCTCGACTCGGAATATCGAAACCAAGCGACCCTCGAAGAAACTCGACTGGAAACGCATTGGCCCCTATGTGATTAAGCGGATGGTTAGCCCCTATGCTTATGAACTCGATCTTCCCGCTTCAATGAAAATTCACCCCGTCTTTCATGTGTCACTTCTGTCCCTTGCACCAAGTAACCCCGTCCCTGGTCAATTACAGTCGCCGCCCCCAGCAATAGAAATCGAAGGTGAACAAGAGTGGGAAGTGGAACAGGTTTTAGACTCTCGTCGGCGTTATGGGAAGTTGGAGTATTTGGTTCGGTATCTTGGTTATGATGAACCATCCTGGCAACCCCCCGAGGATCTGGAGGCATGCCCCGATTTGGTTAAAGACTTTCACGATAGCTACCCACGCAAACCTAGGCCTACCAGGAGTTAGGCCTGAAGGAGGGCCTAATCTATCACGGCATACCACGGAGTTCTTAGGGGAGGAGGATATCTCGGAATGGAGTTCGGATCGCGGTGTTTCTTTTGGGTTCTTGGAGTTTCTACGGGTTTCCGTTACACGATGTGATGAGTCATGATTGTACAGGGATTAGGAGGAGTATATATACGTTGCTACGGACCTTTCCTTTGTTCCTTTCTTTCTCTTTCTTTCCTTACGTGTTCTTCCTGTTATCAACCCTACGGTTTAGTTTCGTTCTCGTCTCGTGTCTTTAGTTCGGAATATATTACGTCATAATCATAGTCGTGCCAAGACCTGAAGGGTCTTCCATAGTACCTCGCTTCGTCCTCGCTTTGCTTCGTCCTCGCCCTCGTCTCGTCTCGCTTATCCATAGTCCATGACCGTAGTCCGCGTCGTCTACTGGTACCTTCGTCTCCACGTCTTCGTCAGAGAGGCCATCTGGACCCTCTGCCCAACAACTCTGCTCCTCGGTTAAGTTCCCTCGCCCTCGTCCCGCGCCACCGTTCCCGTTCTCGCCTCGGTTGTGTACCTCGGCTCCCTTGTCTGTTGTCTCCGTGTTGCTCCGTAACACAACTCCCTGTAGACTCTCTACCTGAAGTTCCTGCAGGTCCCCCGACCCCTTCCCGTAACACTTTTTCTTTTCCATACATTTGACAGAGTAACGAGGGGCTCGAGGAGTGCAGTCAGGACAATATTAGCAAGACTTCATTTGTCTCCTGATGTCTCCTGAGCCGCAGGAGACTCAAAGAACTTGAATATCAAGGAGTCTCAGGAGACTCTCAGGGCACCAGGGGGACTGTTGGGAGACTCCAGTCATAAGTTGAGTTTGCTGACGAACGAGGACAACGACGAAGACAGAGGTTATCCCAAGCGGGCACAAGCAAGGTCACCGACAAGGGCAAAGGCAAGGGAAAAGGCAAAGGAGTACAGGGCAGAGGAAGTGAGGACCGGATGGACCTCAACGAGAACGATGAGAGATACTATGGGTTTGCTCGTACCGAAGATGGATCACGAGATCGAGGAGGCCTAAGACTCGCAATAGATGTACCTAGATTACAGGAAGACGAGACAGAGAAAAGAAAGAAAGAACTAAAGGAAAAGTCTTCCCACGCTATTTAACACCCTCCTCTGCCAGTCCGCTATGACTCATACCTTCATCGATAGAAACCTATAGAAATTCATCGCAACTCCACCTCGTATTCCTCCCCACTATCTTCTCTAATTACATTACAAATCCATCATGCCATAGAATACCACCCAATCCAATAACGACACTCTTCCCTTGTCGCATCCATTCCACGCTTAACATTCGTTTATTAGTGACAATAGCACGTCAACTACCGAACCATCGTGATCGATGCCAAGACGCCAAGACAACACAATAGAAAGCAGAACCAATATTGATTAAGCATGCCATGCTTAATCAATTTGTGGGTCAAGATCTATTATGAACTCGACCTATCTCAAAATGTAGTGCTATAGTAGAGATACTAGATTTAGCCGTAAAACCCGCTGCTTAATCATTAAGTTGTCAAACTAGAAAAACAATATGAACAATCAAATAAATTGACAGACAGAAAGGGACTGCTAAGACTGAGATGAGACCAAGTTCTTTTTTTAACATATATGATAAATTCCACCACATCTAGTACCACAATACTCTCCAAATATAGAAATATTGCAAACAAATGTAACGGAGTAACTGAGACTACTCGTGCGGCCAAATTCCAATAAGATCAAGTGGTGTTGGTTGGCAAGTTTCTTGCACTACTCATAGATTATTATTATGTAATTCAGTTAAAACTCAACTGCGCGAGTACACAGAGGACAAATAAAGATGATGACGTAGAAGAGATTAAGGGTGTTCTGGCGTCTTAGTATCAGTCTCGAGGGTTTGGTAGTTGTCGCGCTGTTGTGACTAATAGAGTTGGGTTAAGCGAAGGAGAGATGAGATGAGGTGATGTTGCCAGCACCAGATTCTAGGAGGTTCAATTACAGGGAGATTGGTAATAATATTTGGTGAGATGGTGGGGATGTCCCGGCGTCTTGGCATCGGTCCGGAAAGTTCGGTAGTCGAAGCGCTGTTGTAATTGTTTGGGTATTGCTAAGCGACGAAAGGGTATGCTAAAGAGGGGGTGTTGTCATTGGGTTCTAGGAGGTTCGGTGGCGTGAATGGATTTGTAATGTAAATAGAAGAGATGGTGGGGAAGAATACGAGGTGTGGATGCGACGTATTTTTATGGGTTTCTATGAGCTAATGAATGAGTCATAGTGGACTGGTGGAGGAGAGATGTTAAATAGCGGGTATAGATGTTTTCCTTAATTCTTTCTTTCCTTTCTGACTATCTCGTCTTCCTGTTATCTCGGTACATAGGAATATACTCCTATTCTCAAGCCATAGTTCCTCGCCCTAAAAATCTTGTCCTCTTTAAGAGGAACACCAATAGCACTTCTTATCATTCTCGTTGAGGTGTATCCGGCCCTCACTCTCTCTGTCCTATGCCCTTGTGCCGTTGCCCTTGCCTTTGCCTTTGCTGGTGCCTGTGCTTGTGCCTGCCCGGTGCTGTCCCTGTGTCCTGGCATCTTGACATTAGTCCCGAGGGTTCGTTAGTCGAAGCGCTGTTGTGATTGATTAGGTATGGTTAAGCGAGGTAGGTGTGAGGGAGTAACCCGACGCAAAGAAGAAGATGACAATAATGACGCAGAAGGACTCGAGGAGCACAGCCTACGCGACGAGGAGACCGACGAAGGCTGAGGCAACACTGGGCAGGCACAAGCACAGGCACCGGCGAAGGCAAAGGCAAGGGCAAAGGCACAAGAGCCCAAAGCAGAGAGAGTGAGGACCGGATGGACCTCAACGAGAACAATGAGAGGTACTATGGATTTCTTCTTTCCAAAGGACAGAGTCTTTGGTACGAGAAGCTGTCCTCTGAAGAGGAAACCTATAGTACCTCTCATCGTTCTCGTTGAGGTCCATCTGGTCCTCACTCTCTCTGCTTTGTGCTCTTATGCCCTTGCCCTTGTCTTTGCCTACGCCAATGCCTGTGCTTGTGCCTGCCCGATGGTGCTCCTGCCTTCGTCGGTCTCCTCGTCAGGTAGACTGTGCTCCTCGAGTCCTTCTGCATCATCATTGTTATCTTCTACTTTGCGTCAGGTTACTCTGCCACACTAAGACGAAACCACATCTACTCCACTGGTACAGTTCGAGTTTCTCGCACCATAGCTTACCATGACCGATCCCGCTACCAATCCATTTCACTATCAAAAGCTCCATACGGATCTCGAAGGGTTCTTTGTCGCTCACCCTGAAATGGACTCCACTGCAATGGAGGAATCAAAGCAATCATATACTCTCCTCCAGAGAGCCTACGGAGGGGTCCAACAATATGCGATCGACCTTACTACCCACCACTCTGAAACCGAACAAGCTCAAACCGAGTTCCACAAAGAGGTCCAGGGACTATGAGATAAGATCAATAAGCTTCAGGAAGGGATCAAAGAAGACCTAGTGGAGTTACATGACGACTTAACCAAGCCGTCCAAGTCTGAGAAACTTCCTGACTTGGGGAAAAAGTACTAGGGCAACCGCAAAAGCCTCAGGATCTTTCAAAAACAACTACGAATTAAGCTCACAGTCAATCTCGATCATTTTCCCACCTCGACCCAACAACTGGCATATTCTATTTCTCGATTGGAAGGACCGGCGGCGGAACAATTTTTGATTTATATTACGGATGAAGGAATCGCTCTCGATTCCATGGCGGAGTTTTTTGAAATTTTGGATAATGCTTTTGGAGATCCGGACCGCACTGCGACTGCAGCTCGAAACTTGAGATCAGGCAACGCCAACGTACCTTCTCTGACTATTTTGCAGAGTTCCAACGGTATGCTGTCAACTCTGAGTTCAACGAGGCGGCCAAGATTGAATGTCTTTTGGAAGGGCTTAACCAAGACCTGATGGCCCTAATGATTTAGAATGAAACCCCAACGACGATCAAAGCCTGAGGCTGTGGGTTACTCCTCCAACGCCTTGACAACAAATAACGAGCCTTGCAGGCCAGGATGGGAAGCTTTAGATTTCAGATTCCTAATGCCCCTGCTCCTCGTCCTTTTGCCCCTCGCCCACCTGTTGCATCAGCAACATCCCCATTCATACGAGGAACACCCCAACCACCACCGAAGAATGCTGCGCCAGCGGCCCAGCCTTCCTATACCCCCAGGGGAGCTGTTCCTATGGATTTGGCTAATAGTCGTTGCTGTCTGGATTTTAGAGAAAGGGAAGCTTGTTGTGTTGAGAATCGTTGTTATTACTGTGGGGGGGTTGGACATTTGGTTAGGGATTGTACACTCTTGCCCTCAGAAAGGGCGCCACCTAGGATGAGGGGGGCATTGTTGGAAGCGAAGAAGGAAAAGAAAGAACAGAGGAGGTGATATTGTCGGATGAGGAAGAGTTAAAAGATTCGTCCCTGGCATAAACGGCCAAGCCCAGGGACCTCCTAAAGTTTTTTCTAAGGTGTCTATTTTAAGGTTTTCAATAACGTGTTTCACCGGGAAAGCGATCGTCACCGGGAAAACAACTGTGTCCCGTTGATGAAAGATGGTAAGACTATATTTCAGTCTAATACGAAGCCAGATATGTTGGAAGTACTGTTTATTGTTTTTGGGCGTTATTTACTTAGGGTAGTGTGGTAGGAGTACTTTCAAAAGACCCAAATGGAGAAGAAATTATGTATTATGACAACCATCCTTCACCACTCAACCATAGCAAATATCATCTAAAATTGCCAAAAGACATCTAAAGGGTGTTTTGGACACTTGATTCGCTCCAGCCTCAAAATGTGAAATTTTTGAAGCCCTGTTGTCATGGTTGATTGCTTACCTGGTGATGATTGCTTTCCCAGTGAAATACGTTATCAGAAGGGGAGATGGATGGGAACCAATTGATTGTAATTTGTTCTATTTCGCAAAATAAAAATCTATTGTACCCACTGATGCCTTAATTGATACTGAAGCGTCGGGATATGCATTTATTGATGAAGACTTTGTGCACCACCATTATTAGGGCGTCGCACCGGACTACTAGAGTAGTACTGTGAAGAGCTCAGAGTCTGAAACGCTAACTGCAGAGGCAGAAAGGAATGGGGTTACTTCAGTCTAAACGTAACCAGAATCTCTGTTGTCCAATGCTAGTCCGACCAGTATAGAAAGTCGTTTAGAGTTGGGTAAGGCTAACACGAAGATTGGTTCAGGTAGATATTTTCAAGAATCACTAAGAGAGTATAGAATAGAAGTAATAGGTTTATATCGTTAAGACTCTTTCTTCGTCGATGATGATTTCAACAAAGTCGGAGAATGACACTGTATTTATATCCCGCGCAAATGTCACGCGGACTAAAAACTATCATTACAACAAATATGTGGGAGACCCAGAAGACTCTGATAATCGCCAAAAAAACCAAACACCAATGCCAACGTTCCCAACGCCTTTTAAATCCCTCATGTTACATCGCGCTACTGCATGCACTCAGTTTTTCGTCAGCGGGGAAGTGCCGGAGTCAGCCTACCTGATAACTCCTTAGTACCGGGCCTCGACTTCGTTCGCCAACTCTTTCCCTGCATCGTTATCTATCACTAAGGAGCATGGCTCAACATTAGGACTGTCAACGATTAGGTACCGGAGGTGTCGGGTAGTCTTACCTTTCCGTGAGAAGTCACCAGCATCAGCTTTCTCAAAACCTTCACTGTTTGATCAATTTTGATCCGATTGATCCAAAACTTGAACTGCTGCGCCCTCATATACCCACCGGTATCCTGAGCGGCTGTGCCGGCACTTTGACACTCTGGGGGGTATTTTTGGGGTCGAAGACGTGTTTTTGAACCAGTGATTCCGCAACTCCGCAATCTGGCCCATACTGGCACCATTGTACCCCCCTGGGGTGCCAATTGGGAGTTTGGTAGCATAGGAAGGCTTTGCTGGTCTTCCTGTGTCCAAATCCCATAACAGGGGGTATTTGTCATTCTGAATGGCATCACGAAGTACTTCTAATGTCCATAGCGAGTCACAAAGGCTACCTTCCATTCATCTCCTTGATCCTGATCTGATTATAGCTCCAATGTAAATCCAACTTGGCAAAATCATTAGCCCTAGCCAGATTGGCCATGGTTTCTGGGATAAGAGGAAGTAGATATCAGTCCTGGCGTCTTGGCATCGGTCCCGATAGTTTGGTAGTCGTAGCGCTGTTGCGACAGATGGAGTGAGGTCAAGCGAGGATGAGGTGAGATAGGGTGACGATATCGTCATATGTATTAGTTTCATCAAACAGTTGTCAGAATCATTGAAAACCTATTGGAATTTTTCCATCAGGGTTGGCAGGCATCTCCAATCTTTTATTAACAGCATATAGAGTACTAGAGTAAATTTGAACGGTAGGGTCCTGGGAACGTTTTTTGAATGATCAAGGGGCAACTGCTGAAATATTTGCAACTGGCTTTTCCGGTGGCGGAGTTGAAATCCCACGAACGACAATAGGTTTGCGGTTGTTTATGCATTGCTCAAGACATACAGATGACTGAAAGCAAATCTCATTCTTTCTGCTATCAATCAAAACTCCATGCCCCCTCATCCAGGGTATTCCCATCACAATCGGATAATGTCCCAGTTTCGTAACAAAAAAAGGACATTCTTCCACATGTCCATTAATCTCCAATTCCAGTATCACCTTCCTAGTCATCTTTCCTAATTCAATAGGTCTTTCATCAATCACATCAATCTCCCTCTCAGTCCTCAAGTTTTTCATCTTCCATTCATGGCAGCACACAAAGTCTTTGTCTATAAATGCATATCCCAATGCCCCAATATCAATCAAGGAATAAGTAGGTACAATGGATTTTTTATTTTGCGAAATGTAACAGACTACAATCAATTGATTCCCATCCACTGGCAGCTCCTCTTCTGATACTGAAAACGTTGAAATAGACACCTTGCAAAAAACCTTAGGAGGTCACTGGGCTATGCCGCTTAGGGCAGAGACAAATCTGTTAACTCCTCCTCCCCTGATGTAACATGTCTCAGCCTCCTGCACCTAGCCTTCCTCCAAGGCACCTTCGGAACAGGGTTGTTAGATAGTATTAGTCGATGTCGGAAGTAAGATGATGGGTTAGGAAGGAGCTTGAGGGATAGAATGTAAGCGCTAGGAAGGATTGGGTAGTAACAGGATAGAAGTAGGAGTATAAGGAATAGTATGAGTGGTACAAGAGCAAGAGAGTTTCCATGGGATTCTATGGTATCAGTCATCAGTGTGAAGGAATAGTTGTATATATAGTTCTCGTTCTTTTCTATGTTTCCGCCTCTCCAGGCAATGTCTTCTTTCTGTTAGCAATATACTACTTCGGCTTCGGCCCCTCTGTCCTCACCTCGTCCCTGAACCAGAACCTGAACCCGCCTCGTCTCTGGTATCTCCTGAGCCGACTCGGTCCCGATCCTCGTTCCTGATCCTGTCTCCGCCTCGCTCCTGACCCCGATCCTGTCTCATTAGATGATACTACCTTCTCCTCTTTTTCTTTCATTGTTTCCAATAATGCTCCCTTCGTTCTAGGTAGCACTCTTCCTGAAGGCGAGTGAGGACATTTCTTTACTAAATGTCCAACTCCTCCACTGTAAAATAACAATGATTCTCAATACGATAGGCTTCTCTTTCCCTAGGGTCCGGACGACGGCGACTGTTAGACAAATCCATAGGAACAGCTCCTCCAAGAGTATAGGAAGGATGGGCTACTGATGCAGCATTCTTTAGTGGTGGTGGTGGGGGTCCTCATATGGCTGAGGATGTTGTTGATACAATAGGTGAGCGATTGGTAAAGGGGCGAGAAAAGGGACCACTCAGGATCTGGAATCGGAACCTCCCCATTCTGACCTGTAATATTCGTTGTTTATTGTCAACACGTTGGAGAAGGAGTCCACACTCCTTAATCGTTGTTGGGGTTTCATTCTAAATCATCAACGCCATCAAGTCCTGATTAAGTCCTTCCAAGAGGCATTCGATCTTGGCAGCCTAATGATCATTAACTCACCGTCGGCAGCAAAGCGCTGGAACTCCACAAAATATTCCGAAAACAAACTTTAGCGCTGTCGTATTTCCTTCAAGTCATGGGCGGCTGTGGCGGCACAATCTGTATCCCCAAAAGTATTATTCAAAATCTGAAAATATTCCGCCATCGAATCAAGGACAAGTCCTTTGTTGGTATTATAGGCAAGGAATTGATCCGCCGCAGGTCCTTCCAATCGAGATATAGAATACGCAATCTGTTGTGCCGAGGTGAAAAAACGATCAAGGTTGGCCGTGAGCTTAATCTGTATCTCTCTCTGGAAGGTCCTGGGGCTTTTGCGGTGGCTCCGGTGTTTCTCCGAGTCGGAGAGTTTCTTGGACTTAGACGGCTTGGTCAAGTTGTCATTGAGCTCTCATAAGCCTTCTTTGACTCTTTCTTGCAAATTCTTGATCTTAGCTCGTAGTCGGTGGGTTTATTTGGGGAACCCGGCCCGGGCCTGTTCTGTTTCGGAGTGGTGAGTAGTCAGATCAATCACGTATTGTTTGATCTCCCTATCTCAGTGTCTTGGCGTCAGTCCCGATGTTTCGGTAGTCGTAGCGGCACTGTTGCGATGGATGGAGTTATGTTAAGCGAGGATGGGGTGAGATGAGGTGAGGTTGTCTTTCATTAGGTTCTATGAGGTTTGGTTGCAGGAAGGATTGGTAATAGGAATTGGCGAGATAGTGGGGAGGAATACGAGGTGTGGTAGCGAAGGATTTCTATGAGGTTCTATGAGTGAATGTGTAAGTCATACCGGACTGGTGGGGGAGAAGTGTTAAATAGCGGAGATAGATGTTTTCCTTAGTTCTTTCTTTCTTTTCTCCTCGTCTCGTCTTCCTGTCATCTCAGTACATAGGAATATACTCCCATTCTCAAGCCAAAGTTCCTCGCCTCTAAACTTTCGTACTCTATAAGAGGAAAACTCATAGCACTTCTCATCGTTCTCGTTGAGGTTCATCCGGTCCTCATTCTCTCTGCTCTGTGTTCTTGTGCCTTTGCCTTTGCCTTTGCCGGTGCTTGTGCTTGTACTTGCTCGGAGTTGTCCCTGTCTTTGTCGATTTCCTCGTCGCGTTGGCTGTGCTCCTCGAGCCTCGTCTGCATTATCATCGTCATCTTCTACTACTTTGTGTCGAGTTACTCCGTCACAGAATCCCACAGAAGAATCCTGTTACTGCTACACCTCGTATTCCTCCCCACCCTCTCCTCTAATTATATTACTAATCCATCATGCCATAGAATTTTATAGAATCTAATAACGACAGCCCCACCTCGTCGCATCCCCTCCTCATTTCACACTTCTTCATTAATTACAACAAAGCTTCGACTACCGAACCCTCAGAACTGATGCCAAGATGCCGGGGCAACCTTGATCCATAGAATCCCATAGAACACCTATTACTACCACACCTCATACTGCTCCCCACCATCTTTCTCATTTAAATTACAAATCCATCACATCATTGAATCTCATAGAATCTAATGGCGACAGCCTCACCTCATCACATTCCTCCTCTGCTTAACATAATTCTATTAGTTACTCCAGCACTGCAACTACCAAACTGTCAGAACTAATGCCAAGATGTCAGCACATGTCTCATCTTCCTGTCATCATGGTACATAGGAATATACTTCTATTCATAGCGATAGTTACCTCGCGTTAAAACCCGTCTTCAGAAGGAAGGGACTCTATAGTTTTCTTTATCTTCACCCAGGGTCCTTACCTGCCAGTAGTCCTTACTCTCCCTACTCTATTCTTGCTTGTGCCTTTGCCTTCAAGTTTTTCTTTGCCTTCCCCGTTGCCTTACGCTTCCGTTAGCTCTGGCTGTATCCCTCCATTTTGTCTGTATCATCATCTTCATCGATCTGTTCTGGCGTCTTAGCATCAATCCCGAGGGTTTGGTAGTCGTTGTACTGTTGTTACTAACAAAAGAATGTTAAGCGAGGGAGGAATGCGATAAGGGGAGTGTGTCGTTATTGGATTCTATGGTATTCCATGGCTGTGACAGAGTAACCCGACGCAAAGTAGAAGATAACAATGATGATGCAGAAGGACTCGAGGAGGACAGTCTACCCGACGAGGGGACCGACGAAGACAGGAGTACCACCAGGCAGGAACAAGCACAGGCACCGGCAAGGGCAAGGGCAAGGGCAAGGGTACAAGAGCACAAGGCAGAGAGAGTGAGGACCGGATGGACCTCAACGAGAACAATGAGATTTATTTATTTATTTATTACTCATACTGCTTGTATCCGAATCTGGATATGGCATACAAAGAAAGAACCCAATTATCACGGTCATTTACTATCCTTCATAAATCGAATCCTCCTCACGACCGTGTTCCTATCAACCCTCTTTCAAGGTTATCATGCATGTTGTCCTCTCCATTCCAGCTCGTAACGATAGGTGCAAGCACCTTGGTGACTATCCTTCCCCTTCTCTTTCTCCTTCCTCCTCAAGTCTCCCCATCCTACGTGTTCTCCTTTCTCTCCATCCCTCTGCCCTGGTGTCCAGTTCCTAGTGGCGATCTGGGAGGGTAGAAGAAATGTATCGATGGTTGCCTGAAGTCCTTTGTCTGTATGCATGGCGGTCATCCAGTTGAGTGGCATTGGTTTGATTGTGGCGGTAAGATCTTTTCTGAGTTCTAGTAGTGGGTGTTGTTTGCAGTAAAGTAGCAGGTGAGTTGGGGTTTCCTGGAAGTACCCACACCTGCATTCCGCTGTATCAATGTTTGTTGTTGGTATTCTGGATAGGTAGGATTTGGTGTATCTATGGCCTGTTCACATTTGGGTAATTGTGCTTGCAAGTTTCCTTGGTATGTTTCGACGAAGGATAAGAACAATGAGAGGTACTATAGGTTTCCTCTTTAGAGGACAGAGTCTTGGGTCAGAGAAGCTATGGCTTAGAAATAGGAGTGGATTCCTATATATCGAGGTAACAGGAAGACGAGACAGAGAGAAAAGAAAGAAAGAACTAAGGAAAACATCTAACCCCGCTATTTAACACTTCTCCTCCACCAGTCCGCTATGACTCAAACATCAGTTCATGGAAGCCCACAGAAATCCGTCCCATCCACACCTCGTATTCCTCCCCACCATCTCCGCTATTTACATTACAAATCCATCACGCCATCGAACCTCCTAGAACCCAATGACGACAACCCCCTTTTAGCACACCCCTTCCTCGCTTAACTATACCAAACACTCAGATGGACCTCAACGAGAACAATAAGAAGTTGTGACGGAGTAACCCGACACAAAGTAGAAGATGACAATGATGACGCAGAAGGACCCGAAGAGCACAGCCTCAGTGATGAGGGGACCGACGAAGACAAGAACAACGCCACAAGCATAGGCATCGGCGAAGGCAAAGACAAGAACAAGAGCACAGAAGCGTAGGACAGAGAGAGTGAGGACTCGGACCGGATGGACCTCAACAAGAACGATGAGAGGTACTATAGCTTTCCTCTGGTAGAGGACATAACCTTTAGGTACGAGGAGCTATGGCTTGAGAATAGGAGTAGATTCCCATGTACCAAAATAACAGGAAGACGAGACAGAGAGAAAAGAAAGAAATAATCAAGGAAAATATCTACACCCGCTATTTAATACCTCTCCTTCCCCAGTCCGCTATGACTCACACATTCGCTCACAGAAACCTATAGAAATCCGTCGCAACCATACCTTGTATTCCTCCCCACCATCTCGCTAATTCCTCCTACCAATCCATCACGCGATCGAACATCATAGAACCTAATGACGACATCCCCACCTTATCTCACCTCATCCTCGCTTAATCTAACTTCATCCATCGCAACAGCGCTTCAACTACTGAACCTTCGGGACTAATACCAAGACGCCGGGATAGATCAGACCCCCTCCTAGGGCATAGCTCCTGATAGGCTGAGGTTTCGAAGGATATTGATCATGAAATGCTCTTCGAAGGTCAGGACTATGTTCGAGATCGCTTGAAGGTTGCCAGGAAGGTTCTTCATATCCAACATATCAAATCAAGTACTCCACCCGTCGCCCCCTCTTCCTAGAATCCAATATTTCCGCAACTTCTCATTCAGTTTCCCCTTCAATCTCCACAGGTGGAGATGGTTCTATAGTTTGTCCCGGGACAGGATCATCAACCGCCGGTGAAAGAAGTGAAACATGGAATACAGGATGTATTTTCATTGATGTAGGGAGTTCCAACTCATAGGCATAGGGACTCACAATTCGTTTAATCATATAGGGTCCAATTTGTTTTCAATCGAGTTTCTGTCCCGGCGTCTTGGCACTAGTCCCGAGGGATCGGTAGTGGAAGCGCTGTTGTGATTGTTGAGGAATAGTTAAGCGAGGAAGGGGTGTGTTAAAGGGGGGTGTCGTCATTAGGTTCTAGGAGGTTCGGTGGCGTGATGGATTGGTAATGTAAATAGCGAAGATGGTGGGGAGGAATATGCAATGTGGATGCGATGGATTTCTATGGGTTTCTATGAGGTGATGCATGAGTCATAGCGGACTGGTGGGGGGAGTGTTAAATAGCGGGATTAGATGTTTCCTTAGTCCTTTCTTTCTTTTCTCTCTGTCTCGTCTTCCTGTTATCTTAGTACATAGGAATTTACTCCTATTTCCAAGCAATAGCCTCTCGTACTACAAATTTGATCCTCAGGTGAGGGGAAACTCATAATATTTCTCATCGTTCTCGTTGAGGTCCATCTGGTCCTCACTTTCCCTGCTCTGTGCCCTTGCTCTTGCCTTTGCCTTCGCCGGTGCCTGTGCTTGTGCCTGCCCGGTGTTGCCTCTGTCTTCGTCAGTCTCCTCGTTCCGAGACTGTGCTCCTCGAGTTCTCCTGCGTCATCATTGTCATCTTCTTCTTTGCGTCGGGTTACTCCGTCACAGTTTCCTTAAGGGTCTCTTTGTTTCAATGTTTTGAGTAGAAAGCCAGACAGAGTCGCCGACCGCATATCGAGCTGCCAGGGTACGATGTAGGTTCACCATTTCCTCCTGTATCTTCTCAGCCCTAAACATCTCACTCTTCAAAAAATCAAAAGCCTAGAACATCTCCCGTGCCAACCCATTAGCCTGATCCTCATTCACCGTCTGCCCATGTTGTAATGGTCCGAATGTCATCCTCGGATGTCTCCCATATTTTACTTGGAAGGGGCACATATTAGTAGTTCCGGAAATGTGATTATTTGTAGCAAACTAAGCAAGGGGAAGAAAGTCAGCCCAGTTATCCTGTTGATATGATACATAGCTGTGGAGGTATTGTTTCATATTTGCATTGTTCCTTTCCGTTTCCCCATCGGTTTGCGGATGAAAGGCGGTGGAATATCGAGGAGCAATTTCTAAACCATCACAGAGGGTCTTCCAAACTCAGTGGTAAACTGTGTCCCTCGGTCTGAAACAATAATCTCTGGTAGCCCATGTAACTTCCATACCTGCTACACGTATAGATGTGACGGAGTAACCTGACGCAAAGAAGAAGATGACAATGATGACGCAGAGGAACTCGAGGAGCACAGTGTACTCGACGAGGGGGCCGATGAAGACAGGGACAACGCCGGGCAGGCACAAGCACAGGCACCGGCGAAGACAAAGGCAAGAGCAAGGGCACAAGAGCACAGAGCAGGGAGAGTGAGGACCGAAGGGACTTCAACGAGAACGATGAGAGACACTATGAGTTTCCTCTTGTCAGAGGATCGAGTCTTTGGTACGAGAGGCTATGGCTTTAGAAATAGGAGTAGATTCCTATGTACCGAGGTAACAGGAAGACGAGACAGAGAAGAAAGAAAGAAAGAACTAAGGAAAACATCTACCCCCGCTATTTAACACACCTCCTCCACTAGTCCGCTATGACTCACACTCTCGCTCATAGAATCTCATAGAAACCCGTCGCTACCACACCCCGTAATCCTCCCCACCATCTCCGCTATTCTACATTACCAATCCATCACGCCATCGAACCTCCTAGAACCTAATGACAACAGCCTCCACCACGTACTCCCCGCTCTCGCTTATCATTACCTTAACAACCACAATCGTGCATCGCCTACCGAACTGTCGGTACGACTGCCAAGATGCCGGGGCAGATCAGGTCCCCTCCAAGGGCCTAGCTCCTGATAGGCCGAGGTTTCGAAGGATATTGATCGTGAAATACTTTCCTAATATGAGGACTATGCTCCAAATCACCCGAAGGTTGCCAGGACACTTCTTCATATCCAACATATCTAACCAAGTACTCCACCCGTCGCCCCCTCTTCCGCGAATCCAATATCTCCGCTACTTCCCACTCAGTTTCTCCTTCAACTTCCACCGGTGGGGGTGGTTCAACAATTTGTCCAGGAATAGAATCCCCAACTGTCGGCGATAATAATGAAACATGGAATACTGGATGTATTTTCATAGAGACAGGTAATTCCAACTCGTAGGCATAAGGGCTCACAATTCGTTTGACCGGGTAGGGACCAATTTGTTTCCAGTCAAGTTTTTTCGAGGGTCGTTTTGTTTCAATATTTCGAGTCGAGAGCCAGACAAAATCACCAACCGCATATCGAGGTGCCGGAGTCCGGTGCAAGTTGGCCATCTCTTCCTGTATCTTCTGCGCCCTGAACATCTCACTTTTTAGAAAATCAAACACCTGGGACATCTCCCGTGCCAACCCATTAGCCTGGTCCTCGTTCACCGTCTGTCCGTGCTGTAAGGGTCCGAATGTCATCCTCGGGTGTCTCCCATAGTTAGCCTGAAAGGGGGACATATTAGTAGTTTCGGAAATGTGATTATTGGTAGCAAATTCAGCCAGAGGTAAAAAATCTACTCTAACGGGCGGGGGGTCGGGTCAAGAAGCAGGCGGAATAGATCCGGGGACGAGGTCGAGGACAGGGTCGGCTCAGGAGATACCCGAGGCGAATTAGGTTCAGGTTCAGGTCCGGGTTCAGGTTCAGGTTCAGGTTCGGGTTCAGGTTCAGGTTCAGGTTCAGGAACAAGACAAGGACAGTAATATATTACGAGCAGAAAGAAGACGTTGCCTAGAGAGGCAGAAACATAGGAAAGAATACACGCTATATATACAACTTCCCCGTCACACCGCTGACTCATCACCATAGAATCCCATAGAATCTACCCCACTCCCGTACCACCCATACTATTCCCAATACCCATACCTCTAGCCCGGTACTACCCCATCCTTCCTAGCGCTTACATTCTATCACCCGAACTCCTTCCCAATCCATCCTTCTACTTCCGACATCGACCGATACTATCCAACAACCCGATTCCGGAGACGTCTTGGCGGAAGACGAGGTACAGAAGGCGGAGCCGTGATATCTACCCAGTTATCCTGTTGATATGATACATAACTACGGAGGTAATGTTTCATAATCGCATTGGTCCTTTCTGTTTGTCCATCGGTTTGAGGATGAAATGCTGTGGAGTAACGAGGGGCAATTTCCAACCGTTCGCAGAGAGCCTTCCAAAACTCAGCAGTAAACTGTGTCCCTCGATCGGAAACAATAGTCTCTGGTAGCCCATGTAACTTCCATACCTGCTCCAGGTATAGACGAGACAGATCTCTGGCGTTAACACTCTCCGTCGTGGGAATCAAATGTTTCATCTTTGTCAACCGATCCACCACTACCAGAATGGCATTAAATCCATGACTCTCCGGAAGTCCCTTTACAAAATCCATCGTGACATCCGTCCAGGGTCCTTTGGGCACCAATAATGGGCGCAAAACTCCTTGTAGGGGATTATGGTTTGTCTTACTTCGCCGACAAGTATGGCAATTCTGGACATAGCGGTCTGTATATTTCCGCATGGTTGGCCAATAATATTCCCGGCTGAGAAGTTCCAAAGTCTTTGATCGTCCAGGATGTCCAGCAGAGGGTTTATCGTGATATTCTCGTAACAAATAGAGTTTAAGTTCGTCATAATCAGGGACATAGAGTGTATTCCGATAAAGCAATAGCCCCTCCTTGCTCTCCTTGCACTCAGCCAACGAAATCTCTTTTGATTGTCGAACGCCCCTCGGAGCATGGATAGGATTTTGTTTGGAAAGCTATCACTCTGGTAAGCTTTGTTAAACAAATCAAGTACGGGAGACGATCCTTCAGCGGGTTCATTTGCCAAAGAACCCGCTAACAAACCTATTTTAGAATCCAAATTCTCCTTCTTCAAAACCACTCGGCTTTGTTGCTTCAATCTCTCATCCCCCTCCTTCGGTAAATCCTTAGGTCTTCTAGTCAAAATATCAACCTTCCTTCCCTGCTTCCCCGGCCTATATTGAATCATAAAATTAAACCGAGATAGAAACTCTGCCCAACGAGTTTGACGTCTATTCAGCAATTTAGTCGACATAAAGTACTCAAGATTGCGATGATCTGTAAGTACTTTGACTTGAAATTGAGCTGTCTCCAAATGAGGTCTCCATTCCTCGAAGCAACGAATAATGGTCAACAACTCCTTATCATAAATTTCGTAATTGCATTCTGCTGGCGAGTGTGTCTTGGAGAAAAAAGCAACCGGGTGCAGAATTCCTTCATCATCTCGTTGTGATAATATCCCTGCCGACACATAATCTGACGCGTCGGTTTCTACAATAAATTCTTTCTCGGGATCAGGATGCATCAATATAGGAGCGGTGGTAAAAGCAGTCTTGAGTTTCTGAAAAGCTTGTTCAACTTTTTGGGTCCACTCAAATCGTACATGCTTTTTTGTCAGAGTAGTCAATGGTCGAGCCACTCGGGAATAAGCATAGATAAAACGTCGATAGAAATTGGCAAACCCAAGAAATTCCTGAACCTCCTTCACTGTCTTTGGCGCTTCCCAGTCCACAATTGTCTGTACCTTAGCAGGATCCATCTTCATTCCTCCAGGGGTCAAGATCATGCCCAAATATTTTGTCTCTTGTACGCTGAATTCGCATTTCTCTGGTTTTAGATGGACCTCATTAGCTTCCAAGGCCTCCAGTACTTGTCGCACATCCTGTTGGTGTTGTTCCAAGGTCTCCGAATAAATAAGAATATCATCCAGATAAGCAGTAGCGCAACGATCCAGAAAGGGGCGAAGAATATCGTTAATCCAACGTTGAAAGGTAGCAGGAGCATTAGTTAGACCAAAAGGCATCACCAAATATTCCCAATGTCCATAGCGTGTTCGAAAAGCCGTTTTCCACTCGTCCCCTTCTTTAATCCTGATTTGATTATATCCCCATCGTAGGTCCAGCTTGGTAAAATAATTAGCGCGGGCTAAGTTGGCCATCGTCTCTGGTGTAAGGGGAAGAGGGTATCGATCCTTGACCGTAATAGCATTTAGCTTTCGATAATCAACACACAAGCGTAAGGAACCATCGGCCTTTTTAACAAATAGCACCGGGGCGCCGGCTGGAGAATTACTAGATCTAAGAAATCCTTTCTGCAAATTATCGGCCAAATAATCCCTCAACGCCTTCAACTCTTCCCGTGACATACTATACATGGGACCAAAGGGTGGTACTGTTCCTTCCTGAAGTTTGATCTCATGGTCATGAGGACGATGTGGTGGTAGTCTAGAAGCATTAGTCTCATCAAACAACTGTCGGAACCGCTGATAATCAATTGGAATCATTTCATCAGGGTTGGCAGGCATCTCCAATACTTTGTTGATAGCATAGAGGGTAGTCGAATAGATTTGCACAGTAGGGTCTTGCGAAAGTTTCTTAAACGATCGAGGAGTAATTGCCGAAATATTTGTAACAGGCCTTTCGGGTGGTGAAGTTGAAATTCCTCGAGCAACAATAGGTTTGTGGTTGGCTATGCAATGTTCAAGACACACTGATGACTGGAAGCGAATCTCATTCCTTCCACTATCAATCAAAACTCCATGCTTCCTCAGCCAAGGGATTCCCATCACAATCGGGTAATGTCCCAACTTTGTAACAAAGAAAAGACACTCCTCCACATGTCCATTAATTTCCAATTCCAACGTCACCTTCCTGGTCACCTTCCCAGACTCAATAGGCCTTCCATCAATCACATCAATCTCCCTCTCAGTCCGTAAATTTTTCATTTTTAATTCATGGCGGCGCACAAAGTCTTCATCAATAAATGCATATCCCGACGCTCCAGTATCAATCAAGGCATAAGTGGGTACAATAGATTTTTTATTTTGTGAAATAGAACACACTACAATCAGTTGATTCCCATCCATCTCCCCTTCTGATACTGAAAACGTTGAAATAGACACCTGAGAGAAAACCTTTGGAGGTCCCTGGGCTATGCCGCCTAGGCCAGGGACGAATCTTTTAACTCCTCCTCATCCGACAATACCTCCTCTTCCTTTTCCTTCTTTTCCTTTCTTGCTTCCAACAACGCTCCCCTCATCCTGGGTGCTGCCCTTCCCGAGGGCGAAAGCTTACAGTCTCTAACCAAATGTCCAATCCCCCCGCAGTAATAGCAACGATTCTCCACACGACGTGCCTTCCTTTCTCTGGGATCCGGGCGACGATAACTATTAGACAAGTCCATGGGGACAGCTCCCCCAGGAGTATAGGAAGGGTGGGCCGCTGGCGCAGCATTCTTCGGTGGTGGTTGGGGTGGTCCTCGTACGACTGGGGATGTTGCTGGTGCAACGGGGACACGAGGAGCAAAGGGACGCGGAGCAGGAGCACTTGGAATCTGAAAACGAAATCTCCCCATCCTGGCCTGTAGTGCCCGTTGCTTATTATCAAGACGTTGAAGAAGCAGCCCGCAGTCCTTAATTGTAGTTGGTGTTTCATTCTGAATCATCAGGGCCATTAGGTCCTGGTTAAGTCCTTTCAACAAACATTCAATCTTAGCCGCTTCGTTGAACTCAGAGTCGGCAGCATATCGCTGAAACTCTGCAAAATACTCAGAAAAGGTGCGTTGGCGCTGCCTAATGTCCCTCAGATTTCGAGCAGCAGTGGCGGCGCGATCTGGGTCCCCAAAAGCATTATCCAAAATTTCAAAAAACTCCGCCATGGAATCGAGAGCGATTCCTTCATCTGTAATATAAACTAAAAATTGATCCGCCGCCGGTCCTTCCAGTCGAGAAATAGAATACGCAAGTTGTTGAGCCGCGGTAGGAAAGCGATCCAAATTAGCTGTGAGCTTAATCTGAAGTTGTCTCTGGAAGGTTCTGAGAGTCTTGCGATCGCCCCGGTATTTCTCCGGGTCGGGTAGCTTCTCGGATTTGGATGGCTTGGTTAAGTCGTCGTGGAGCTCCTCTAAACCTCCTTTGACTCCTTCTTGCAGCTTCTTGATCTTAGCCCGTAGTCCCTGGATTTCTTTGTGGAACTCGGCCCGGCCTTGTTCGGTTTCGGAGTGATGGGTGGTGATATCGACCGCATATTGCTGGACCCCTCCGTGCGCTCTTTGGAGAAGGGCATACGCTTGCTTCGCTTCTTCCGTTGCGGCGGGGTCCACTTCAGGGTGAGCGACAAAGAACCCTTCGAGATCCGTATGGAGCTTTTGATAATCAAATGCATTGGTAGCAGGGGCGGTCATGGTGAACTGTGATGCAAAGAACTCGGACTGTGCTAGTCGAGTGAGGATGGTCTCGTCTTAGTGTGACGGAGTAACCCGACGCAAAGAAGAAGATGACAATGATGACGCAGAGGAACTCGAGGAGCACAGTGTACTCGACGAGGGGGCCGATGAAGACAGGGACAACGCCGGGCAGGCACAAGCACAGGCACCGGCGAAGACAAAGGCAAGAGCAAGGGCACAAGAGCACAGAGCAGGGAGAGTGAGGACCGAAGGGACTTCAACGAGAACGATGAGAGACACTATGAGTTTCCTCTTGTCAGAGGATCGAGTCTTTGGTACGAGAGGCTATGGCTTTAGAAATAGGAGTAGATTCCTATGTACCGAGGTAACAGGAAGACGAGACAGAGAAGAAAGAAAGAAAGAACTAAGGAAAACATCTACCCCCGCTATTTAACACACCTCCTCCACTAGTCCGCTATGACTCACACTCTCGCTCATAGAATCTCATAGAAACCCGTCGCTACCACACCCCGTAATCCTCCCCACCATCTCCGCTATTCTACATTACCAATCCATCACGCCATCGAACCTCCTAGAACCTAATGACGACAGCCTCCACCACGTACTCCCCGCTCTCGCTTATCATTACCTTAACAACCACAATCGTGCATCGCCTACCGAACTGTCGGGACGACTGCCAAGACGCCGGGACATACCCACTATACACATCTCTACGCATATCTAATATCATATTAAGCACTGTATATCTAATACTGGGCAAGAGTGTTTTTTTTTGACGACGCCTGTATACTACATATTCACTAAACACCGTGTACTAAACACCATACTATATCAAAAACATGTTTACGCACATCTGATACCTGGAAAGAGTGTTTTTTTGACGACTTCTGTATACTACATCTTATTCACTAAACACTGTGTACTAAACACCGTGTATAAAAACCATACTATATCATACGCATGTTCACGCATATCTTATACCGGGAAAGAGTATGAGTCATCGCTAGGAGTGGGTTAGGGTTTGGAAGGAGGGTGAGTCATCGCTGGGAGTGGTTAGGGTTTGGAAGGAGGGTGAGTCATCACTACGGCTTACTTAAAGTCATCTCTACGGCTTCATCTCTCTTACGCCTTCCTTTTCCGCTACACTACACCTTTTCCACTACACTACACCTTTTCCACTACACCTTCTCTACTACCCCTTTACTAATCTCCATGTCTTTTTAGTTTCTACGCCTAAGTCGATGCTACAAACAACGTTTAAAGGTGGGTTACATCCCCACTTAGTCTCTTTTGGATTGATACACGCTCCGACGAGGGAGGGGGGGCAAACGGCAGTTCCTAAAATGACATCTAACATGGGTACTATTAAACGCCGCTGTACGAGCAGCCGCGGGTACTAATACAGAGCACTGACATTTACACTGCTGGATGCGTTCCCAACCTTGGAGGCATGCGTAGTATGCGTCTGCAGATTAGTGAAAGCCTGGAGCGCGTCATTGTCTAGCAAGAGTCGTCTACGGAGCCGACACAAGTCTGAATTAGGGAATCCGTTTGAGGCTAACCTTTTTTTTTTTTTTAGATATATCTATATTCTACGCCCAGCCCTACCAAACTCGGACGTTTAAAGATGGGCTAACCCCCACTTAGTCTCTCGGATTCATACACGCTCCGACGAGGGGCAAACAGCAGTCCCTCAAATGATATCTAACGTGGGTACTATTAAACGCCGCTGTACGGGCAGCCGCGGGTACTGGTACAGAGCACTGACATGTACACTGCTGGATGCGTTCCCAACCCTCCGAGGCTGCGTAGTATGTATTCGATTTGTGAAAAGGTTCGGGGCAGTGGGAGCCCCGGGCTGATCTGCATGCGGGCCTCCTTACTACTTGTCCCTCCATGACGTTTCCGAACACGTCAAGTCCCCTATTGTATGGTATGCAATATTGGTCGTGTTCGGAAACATTATGGAGGGACGAGTAGCAAGAGTCCGCAGAATGACACGAATCTGAATTAGAGAGTCCGTTCGAGGCTAAGGTTTTTTTAGATATCCTACGCGAATCTCAAGGGGGCGTCGAGGGTGTAGCTTCGTTCCGTAAGGTGCAAAGTTATAACAGCAATAGAGTGGGGCAGAGAGTCCACAGGGAGTCTCTGATCGCGACGTGTAAGCGAAGATACCAGTAGATGGCTCTTGTCACAGTCATAAGGTGTGGAGTAGGCGGCAGCGATACTTCCAAGAGGGGGAAGTATGTGAGAGAAGGTAGAGAGGCAGCGATAGTCACTAGTGAGAAAATAGAGACTATAATGTATTGTAGATAGATACAGAAGACGTTGCGTAAAGAGAAAAGGAAAAGAAAGAAAGTACAGGACTCGGAGTAGGCACCATTGCCTCCCTTATATAACCGTTATTCCAGAGCCAAGCCTGACTCATATCCTCGCGTAACCCCAACCATGACTCACATTCTCGCGTAACGGAAACCCATAGAACCTACTCTGACTCATCCCTACCTCCCAGTTTACAATAACGGTCCTCACACCTATACGGACGGAAAATATAGTATCGGCCAAGGCCAGGAACCCGGAGTATGATTGGTTGAGCGATATAGTAAAAGTCTGTACCTCCTGTACCCCCTTGAGGGCGGTTGAACTGAGTAGTGTGTTCAGGCTTGACCAAATGGATCCTAGTACTGTGGAGAAGTTGTGTATGTAGTGGCGATACCGGACTCCAACCTCTTCTTCCTGTATGTAATAATGCCAAAAATCTCGGGACAAAGACGAATTGTTGAGCAACTGCAAGAGGTGCGCGCAGCAGTGAAGGAATTGCACGATGCCGAGTCTCCAACGTTACGCGGACCCGAATTTCCAGCGTTGTACAGACCTAGCAACCCTTATAGGCCACCAGCATATGGGACAGACTCGGATTCTTTATGGAAAGATGATGGTTTCGGGGTGTGCAGTTTTGAAGATGATCTAGATTCGGATGAAGTCAATTCTAGTGATGAGGAAGAGGTTTCCGGGGAAGAAATGAGACTGTGCCTACCATCCAATAGTACTTCTACTTCGCAGCGGCACTCCAGTACTTCTACCTTTTGGAGTTCAATCATAATAGATTATACTTCAGCAATCAATCTTCTCGAGTCCAGGCGATATTGGGTTCCTAGACAACCAAAGTTTAACGAAGCATCAACTATATTTGACTGGTACCATCAACCCCCGATTGAAGTGTGAAAAAATTTTTCGAGTTTTTTTCCGGATGAGTCCACAGTCATTTGAGACATTACTGGGTATGATTGCAGACAATCCAGTTTTCAAAAACCACTCGACATCTCAGCAGACACCTATACGCTATCAGTTAGCACTATATCTTTATCGGATGGGAGGAAAAAGCTCAAATGGTTCACATGCAAATATTTCTTTGGTTTTAGGTGTTGGGGAAGGGACGGTCTCAAAGTTTTCTCGTAGAGTTCAAACTGCAATCCAAAGTTTGAGGAGAAAATATATCCGTTGGCCAACAGACGAGGAAAAAGAAGCACACAAACAAAGAGTTTGTTCTTCATCTAGAAGCGTGTTTCCCTCATGTGTGGGGTTTGTTGACGGAACATATATTACACTGGAATATGCTCCACTTACCGATTGGTTCAGTTATTACAACCACAAATCGTCATACGGACTCAATGCTATGGTAGTTTGCAATGACAACAAACGAATTATTTTTACTCGTTGCGGTGAAACATCTGCTGTACACGACGCTCGAGTATTCAGTAATTCATTGCTTGCGAAATCTCCGGCCAAATTCTTTCGATCCTCCCCTAGCGAATATCTGATTGGCGATTCAGCATATACTTGTAACGACAACATGATAGTACCTTTCAAAAAGCCACGTTCTATCGATATGCATTGCAGGTTATTTAATGCTACATTAAGTAGCAGGAGAATTGCAATTGAGCATGTATTTGGACAGCTCAAAGCTCGGTTCCCCTCAATTACACGTATTTCAATTCATATCAAAGGAGAATCACAGCATCGTGAAGTGGTGGAATGGTTCGAAAATGCCTGTATTTTGCATAATTTCTTGTTGGATACAAATGAATTTGCTTGGGATGAGAAGGAAGATATAGAAATTGCAAAAACACATCAACAATCCGTTGATGCTGAACAAGAAGAGAGAGAGCGTCAAGAAGAGTTTGACTCAAGTAGAGGAAACCAGAGAATGCGGAAACAACGAACTGATGGTTTAAGAGAAGCATTGCTTGAACATATGAAAACAATAATGTAAATATATATACATTTATTTTTGATGTTCACGCATGAACATTTGCATCTGTAACTCAAATTTCTTTTCCTGTACCCGTAATCTTAGCATAGTTTCTTCATGACGATTCTTTTCCCTTTCCTCAGCTAAATTCAAAGACCTATCGCTAATTTCCTTCTCCTGTTTCAATCTTTTCTCTTCAATACCAATACGCTCCTGATTCAGTCTATCAACAGCATCTTCTGCAAATGTTGTACGTCGTCGCTTGATTCCTGCTTTACCTTCCTCGGTTTTACCACCCTTCCTCATAGGCACTGGGGGCTTTTGACCTCCTGCAGGTGGATGAAGGCTTTCCTCCTCTCCTCCTTCATCTGACGGATCAGAGGTCTCTAAACCCATTTCAGAAACATACAAAGGTGTATGAGCCCGATCCCTTTGTAGGATATCATCCATTGTCTCAAAATAAGGACACAAGCGATCCAACCAAGCAAGTTTAACCGAAGTCCACTTCTCCATATCATCTCTTTGCCCTTCTCCAGTTGCTGATAGCCTTGCTTTAGCATCGGAATATTTCTGTTTCATCGCTATCCATTGATTTCTGACAGAATATCCAGTCCGGGTTCCCCCAAACACCTCGGTTGCAATCTTCCCACAGGTGCTCTTTTGCTTAGTTTTGAGCAGCTCTTGGTTCCGCAAATCTCTTCCCAGCCATTCTAGTAGGGCATCACGCTCTTGAGAAGACCAAAGTCCAGTTTTAACCTGAACATTCTCTATTTGCGAATCTGTTGCTATCTGTACCGGCACAGAGTGTTGAAGCGAAGGAGGTAACAATTGTGAGGGAAAACCACCAAAGGTTCTATACCCGGACCCTGAAGAAGTGGACCCTGGATATGGTGGGTGGAAGGCAACGGGCTGAAACATTTGGGAATGTTGAGCAGACTCAGAAGGAGTACTCGCTTGAGAATAATTATAAGGTATTTGAGACATCGCATATGTTGATAGATTCTTTTATCTGCCTTCAAATTTAAACCCGGATTTTTATATAGCCAAGAATCCACTAACAAAATTTTCATGGCTTGTCTAAACAGGGCCCTCACAGCACCAACCAAGCCTGGCGCAACTATTGGTCCAAAATCCCATACTATATCTTCCGTCCGTACAGGTGTGAGGACCGTTAATAATCCCAACCCCGCCAATCACTCCAATCTTCCAAACCTAGCATATCCATGAAAGCGAAACTATCACCGAATCAAGCACCGCAGCGAATCAAGCAGGTACGGCACCCCTAGCCTAGCAAAAGACACGTGATTGGAAAGAGCTCGTTTTACTTGGTATTCGATATGCATAGTCATGTGTATGATACAGTATGGTGTTTAGTACACAGTGGTGTTTAGTAGATAAGATATAGTATATAGAAGTCATCAAAAAAACACTCTTTCTCCGTATCAGAAATGCGTAAACATGTGTATGATAGAGTATGGTGTTTATATATGGTGTTTAGTACACGGTGTTTAGTACACGGTGTTTAGTGAATAAGATGTGAGTTTTCAATAATCTTATTTATTGACCCATGCCCCCCCCCCTAAACAGTCTTAATTCAGCTGGATCGGGCACTAAAAAGCTACCAAATATCAGGCATATTACCTAATCAGGGTAAATTAAGGCGTATTTTGCATAAAAGAGATATATAAGGTCTTTATTAGCTCTAGGTCGCTAACTAAACCTGATAGGAATATCCGTTCCGGCGTTAAAGTATTTGTTGTAATGATAGTTCTTAGTTTGCGTGACATTTGCGCGGGATATAAATACAGTATCATTCTCCGACCTTGTTGAAATCATCATCGACGAAGAAAGAGACTTAACGATATAAATCTATTACTTCTATTCTATACTCTCTTAGTGATTCTTGAAAATATCTACCTGAACCAATCTTCGTGTTAAGCCTTACCCAACTCTATACGACTTTCTATACTCGTCGAACTAGCATCGGACAACGGAGATTCTAGTTACGTTTAGACTAAAGTGACCCCGTTCCTTTCTGCCTCCGCAGTTAGCGTTTTGGACTCTGAGCTCTTCACAGTACTACTCTAGTAGTCCGGTGCGACACCCTAATAGTATATCGTTAACTCCCAGGTTCACCTGGAATTCTCAAGAATCACAACTTTACAAACAAAACAATGGCTGCCAGGCTACAATACGAAGCAGAGGAGGACTCCGTAATGGGGGAGTCACCAGCTTTTAGCCGAGATGACAGCCCCGATCCACTATCCATAAGAAGGACCAGCAAATGCTCGGCAGGTCAATCCACAATGGAGAGGTTGGAACGTTTCTTCAGGGAACATGAAGCCCAGCTGGCCAGTTTGTTGGCCGCAGGCAAAACAATATGGGACCAACTCCAAAACACGCAGGAGAAAGACCAGACGGAGAAAATGCTATCGAACATAGCAGCCCAAGCAGTCAAAACTAATATAGACAGGCTTGGAGCCATGTTCCAGGAGTTAGCTGAGAGCCGGGAATTTGAGAATGAACAAGCCCGGGTCATTAAAGCCATGGAACGAGAAGCCTTAGAGGCAGCCCATATCCAGACCCAACGGCAGTTGATGGCAACTCAGTTAGAGATCGACAAATTACGGGAATAGGCAAAGGAATCGGTCGGAGAAGTAATCCGAGCACAGAAAGAGCAAGCCCGGGGCCATAAGGAGCAAATGGCCGAAATGCAAAAACAGATAGACTTGCTCCTCCCTACGCATCGATCCACTGCACCTGACCGATCCGTTCGGGATCCGATAGAAGAGGAAGGATCTGAAGGGGGACCACCACCACCGCCGGATACAGGGAAAGGAGGCGACCCCTCTGATGGAGGGTCAAGTCACCATGAGAAAAAAGTAGGAGGCTGGCGGGGCAGACGCTCGGAATCCCCGGAAGGAAAGGAAGGAGACTCCCTAGCCAAGGTACCCTTCGAATTTGACAACCCCAGAAAACATAACCTCCGCCACTGGCTCCTGGAATGCGAAATATACTTTGAACAGCGACCTTGCAAGTTCCGCAATGGTAAGCAGAAGCTCCTATTTGCAGGCACCTACACCATTGGCTTAGCCAAGGAATGGTTTGCCAATTACCATGAGGTCCATATGAAGGGACCAAACAGCGCGGACTTCTGCACATGGGAACGCTTCAGGCAGGAAGTCAGGGGAGATTTGTGAGCTCGCAGGAAGCTTTAGACGCCGCTTTCAAGATGGACCAGCTCAAATATCAATCCAGCATTTCCGACTACCTCACCAAAATGGAGATACTCAATCAGCGTGCACAGCAGAGTGGGGCCTCTTATCGAAAGAGGTTGCTCACTGGACTCCCGGAGGAAATCTGGGAACGACACTTCAAGTTTGAGCCGGCGGACGACGATGACCACTTTGTGGCGCAGCTGGAAAGAGCCGGAAAGGCCCATGAAAGTTTCCTGGAGCAAAAGAGACTGCTGGGAAAGGTGTCAAGTGGGGTACAGGCCAAAAGGGACCCCTCAGAAAAAAGGAGAACTGGGTTCCAGATTAAGGGAAGAGCACAGGAGGGACAGAAGACGGAGTCGAATCGGCCTGGAGGCGGGTCGAATACCCAAGGAAGCGCTCGTCCTAGTCAGGGAAACAGACCTTTACCCTCCGACTACGATGAAGCCACCAAGGGTATCCCCAAATCCGTGCTGGACCAGAGGAGGACAAAAGGGGACTGTGCTCGCTGTGGCAGAAGGGGTCACCTTTGGAAATGGTGTAGACAGAGCCCCAACTCCAGTGCAGTCATCTCCGCTCTGGGGCAGAAGCGAGGCCGAGAAGATGAGGACGAGGAAATGAAGGACTCACCAAATCCCCCAGCCAAGAAAAAGAGGCATCGATCAAAGAAGAAGTCAGTAGCCGTAGCAGTGGTAGACAAGTCAACCATGAATGCCTATGCGCCGGAAGTGGGGTCGGAGTCGGAGGTGGATTTCGATATGGGTTTTTAGATGGGGACTCTGATGGGTCAGGTCAAGAGCTCCCCCAGATTGCTATGTTATCACTGACAGAAAAATCCAAAAAAAATATAAAACGAAAAAGACCGGATGAGGGGGCATCCTCTCCGACGAAAAAACAAAAATTTTCTGATGAGCCTATTCACGGGCCACGTCCTATTAGATTAGTAACTTTCATATTGGATTTCTAGATTTTTTATTTCCTTGTCGAGTTCTGTTGGATACAGGAGCAACCGGTCCTGTTATTAGTTCCTCTTTTGTTTCTGCGTTTTCTGTCCCAAAGGTCAAAAGAGACGTCCCGGCTAAAGTCATGGGTTTTACTGGCGAAGTTATGGAAGGCACGGGACAAGCCTTTACAATAATGCTTGATTTGATTTCTAAGGGGCATAAGTCTGGACTCTCCTTTGAGATAGCACCACTCCCTAATGGCATTGATGCCATCTTACCAGCGTGGTGGCTACGGGAACATAAGCCGGCTATTGCCCCAAATGGGGAAGTAACCTTTCAAGGAGATTTTTGCAAAAGCAAGTGCTTCACTGACCAGAAAGAGATTTCAGTGGTTCTCGATGACGACGTGCTGGATGATCCTGAGGCGCTTTATATTGGGTCAATCTCCACGTCCGCTGGGGAGGTAGACTTGCGAACCGTAATACCTGGGCAATATTATCCCAAGCTTCAGGCATTCCTCCAGTCTGAGGCCGATAAGCTACCACCTCACTGCCTCTCGGATCACAGCATCGATCTCGAACCTGATCAGCAGCCCCCCTGGGGACCCATCTACTCCCTCTCTGAGGTTGAGTTAAAGACCCTAAGGGAATACTTGGATAAAATGTTACGCTTGGGGAAAATCAGACCGAGCAAATCTCCAGCAGGTGCTCCTATTCTATTTGTGAAAAAGAAAGACGGAAGTCTTCGCCTTTGCGTTGACTACCAAGGTTTGAATCGCGTCACTATTAAGAACCGGTACACTCTTCCCCTAGGGGAGGAATTGAGGGACCGGATCTCCGGCGCGAAGATATTTTCCAAGATTGACCTCAAGGAGGGCTATAACCTTATCCGGATTAAGCGCGGCGACAAGTGGAAACAGCTTTCAGAACTAGATATGGACACTATGAGTACCTGGTCATGCCGTTTGGGCTGACCAACGCGCTAGCCACTTTCCAGGCCATGATGAATGACATCCTCAGAGAATTCCTAGACCAAGGGGTGGTAGTATATCTCGATGATATCCTAATCTACAGCAAAGACCTGGCCGAGCATGAACAGCTGGTCAACAAAGTGCTCGACAAGATTATTGAGAATAACCTGGTGGCCAACCCAAAGAAGTCTTTCTTCCATCAGGAAACTATCGAATTCCTTGGTTTCGTGTTAAGTCCTGAGGGGGTCTCCATGTCGACGGATAAAGTGGAAGAAGTCTTGAAGTGGGAATCTCCGAGGACCGTCAGGGACGTCCAAGTTTTCCTGGGATTTGCCAATTTTTATAGGAGGTTCATTCAGAACTACTCCGGGGTCTGTAAACCCATCACTGACTGTCTACGTGGCGATGCTAAGAACTTCTCCTGGACCAGCGCGGCCAAAGCGGCCTTTTTAAAGCTCAAGATACTCTTCACGACTGCTCCGATCTTGGTGCACTTCTCACCTAATCAACAGATCATTGTGGAAACAGATGCTAGCGACTTTGCAATAGGTGCAGTACTCTCCCAAGTAGTCGATGGAAAAATCCACCCTGTGGCCTTTTACTCCTGCAAGCTCAACCCGGCCGAACTCAATTACGACGTTTGGGACAAAGAAATGCTTGGTATCGTGGCCGCCTTCAAGGAATGGGGACACTACCTCGAGGGGCCCAAATATACTGTCCTTGTCTATACGGATCACCAGAACCTTCAATACTTTGACACCACTAAGGTTCTTAACCGTCGACAAGCACGATGGGCTCAGCTGTTAGCAGAGTTTAATTTTAAAATACACTACAGGCCAGGAACTAAGAATTGGAAGGCGGATGCACTGTCGAGACGTCCGGAGTACCGACGTGAAGGGGGGGGCGCACAGACAGTCGAGAGGTTATTTAAGCCTGGACAGTTGGTTGGAATGGAAGAATATGTGGTTTCAGCAGCTTCGCTCGCTGGCAAAGAAGAGGTGGACTGGTCTAAGGATTTCCTGGACCTGATCAAAGAGGCATCGTTGAAGGATGAGGAGTGGATGGAACCGAGGAGAAAAGGAGAGGCTGGAAAGCTCAAGAAATTGTCAGTCAAGGAGGAGTTGCTCTTCTACAAGAACCGTCTATATATACCCAACAGCAATGCATTGAAAATCTGAATTGCAGAATCTGAACACGACTCGAGGGTAGCAGGACACTTTGGTCAAGATAAAACACTAGAGTTAATTACACGCAACTTCTATTGGCCAAAGATGAACGAGTGGATAGACGACTACGTACGGTCTTGCGACGACTGCCAAAGAAATAAGCCAAGTCGACACCGCAAATACGGAACATTACTACCGTTAGATACTCCTCACACGGTGTGGTCGTCCATCTCAATGGACTTCATCGTTCAGCTACCAGAGTTCAAAGGCTATACGCAGAAATGGGTAATTGTGGATAGGTTCTCTAAGATGGCACAATTTATTCCCCTCCGAGGCACAGCTTCCTCGCAAGATCTGGCAAAAACTTTCCTAGCACAGATCTGGCGGATACATGGACTCCCCCTAAGTATAGTTTCTGATCGAGATACCAAGTTCACATCAAGCTTTTGGGCATCTCTTATGGAGCTTCTGGATATTAAGCTGCGGATGAGTACCGCTTTCCACCCGCAAACTGATGGTCAGACGGAACGCGTCAATAAAACCTTGGAACACTACCTCCGGGCTTTCTGCAACTATGAGCAAAACGATTGGGCCGAACTATTTCACCTGGCCTAGTATGCCTACAACAACTCGGTTACATCTGCGACGGGACAGTCACCTTTCTATACCAATTATGGGTATAACCCCAGGACAAACTGGCCAACGGAAAACGAAGTAGTCAACCCCACCAGTGACCTATACGCCCACTTTATACGAGGAGTCCACGATGCCGCCCATCAAAAACTGACCATTGCAAGGGAAAGAATGGGAAAATATTATGATAAGAAGCGAGAGACGCCAACAGACTTCAAGGTGGGAGACCGCGTAATGCTCAACGCAACCAACCTCAAAACTCGTCGATCCACCAAAAAGCTAGACCATAAGCAAATGGGACCCTTCACAATCAAAAGACTCGCCGGGAAACGGGCATGCGAACTTGAACTTCCTCCACAAATGAAAATCCACAATTCCACATCGAATTACTGGAACTCTACCGGATCAGTGCAATACCGGGACGAGAACATAGACCCCCTACACCTGACGTGGTCGACGATGATGGAGAAAAGCTATATGAGGTTGAGCGTATTATTGGGAGCAGGAAGAGTAGGAAAGGGACAGTAGAATATCTGGTGAAATGGCGGGGTTATCCAGTTGGGGAAAGCACATACCAAGTCGTCGACGTTATGAACGAGGAGGTACGGAAGCTTGTCCATGAATTCCATCGGAAAAACCCCAAGGCTGTGAAGGACCAACACCTGAGACTGTAGAGGTACCCTTCGGGGCTAAGTTCTTCCCCTCCACAGACACCACGGGTGATATGTAGAGAAAGTTTACAGGAACCACAGTTTGTCAGAAGATAGTCTGAGGACAGACTATGCTGAAAGGGGGTTAAGGTGTTACGGGATTTGGAGACAGGAAGACCAGCAAAGCCTCCCTATGCTACTAAACTCCCAATTGGTGCCCCAGAGAGGTACAGTGGTGTATCACGGCGTAGTGCTTGGTTGAGTGGTGTTGCGGGAAAAGGGATTAGTCAGGGATTCTCTTAGGTTCTTTGGGTTTTGGTATCAGGGGTTCGGTTCGGAAGTAGGGGCTCGGGTATAGGGGATAAGGCTGGGTTCGGAGATAGGGGTCTTGGGAGATTCTATGGGGTTCTGTACAGGGTTACTCGGGTTAGTCATCGGGTCGGGTGGTGTGATATATATATGGGCCTTGCCCTCGCTTGTAGATAGTTTCCTTTCTTTCCTCTTCACGCAACCTTCCTATCAATTAAGTTGCGTCAAGACTTCGGGCCTTTGAGCCAACCCCTTTAGTTTCCGTTTTGCCTCGTGTCTCGTGAACCAATACGATCTCGCTCTGCCTCGCTTCGCCTCTGTTCCCCCTTCGATTCACTTCTCTATTCTGCCCTGCCCCGCCCCGCTTTGGTGTTATACCTTGGCACGCCCCGACTCTGTCCTCGCTCCGCTCCGTGATATGGTGCCAGTATGGGCCAGATTGCGGAGTTGCGGAATCACTAGTTAAAAAACACGTTTTCGACCCCGAAGATAACCCCCGGAGCGTCAAAGCGCCGGCACAGGTGCTCAGGACACCGGTGGGTATATGAGGGGGCAGCAGTTCAAGTTTGGGATCAATCGGACCAGAACTGATCAAACGGCGAAGGTTTTGAGAAAGCTGACGCTGGTAACTTCTCAGGGAAAGGTAAGACTACCCGACGCCTCCGGTACCTAATCGTTGACATTCCTAATGTTGAGCCATGCTCCTTAGTGATAGATAACGATGCAGGGAAAGAGTTGGCGAGTGAAGTCGAGGCCCGGTACTAAGGAGTTATCAGGTAGGCTGACTCCGGTACTTCCCCGCTGACGAAAAACTGAGTGTATGCAGTAGCGCGATGTAACATGAGGGATTTAAAAGGCGTTGGGAACGTTGGCATTGGTGTTTGGTTTTCTTGGCGATTATCAGGGTCTTCTGGGTTTTCCACATATTTGTTCTAATGATAGTTCTTAGTCCGCGTGACATTTGCGTGGGATATAAATACAGTGTCATTCTCCGACTTTGTTGAAATCATCATCGACGAAGAAAGAGTCTTAACGATATAAATCTATTACCTCTATTTTATACGCTCTTAGTGATCCTTGAAAATATCTACCTGAACCAATCTTTGTGTTAGCATTGCCCCAATCTAAACAACTTTCTATACTCGTCGGACTACTATTAGGGTGTCGCACCGGACTACTAGAGTAGTACTGTGAAGAGCTCAGAGTCCGAAACGCTAACTGCAGAGGCAGAAAGGAACGGGGTCACTTCAGTCTAAACGTAACTAGAATCTCCATTGTCCGATTCTAGTCCGACAAGTATAGAAAGTCGTATAGAGTTGGGTAAGGCTTAACACGAAGATTGGTTCAGGTAGATATTTTCAAGAATCACTAAGAGCGTATAGAAGTAATAGATTTATATCGTTAAGATTCTTTCTTCGTCCATGATGATTTCGACAAAGTCGGAGAATGACACTGTATTTATATCCCGTGCAGACGCAACATCTTCTGTATAAAAGACCACACGCAACCCCAACTCTGGAACTGATTTTTGAAAATAACTCAACAACCAACAGAGATATCATCAAACCGACTTCAGATCCATCATCTCAATCTCAACTTGCACCTAATCACCAACTCCCGAAATCACAGCTCTTCTTTTGCTGAAGTTGCTGTGAATTTCCGCTTTTTTTCTGCTATCTTTTACCCCACCTTGCTGCCAAGCCAGCCTCAAACAAAAACTCTGCCAAGCCGCCCTCACCCACCCCACCAAATTCCTAGCGCCACAGCCATTAGCCTCAACATGTCTGAAGGGGTTGAGCAATCCCTGCCAGGCATGCCATCATCCCCTCCCCCTGCACAGTCAGAAGACAGGGATATGGGAGTTAGAGATGACTATAGTATAGCTATGGATAGAAGCGAACCTGAGGACCACATGGAAGATCCTAGCAGTGATCCCCTGGCCTTCAATGGCCAACAACACAGAATTAAACCAACTAAAAGAGTTTTATTTCAATCTAATGAAAACATTTCTGGAAAAAGACAGGCTCTACCAGGACGTTCTGGTCAGCCTATTTCATTTGCATCCTCAAACTACATTAATCAACGACTATGGGATTGCGTTCAGACTCTCACATTACAGAATACTGAAATCAAAGAACAGAATACTGAAATCAGAGAACAAAATCAACAACTCATAACTCAGATTCAAGCATTGCAGACCCTTGTCAATTCAGTCCTCGCTGCCACAAACCAAAACAACAATGAGATGAAGAGCAGATTCGATGCAATGGCAAGATCTATGAAAGCTTCAGTAATACAAAAGAATACACCACAATCATCAGCCCACAACACCACATCAGGCCCGTCAATCTCCAAACCTCAACTCAGCAAGAGAGCTTACTGAAAGCAACCAGTCCATTCGAATGAGCATAGTCAACCTGCTCAGCTACAGGAGAAACAGAAGGATACTTGGGCAACTGTAACTAGGAAGGGAACTAGGCAACAGGCCCAAATGCTCAAGACACCACTTCCACCAAAACTCCCAGCTACTAAAACTATCATAGTCACCAGGTCAACACCTAAGGATGGGGCACTCAACCTTGTCCAGCTCAGAAACACCATCAACAGAGATCTCACTATAGCAAAAGCAGACCAAGCTACTAATATTCAGATAGGCGGAGCAAGTTGGAATCAGAGGGGGAATCTTATGCTTTTCATCAAAGGAGCATTCACTGAAACTCAATTCGCTGATTATAAAACGAACATTGAAAAAGCTATGAAAGAGGTTGATCCCTGTGTTGTATCCATCGCAATGCAAGAGACATGGTTCAAGCTCGCAGTACATGGCATCAATCTTGAACACTATCCTGACAACGCTCAGGGAATGGAAGACCTGAGAAGCGAAATCCACGAACTCAATACCGGAGTCACTCTAGCTCCCACACCTAGGTATATGATGCACCTCGAAAAGAGAGTAGGAAAATCTCACAGCTCAGTTATGATTGCTGTCAGCAACAAGTCATCATACAATGCCATGCTCTCTAGGGGGATTCGAATCTTCGGACAAGTACACAGAGCCACTGAGTACCATACATCAAGACCAACAGACCAATGCAAGAACTGTCAGAAATTTGGATACAACTGGCAGAGATGCGCAACCAAGGACAGCCCTGTGTGCTCTATCTGTGCTGCCGGGCATACCAGTCAAAACCATCTTTGCCCTCAATGCAAGGTTCAGAGCAAGAGCTGTGCTCACTTCCCACCAAAATGCGCCAATTGCGAAGGACAACACCCAGCCTATGATCCCTCATGTCCTGTTAGAAATTCCATCATCCAACGGCTCAACAACGAAGACAATGAACAGGAGATGCTATGATGGGGACACAACCTAATCCTCACAGAGTGCGAATTATTCAACATAATTGCGCAAGATCACAAAACTGCATGATTGGATTGCTGCACTCAGTTTATGAGACAGCAGACATAGTTATAATTCAGGAACCTTTTGTTATGCCTGGCATGATTGCAGGTTCCTGGACATCAATATCACACTCCTCCTTCGATAGTATCATTCCCACATCAGATCGACCACCAAGAACACTCACCTTCACCATCAAGACACACCTCAACCCCCACCTCATCATTCAACCCAAACCAGATATTGTCAACAATCCAGACTCAGAAGCAATAGAGATATCAACCCCCTCAATACCTGCCTTATCCCACTTTAACATTTATAATGAAGATCCACCTGGACACAGCAATGAACCCTATACGGTGGAGAGAATATTGGTTAATATTCAACTCCCTACAAGAACAATTATAGCTGGAGACCTCAACTCGCATCATCCATGGTGGAACTCAGCAAACCGTACACCCAAACGCCATGAAGCATTGGTTCAACTCCTGGAAACTGGAAACTTCACTCTCATCAACGAACCAGACATCCCAACCTACCACTATAGAACTGGCACTGGCACCTCAGTTCTAGACTTAGCTTTTGCATCTACAGCGGTCAACACACTACCTTCCAATTGGGCTATTGATGAAGAAGCAGCAACAGGATCAGATCATGAAGTAAATCGATTTGATCTTGTATCTGATTCAATTGAATCAGTACCTCCCCCTTCAACTGAATAGTTCAACTGGGATAAAGCAGATTGGGAATCCTTTCAAACAACGCTTAGAGATCTCTCCTTGAACTCAGCCTTTCGATGGAATTTCCTTCATTCTCATCCAAATGAACAAAATCTAGAAGCAGGAGCTATCCTACTTCTGGAACTTATAACCACAGCAGCTGAACGGAATGTTCCTATCAGGAAATCCTCTCCTCGATCTAAACGATGGTGGAGTGGGGAGATCACAGAACATAGACGGCATATGAAGAGTGCTTTATGAGAATGGAAGTTGGAAAGGTCTCCAATGATGCATCAAAGATTCAGATCGCACAGATCAGAATACTTCAAATGCATCAGGAGAGCTAAAGAGTCCCATTGGAATAACTTCCTTGAGAACGCTCAAGGAAAAGATATATTCACAGCTTTCAGATTCACTAAACCCAGAAAGACGGAACGTACACCACCACTCAACAATGTTACAACTGGAGAAACAGCTACCACTTTTGCAGAGAAAGCCAATCTATACAGAGCTGCTCTCTTCCCACCTCCCCCTATCTCACCTCAAAGGGACATCCAAACTCAGGGAGACAGAATACCATGGAAGGACCTGACAGATGATGAAATCAAGAGGGCGATCATGACTTCCTCTCCCAACAAAGCTCCAGGGCCAGATGGGATCAACTTCAAATGCATTCAACAAGCATACCTAGTGATACCTCACCACTTCAACTCATTTTATAAAGCAACCATGACCGCTGGCTATCACCCACACATTTGGAGAGTAGCCACTGTTGTTATTATAAAAAAGCCCAACAAACCAGACTATTCGATTCCAAAAGCATATTAGGCCAGTCTCCTTGCTTAATTGCTTAGGCAAGATACTGGAAAAGATAATGGCTTCAAGACTTGCATACCTAGCGGAGAGATACAATCTACTCCACCACTGGCAGATTGGAGGGAGACCAAAGAGATCTGCTGTGGATGCCTGTATGCTGGTAGCAAGCATAGTGGATGAAGCGAAGAGAAAAGGAAAGGTCGTTTCAGCACTGTTTATGGATGTCAAAGGGGCATTTGACAATGTATCCAAGGACAGACTCATACATACAGCGAAAGAAAAACGCCTACCCGCTCAAATAGTCAGATGGATAGACAACCTCCTAAGCAACAGAAAAGCTTCGCTAGCCTTTGATGGACAACAAGAAACTATGTCAATGATAGCAACAGGAATCCCACAGAGAAGTCGAACATCACCGATTCTTTTTCTTCTCTACTTATCACCACTCTTCGATATTCTTCAACGTCAGTTTCCTCACCAACAAATACCCAGCTATATTAATGATATTGGCATGATAATGGTGGGGAAAGATGAAAGCTCAAACTGCAGACACTTGGAGAGAATGGCACAGCTAGTTGACACATGGGGCGAAGCTAATGCTCTAGCATTCGACAACCCGAAAACAGAACTACTTCACTTCCACAACAAACGAACTACAAACACTACGGATACAGCCAAGGTCAGAATACCTGATGGTACTCTAGTTGAGGCCAGCGATACACTGAGATGGCTGGGTGTTTGGTTTGATAGGAAGCTATCTTGCATAGACAACCCCTGAAGGATGTTAATAAAGGGGATAAGCAATCCGGGCCCGTACCAATCGTAGTGGCGCTATATATCGCTGGGGATGCCTGTAATCCTTTCTGGGTCAATAATAGGTATGGTTATTGCCAGCCTGTAGGGTATTTCCAAGGCCTGCCAGAACTCCGGTGCGGTCTATAGTTCGTTTGTATGGGCAGGAGGTGCCCCGGAGGTGGATGTATCTTTAACTTCATCATCTGCGGCCCCCAAAGCCCCACCGTGGTGTTGAGTTGTCCTGTTTCTCTTCTGGGATAGATTGATAATGTGGCGGAGGAGGGCTGCTTGGATTTTTATAGAATCCTCTGAAGCCTTTGCTGACCATGTGGTCTTTAGCGCCTTGATGGCCCTGTGGTCCATGCAAAATTGACATAGATTGTTGAATAATTGTTCGCCCGAGGTGACGTTATTAACCCACCCTATTCTTATCATCTCGTCCGCGAGCTAGCTATGGAGAGCCTTATAAATGGTATCTTTTCCAGTCAATTTTAGGATTCTTCGGCAGTCGTCGATTGTCGTGCACTTGTACGTAGCAGCTGGTGTCCGGCTTGGTGGCATGGTTGAAGCCTTTTCCGGGTTTGTGAGACCTTTTTGGCGGTTTGGGGTAGGTGTTAAGATTTGAAGGGACGTTTAAAGATGCAGTTGTCACTGGCTTGAATATAAAGCTTTAGAGTGGATACTGTACCATCTTAAATATTATATAGTAATTCAAGTTTGAAGCCTTGAAAGGCCTCGAGTAGGCTGAAGAACCGTATGTTTGAAAGTGGCAGGTTCGAAAGTGGTAGGTTTGAAGACGTGAAAACGGGTGGGCAGTGTTGATCTATGATCAAACCTCACTACATAGCGAATATCATATCACATGATATCACTCGAATCAGGAGAACAGAGGCATCAAGCGCACTAATCAGGCTTTTGTAACCATTTTAAGCCTCGAGGAGCCTCCTGCCCAAAAAAGCTTGAGAGGTTTCACTTAATCATCAGTAGTCTCCAGAGATATCAGGAGGGCTTGGCGAGCCCTCGGGAGATGTCCCGGCTTCTTGGCATTGTTCCCGAGGATTCAGTAGTCGAAGTGCTGTTGTATTAGGGCAGTGTTAAGCGAGGAAGGGGAGGGTGTCGTCATCATGTTCTAGGAGGTTTGATAGTGTAAGAGATTTGTAATGTAAATAACGGAGATGGTGGGGGGGGATACAAGGTGTGATTGCGACGGATTTCTATGGGCCTCTATGGGCTGATGTATGAGTCATAGCGGACTGATGGAGGAGAGGTGTTAAATAGCGGGTATAGATGTTTTCCTTACAACCTCTTGCTCCTTGCAACCTTGTTCTCAACTCCGCCAAGAGTTGGGAATAGGGGGGTTCACTCACACACACAGACTTTTCTTAGGCTTCATGTCTTTGAAATATCTACAACTTTACTCTACCTCACTCCGTCATTCCTCTCTCTATGGACGTTGCTTCTCCACTCTCCGCGGTGCCTTTGGCCACCAGGTTTCGGCAACTCAGAATCCCAACCCTCAACCTTCTTCTTGGGGGGGAAGGCAGGACGGACCTTCCATTCCACCACCATTGTGTGTCAACAAGCGTGTTCTTGCGGTAGCCCCTAAGGGCGAGTTCTTACGCCGGTGTGTTTAACGAAAAACCCTCTCCTTGGCCCCAAAAGCCAAAAAACTCCCATGATTGTTTCTCCCTTTGGCAAGGGGATTCTTTCAAACTCTTTTCTCCTGTTGGGCTCCCTTTTTCGGACTGCAACCTGATCCCTTCAGGCCTCATAGTCAGCTGAGGAACTGTTCATTCAAGTAAATTCAGCACCTTCCTCTTTGGATCACCTTGTATACCCATACCATACCACCAGGTGGCTACCCCGCTCCGGCAATGTTTGGCTGCGACGTATCACTACCTCCAAACTCCACGGCCCCTACCGGGCCGGAGTTATTTTCTGATGGTGGACGCCGTAACTATTTTCTTTTATCATGTTTCTGCTTTTTGTTTTGCATGTTTTTGCCGGGTTTGGAGATAGATTTTGTTTACGCCATAGGGACTCCTTGCATGTGACATTCTTGTAACCTAGAATACAATGATATTATGATTGAAAAAAAAAAATGTTTTCCTTAGTTCTTTCTTCTTTCCTCTCTGTCTTGTGTTCCTATTATCTCGGTACATAGGAATATACTCCTATCTCAAAGCCATGACTTCTCGTCCTGAAGATCCCGTCTCCTATAGAGGAAACTCGTAGTATCTCTCATCGTACTCGTTGAGGTCTATCCGGTCCTCACTCTCTCTGCTCTGTGTCCTTGTACCTTTGCCTTTGCCTTCGCTGGTACTTGCGCTTGTGCCTGCCCAGCGTTGTCCCTGCCTTCATCGATCTCTTTGTCACGTTGGCTGTGCTCCTCGGGTTTCTTCTGCGTCATCATTGTTATCCTCTACTTTGCGTTGGGTTACTCCATCACAGGAGAGCACAGGAGATTGGCAGGGATCACGGGAGAGCTTGTGGGTTTTCACTTAATCGTCGGTAGCCTCCGGAGCCTGGATGGCCTGCCAAGACAAAAGAAAAATCATATAATTATTGCTAAAACCTAAAGAAGTAACTGGGGTAAAATCAAGAACTTTATATGCAAAAACAAAAAATTCCAATTCCCAAATTAAGGCTCCTCAAACCTTCTAAACTGCCTAAAGAGGTTTGGGAGCCTATCACCGTCGTCGCTGGTTTTATCCTCTGCACCTATAGGTGGTTTCTCTTAATCAGAGTAATAAGATTCATATAAATGCTATTCAGGAAGAGCATTCTATAATGCCCATCTTGATAAGTTCATGAATAGGGCATATTCAGACCTTCAAGTTCCTAATCCAAAAGCTCTTTATCATTAATATCATCCTCAGTCAGGTAATCCCATCCCTCTGGTGAAGGCGTTTGGGGCCCTTTGGGTAGGCCCAGCTACAATTGCCGAAGGCCTATGAAGCACCGCACAAAGCCTTAAGGGTTTTGCCTCTGTGGCCCTGAGCCAACCTTCCAGCTCTTGATCATCTATGATCGGCGCACACCCCAGATTTGTGGAATAAGCTGCCTGTCCTCGGGGTGCCGAATTGGATATCGGCCTGTAGAGGGCTCGAACAGCCCTCTTAGGGCCCCCTGGAGCGGTGGGACTTGCTTCAGCACGAGGGCTGCTAAATCATACATAGACATCACTTCAAGAATGCCGGTAAATGACATAAGCGACGCAATCCCATACCAGTCGTATGGATGGTACGTATCGCTTGGGATGCCAGTAGCCTTCTCCGGGTCAATACTATGTACGGCTATTGTGGGCCTGGGAGGTATTCCTAAATTCTCCTAGAACCTAAGTACCATCTTGTAATATCTCTCGTTATCTACCACACTTTCCAAAGCTTCGTCATGTCATTTGTCTATTCTTTTCCTCCTCTGTGATAGATCTCCAATGAGATAGGCTAGGGCTGCTTGGATCTTTGTAGAGTCCTCTGAAGCTTTTTCTAACCACTTGGGCTTCAAATTCATGAGGCCCTTGTGATCCATGACATATTCGCACAAATGATTGAATGAAGAATCGCTCGAGCTGGATTTATTCATCCACCCTGTCCTTGTCATCTCATCGGCGGGCTATTTGCGTAGAGCCTTATAGATATCATTTTTATCTAAGTGCAAGATTCTCCGGCAGTCGTATGTGGTCTGGCAAATGTACTTGGCGGGCTGTTTGTATCATGGTGCCATTTCAGGGGCCTCCTTGGTCCTTTGAACCCACTTCCTGATTTGTGGGCCTGACTTGGAGGGTAGGGAACGTCGAGTCTGAGGGGTAAGTGTTATTGGGAGTGCGCCAGGGACCATCGATAAGCCCTTGGAAGCCCTGGATCCTGAAAGCCCGTATCCTGGAGGGCGTAAAACGGGGCTTTTCAGAGGCTCCTCGAACATTCCCGACTCTCCCTCCTGGGCGCCCCAGGGTGTCCCTCCCTCCGACTCGATCTCTACATAGAATGCAACACTACTGCTAGAGGCTGAACTAAAGCTGGAGTCCGAACTCTCACTATCAATGTACTGCCCGGGGATTAATGGTCCGACCTCCTGTTTTTTGGATGTGTTTTCATCACTATGGAAGGATATACGGCTTCGTTTTCAGCCTTGTTTAGGGCTTGCCAGGGTGTTGTCGGGGGTGTTTGGTGAGGGGTGCGGTTTGGATGCCGACTTATAGAAAGAGGAAAAAAAAGCCTCTTGTATATATGTCAATTGCTTGAATATAGAGCAATAGAGAGGATAAGATACCATCTTATATCATGTATTATATACTCTTGAAGGCTTCCAGAGACTTGGAGATAGTGTAGTAGGCTTGAGTTGGTGTATAGATCCTAGGGATAGATAGGGATAGAAGTAGGGGAATAGAAGAACGCGGGGTATCTTCGATTAAATTTCACTACGTCATATATTGGAGTAACAATTGAACATCATATTGAATCATATGATGTCACTCAAATATTGTGATCAGAACGTTAGTGCAATAAGATATGAACTATCAGTGCACTGGCCCATTTAGAGTGCCAACTTCCCCGAAGCCTCCCAAGCCTAGAGAGTTTAGGAAGCCCTCAGGGACTCCAGAATCTCCAAAGCCTCCAGAGCCTCTGAAGCCTCCACCAATATTGACTATCAGCAATGAGATCACAATGTCCATTTTGCATATGGAGCTACGCCAATGCTGGTAGTTTCAATTGACATCTCTCAAAAGTCCACCCATCGCGGACCCATGAATGGTACGACAAGCAGCTTTCAGGGACTCCCGTTGAGTGTTCGCAGAGCCTTCTTCAGAAGGCTCAGGAGGTCTCCACGAGTGTGGACGTTTGAACATGACAGACGAAAGCGAGTCCGATACTGAATCGAATGATGATCATACTTTGAGATCCACGCGGTTCAATCTAGCAACTACCATATACGAGGGTGCAGGGGAGCCTCTTTTCACCGCAACGGAATATGATGAAGGCCCAGAAAGCCTCTTGATCAACCCATGGCAGCCTTTTGAATCAGCAGAGTAATTTCAGTTATTGCGCTAATTCCTACAATCGAATGTATCACAGGGTCAAATAAATGATTTCTTCCACACTATATGCCCTCTACAAAGTTCTTACAGCACTGGTAGAGGCTTCGCACACCTCCTCTATGAGGTATCGTCTATGAGGGCGTTAGGAAAAGAGAGCTGGATACACTCATAGGTCGAAATGGGCGGGCAGAAAATTCCTTACTACTACAGGGACTCTATGAATATAGCGCATTTTCTTCTGGGACAACATGCATTTAGGGAGTCCTTGGTACATTCACCTACTATGGAATACAATGAAATGGGGGAGCGGATGTATGGGGAGATGCACACGTAAGACTGGTGGTGGGAAATGCAGGTTTGCAATACTTACTTACAAGGCTCAGGGAGCCTCTGCTAACCCCTTACAAATGTTATGGAATACCCTTCCAGAAGGGTCAACGGTGGTACCAGTAATATGTGCATCAAATGGAACACACCTCACCAATTTCAGTGGTGACAAGAAGGCTTGGCCAGTGTACCTAACGATTGACAATATCACTTCAGACACACGAAATAAACCCTCTAATTACACGATCATACTCCTAGCTCTACTGCCAGTGCCACCAAAGGTTGGAGTGCGTACAAACAAACGCCGTTGGGAGAGCCAGATGGTCCTTCACCAGGTCCTCTCTAAGGTTCTCGAAGGCCTTCAGGACCCTGCGGAAAGAGGTGAGCTTATAACATGCGCTGATGGCTATGTGCGCCTATGTTATCCGATACTATGTGCCTGGATTGCGGATCAACCAGAACACGCCTCGCTGCTAAACCTCAACAATCAGGCCTGCCCTAGGTGCGAAGTTGATTTCAAGGGCTTGGGGAGCCTTCAAGAAAACCCGCCACATTTTCAGGAGTGATATATCGAAATGGTAGAGCGTTATAAAGAGGATATGTCAGATACATCACCCGTTGAATACCTGGTGTCGAAATCCTTCAAAACTGCATACAATGCTTTGTGGGCATTGCCGAAGGCTCAGGTGTATGATCTTCACAAGCCAGATAAGTTGCATAATATTTATCTCATCCTATTGAAACATATGATTGAATGGATTCAATTGTTTTTGAAAAAACACAATCGGCTAGAGAATTTTGATCGGGCTTGGGCGTCTATGGTGCGGCGCGTCTTAAAGGTGACATGCCGGCATTTCAGCTGGAACAATCTTGGCCACTCCAATTGGCTCTTGAGCCAATTGAAGCCTTATATTCCAGCCATATTATGGCTGAGAACTAAATCTTGGCTGCAGGTCTGTGGTGTAGGGGTATAAATGGGTATAATACTATTCCACTTCACCAGGTCTTGGCGCTTTTTACATACAAAAACAGGCAAATTCAATCTCTAATAACTTTTTAACAAGGGAAAATATCAAAATTCTGTCTGATAGAAGTATTCACCATCACTAGACCTACACTTCTGTCAGACAGATTTTCAATATCATGTCTTGATAAAAAGTTATTAGCAACGGTATTTGCTGTCACCTTTAAGATCCGCCGCACCATATTAAACCTAACCCAGGGCTTGCTGTACTAAATAAGGCTTATTTGGCAACTACCCAATGGCAAGGTAAAGAAATGCGTCATCTCGGCCGGATAGTTCTAGGAGCCTTTGCAGTGATTCTTTGGAACCCCCCAAAAGCTTCGCAGAGCGACTTCGGGAGATCCTTGAGGTATGTTCGGTCACTAATCAATTTCCACTTGATGGCACAGTACACTACGCATACAAAAGAAATACCAGACTATTTTTAAGGGTATCTCAAGGATTTCCACAAGTATAAGAATGTGTTTCTGGAATTTGGAGCTGATAAATGAACAAGGAAAGAGGCAAAGAATCGAACAAAGGCGCTGCAAGGCTCGGGAAGCATTGAAAGAGGCCTGGCAGAGCTTGAGGAAATTCGGGAGGCTTCTCATTTCAACTTCATTAAAATGCATCTTCTTTCACACTTCCGGGGCCATTTAGAGCAATTTGGTAATATCCCAATGTTTTCAACCGATCTGAGCGAGTTAGCTCATAGGCAACAAATTAAGATGGCTTATGGAGCCTCCAATAAGATCGACGCAATAGTTCAGATTCTCGGTTACCACTCAAGGCGTATAGCTATAGAGATATGGGTCTTAAATCTGAAAAATATTGTTGTCAGTCTTCCAAAACATTGCGAGCGTCTCCCAAGCCATCGAAAGAGCCTCCAGGGCATGTTGGAAGTATTCAAAAATGAGGACCCACAAGGGACAAATGAAAGATTCCTAGATGATGATAAACACCCGAAACCTAAAATGACGACCCCCGACGGTGGACCCCACATATTATCTGATATCCCCAGTATGATTAAAATGAATAGAACAACACTAGCAAGAGCGGTATCGGAATATGGTCAGGTCATGAGCTGGGGAGAACAAGGCTTATTGAGCCTTCTGGAGTGCTCGCTGAGGTGCTTTAAGTGCCTACAGGTGCCAGTATCAATTTTTCAGAAGCCTGACAGTTACGAGATACACAATATACAGTTACGGGAGAGGCATTATTTAGGAAAAGGTCGACTCGAAATGATTGGGCATGGATTAAGGTGGCCACAGCTGTGACGGAGTAACCCGACGCGAAGAAGAAGATAACAATGATGACGCAGCAGAGCCCGAGGAGCATAGTCTGGGTGACGAGGCAACCGATGAAGACAAGAGCAATACCAGGCAGGCACAAGCACAGGCACCGGCAAAGGCAAAGGCAAAGGCAAAGGCACAGGCACAAGGGCGCAGGGCAGGGAGAGTGAGGACCGGATGGACCTCAACGAGAACGATGAGAGGTACGATGGATTTCGTCTTCTGAGAGGATAGAGTTTTTAGTACAAGAAACTATGGTTTGGAAATAGGAGTAAATTCCTATATACCAAGATGACAGGAAGATGAGACAGAGAGAAAAGAAAGGAAGAAATAAGGAAAATATCTAACCCCGCTATTTAACACTTCTCCTCCACCAGTCTGCTATGACTCATACATCAGTTCATAGAACCCCACAGAAACCCGTTACATCCACACCTCGTATTCCTCCACACTATCTCCACTATTTACATTACAAATCCATCATGCCATCGAACCTCCTAGAACCTAATGACGACACCCTCCTTTAGCACACCCCTTCCTCGCTTAACCGTTCCTAAATAATCACAGCAGCGCTTTGACTACCAAACCCTCGGAACTGATGCCAAGACGCTGGGACAACAACGGAGCCATGGGAAGCCTTTCAGGGACGCCTACTAGTACCAGGGCTTGTATGAGTAATATTCAAGATACGTGACAGTATATCGATGGAAACATATTAGCTTTCTCTTGTAGAGCTACTGGAAGCCAAGGATAGGTGTTACGGAGCAACACTGGAACGATGAACAAGATAGTCGAGGTACACAACCGAGACGAGACAAGGACGAAGACGAGAGACAACAACGAAGGAGTCTAGCCGAGAAGCAGGGTCATGGGGCAGAGGGTCCAAATGACCTCTCTTACGAAGACGTGGAGACGAAGGTACCAGTAGACAACATGGACTATAGTCATGGACTGAGGGCGAAACGAAGTAGAGCAGGGCGAGTACGAGATGTAGATCAAAAATGAGGCAAGATACTATAGAAGACCCAAGAGGGTCTTGGTAGGACTATAATGATTACGTCGTTTATTCAGAGCTAAAGATAAGAGACAAACATAACTAAACCATAGGGTTGGTAACAGGGAGAACACGTAAGAAAAGAAAGAAAAAGAAAAGAACAAAGGGAAGATCCGTAGCAATACATATATACCCCTCCTAATCCCTGTACAATCCATGACTCATCACATCGTGTAATGGAAACTCTAGAAACACCAAAGACCCAAAAGAAACCTTATAGCTAAAAGCCTTTTCTCCAATATCCTCCTCCTCCACGAAGTCCTTAGTACGCCGTGATAATAGGGGTCTTCCAGATGGCTTACATGGTCTTCTTAGAGTTGCGAAGTGCTCTCGGCAAAGGTTTTGGGTAGTTAATATCAGTAGTGTTTTGGGAATGGCTCATTTGTTCAAGCTGGGACAGGGTCAATGGCTTGTGAATACGAGGATAGATTTGAGAACGTAGAATGAGTTCGATATATAGTGACAATGTCTCTGGTGGCCTGGGGAAAGGTACAAGATGCCTTCGTAAAGGCTCGAGTGACTTCAGCTGGCATAGAATGTATTTAGAATAAAATTAACATGATAATCAACGAAACAATATGATCTAGATCGGAGACTCATGAGGGCTCTAGAACCCCTGACAAAGGCACAGAGCACCGGAAGCTCCCGGAAGTGGCAGGGTAGCCATCAAGAGCTGTATATGATTTTTGCGTGAAAATTGATTGTTGGTGGTGGCCTCCGAAACTTACTAATCAAAGCTCGAAAGGGCCTCTAGAAGGCTCAGGAAGCACTCTGGAAGGCTCGGGAGGCGAGAAACAATTAGCAAAATGTCAGGAGAGGTAAGGAGGGTAACAGATGGCTCTGGAGGCCCTCTAGAAGGCTCGGGAGGCTATCGGGAGGCTTGGGAGGCAACAAATGGTTAGTGAGATTATTAGGAGAAACGGGAGGGTAGTCTAACGGGGCGGGGTCGGGGCCGGAGCAGGGTAGAACAAGTTCAGAGACAGAGATAGGGACAGGGACGGGGTCGGCTCAGGAGACACCCAAGGCGAGGCAGGTTCAGGTTCAGGTTCAGGAACGAGGCGGACAGAAGGGCCGAAGCCAAAGTAATGTATTGCTAACAGAAAGAAGATATTGCCTAGAGAGGCAGAAACATAGGAAAACACCAGCACTATATATACAGCAATCCCCCTGCACCGATGACTCATACCATAGAATCTCATAGAATTCCTAAACTTCTGTATCACCCATACTATTCCCAATAACCCCCATTCTATCCCGTCACTACCCAATCCTCCCTAGCGCTTACATTCTATTGCCCGAACTCCTTCCTAAACCATCCTTTTACTTCCAACATCGACCGACACTACCCAACAACCCTGCCCCGAAGATGCCTTGGCGGAAGGCAGGGTGGAGGGGGTGGAGCCGTGATAGGTAATTGCCTTGGCAACGGCCTCCGGAGACCCAGTCAAGCCTCTGGAGAGAGTTTGAATCTTGCTGATGCAGGGCGAGGATGAGACAGAACAAGTCGAGGCAAGGTGGAGGTATGGAGTGAAACGGATATAACGGGGTAGCCAGGAACAAAGGACGAAGCAAGGGCGAGGACGACGGCTATGGGGGTGCTTGATGTCCCAAGGGACTGTCAGGGAAGTTGTCACTATGACTAGGTTTCCCTAGACTTATATTGCTCTAACTGACAGGAAGGTTGCGTGAAGAAGAAAGGCTTGGAAAGAGAGAAAAGTCCTACAAGCGAGGGAGAGAGCTCCCTATATATAATCCCCGCATCCCTTCACTGACTCATCTCACTGAAACCCATAGAACCCCAAGAAAATCCCCTTTATTAGAAATACACGCATACCGTGAACTCATAGAAACCCCTGTAACAGAAATTCATAAAACACTATAAAAAACCCTGAGTAATCTTTCTTCCCGCAACGTCGCTAAATATGCTCCACGCTGTTATAGCCTGTCAATATCGAGTTCCATATGACATTTGAATGTTGGTACTGTTCAACTATAGGGACGATCTGCAGTAAATTCTCTGATGCTAATATATTGGTCATGAAGTAGTAATCAAGGTATAGTTAAAGGAAGGGAAGCGGTAAGAAGGAAAAATCAACTCTAAAGGTGATTATTTGAATAAGCAGAAATTAAAAAGCATGGATTCTTCATTTCCCCGGACACCTCTACTTATTGGAATAATTCAAAACCTTATAATCCATTTGTCTCAGCGTTTTGGCATCAGTCCCAATGGTTCGTTAGTCGTACCGCTGTTGGGACGGATGGAGTTAGAATAAGCGAGGATGGGGTGAGACGAGGTAGAGATGTCGTCATTAGGTTCTATAAGGTTCGATGGCGTGATGGATTGGTAAGGGGAATTGGCGAGATAGTGGGGAGAAATACAATGTGTGGTTGCGACGGATTTCTATAGATGACGGATTTCTATAGATTTCTGTGAGCGAATGTGTGAGTCATAGCGGACTGGGGAAGGAGAGGTATTAAATAGCGGGTGTAGATGTTTTCCTTGGTTCTTTCTTTCTTTTCTCTCTGTCTTGTCTTCCTTTTATTTCGGTACATGGGAATCTACTCCTATTCTCAAGCCATAGCTCCTCGTACCTAAAGATTCTATCCTCTACCAGAGGAAAGCTATAGTACCTCTCATCGTTCTCGTTGAGTTCCATCCGGTCCATCAGCAAACTCAACTTATGACTGGAGTCTCCCAACAGTCTCCCGGGTCTCCTGGGAGTCTCCTGAGACTCCTGGAGATTTTTTGAGTCTCCTGAGACTCAGAAGACATCAGGAGACAAATTGTCCCGGCGTCTTGGCACTGGCATCTGTCCCGACAGTCTGGTAGGTGATGCATGGTTGCGGAGGACAAGGAAATGTTAAGTGAGGGAGAGGTGTGTGGTATGGGTATAACGTTATGGGGGTTCTATGAGTTTCTATGGCGTGATGGGTTGGTAATGTAAATAGCGAAGATGGTGGGGAGGAATAGTAGGTGTGGGTACGATGGGGTTCTATGGGTTTCTCTGAATGATGAAATGTGGTCTTGGCGGATTGGCGGAGGAGGTGTATTAAATAGCGAGGGTAGAGGTTTTCCTTAGTTCTTTCTTTCTTTCCTTTTTGTCTCATCTTCCTGTTATCTTGGTACATAGGAATTCACTCCTATCCATAGCCATAGCCTCTCGCATCCAAACTTGCCTTCGCAGAGTGCTCCTCATAGTTTTCTTTATCTTTGTCGACGACCTTATTTGGTCCTCACTTACCCTGCTCTGCTTCGTCCCGCTCTGCCCTCTGTCCTCGTTTGTGCCTTTGCCCCTGCTCTTGTCTCTGGCTTTGCCGGTGCCCGCGCTTGCGCCCGTCTGGCCCTCGTCGTCCTCGTCAGTGTCCCCATTGTGTAAGGCTGTGCTCTTCGAGCTACCTTGCGTTATCGTTTTCATCTGTTTCGCTGTCCTCGGTTACTCCGTTACACAAATGAAGTCTTGCTGATGAGTCCTCACTCTCTCTGTCTTGCGCTTCTGTGCCCTTGCTCTTGCCTTTGCCTTCGCAGGTGGCTGTGCTTGTGCTTGCCAGTGTCTAGCGTTGTTCTTGTCTTCGTCGGTCCCCTCGTCACTGAGGCTGTGCTCCTCGCGTCCTTCTGCGTCATCATTGTCATTTTCTACTTTGCGTCGGGTTACTCCGTCATACTAAGATGAGACCATCTCTACTCGACTGGCACAGTCCGAGTTCCTCGCACCATAGCCTATCATGACCGCTTCTGCTATCAATGTATTTGACTATCAAAAGCACCATATGGATTTCGAAGGGTTCTTTGTCGCTCACCCTGAAGTGGACTCCACTGCAACAGAAGAATCGAAGCAGGCGTATACTCTCCTCCAAAGAGCCTACGGAGGGGTCCAGCAATATGCGATCCACCTTACCACCCACCATTCCGAAACTGAACAAGCCCGAACTGAGTCCCACAAAGAGGTCCAGGGACTACGAGCTAAGATCAGGAAGCTCTAGGAAGAGATCAAAGAAGATCTAGGGGAGCTTCACGATGACTTATCCAAGCCGTCCAAGTCCGAGAAACTCCCCGACCTGGAGAAATACCGGGGCAACTGTAAAAACCTCAGGAGTTTTCAAAAACAACTACAGATTAAGCTCACGGCTAACCTCGATCATTTTCCTCCTTCGGCTCAACAATTGACGTATTCTATTTCTCCATTGGAAGGACCGGCGGCGGGTCAGTTTCTTGCTTATATTACGGATGAAGGAATCGCTCTTGACTCCATGGCGGAGTTTTTTGAGATCTTGAAGAATGCTTTTGGGGATCCATATCGCATTGCCATCGCTGCTCGCAACTTGAAGGAGATTAGGCAATGCCAACGTACCTTCTCTGAGTACTTTATGGAGTTCCAGCGGTACGCTGCTAACTCTGAGTTTAATGAGGCTGCTAAGATTGAGTGTTTTTTGGAGGGTCTTAACCAAGAATTGATGGCACTAATGATTCAGAATGAGACCCCCACGACGATTAAGGAGAGTGGACTCCTTCTCCAACGGCTCGACAATAAGCAACGGGCACTACAAGCCAGGATTGAGAGATTTAGATTCCAAATTCCCACTAGCCCTGCTCCTCGTTCCTTTGCCCCTCGCCCACCTGTTGTATCAGCAACATCCCCAGTCATACGAGGACCACCCCAACCACCACCAAAAAATGTTGCGCCAGCAGCCCACTCTTCCTATACTCCCAGAGGAGCTGTCCCTATGGATTTGTCTAATAGTCATCGTTCGTCCGGATCTCAGGGAAAAGGAAGCCAGTCGTGTTGAGAATCGTTGTTATTACTGTGGGGGGGGTTGGACATTTGGTTAGGGATTGTACACTCTCGCCCTCGAGAAGGGTGCAACCTAAGATGAGGGGAGCATTGTTGGATGCAAAGAAGGAAAAGAAGGAAACAGAGGAGGTGATATTGTCGGATGAGGAAGAGTTAAAAGATTTGTCCCTGGACTAAGCGGCATAGCCCAGGGACCTCCTAAAGTTAGTTTTTTCTATTTCGCAAAATAAAAAATCTATTGTACTCACCTATGCCTTGATTGATACTGGAGCTTCGGGATATGCATTTATTGATGAAGACTTTAAGAACTGCCATGAACTGAAGATGAAGAGTTTGAGGACTGAGAGGGAGATTGATGTGATTGATGGAAGGCCTATTGAATCAGGGAAGGTGACTAGGAAGGTTACGCTGGAACTGGAGATAAATGGACATGTGGAAGAATGTCCTTTCTTTGTTCCAAAACTAGGATACTATCCGATCCTCATAAGGATACCTTGGATGAGGAAGAATGGAGTTTTTATCGATAGTGGAAGGAATGAGATTCGCTTCCAGTCATCAGTATGTCTTGAACATTGCATAGCCAACCACAAACCTATTGTTGCTCGAGGGATCTCGACTCCACTGCCGGAAAAACCAGTGACACATATTTCGGCAGTTACTCCTCAATCATTTAAGAAACTTTCCCAGGATCCTACTGGTCAGGTTTACTCGACTACACTATATGTTGTTAATAAAATACTGGAAATTCCTCCAAATCCTGAGGGAATGATTCCAATAGACTATCAACCCTTCCGACAATTGTTCAATGAGACCAATGCATCTAGGCTATCACCACATTGTCTCTATGATCATGAAATAAAGCTATAGGAAGGAACAGCACCACCTTTTGGCCCCATGTATAGTATGTCATGGGAGGAATTGAAGCCATTGAGAGATTATTTGGCCGACAATTTGAAGACAGGATTCCTTCGGTCCAGCAACTCTCCAGCTGGGGTTCCTGTTTTATTTGTAAAGAAAGCCGATGGATCTCTCCGTTTATGCGTGGACTATCGAAAGCTAAATTCTATTACAGTTAAGGATCGATATACTCTTCCCCTTACACCAGAAACTATGGCCAACCTAGCACAGGCTAATAATTTTACCAAGTTAGATCTATGGTGGGGCTATAACCAGATTAGGATTAACGAAGGGGATGAATGAAAGACAGCTTTTAGGACGCGCTATGGACATTGGGAATATATGGTTATGCCTTTTGGGTTGACCAATGCTCCTGCCACCTTCCCAGCACTGGATTAATGATATACTACGACCTTTCCTGGATTGTTGTGCTACTACCTACCTTGATGATATTCTTATTTATTCGGAAACCTTGGAACAGCATCAGCAGAATGTGCAACAGGTACTGGAAGCTCTGGAAGCCAATGAAGTTCACTTGAAGCCGGAAAAATGCGAGTTCAGTGTACAAGAAACCAAATACCTTGGAATGATTCTAATCCCGGGAGGAATGAAGATAGACCCTGCCAAAGTACAGACAATTGTGGACTGGGACACGCTGAAAACAGTGAAGAAGGTTCAAGAATTTCTTGGGTTTGCCAATTTCTATTGGCGCTTTATTTATGCTTATTCCCGAGTCGGAAAGCCCTTGACTACCCTAACTAAAAAACATGTTCGGTTTGAGTAGACCCAGAAGATCGAAAAAGCCTTTCAAGCACTTAAGACCACTTTCACCACCACCCCAATATTGATGCACCCGGATCCTGGGAAGGAATTTATTGTGGAAACAGATGCGTCAGACTATGTATAGGCAGGGATATTATCACAACGGGATGATAAACAAATTTTACACCCAGTTGCTTTTTTCTCAAAGACACACTCGCCGGCGGAATACAACTATGAAATTTATGATAAAGAATTGCTGGCTATTATTCGATGTTTTGAGGAATGGAGACCTCATCTAGAGATGGCCTAATTCCAAGTCAAAGTTTTGACAGACTATCGCAACCTGGAATATTTTCTGTCGACTAAACTGCTAAATCGACGTCAAACTCGTTGAGGGGAGTTTCTATCTCGATTCAATTTCGTTATTCAATATAGGCTGGGAAAGCAAGGAAGGAAGGTGGATATTTTGACAAGGAGGCCTAAGGATTTACCGAAAGAAGGAGATGAGAGACTGGAGCAACAAAGCAGGGTAGTGTTGAAGAAGGAAAATTTGGATGCAAAGATAGGTTTCATGGATACGCTAGGTTCAGAGAGATGGAAGGATTGGCAGGGTTGGGACTATTGTAAGCTAGGAGGCGGGGATGAGTCAGAATAGGTTCTAAGGGTTTCTGTTACGCAAGAATGTGAGTCATGGTTGGGGTTACGCGAGGATATGAGTCAGGCTTGGCTCTGGGTATATAAGGGAGGCAACGGCGCCTACTCCTGTACTTTCTTTCCTTTCCTTTTCTCTTTACGCAACGTCTTCTGTACCTATCTACAATATATTATAGTCACTATTTTCTACCAGTGACTATCGCCGTTCTTCGCACTTCTAGTTCATACTTCCCCCTTCTTGGGAAGTATCGCTGTTATTACCCCGCACCCTGCGGAACGAAGCTACACGCTTGACGCCCCCTTGAGAATAGGTTTGTTAGCAGGCTCTTTGTCAAATGAACCCGCTGAAGGATCGTCTCCCGTACTTGATTTATTTAACAAAGTTTACCAGCATGACAGTTTTCCCAATAAAGTTTTATCCATGCTTCGAGACGGTGTTCGACAATCAAAAGAGATTTCGCTGGCTGAGTGCAAAGAAAGTGAGGAGGGGTTATTATTGTATCGGAATACTTTCTATATCCCTAACTGCGATGAAGTTAAACTCTACCTTCTATGGGAACACCACAATAAGCCTTCTGCGGGACACCCTGAGAGATCAAAGACATTGGAACTCATTAGTCGAAACTATTATTGGCCGACAATGCGGAAATACATAGATCGCTATGTTCAGAATTGTTACACCTGTCGGCGGAGTAAAGCGAATCTAATCCTCTGCAAGGGGTTCTACGACTGCTATCGGTACCCAAAAGACCTTGGACGGATATTACCATGGACTTTGTAACTGTGCCTCCGGAGAGTAATAGATTTAATGCCATCCTGGCAGCAGTGGATCGGTTGACAAAAATGAAACATTTTATTGGCACCACGGAGAATGTTAATGCCAGAGATCTGTCTCGTCTATACTTGGAACAGGTATGGAAGCTTCATGAACTACCGGAGACTATTGTCTTTGATCGAGGGACACAGTTTACCGCTGAGTTTTGGAAAGCTCTCTGTGATCGTTTAGAGATTGCACCCCGATATTCCACTGCCTTTCATCCTCAAACTGATGGACAAACTGAAAGGACTAATGCGATTATAGAACAATACCTGCACAGCTATGTGTCCTATCAACAGGATAATTGGGCTGACTTTCTTCCACTGGCTGAATTCGCTACTAATAATCACCTTTCTGAAACAACAAATAAGTCCCCCTTTCAAGCGAATTACGGGAGAAACCCACGAATGACATCCGGGCCCTTACAACATGGAAAGACAACAAATGAGAATCAAGTGAATAGATTGGCAAGGAAGATGTCTCAGATCTTTGACTTTCTGATGAGCGAAATGTTTAGGGCCCAGAAGATACAGGAGAAAGTGGCCAACCTACATCGAACTCCAGCACCCCGATATGTGATTGGAGACCCTGTCTGGCTCTCGACTCGAAATATAGAGACAAAGCGACCTTCAAAAAAATTGGATTGGAAACAAATTGGTCCCTGTTCCGGCATCTTGGCATCGGTCTCGAGGGCATCAGCAAGACTTCATTTGTCTCCTGATATCTCCTGAGCCTCATGAGATTCAAAAAATATCCAGGAGTCTCAGGAGACTCTCATGAGACTTGGGAGACTGTTGGGAGACTCCAGTCATAAGTTGAGTTTGCTGATGGGTTTGATAGTCAAAGCGCTGTCGTAGTTGTTGGGGTAATGTGAAGCGAGGAGGAGGTATGCTGAGGAGGGGATGTTGTCATTGGGTTCTAGGAGATTCGATGGCGTGATGGATTGATAATGTAAATAGCGGAAATGGTGGGGAGGAATACGAGGTATGGTAGCGATGGGTTTCCATGAGGTTCTATGAGCGAAAGTGTGAGTCATAGCGGACTGGTGGAGGAGATGTGTTAAATAGCGGAGATAGAGGTTTTCCTTAGTCCTTTCTTTCTTTCTTTCCTCTTTGCTTCCTCTTCCTGTTATTTCGGTACATAGGAATCTACTCCTATTTCTAAGCCATAGCTTCTCGTACCAAAGACTCTGTCCTCTAGAACGAGGAAATTCATAGTACCTCTCATTGTTCTCGTTGAGATCCATCTGGTCCTCACTTCCCCTGCCCTGCGCCCTTGTGCCTTTGTCCTTGCCTTTGCCTTCGCCGGTGCCTGTGCTTGTGCCTGCCCAGTGTTGTCTTTGTCTTCGTCGGTCTCCTCGTCGCTTAGGCTGTGCTCCTCGAATCCTTCTGCGTCACCACATCAGCAAACTCAACTTGTGACTGGAGTCTCCCAACAGTCTCCCGGGTCTCCTGAGAGTCTCCTGAGACTCCTGGATATTTTTTGAGTCTCATGAGGCTCAGGAGACATCAGGAGACAAATGAAGTCTTGCTGATGCATTGTCATCTTCTTCTTTGCGTTGGATTACTCCGTCACAGTATCTACCTATTGAAGCGAGTTGTGAGCCCCTATGCCTACGAACTTGAGTTACAGGCATCCATGAAAATCCACCAGGTATTTCATGTTTCACTTTTATCACCAGCGGTCAATGATCCCATACCAGGACAGATGGTTGAACCACCTCCACCGGTGGAAGTTGAGGGAGAAACTGAATAGGAGGTGGAGGAGATATTGGACTCCAGGAAACAGGGGAAACAGGTGGAATATTTGATTAAATATGTTGGATACGAAGAACCTTCCTGGCAGTCATCAAATGATCTTGAACATAGTCCTGAACTTCGAAAGGTTTTTCACAATCAATATCCTTTGAAAACTCGGCCTATCAGGAGCTAGGCCCTAGTAGGGGACCTGATCTGTCCTAGCATCTTGGCATCGATCTCGAGGGCTCGGTAGTCGTAGCGCTGTTGCGATGGATGAAGTTAGATTAAGCGAGGATGAGGTGAGATGAGGTGGAGATGTCATCATTAGGTTCTATGAAGTTCGATGGCGTGATGGATTGGTAAGAGGAATTGACGAGATGGTGGGGAGAAATACAAGTTGTGGTTGCGACGGATTTCTATAGGTTTCTGTGAGCGAATGTGTGAGTCATAGCGGACTGGGGAAGGAGAGGTATTAAATAGCGGGTGTAGATGTTTTCCTTGATTCTTTCTTTCTTTTCTCTCTGTCTCGTCTTCCTGTTATTTTGGTACATGGGAATCTACTCCTATTCTCAAGCCATAGCTCCTCGTACCTAAAGATTCTGTCCTCTACCAGAGGAAAGCTATAGTACCTCTCATCGTTCTTGTTGAGGTCCATCCGGTCTATCAGCAAACTCAACTTATGACTGGAGTCTCCCAACAGTCTCCCGGGTCTCCTGGGAGTCTCCTGAGACTCCTGGAGATTTTTTGAGTCTCCTGAGGCTCAGGAGACATCAGGAGACAAATGAAGTCTTGCTGATGAGTCCTCACTCTCTCTGTTCTGCGCTTCTGTGCTCTTGTTCTTGTCTTTGCCTTCGCCGATGCCTATGCTTGTGCCTGTCTGGCGTTGTTCTTGTCTTCGTCGCTCCCCTCGTCACTGAGGCTGTGCTCCTCAGGTCCTTCTGCGTCATCATTGTCATCTTCTACTTTGTGTCGGGTTACTCCGTCACAACTTCCTATCGTTCCCGTTGAGGTCTATCCGGCCCTCACTCTCTCTGTCTTGTGCCCTTGTGCCTTTCCCCTTGCCTTTGCTTTCACCGGTGCCTGTGCTTGTGCCTGCCCGGCGTTGTCCCTGTCCTCCCCGGTCTCCTCGTCGCAGAGGCTGTGCTCCTAGAGTCCCTCTGCGTCATCATTGTCATCTTCTACTTTGCGTCGGATTACTCCGTCACACCATTAGATTATTGTTAATAATCACGATTATCAGACCGTCCGAACAGGCCCTTAATGTTAAATATTCCGTCCTCAGTCTGCTGCTGCGTTTGTCAACTCTAATGCCCTGTCATTCTTTCCCTATGCAGACCCTGGATGCTTTTGGTTGCCACACATGGCGTCCATGCAAGCCCATCCAGGTGTGCACACTGGACCGTACTGAACCACACCTAACAACCATCCAATCGTTTGGTTTTCAAAGCTATCGACTCCAAACCTAGCCACCATGCCTAGTTTCTACGCTTACGGAATTCATGCATTTCTAGAGCTCCAGGATAGATCTTCGAAAATTCCTGAATCAGCCTCGAAAATCACGTGGAACCCGATGCAGGGAATGTCACATCCAATACTAAGCACCAATGTTGTATCTCCTGCCAAACTTGGCTCCCCTCTTCCATTTTGCATAGTAGTCGAATTCGATCCGGATAACGGCCATCATAGCATAGATGATCTCAAGGGTGATGTGAGAATTGAGGTTAAGATTGATGGCTTGGTAAGTGGATGGAGGGTTCTACCACAAGCCAAAATATGGCCTAAAGGTACCCGAATCGAATTCTCTGGTCTGCGGGTAGCAAGGACAGAGGAGATGGCCTATATGTTAAGATCACCTCTCCCGAACTTGCGGAGATCTAGAACCAGCCTCGCCGCTTCCACTCCGAAATCCTTAATTGAGGTAACAAATACGGCTGAGACAAGTACCACCCGAAACTCCGAGGATCCAACATTAGTACCCTCTGCACCTTCAGGTTTACCACTCAATACTTCGCACATAGAGATACTTATCACAGTTGGGAAAAAACATAACACTCTTGAAAAGTATCTGATCTTCTCACCAGTGCTACAAGAAGCATTCTACATCCCTCCTAAGTCACTACAATCTCCTAAAGGGTCGGAACATAGCGCCGATGCTAACGCCCAGGGAACGAAAAGGAAGCTCGAGTCCAAGCAATCAGATAAGGGCGGAGATACCAGCACTACAGAGGTTATTCGGCCTCCGCACAGAACAGATAATATGGAAGTCGATGGCCAACCGAGGAATTGGAGACAGGGTATCTATATACCGGCAGGGGCTGAGAAGAAAATGAACGAATGGAAGCCGATTGGGTTCGCTTCAGTGAGCCAGAAAACTCCTCAGATGAGAGAAGCGGAGTTTACAGCTAGCATGCACCTAGCAAGGTTTTGGTTTATCATTTGTTTGTCTCAATTTGGGCGCCCTTTTATCTATCTCATAACTTTCTAACATCGTTTTAGACCCTGAAACTGTAAACCTGAATCCGCCCAAAGCACCTATATCACCAACCCCCTTGGCCTCCATTGGCGGTCAACATGTTACTGATCTGGTTCAGGTTTTGACCAAGAAATCAGTTGAAAAAAGGATCCTGGATGACTCTGCCAAATGTGATGTCGCTAGGGTGGGAGAGAGTGACACATGGGCTGGAAGGCAACAGAGCTCGAGAGTTACAACGAAGATGAGAACTTCTGAGATAAATGAGCCATCGACTACAATTCATCGGCCGCCAGAGGACGATAATACAAGGGGTAGTATGCCCGTGATGCGGGATATCATCTCTAAGAGCAGAGCCTCTCAGGAGACAAAGACCACACTAAGATCTTAGCTCCTCCATCTAAACCTATCATCTTTTATGACGGGCAAATCGGCGTTAAACAATCTAGGGTGGCTGGAGATCACAATCTCACGCCAGCCATCGGCATATACTATTATCATAATTTGGCAACTATTACTGCAGTCTAATACTGCTGCCTACAGTGCCAACCTTTTCATTACCATGAACCTTCTTGATATCGCCGAACTGACTTTGAGGAAGTAGCGTCATATGTAAATATAAGCCTTGTTCTTATCCACTGCACCTAATACTGCACGTAGCTGATTGCGGGAACATACATAATAGGTCAATGTGGCATTTCAACGGCATGCATATTTAGCACTTTATTCCAATCCATACAGCCATTTTTCAAAAGTGTCCGTGATTCATATATAAGATGGTCAGTGCTCAATGTGGCTTACAGAGTTGAACCAAAGAACTCAAATGTATCTATAGAATTAGAGAAACTTGATAACAGAGAATAAAACACCATGAACATCTAATATCGATTTTAGCCCCCACTAAGTACTGATAGCTTTAGGTTTTAAACATTTCAATGCACAGTTTGATAACTGACTTGAGCCGAACATGTCATTAAATCCGAATCACTAACACTTTGATACGTAGCTTCGCGTACTCCATGCACTCGGGTGCTACATAGAACAACCAAAGGTAGGGCAAGGCCTCTTTTATTACGCCATCTCTTCCTGCTTGGCGAAACTTTTGTATCTGGTAAATAAATAACAAGTTGCATGTCTTTATCTACCACCTTCACAGTAATACATGTAATTACTAACCTTACTAATTATGGCCCAGCAGGAAATACTCAAGACTAAGCAAATCTCAGTAATTCAAAGTTAGAACCAAAGTGACCCTTTAACCCAGATAGTTTGCGGCTTTCAGGTCTACAATTCGAGTCATGGAGGTCTACCTCATTAGGCAGATTCAACCCAGAGCCTACTACTAATCGGCCGGGGAAACCCAAGTTCTTGGGACATGAAGTTACCCTTAGCATGTTGTAGTATCGTTAGAAGTACTCCGGTGTGAAGGGTAAGTGAGTAGAACGCGGCGGTGCGGTTTGCGTTGCTACGTTCTACTCACTTACCTTGACACCGTAGTACAGATAATGTGATTCGTAAGGAAATGGACCTGCTATGTACTGGTTGTACAGCCTTAAGCTAGAAGTTGCACCTGATCTGCCCTTTGATCTCTCTTTTTCACTATTTTCAACCACGTAAAGTATAAATAAATAAATGATACGTATCAAAATCCTGCGACCCAAATAACCCTTTAGTATATACTTGTATGTATGTACCTACAGTACCTATCACCGGATGATTGAGACAGGTAGAGAAGCTCTTAGCGTGCCCTATCCAAGAAGTGATTGACTAAAGTAGGGCAGTAGTGTGTGCATCTTATATCCTATCTAAGCATTCCAAGGGCGGCAAATGGTTGCCCTCGCCCAAAATCGAGATCACATGATATTTATGCATGAGAGAGATTCTCCACCTGTCCAATCATCTGGGTGATAGGTACAAAGTACTAGACAGTAGGAACACTGGCAGTGGTGTCTACAGACTTACCCCACACCCGTAGTACATACATGTACTAAGGAAGACGTTTTGGTTCGACCTTTCTTACATTATGGTGGCTACCCGCAAACCTGGTTCCGTCTGCTCGTTATTCTTCGTCACCCGAGGACACGTTATCAACTAACGACAAGGGAGCCGCGCCTGTGTGTGTTTGTGTGACTGTGTCCGAACGGAATTAGAGCAGCTAGAGGGAACTGTACCAGCCCATATTTTTATATAATTACATGTACTCCTTCCCCCATTGATCGTCCTTCTACCAGTACATGTTTGTTGCATGTCTTAAGCACTTATTGTCTTGAAGTTATTTTTTTTTATATTATAATTAACGTTCTTAGAGACTCTAAGAATTTCAAGTGATGCGAACGGAGGAGATTTAGTCCCGAGTAGCCGAACGAGGGGAGAATATGTCATCACGTGAGATGGAATGAGTATGCCGTCAGCGCGGGCACTAGACCGACACAGCATTACAATATTATCCCCTTCCGGGGTGCAAAGTCCTACCAAAGGTAATGAGATGTGTGAGAGAAGCCCGTATATCTGTACTTCTCTAGCAGACAGGACAGATGCGGATATTTGCAGTGGGAATGCATTAGTTCATGTGGCGGTAGATGGTTTGCGGTGAGGGCCGGACTCGGAGGTAGAGGAACCGTTAGTTGAGCTAGCTCAAGCCAAGCAAAACGCGTAACTTTACTCGCATGGACTGGGATGCGATGCGATTTTCATTGTTAGGAGCCGTATGGCCATGGCCAATCATCGAAATGGGACACAAGCTACACATCATGTAGAGGTACATGTACTAACTACATGTAAACACAGCGAGCTCAGCCAGACTTTATATATACGGTACTGTATGTATCAACTTTGCTAGTAAAACCCGCCTCCAATTATGAAGTTTTATTTGTTTATATGCGAGACGATAATCAAAAGAAACAAACCACAGGAGTGGTATGGATGTGATTCAAAATCTAAACTTTCTCTATTTCCAGAACCCCAACCCAGCCCCGGTCACCGCCGCTGACCCTTGACATCTAATACGGCTATGTGTAGTATACAGGCAGGCACATGTAAGTACAGAACTGTATGTATACCCTGGACTGAGAGAGCCTGATAACTACAGTACCCATGTATTGAAAGATGGGCGATGTTGAATGTATAAAATAACGGAGAAGTGTTTGTGAGGCGCGCGCACGATGAGTCCATTATCGAGAGGGGTGGTACTAACCTACTTGTTACTTAAGAGGAGCGGCGATGAGTACCACGGCGCCTATCACCACATACATACGTCAAAACCCTTTGAAATTTAAGTGCCTGTTGACTGACTTGATTGTGACGCGCTAAACTCCGACTCCTCGCACTTTGTAATGTTTTTAGCTGATGACCATCTATGGAGGACACATGTAGTATTCTCTATACATCTACCACCGCTTTCCCACCCTTCCCTATCTTCCATTTTCTTTCCATCTCTACACCCCCAGTCTCTCTCTGGTCCCTTCCGAGTTTCTGTTTCCTTGATCTCTCAGCATACTGCTCCATTCTAAAACCTTTCGCTCTCTATCATCCTCCCTCACTCATATCGTCAAATCCTATACACGGGTTGATCTACCTTTCTCATTATTCCTGTTATTTAGCTAGCATCGTTGGTTTCGGTTTACCTGAACAGAATAATCAAAGGTTTGTTTCGCTTCCTGTTGCTTCTACTACATACTACCGACAACCACTACCACCCGTGCACACACATTTCAGCTTCTTCGCACTTCGTCATCGTCTCCCAAGTCAAATCGGCCTCGCTCCTAGCCTCTCCACCATCCCATCCCCCTCTGCTTTCCCAATCCCTTCTCTTCACACCCTCAATCCCCTTCCCCCTCCACTCACCCCCCTTCCTCTTGACGTCTGTCCCCCCCCCCTCAACGAGATAAATTTTTCTCTAAGACAAATTTAAAGGCTATCGTCGTCCGTTTCTCGCTAAACGACCAAATAGTATTATCATCCCCTTCCGCTCCTACATGTGGTCATGATATGTCCCTCGCTTCCTCTTTTTTCAATTCATCTACATATCATTCTATGCACTAGCATTCTATGATTAAATGTTGACACGTCCCTTACTTTTTTAGAGCGATATTTGCCACGGCCCTTGCATCTTTAAAGACCTCACTGCAATTTGTCGAATTCCCCTTGCACACCGGCGAGCCAGTTTCACGCAGTAAAAGGTGTGTTTTTCTACTCTTCTCCTACGAAAAGGCGTCATATGCCCATCTCTCATCGCCGTGTTCCACAGATCGTTAGTAGTTTTCGCTAGAGCGTTTTGAGAGGAGTAACGAAATATCCATTGCAATAACAAAATCTTCTGTGATTTTGCTGGCCTTCGAGACGTCAAAAAGGCATTTCTCCTTCCAAAAAGATTTTCGGCGCTACGAACCGGAAATTTCCATCTGTATATGAGGGACCTCAACAAACACTAACACCATCCTTGACCAGCACAATATGTCTTTCCAATACGATTACAATCAACAGCAAGGCTCTGCCTCCCCGACAGGCGGTGCCTCCGCCGGTGGCGCTCCTCCAACCGGCCAGCCCGCTTCCCAGCAACCCACTGCCTCCCCGGCGCCTTACCCCAATAATTCTGCGACCGGCTCCTCCAATGGGGCACCATCTACTGATGCCAAGACAACCTTGTGGTACGTCCGATGACATATCGTTTAAGTAGCCTTCTTATATAATATGGTTCTAATACTCTTGGTTTCATAGGATGGGTGAGCTTGAGCCTTGGATCGATGAGGCGTTTGTCCGCAACATTTGGTTCCAGATGGGTGAACCTGTCAATGTCAAAATGATTCGTGATAAGTTCTCCGGGTACGCGTTTGATACCTCTCAACTTTTCATTGTTTTACTGAACTCCGACACTGATGTTGGAAATATAGAAATGCTGGTTACTGCTTTGTTGATTTCAATAGTCCTGCTGCAGCAGCTAAAGCCTTGACACTTAACGGCAATGCCATTCCCGGTAGTGCCCGTCCCTTCAAACTGAACTGGGCTTCCGGTGGAGGGTTGGCTGATAGACGGTTCGTTCATTTATATCTCTTACCCCGATGGTTATGAGACTAATAATATTCTATCTATAGCGATGACCGCGGGCCCGAATTCTCCATCTTTGTCGGCGACCTCGGGCCGGAAGTTAACGAATATGTTCTCGTTTCTCTTTTCCAATCCAGGTTCCCATCTTGCAAGTCCGCCAAGATTATGACTGATCCCGTGAGCGGTATGTCGCGTGGATACGGATTTGTTCGCTTTTCTGAGGAACTAGATCAACAACGTGCCTTGTCTGAGATGCAAGGTGTTTATTGCGGAAACCGCCCCATGCGCATCTCAACTGCCACTCCTAAGAACAAGAGTGCTGCCACTGGCCAAGCGATACCTGGTGGCGCCGCTCCTGTTGGGATGTATTCAATGGGCGCCCCCCCTATGGGCTATTATGGTGCCCCTCAGCCGATGAACCAGTTTACTGATCCTAACAACACTACCGTATTTGTCGGAGGACTTTCAGGCTATGTGACTGAAGATGAACTCCGCTCATTCTTCCAAGGATTTGGAGAAATTACTTATGTTAAGATCCCACCTGGTAAGGGCTGTGGATTTGTGCAATTCGTCCAAAGGCATGCAGCGGAGATGGCAATCAACCAAATGCAGGGTTATCCTATTGGGAATTCAAGGGTCAGATTGAGTTGGGGCCGCAGCCAAAACAATTCCGGCCCCGCCGGAACACCTTATAGACCTGCTCCTCCTCCTCCGGTTTACCCGTCAATGGGAATCCCTCCCCAGCATCATTACGCGAATTTCGCTCCACTAAAGTAGTTACACGGTTTCCTTTTATATCTTATAGTTCGATGTATCTATTCTCACATTGCCTTCTTTTCTTCTTCATTTCCCCATGGCAAAAGTTTCTTCGATCTTTGTACAAACATTGCTTACCTATGCGCTTATGTCCCATATGTCACCCCCTCTTTTCTCGGACCGCTTAAAGGAAAAAACTGTGATAATATGGGGAAGTGTTTGTTTGCTGATTTTTTGCGCCTTTGTGTTTTCCTGTAGTCCTCATGCTGCTCATATGCACCCACCTCCTCAACCAGGTCAGATGCCACCTCCTGGTCCCCCTGGTGCTCTTCCTGGTCAGAATGACCCCACGGAACCCCTCGACATTCAGCGAATGAATACGATGTACCTTGCAGCCAAAGACGGTAGAATGGACCGCCTTGAAGCTGACTCACGTGGCTACCACTCAGTCTACGCTGCTTAAAAAAGAAACACGAACAAAAGTTATAATGGGAACGATAGCAAGGGAGAAATGGGGAAGGGGTGTTGGGAGTGTTGATACTTCACCGGCGTTCAGAAAAAATCTTGTTGCTTTGTTGCCTTTTTTTTTTAGTATCGTCGTGTTGTGTTTGTCCTTGTATCGGGTTTTGCTTGCTTGCTTGCTTTTCCATTCTGTGGGTTGGGGTTTAGCTTTTCTTCGGGGCCTCTTGTTTTCTTATCATCAGTTCGGACCTTTAGGCTTGATTGGCAGTCAACCATGTTTATTCTTTTTCTTTTCAAGTGTTTAAAACTCTTTGGTTGCGTTTCTTGTATGGGTACAGTTTCCATTTCTGTATCCGTCCATGTCCAGGTATCGTCTATGGCTTATTTTTACTCTTGTTCCTCTTTCCTTTGAGCTCAGCTGCATTGTTGATGACACTCCAGCTGTATCCGTCAATTTCATTCACCCCCATTTACTCCTAGCTTCACGGAGATCAATATGTCAGGTCTCCTTTTTGAGAAAATTTGTTTTTTTAGCCAAGTTGAACTTGCATTTGCTCATGATGTTTCTTGCATTTTTTTTTCTGGGCAAAAGAAAAGAAACCTGCGTGCTTGGCGTTTTGCTTGATAGTTCCTGGATTGAGGGCAAATACCGCAAAAAAAAAAAGGAAAAAAGGAGAAAAGGTAGATGTTTTTATTTCTGTATGTGGAGGGACCATCGCAGGGGATACCAACAAATATCGGGTTATTTGGGTTCTTGGGTTCTATTATGATTGATCGGGGAATCTCCGAATCCCAGCTAGGAGAGCTTGGTTGTACATTTATGAACCCAATTTGGGTATGTATATATATTCATGCAATACATGTACGTGTATGTACTTCTTTCAACTCTCTTCTATATATACATGTATACATGTATGTTTTGGTCATTCGTGCCGGAAACCGGATGTATTTGCAGTCGAAGGCCGGCGTGGAATGAAAGTTTATTAGTGTCGGCTACAAATTTTAAATCTCACTAGTGCCGATTTATACCGGCCTTAAGCAGACACCTGAAGTCGCCATCTGATGAGATGAGGGCTGCTTGCCAATACCCTCATCTTTACATATGTCGAGTCGGGTTACAGGCAGCATAATGAACCAATCGGCAGATTTCAACGCCAGCGAACAAACAGATCCTTATTTGATGTATAGGGCTCCCAAACGAGAATAGCGTGCCTACAACGTCCCTATTTGTTGACGAAAAACCCTCGGCTTAAAGACCTACATTGGATAAACATGAAGGCAAGTGCTAGTTCATAGAATATCACTCGACCATTATCATGCAGTATTCATTAACACATGGAACAAAAAGTCCACGCGGGTCGCTAAAAAGGTACATTGTTACCCCCCGCCCTTAGATTAACCACCCGTCCGAATGGTCGGTGGCTTGCTCCGTGTATGCCATAGCGTTGAGTTCGCTGGACAGACCACCACACCATGTACTGTCACTCACTGGGTACATGTATTGATTGATACTGGGTGTTGGCGGGCAGGGGGTTTTTGATAAAAGTAAATAAACTGAACCTGGCCGCTTCTCACTGGTGGGGTCCGTCAACACCCAGTACCCATCATCACTGGCCCTGTGAACGATAGTAGTGCCCTAGCACTGGATGCTGGTTTTGCTTCACCCCACACAAAAATACAATCAAATTAAAGTCGTCAAGGCCCGCAGGAATCAATCATCAAGTAGTGACATCGTTCTTAAGAGCTAATTTGTCTCTATGAATTTTCCTGGTTAACTGACGGAGGCCTTTATGTAGCATCTTGTATCTATCAAAAAGAATACTCATGCCCGCACAGTTCCAGGACAGGCTTCCCTAGTGCTAATTGGATGCCTGGTGTTAGACTGCGAGCTGATCATGAGCTACATGTAGTTATAAACTGAGGTATACGTACACGTAGTATCATGCACTAAAGAACTCTGTGTGGGTGTCGAGTCTCCGAAGGGAGGCCTGAATTTTTAACGGCGAATCCCGGACCCGAAACTAACATAAAACATGTATTCCTCAAGTAAAAAATGGATCTACAATAGATCTAGACATGAACTACTTGTTGCGCATTAGCTTTGGAATTCTGCAAATCTTAACTGGCATACATGTATTCGTGGGTGAACTACATACATCTTATATACATACATATATGTTTACATGTACATATAACCCCTGCTAGAGCATTTGAGCTCAAAGAATTACGTTCCGTTTTGATCTTCTTTATATTGTAATCTGGAACACACACAGAGGAGGTGTTATATATATACGGTGAGTGATTAGAACTCGGCGGTGTGGCTTGTGTTGTTACATGTACGTCCCCGGGGTACATTCTACAGCGAAAGCTTACTATAACGGTACGCTCAGGACTAGAATTTGGTACTGTTATACTCAGCCGTTAACTAAAAAGTCGGGAATTTTTGTTGCAACGATATCTGACTAGTAAGTAACGCGCGAGTAAAGGCCGGGCAAAAATGACCGGGAAGTGCTACCGTTATAGCAATCTTTCGCTGACTCACTTACCCTTGATATCGGAGTACATACATGTACATAATACATGTACAGGTAGATCTGATAAGTACATGTGTACATGTTTTTAATGGAGGGTTCTATAGGTCAACGACACATGTACATGTAGCTCTTGTTCAAAAGTCCCAGGGCAACGCAACCGCGAGTTGCTACGGGGCCTGCCCTGGGATTTTTGGCATGAAGGCATGCATACATGTATAAGATAAAATTTATCTTTGATTATACATGCAAATTTTCCCTTCCTAGTAAGTACTTACATGTACTTACTTTATTTTTTATACTTTGAAATACATGTAGCTTTGTAGTGATGCACAAACGAAGGCACAACTACAGCGATGGCCACAGATCTGTAAACCCTTTAGACGAATTACGAGTTTCAATTACTCGCGCGTTAACTAAGTCGTCGGATATCGTTGCAACCTAACGCTTATCAAAAATTCCAACTTTTTAATTAACCACTGTGTATACGGTATGAAGAAACGGGGTGAAATACTACCATAGAACTACAGAACAGTGAACACTTGATTAAACTAGAGCTGGAGAAGGAGTACTGTATCAATATTATATTGAAGGGAATACCGTAAAAGTACATGTAGTGATCCAACTCGCTTTTTTGGTACTGGTACATATGCATGCATATGTGCAATGCAATGCAAAAAAAAAAAAAAAAAGGGTTGTAGATTTACTATATGTAGTAGGGTAGTAGGAATACGGTATTTGATAGTATATTCTACAATACAGGATTACATGTAAGTTCTGTCATAGCTTTAAGCCGCATGTATACTTACATGTCCTAGCCACTCCTTTACAGAAGATCCCATAAATACTAGGCCCATAAGGAAAAGGGTACCGCATTCCCGTCAATACGCTAGTAATATGACTAGAATACTGCAACGGCATGTACAGTACCCTTCCTCTAGTGCCGGTTTAATTCGGTATTCGTTACTAAATTCATAATGTATGTATATACATAGTCTCGTGCCCATCCCCTATTTTGGTGTGGTTGGAGATGTAGTATTTTTTTATGTATCCTTCCGGTATTGCACACCACAATAAAAAAAATACCGATTGGGTCTGGGAACGAGACTACATGTAGTATATACATGTACTTGTACTTGCCTACATGTACCTAGCTAATGATATAAAAGTTGGCCGCCATATGCATACATGTATATACATGTAGGCATATCTCATGGGGCGTTAGATGTGTTAAAAAAATTTCTAGAATGGAAGTACATACATGTACTTCCATTTTATAGAGAAAAGAAGCAGTGCAAAGAGAAAGGCAATATAACTACATATAAGTACATGTAGATATACTGATTATATTCACGGTGTCAGCATGTTCTAGCTATAGGTCTTGCAAGGCAGTACCTAAATTATCAAGTGTAGCTCCTTTTGTATACATGTAGTCATGTTTGTAGTTGTAGAAATCAAGGGATTGATTCTTTCTCACGATTACATATAGCTACATGTTGTAGTCTTCTAGACTTACCAGATGGGGGTAGTTTGTTGCAGTTTTAAGTTACATGTACAATGTACATGTATGTATGCTAGATGGCCGGTCAAATGGAGACTGACAATGATGCCACATATGTACATGTACCAAAAAGAGGGGTGGGATCACTACGGTATTCTCGTTGGTACGCTAGCATTGTGGTAAGCATACGGTATTTGTATAGTACTCTTCCTCTAATGCCGATTTAATTCGGTATTTGTCACTAAATTCCGTAGTCCTATGGTAGTGATTTCACCCCATTTTTCATACTGTACCTACATGTAATAAAACATTCATATATATGACAACATCCCCGGTTGTACCTGTGAAAACCTACATGTATGTATGTATATGAGTGGGCTATAAATACATGTACCTATTGGTCCTAGATATGATCAGAACCATGCTAGCTAGGGATACATGTACTACTAACGGCGGAACGTCTGAATACATGTACGTTATATGCAGTGTAATATGTGCTGCCAAAATTAAACTCCAAAGTGCGAGACCAAACTTGCCACACTTCTAAGAGATTTGGCGGTAGCTATCATAAACTTTTTTAAAATATTGGTGGGGGGCCGATGCAAGGGGCAACTTACGAGACTATCCCTTAGGTTGTCCCCCCCCCCCCCCCAGAAAAAAGCAAAAGTTGGTAATAGATCTATACATGGAGTTGATCTCCATACAAATCCTCGCTCTCTGCTTTACTTATGGATACAAGGGAATACAGTCATAAGAGAGCAGACCCTTACTCAAATTTACCTCGCTCATCTTTGGAGAGTGAGCCACGAAGTAAGTCACAATATATGGACGCAGGGTAACTGTACTTTTCTCAACGTCCATTCTGACATAGGGAGTTTAATTTTTATTGTGGTCGCGTGGACGAGTATAGGCGGATCGCCCACGCCTCACTAGACGATTACATGTGCCTCATTAGGAACATAGTCCAAGACTAGAGATCCCAAGACACATCTTACAGATGTGGCTGATCACAACCCCTGCAAGGTTCAGGCGTCCGTTGTGCACTGATTCCTCTGGCTTTCCCCACCATGTGCCGTCTTACTTATAACCAGCACCCCAACCGCATCCGCTGGTCGCCTGGATTGCTTGCCTGAATCTCCACAGTGATCATCGTTGGCATTATTATTATCATCATCAATCATCAGCTCGTCTACAAAACTACAATAGCAGACAGCCCGCCAACTCACAATCTCATTGCTCACCATACATCGCTCACCACATTCACGTCTACACTCCTACTCGCTCTTATCACCCGCCCACATATCACTACACACATTCTCACCCACGCGGCTGCAGTAGTCGCTATGTCTGCTATATTCTCTAATATTCCCGACACTGTCGCATCGGATTTTAAGCCTCTGCCAAAATCTTTACACTCCGGGAAGGAATCTGCGATGTCTGTTGAAGAAGAGGATACTTCCCAAATGTCTTGTCCGCCACGGAGTCCATCACCATGCATCAAAAAGGAACAACATCCATTCGAAGAAAGCGACACAGATCCGTTCATACTAGCTGATACTTACCTCAAGCTCAACCCCATGGAAGAAGAAGCTACAAAGAAGAACCCCAAATCCCAAAAGAACAAAGAGGGGAAACCCCTACTAAACGAACCGGTTATCATCTCTACCTCAATAACAACAACACATGTCAAGGATCTTCATGAACTCTGCCAATCACAAGTGAGAATGACGCCTTCTTTCGAATTTAAAGCAGAACTACCGCTAGGGTTTTGCGCAATCCTGAGGCTGGCGGGGCCTGAGGGGATTCAGGAATTTGAAGCCAAAGGACCATATCCTAGTAAAAAACATGCAAAAGAGGCAGCAGCGGGCTTGGGGCTTGAGTATCTGAAGAGTTTGCCGAAGAATTCAAAGTCGATGATGCATGAAAACCCTGAAAAAGATGATACAAATTGGGTTGGGAAATTAAGTGGTGAGAAAACCCTTTAGCCACATCTAAACGAAATCAGCCCATTCATTTTCAATACACAAATAAAAACAACATTCAATTACTTCGTTATGTAGAGGTAGAAAGGGCTAATCATTTACCTACAGACTGGTGCAACATGAGGAAAATAAGGCCGGAATTTATCGACTATGCTACGCCGGGTGCCGGCTTCTCATGCGAAATCAAGCTTCCTGCTGATCCCGGTTATCCTGGTCTTGAAGACGAAGTATTTGGTGACAAGAACGTTGCATTTAAAAATAAGCGTTCCGCAAAAGTTGCAGCCTCCAAGGCGGCTGTGATCTGGCTACAGAAAAACTCACCCGCACCATCCCCTAGTGGCTCCGTATCAGGCGGTAGCAAGAAATCTGGAAAACTGGGTAAAGTCAGTAGGGACGTATCATACCCCAAAGGATCTAAACCGGCGGCGATTGTAAATCGTAACTACCCTATATTCTGATCCTTAAACTGTTCGTTCATGTTAAAATGAGTCACAACTAACAATTATTCATGAAGTTGTCTGCCCTCGCCTTGGTGTAAACACACCTGAGTATAAATTCACACCCGACCCACGCACTCCTGGGATGTACGACGTCTGTGCCATCATCAGACGGCCCAACGGCCCTAAAGACGTCATGATTGGTCCTGTAAAAAATCTCTACGGCAAAAAGAAAGCAAGAGAGGAGATGTCCGTTGGGGTTTATAATTGGATAAAAAAAGAGGCAGAAAGACAGGGGGTCGGAATATATGAGGACGCTGATACCGACGAGCCTTGAGATCCACACCGGACTGATGAAGCCACACTTGCTTACCAATACATTACCTTAAATGGTTTATGGTGGTTTAGTGTAGGTCTTGAGGCACAAATCTTACTTGGGAAGACAACACGTACTGGATAGTGCACTAATCAACATACTCAGTCGTTAATTAAAAGGTCGGAAATTTTAGTAAGCACTTGATTACAACGATATCCGATCATTTAATTAACACGCGAGTATGCACTTGATTAAATAAGAGTTTAATCTCAATATTTACATTAATCGGTACCTATTGCTTTCCCAAGTAACATTCTTTTTCTTGTTCGTCTTCCATTATGTTCCCGGTGTTGCTCGGAGTATTTGACATTTCCCGGGAGGTATCTCTCTTATTCCATAGGACGGAAAAAGCAAACTCGGCGTTCTTGCATTCCCCCACCCCTTTCCCTTTTCCCTTCTTTCTTTGAGGCGGACGGTTTTTCTTGATCTTTGTATGTATATTTTCATTTTTCTTTCTTCGTTTGGTAGAACGTTTATTTCAAGTTATTCCTAATGGAGCGTACTAATAATGCTCAGTGTTTCGTGCTCTGTTGGTTTTTGGCTATTGGACTATTGGATCAAGAATAGAAATACAATGGGCGTTTATATTGGTGATTTTATTTTAGCTAATAATAATTGGAAGCGGTTATCCAGACTCCCCTTAATTTTAACTATTATCATAAAAAATGTCTATTGGTAATCTCGTTTCTAGGCCATTCGGCTTTTTTCTTTTCTTTTCTTTTCTTTTCTTTGTTTTTTTTTGGGGGAGGGGGTCAAATGTGTGAACGGTAAAACATCATGCAATCCTCGAGCCAAGCATTTGTTTTACCAGCTTCCGTAGACTCCCACACAAACCAAACCACTTAGGGGTGAGGACGCTCCGGAAACCGAAACCATTTAGATCCTCACTCTCCACCAGCAACGAAATGAATTCTTTATTATATAGATATGGTGCCGCGCACGTTAAAGGTAGTATATAATGCAAATTGGATCACTACTTAGAACTTTTCAACAAAACAAGATATCAAAATTCTAACACAGCAAGTTGTAGGATATAGTTAATATTTTGTCTGGTTGAAAAGCTATATAAGAAGGGGTGGCATTTGCCTATTTTTGTGAAAAGCGCCAAGACTTAGTGAAGTGGAACAGTATTGTATCCATTTCTACCCTCTTCATTACAGAATTGCGGCTAAGATGTGATTTCCAGCCATAAAGTGGCTGGATTTCCATGCTCTAATTGGCTCAAGGGCATCCGGAGTAGCCAAGATTGTTCCAGCCGAAATACCAACATGTCACCTTTTAAGGATATAGTCAATAAAGAAATAGGTTAAGTCTACAAACAATTTTACCTTATAAACAACATCAAACGCTCTCATTAGAGGTAAATTGGGCGGTGGTGATGTCTTTGGCAACTCTTCACTCAAGATACTACTCGTAAATTCATGACGTTTCCGAACACGACGACTACATGTATATATTGCATGCCATACAAAAGATAGCCTTAGCGCGTTTTTTCTGTGGATGCATAACACTTAAACTCGGAAACGCCATGAAAGTACGAGTGTTGTAACATATAGTAATGTCATAAATTACGATATATTACCTTAGAAAGATATAAGTATAAAGAGTTTGCCACTTATTATTCAGTAACCCTGAATGATTATTCCGATTATCTAAGATTATAATCCCTACATTAGCAGGTTAATCCCAGAAGCCTTCATTCAGAAACAAGAAACCCCTGCTGCAAACCTACGTGTTATGTAAAGCACCCACCCCCGCGGTACAATTAAAAGACTAAGCACCATGTAGTACATGTAGTTATAGGGGTAAGAGATGGCACCCCAGAAGACCTCTGCCCCCCCAGTCCTCCCTTGGTGTTAGACTTACACTCAAGTCAATTCGAGTGTCAGAATCGTCCTTTCTTGAGAGTAGAACATTGACAGGGCTCTAGGTGTTTCGCCTGAATTAGCGACATATACCCAGCAGCAATTGCAGTAGGATGATTCTTAAACAACAAGGTACTACTTACACCTTTATTCTGGGCGACGACCTCGGCTACTTTTGAGAGCCTTGAATGGTTCAGAGCGTTCACAGCACCAAACCGTTTAATATGGTCTCCTGGCCTCATTCCAGCTTTTGCAGCGGGGCTTCCTGGTGTAACAGCATTGACCCTTGCGAAGGGTGCTTCTATCAGTTGTGCGGCGGAGGGAGAGGCTGATGTGGATAACGCTGAAGTAGCAAGTGTGGCTGCGATGGTCGCATGGTGAGCATGAAGGCCCTTTTCGATCTTGTCCATGAGGCCCTTATAATCATTACGGAGGTGAATTATTCGTGAACGTGTGATACGAATCTGAGCAACATCGATGTCGTCACGTGGATAGCCATCGAAAGTGCACAATGGCGTCTGCATATTTACTTTGTGCTAATTGGAAACATTCCAGATTAGCTATTCCATTCCACCAACTCGGCGATTAAGAGGAGGAATGCTTAAAAGACTTCAATCTCTTGGATGCTAGATAACATACTGAGTCTAGAATACTTCCTAGCGCCTTGAGCTCAGCTTCTACATTATCCCTCTCCTTCATTAAAGCTAGGAGATCTTCCTTTACATTCGCGTGACTGTTCTGAGGCGCAACGCCGGAAGGATTAGAGGAAGAGGTGACAGAGGGCATGTGGATATCCATTTCTATGAGTGGAGGGTTAGGTTATAGCTGAGCTGAGAGATAACTGGGCTGGGAAGTGGGGTAATAGACATGGAGAAGCGGGGGCTCCGTGCTGGCGATTACGCTGCTAGGGCGAATTTGGCCAAACTGACAACCTTGGCGACGTCATATCCCGAAAAGAGCTGCGCCGGGAGATCGACGATCTCGCGTCAACCCAAGGTTGGCGAGGGGGAGATGTCGATTCCCGTAATATTCAATTCAGGCAGCACGCTCGCTATCTTCTACTTTATACGTAGTGGCATATTGAGATCCAATTGCGTGCTTTTTAAAATGTTCCGACAGCTCAGCTTTCAGCCTGGTTTTGGTTATTTTGTGCATGCGTCTTTAGCGACCTTGCACTTGACTCTCGCAAATCAAAACGTGAGCCCCGATACAAGACCTGGTCAACTGTTGACCGGTTGTGATCCTGTCCTGCACTGTTATCGTGGTAGGGAAGTGGACCACGGGGTGAATCCTGAATGGCGAAGATTTACTGAGACCTTCCTAGTAACCGATATGGTAACCAGTGCGCTCTTGCATGCTTGCGTTTGAGAGATAGCGGAATACCACAAAGCCCCTAGGAAGCCCCAACCCGCTCGCCTCCGATGGGAGGAGCAATCATAGAAATAAATAAAAATGAAAATGCCTGCTTAACTGAACCAGCAGCGTGTCATGTTGGACACCACTGCGAGCCAGACGAGCTGCATGAGCATGCCTCCAGCTGTTGGCCGCATATGATATCCGTCGAGTGGTGTGGGCTATTCCAGTCTTCTCTCGCTCGCTCGTCCTCTATTTCTCCGTCTTTTATTCCATTGCCAAGGTACGTATTTCACTCCCCTTTATCCCCCGGATTCGTTTTTTTTGTTGTTAAAAATTTATAATCACTCTTGTTCCACACGGCCGTCGCCTGCAGGTGGCTTATTTGTTTTTCCGCAGCTGGTCACAGAGCAGCGTTTGAGCTTTACCTGTAAATACAGAATACGTTCTTAAACTCGTCTTCTTACCATGCCCTGCTTCTAAACTCCTTTCGTTCTTAATTGTCTTGCTCTTTTAGTTGCACTTCTTCTCTTGTTCTCCTTCTTATCTCATTGTTTCTTGCAGAGATGGCTATGACAATCCCAGCACAGCAACCAGACAATGATTCGTTATACTTCAAAGACCCTGTGTCCTGGAAACCTCCCTATTTCATTCGACCTTTCGTCTCAACAACAGCATCTACAAATGCCGAGTCTTCAAGGGAAAGTAGCACAATTCAGAGCTTCCATTCAACAACAGATAAATTATCTGTTCTATCCACGGATCTTGGGGTTGCAGAGTGCCAGCCATCATCAATCAATGAATCCACTGCTAGCTCTGCAACAAGTCCGTGCTCGCATCTATCGAACGCTGATTGGGCGGCCCCCGTGGTGTACACGGAAGCGTTGGAAGCAGATCGGAGTTCATTAAATCTGGCATTGGAACGGACTAACGAATCCACGGAAACCGCGGATTATTTTGAGGAATTTGAAGAACTAACGACTGTCCCCTCTGATGCGATTGAGATTCTACAAGAAGATCTGAGCGTACCATATCGAAAAGATAAGGACACATTACAATTCCGGAAGTGGATAAATTCGTTTCGCCGAAAAAGCGTGTATCCGTCAATCGAGGGCGCTGCTGCACTCAATGATAGTGATGCAGTTTCTCGTATGCCTTCCTCAAAAGCAGATACCAAAACACCTTCTTCGTCAATGAGGTTTGTTACCGCCGTGAAGACGGCATCAAATACATTTGCCTCCCTTTCTATTGCAGGAGGATCAACCAGAAGAAAGTCCAGTGGCGGCACACTAGATGACGCCACTGTAACAAGAATGAGGGATCGCAGATGCGCGCTTGAAGAGTTGATAAATACAGAAGAGTATTATATTGCAGATTTGAAGGTTTTGATGAATGTAAGTCTTGGACCGCATCTTTAAGATAGGCGATTGTTTCATTTGCTGAGCGTGAAAAGCTCTATTGCTCTGTACTCAATGATTGCGAGTGCATATCCGCAGATGTTAAGGATGCCATCAAACGTAACGTTGCCGAAATACTTGCCCTCCATGAGAGCTTGTTATCGGAAATTTTTCGCATGCTCCCTGCTGCTTCACATCAGATCCAGAATTATAAAGGAAAGTTTCTTGATATCAGCCCTCAAGTAGGTGAATTGGAGAGGACACACATTTTGTCAAACCCAGAGGCAGCCGCTAAGGTGGCAGAAGTGTTCGATAAAATGGTGAGCAGTAAATTGTGTGGTAACTTTGCAACTGGTCCTGATATTCTTTTGGGGGAGGGTACAGATGAGAGGATTCTTTGTCTACGAAGAGTACTCCGCCAAATACGAGCTCGTGTGCCAAGACCTGAGCCAATTTCGCGGAGAGTCTTGGAACTCGTGGGAGAAGGGATGCGAAATGCTGGCTGGAGCAATAAATTCCCCAGACAACCAACAAGAGTATGGGAAGCGTGCCTTAACGCTGGATGATATGTTGGTTAAGGTATGGAGGCGTTCTTCCGGCAAATATACAAGATTCCAAGTATGCTAATTCGTCGTCGTTGATAGCCCATACAAAGGATATGCAAGTATCCTCTTTTTTTTGCGGAAATAGTGAAATATACCCCAGCAATGGATTGCCCTCAAACAAACAGATTACTTGAGAAGGTCCGTTATAGACTGGAAGAGACGGCATACCAGATTAACACAGCAAAACGCGAGGCGCCAAGGATACGAGAGAGGATTGAGAAGACATGGTTATTACAAGACCGAATAGACTTCCAGGAAAAGGTAGTACCGACCCATAGCACAACTGGTGTTACCCACCTTATATAACTGAATCTATGCCTAACAAGTTTTGTGGCGCTTCTACAGTCTGGGTTTTCAATACGTCTTTTGGGGCATATTGTTCTATGTGGTGTGCTACATGTTGTTTGGCAGCGGCAAACGGGAATTGTTGGAGAATATCTAGCTTGTTTATTATACAAGTCCTACCTGTTGTTGGCAACAGTTTCAAAAGCAGATAATAGGTATAGCGTTAAATTCGCTATAACTCTGGCTACTGCTCGTATCGAAGAGGTGAATCAGGGCCGAGGTCAGTTCTCTATCAGTCTTTGGAAGCTCAATAACTGACGACCAGACTACAGGCTTAACTTGCCATTCTGCGCTATTCTCATGGAAAATTATATTCGAGGCAGGACATCGAATCTACGAAATATTAGTTAGTGCATGTTCAGCGAAAGAGGAGGAGGTATGGAGAACTCAGATATTGGATAGGGCGGCAGCTGAAAGCAGAGACTATCAAGAGTACAGCTCGACGAATTTTGATCTTTTTGGTTCCATGAACTCCGATGTGAAGCCAATCGGAACTGTATTTGGCCGCCCTGGGACTTTGGTTAGGCATCAATCTCTCCACCGGTCAGGAAGCGACCCTAAATCGGATGTCGCCAATGTTATCATCAAAAATACTCATGCACTCTCAGAGGTCATTTGTTCGCAGTCAAACGCCCCCAGTATCAATAGGAGCCTTTCTGTTTTGAGTATCAACCGGGTGCCAATTTTTTCGCCCAAGCGCTCTGATAGGAATAGCATCGAAGCAAAGCTAGCAGACGTTTGGACAAAGGACATGCTACCGTTTGGATCGATGGGTCCTGGAAGTAGAAAAAGAGCGGACTCAAGCAACCTTATGAAGAGGTTGTCTGTGGTTAGCTTGGTATCAACAGTCGCAAGGAAATCTATGCACAGTTTACAGAGCTATGGGAGTCAGTCAGAGGCCTCATCCATTCAATCATGGGAATCCGGTGATGGCGATGAGCCCGAGCCTGTTGGTAAAAAGATGACGGCCTCTGTTAAATCTAAGCAACCACCAAAAAATGTTCCGAACACTGTCCCAATGAAAAGAGCGTTCTCGTTTTCAGCCCCAGGAAGAAAAACCAGCAATGATTGGAAGAACACTTGGCGTAAGAGCGCAGCTTCTTCTAAGGGTGATAAAAGGAGGCTCCCAATGACCCAAGAGGATGTGAGGACTACTTATGAGGCGGCCCCCAATATTCATGCACCAATAGCCAACAATTCAATCGCAGATTCGGAATTTGGGTTGTCAAGGGAGTGCTTGAAAGACATTTCGAGCACTGCTCTTAATGATGTCACAATCTCGCCGTCACCCCCACTAAACTCGGCGAAAACACAGAGGAAAAAAAGCAGTGTTTTGGGCTCAAATCACAATTTGAGAGGGGCCTTTCGGAGGAGATTTTTTACTAGAAGCACTGCACGATAGAAAGCCGCCCCCAGTACTAACACCATTGCTGCATACCACTGCTACCATTGTAGCCATCAATTATCTTTCGTCCTACCCCTGTTCTTTCATTACATCCCATTTACTATTTCTTTCGTGTTTGGCTTCTTTTTATCGGCGTCTCAAGGTTTTAATCGGGGTTGGTTTTTATTCGCTTTTTTATTCGTTTTTTTTTCTTCTTTTTTTTTTCCTTTTCCTCTTGAAGGAAACTCTCTCTGGTCACAGTTGGAGACAGTTGTCGATTATCAAAAAGTTAATGTACTATGGGTAGGCAAGGAATCAGGCTTACCTGGCTGGTTTGTTTCCCGTCCCTTAACCTCTCCCTTTCATTTCACATTCCAGTCCTTTGGCTTAGCCACCCGTCCTTGCCTTCTTTTCTTTTTTCGCAAGGTGTTTGTAACCCTTGTTTATGTTTATCAGCTACCACTAGATGTAGGAAATAGGCGTTGGTGTGATTTGGCACAATTTTGCACGGTCGAGATTGCCTAAAGAGGTTTCATTAACGTCCTGAGATGTACCAATTTAGGGCTCTCTATAAACAATGCCGGATCAAATAGGTGCTGAAAGATTTTTATCCTAACCACACACGCCTACAAACGGCTGTCAGAAACGTCTCTTCGAAAACAAGTGAGCAGAGCATGTATATGGATGCCTGCACAGAACTCAATAATAGTCCTCGGTAGCTGAATTCCCGAAAAAGATTCAAACCTACAAACTAAGAAGGTGCACAGATAGCAAACCACCAAAAGCAGCAGGACCCATGACTCAGGGCTGATTCTGTAGGTACATATGGTTAAGTTGCCCTATATGTAGAGTAGTTCGATCTTCCGGAAAGTTGTAACGTACCTATGTACTCTATGCATGTAGTTATTTTCTCCCTGATTGAGCCTTAGCCTTTCTTTTTTCTAGGTTCCAACATCTACATTTTACAGCATATGTACTTCTACGTACATTACAGCCCAGCCTCAGGCGTCCCTTTCTATTTCTATTTTTATTCTCCTTTCACCAACCCACTCCTCACGGGTTCAGCTCTGATAGCTAATAGCTGACAGCGGTGAAGAGGAAGAGCCGATAGTATGTACTTGAATGTCTGCTGTGCGTATTGGTCCCTCCCACCATGTCCATGTCCATGTCCATGTCACGGCTTGTGGGTCAGGATGGGGTCACAAACAGAAGAGTTCTGGTAGCCTACGTATGTACGTACGCACGCATACACCCCAGAATCAGGTATTTGCATTGTAATCGGGAGCAGAGCATGCGCCTCTCACTGCTGGAAGAGAAGTGCTGTTTGGACCTTTGAATGGAATGTAGACCGATTCTTGCACCATTGCATCTATCTACTCTATGTCTGTCAAGCGAAAAGCGGTTTTACAAAAATACAAAATAGGTTGAGCAGAGCTGTGTCGTATGATGGCTGCTATTCTGTCCATTCGGAGACTTAGAATGAGGCTATTTATAGCCACCGCCAATCGCCGCACCCTAGCCCGGGCACGGGGAATACGTTGCCCAAAGCGGCCGTGGTGATCATTGGCTCTTTCTTCTTTTTCAGCCCCACGTCACACGTGTGTGGTGGTTGGATGCATTTCATCCGATGATACCTTGGGATGTGCGTGGAAACCTGCAAAATTGCTTCTTTGCTGTGGAATCATGCAGTGCGTTGATCGGTACATTGCAGGGCGTTGCAAGACGTTGCATGGCATGGCATATGCGGGTGGCTGTTGGTGGTTGGTGCCATGGAGACGAACCAACGGAGCGGGAGACCGAGAAACCCGGATCAGCGCCGCACCCCTTCAAAGCTGAAGGTTTCGGTTTTTTTTTTCTTTTTTTTTTTTTTTTTTCTTTTTTTTTTTTTTTTTTTTTTTTGGGGGGGGGGTGGGTGAGGTTTCAGAATGTTTCTGGTGAGCGGAGACTGGCGGACGGATTGTACGCGCAGACAGGGTATTCTGTTATGTAAGTCCAGACCGGCACTGAGTGAAGGAAATTTTCTTTCCCCGGAGGTGTGGCTGCGGCTGGTCGGCCGAATACACGTCGAATGCGGGACCGGGGTGCAAGTGCGAGTGAGCGCTCATGTCTGAAGTCTATTTCTTTTTTTCTTTTCTTTTCTTTACTTGGTATGATGTACTTATGTATATTACATCGTAGGTACTTCTATAAATAAGCGTATTCTACTATACTCCCTATGAAACATACATAACAAAGTGGTACATAGTACATTAATTGTCTTGCACTTCCTTTATCGGCGGTGGTCTGCCTTTCTCGGCTCGGAAGAGCTGTCTTCACGGCAGATACTGTGCTGTTCTGGTTCGTATTCACGCATGCAGGTCACAACAGGTGTGGGTTAGATGCCTGTTTAGGATGTATCCAGGAAAGCTTGTATCCGGCACCGGGCTCTTTTGGGGGGAGGAATTGCTTTTGTGGGAAGCACAGATCCATCTAGAGTAGAGTAGGTGCAGAAACTTGGTAATGCGCTCTACATCATGAGGATGACTTGTACCTGTACCTGGATCACGATCGAGAGTGCAAATACTCGGTCCCACAGTGCATACATGTACATACACTAGAGTAGTTGAAGAAAGACCGGCCCGTCAGCCCTCTGTGTCTCTGTCTCTGTCTTGAGGCCCCGAATTAAAAAACCATCCATCCAGCAACCACTGCGATGGTACGGAACGAGACGAGACGGACCCCCAGTTAACGAATCCTAGTACATTGCGTGTGCCAGATCTCCGACCGCGACTACGGCCGGTGACGGTTCCGGTATGTCTTCCGAGAGAGAAGGGGGGCGGGGGGGAGAGAAACCCTTTTTTCTTCTTCTTCTTCTTCTTCTTCGGGTGCCGGTCTTATCGCGATCCATCTCTTGTGTTTTCAATCGCTTAATGTCGCGTATAGATCTTGCTCCGGCTCCAGCTCGCTGAGTGATGTCTGGTGTCTTGTCCGGCGTTGTGGTCCGTCAGCGCTGTGAGTTGTGGCCTGTCAACTGTTTGATATGAGCTATGGCTTTAGTAGGAGAGGTTATGGACATATCTTGTAGGTAATCAATGGGTGGGTAGATCTAGTCTATGCATCATCCCCTACCCTAACTCGACCCGCCCGTCTTTTTTTGTAGGCCGGTGAACAACGCGATTCAATGGAGGGGAAAGTCTCCGGGTTTCTAACCTCTGGGAATGCAGAAAAAAAAGCCCTGATCTAAGAGAATAATTTCTTGGAGGTTATAATATCTGGTAGAACCGATCATTAACATACGGCTCGTAGAGCATAGTTGGCTTGGGAAGGAGGTAGTACGTGGATTGTACGGGGAGAGGTAGTACTCTAAATAAGAAAATGGTGAGATACATAGTTGAGCATGTATACCCCCAGGCGTTTTCTAGTACTAAATGACATATATAGTACTTCACCGGTTCTGAGGTCTGGAGGGGGCGTGGATTGCAGGCTTAACATAGGCCCTTCCCTTTTTTTTCTTTCTTCTTTTCCCGCGAAGCCTAAAGTACATGTGATAGTTGAAAAATAAAACATTGCATGCTCATCTGTGCACAATAAGCTACATGTATGTATATAAGGTGGTACTGTGGATATGAAGTAAATGCAATGCAGCACCCCCCCCCCCCATCCGAGATGGCCTAACTACTTAACATGTACATATACAGATTATATACCGTATCCCAGAGCTACTGTGCGCCGGAATCGTCGTTTTTAATCAATCTACTTAATCCCAGATGCTAAAAGACTACCGTTGGATCTAATGGTCTAGAACCTATATAAACTGACCCACCATTGCAATAGGCACTAACCCGCACCTCATAAACCCAATTATAAAATAGTTTAACCCCCCCCCCCCCCAGGCCACCCCCTCTTCAAGGAAACCGCCCAGGCCACCACCCCCAGGCCACCACCCCCGCCCTACCCCGTATCTAGCGTATCTGAATCACGAACCATCACTCACCTATAAACCGGAAGTCTACATGTTTTTTTTTCTGCCTATGCTAATTGACTAATTGCACAAGGCCTGCATGAACTTGTTAGTTCATTGATTGTTGCAGTATATCACAGTGTTAAACACACCTCGGAAGCACTGGTAGGTGTATTATAGTTTACAAGCGCCCTGTTATCTATTTTATATGTGTAGGTGCACCCTAGATGCATATATCGGGATCGACGAATATAATACATTACAGTCCCTTTTAACTACATGTATACTTGTACATAGGACTTGTAGAAGTCAGCAAAGGTACCTACAAAGGTCTCAACTACATGTACATATATAAGTATCGAATCGGTAAGTGGATCGGGAAAAGCGTTTACATGTACGTGTATATATGTTCCGTCCCAGTGACCAACAGATACCACCGGCCAATAAACTGTCCGGTTGGCCAATAGGCTGGCCTACTGGGAAATAGAGACCATTGGTCAACGCTCTGTGAGAATTGACCAACGATCTACTAGTATTGCTAACTTCACAACAGAATGAGCTATAACTTAGCGGAGACTATCAAATAGTGTATAAAAAGAGGAAGAATAATAATTTATTACTTGTTTATTAAGCGAAATTAAACACAGTAAGGGTAGTGATATTTATATCCTATTCCCCTCTTTCCCTTGATCTAACTCCTCTGACTTTGTCTCTGTACCGGCCTTGTGCACGGCCAGTTTTCCTTCTCTTTCCAGTTGATGGTTCGTCCTCTGATAACTCAACTGAGCTTAGGACTGAGCTACTACTAGTGGACGAGGTTGCCTGACTTAAATTTTCGGGTCTATCAACCATGCCAGCTTCAGTACGGTTTATGAGATCTGAGAGAAAGCCGCAGTTATGATCATCTGCATGACAATGAACAGAACATTTAATTCCTTCTTTGAAACACCTGCATCTACGAGTTGAGCAGAGACTTTTACAATTGCAACTGATTGCCACTCTTTCGCTTGTTGAACACAGTGCCGCCAATTGATGAAGAGATATTTTCTTTCTTTTGGCCGGATCTATTGGTAATTCGATATTTTGACCATTTGGTTCTCCAAGAAAGCGAGTTAAAACCTTTGTGGGTTGTTGACGGTCCAAAGTACCAAAAGCAGACTGCAAAATATAGTTGTTTTCGTGAGGATGTTCTAGAATTCGACAGAGAACTCTTAAGTCATCGGTAGAAGCCCTGTCTTCTCTGGGTATTTTTAAAGTAACATATTCCCCCACTTCAAAAACCTCAATTGTAAATTTCTTTTTGTACTTTTCCGACATTTTCTGTCTTGCTTTAGCTGTGTTTTCACGTACCTCTCTCTCCATTTGAGACACCCCCGATAATCTTTGATGGTCCAGCCCCCAATAAAACGGGATCAATAGGTATATCTGTTTGAACGGATTTTTTCGGTTTCAGATGTTTCAGCCCCCTCGTTGGGATCATCAATTACCTCTTCTTCAATAATATAATGTTCCCTTTCTGATAGTGGTATACGTTCCTCCCAATAACATTTTCGACCAAATACTACCTCGTATGGAGTTTTCTTTGTTGTAGAATGCTTTGTACGATTAATAGCAAGAGCAATATCTGGAAGTGCAATAGACCAATCTTTGCGAGCATGCTCTCTCTTCCATTTCCGTAAGCCATTTTCGACAACACCATTTGCTTGCTCTACAAGCCCTTGCGTTTGTGGCGTTCTTGGTCTTCCGTTAATAATTTTGACACCATAACGTTTAATTAAAATTAATAAAGCTCCTTTGAATTCTTTTCCATTATCGCATTGAAGGATTTTCATAGGACCAAAGTTTCCAAACCACATAGAAAGACAATCAGCAACTCCTTTTGCTTATTTACTTCGTAGCGGATATAAACAGGAATATTTGCTAAAGTGATCTTTAACATGCAATATCCATTGAAACTGTTCATCTGGTTCGTGCCGCATATCGATCAAATCAATTTGAACCCGCTCAAAGATATCGTTTACCACAATAGGGTTTAAAGGAGCCCTTGAACGGCTTGGTCGATTGAGGGCACATATTTGACAGTAACTGAGTAGAAACTCTACTTCATCTTTTTTAATTCCGTAAAACTGTTCTTTGATGGCGTCGTAGGTTTTGTGTTTGCCTTTGTGATTTATTTGAGTATGAACTTGTTTGATATAGTCGAATACTTGAAACTCTTGAACTACACGACGGGGTTGAACTCCTGAACCAGTCGAACGTCGATAAAGATAGGTCCCTGATAAATAATAAAAAGTTTTTGCAGCATATTTATCATTTCGATCCTTTGGACTATTGGTAACCCGTTGTGGATTTGATAGCCAATCACGATAACTATCGTATTGCTCTAAGCTGAGCCGATATCTATTGTTATTTTTGTGGATATACTCCCAGAATTTCAGTTCGGCATCTTTGGTAAACGGGTTTAACATTAGTACAGGATCCTCTCTTATGAGCTCTCCAGGAATTGCTATAGCATTTTATTTTAGCATTCTAGGCCGAAATTATTATCGTAGTAGGAATAGGAATAACATACGATCATCCTCAGTAATCACTTTCTTAACCGTACCTAGATCACTCGTATCTTCTCCGCTTTTAATAATTCCTTTAGATCCTTCCGTAGGTTTTGGGTTTTGTATAGTAATACCATTACACCTTTCTAGTTTATCCTTTTTCCATACAAAAAAGGTCCGTAGCGGTAGCTCATTCAAAAAGTCAGTCCCTTCAATCGGATCTCTGACAAATAAAACTGTTCTCAAGTCCGGCCTCAACAACTCTTGAAGGATAACCATGACTTCATCCTCCTGTATTGGCTTGTTGTGGAAAGTTTGTAGTTCCGGATATACCTCTCCCAAGGCCACACAAGCAAAAAAAACCATTGAGAACTTTACAAAGTCCTGATATCGGTTCCATGTTTCAGACGATGTCAGTATAGTAGAAGACTCGGGTGTATAAGAGGAATCAAGGAATAAGGATTGAAAACCAGCCATAGCATTCAATAATAACAGCTTTACTATATCGAGTTCTAACTATCAAGTGACACATATATCCCATTAAATCCCAAGGCCCGTTGGCCAACTTTCAGAAATTGGCCAATGGGACGGCCAGTTGGCCAACAATCAGCGTTGGTGACTAGGACGGAACATATATATATGTTAAGAAGAGAATATCAGATTCTAACTTACCCGACTATATATACCCCATCAGTTGACGATATATTGACACAATAAAAAGCAGCTGGCCATGTCAATTGGGTTTTGAGTATTCTGTTGCTATACATCCTCATGATTATAGAGATAAACTATTACGAAATTGTTAGCAAAAGTCTCGGGAAGGTACCAAAAGCTTTGTACTAGAAGACGGATACTTAGGATGGCTACTTCTTTGCTGCGGACTTGGTATCAAACACTTTGCGATCCCCAATCTAGAGAGCCCCCCTAACCCCTTTACTAGGCGACGTCCCCAACAACCTTCCCCGCGGCTTTCTAGTAGATAGGTCCGCGTGTAATGGTAGACAAATATGTTCATGGGGAGGTTCTTTCAGTAGATTGCCAGTCAGGTGCGCCCGCGGTCACACCACTGGAACAACTTCTATCAAGTACACATACCCCCACAATGAAGGTGCACATGCAGAACGGACTTGCCAAATCTACTAATCTAGGAGTAAGTGAGTGAGAAGGAGGATAATGGAGTGTATGGGGGGGTGATTTCGACCCCCCAGACCCTGACCGGGGGACTAACTATTCATTTATGTCGTGGCAAGTGAGTTATGAGTGGACGTGCTATTAGAAAAAGTATTACAGAATTATAGAGAGACAACTCTCATGAAAGTGTTCGGCGACTTAATTGTATGGAGCGGTAAATATCTCAAAGGGGGTTTTACCAAGGGTAGTAAATTATTTACCACTGGTGGTATAAGTACTGAATTACATTAGTAAATTCAATCGTTAGTACTGAAAGCTTCCTACTAGTGGCGAAATACCTGCGAACTACATTAAGTAGACAATGTTATTTTGGCATTATAGCTCCTTTTGCCCAAGAGGTCTGTGACCTTATCATAGGAATTAACATTATAGGGTATGAATAATAGCATTGTTTCCACCACCAGTAGCAAAATAATTTACCGATCCGTAGGCTTGGTACGTACCGGCGCGAGCAGGGATGCACTTATATGTTGTGATTAGGTGGGAAGAGAATTCAATATGGAGCGGTAAATGTGTCGAAAATAATTTTACTACTGGTGGTGAAAATAATACCATCATTTATACCAATATATAATGTCATCTTTTGGGCTGCCCTGGCGGCAGGTATTTCATAAGTGTTGGTACCAACAACTAATATAGTATAACATAGCTAAAGACAGCATTTATACTAGCACAAGGGCTGAAATTCAGTGCTGATACCACCAGTGGTAAATAATTTTCTATCTTTAGTACGTAGCTATAGTAAAATTAGTTTTGACACATTTACCGCCCCAAATTATTTTTTTTCCTGCCATGAAGTGCTACACCGGCCCTATCTTCTAAAAGCTTGCAACATCAGAAAGAAAAAAATCACTGTGCTCCCTGGGGCTCCATGGAGCCCAGGAGGCACAGGGAAGAAATTTGTCTCTGTGGAGGACGGATCTTTCGTGGAGTCCACCGAGCAGATGTCTGATAGCCCCCGAATATGTACTTTTACTTTTTGCTAGATTATGGGTCGCAGTAGGACCTTGACCCACCTTTTAGCCGGTAAAATGACGTCACGGTGGCAGTTAGACAATTAATGTGGTAAATTACATGTATTTATTCAATTATTAGAGCGCTTTGGCAACCAACTTCTGAGTCGAAATTTTTAGTTCTTGGCGACCAGTTTTTGGTGTGGATAGCCCGCCAAGATTTGAAAATTTGGGTGTTGCCAAAACGCTCTATTAAATACCTCGCGTGGGGAAACATGCCGCGCGAGACCGCCTCTTATTGGTGCGTCTGGTGCGCCTGCTGCGCCTGGACGTAGCAAGACGACCTGGACGTAGCAAGACGAAACCCGTTTTTTTTTTGGGAACGATATTGCAAGCGCTTACAGTGTTGAGGAAGATAGAGAAGCGGCTCTCTACCTTCTACTCTTATTTCTTTATTAACGAGGGAAATTATACCCTACCTCCGGAGAGTGCGGGGAAAGGTTTTTACATGCATGCATCAATCAATCAATCCGACCCACAGCAACCGAGTGACAACTCATGATGACACCCGGAAGAGACACCCTTTCATCACCCCCCACCCTCAAAAGCAGAAAGATCACCGGGGTCGAGCAACTCGGCCCCGAGCGAGAGCTGTCAAAAAAGCGAAGAGCCTCTGCTAATCATAATAACAGTCAAATCATCCGCCAGGATGGAGTGTCACCAGCTAGGGGAGGTGGGGGTAGATCTGGGTAGTGTATTAGTTACACGCGCACCTCCTCCTCCATCTACCACCTCCACCCTCCCCCCTACCAGCCACAGATCCTCAACACCCTCGCACCCCCTCCCGCAGCTCGCCCACCCCCAATTACAAACCCGGGAACACCACTTCCTCTGCCAAGAGAGTCCGTCCTATCCGGTAATCACATGTTTTGTCTGTTTTCACATTTCACATGTCTGCCGGCAGTGATCCGAGTGAGCGATCATGTCCAGATATGCCCTCCGGTCTCTGAAAAAAAAAAAAAAAGTCAATGTACTGATTGATTGATATAGGATACTTCTCCCCATGCTGACAGACAGACCCATGCTGCATGCATACTTGCATGTAAGTATATATGTAGCTGCCAACGAGAAAAGAAAACAGCCGTGTCCACCCACCCACCACCACCGTTACCACCACCACGGACGGCTCCCACAGCAGGAGCCTTTGGCACCAGAGACAAAGATTTATCTACATGTATAGCACCCCCCCCCCCCCCATGCAAAACGGACAGACAAGGGAAAAAGATAGCAAACGAGATATGTAGAATACAATGTACCAACTTATGATTTTAAGGAAAAAGAGAAGAGGAAGAGAGATGGTAAAAATAACATACTAATGAATAATGCAGCCCCAAAAAATTACTCCGGACAAAAAAAAAAGCAGAGGGGTAAAAAAGAAAAACACCCATGATCCAAAATAATAAAACAGAAAAGCATTCCAACAAAAGGGACAAAACAAGAAGCAAAGGTGAAAGAGAAAAAGGGAAAGAAAAATACAAGCCAATGGTATCCAATTCCCATCGACTAATTAGTTACCAATACCCTCACCGGCAGGCTCCTTCTCATCCCCGGCCTTTGGGTCCTCCTTCTCCTTCTTCTCCGTCAGCACCTGGATCTCGCGGACAACCTCATCGGCAATGCCGCCCATCTCCTTCTCGACGAATTCGACAGCTTGGTGCAATCGCCCTTGGTCTATATCCATCTTGAGTCCAATCTTGCCAAGACCCAGACCAGGGATCTTAGAGGTGATAGACTTCCTCTCCTTTGCCTTCTCGATATCTTCTTGGTCCTCAACGTGGTCATCCGCGAGTTTATCAACGTCTTCGTCGTCATCAAGCTCACCTCCTTCCTCGTCGTCTTCGGCATTATCGACTTCCGCTTCGGCTTCCTCTTCTTCGCCATATTCCTCTTCGCCATCGCCGTCTTCAGCGTTCTCTGTGTAGTAGCTCTCGGCCATGCCGTGCTCGGACTCGTAGTAGCTCTCGCCCATTTCGCCCTCTTCTTCTTCCTCTTCCTCCTCTTCGTCTTCCTCATCTTCTTCCTCATCTTCTGCTTCACTATCCGAGAACTCCTCCGGATCAGGAATGGTCTCTCGCCAGTAATTGAAATCCGTGTATTGCTCATCCTGGCTTAGTAGCCCCACAGGTGGGAAGTAATGGTCCACAAGATCCCTCATATTTACATATGAACTTTTGTATGTCGTAAGCGTGAGCAAGTCTAGTGATACCTCGGCATACGAATTGATGGTGAAGATCCTCGTTGAGGGAATCTTGACCGAACGGTAGGACAACGCATCCGTAAGTCTGTTTCCAAAACCCGCATAAAATGGGTTATGGTTCTGTCCAAACAGATTTAAGATATCCCTCAAGCATGCCATCTTGAACACCTCGGGTTTGCGCAAGTACACCTCTCTGCACGATTGGGGAAAAAAAGTCAGTAAAAAAAAAAGAAAATCAATTATGCACAGCAAACAAGCGGGGAAACAAAAACACACCTTCTCAAAGCGGAAAACGTCCGATCTGGGCTCATGATCACCGGTCCTTTTGGCAATTTGTATTTATCCTGTACAATCCCGTTTAGATAATTCCGGGTGGTGTCTGCCTGCCCTACAGCTCGACTAGTCAGATAGAGCAGATGGTATCCGTTTGCTGCAATGTCGGTATAGAGCTTTGCTACACCCAGATGCGTCCAATCTCTACCAATCATAGTCAAGACGTGGCCCAGTGCATCGGACCTAAAATATCGATAAGCATTTACTCCTAAATCTTCATCCGAGAATAAAGAGAGAGAAAAACTCACTTTGTAATTGTTCCATCTATGTCTGAAATCACGATTGGAACATCATGCTTCCAGACATACATGAAAGCAGTACAGGTCGCCTTGTTAACACTGAAACTGATCTCATTCGCTCCTGGTTTCAAGTTCAAGCTCTTCAGCTGCGTCGATGTGAGCCTAAGTGTCTTTGCGTAATTCTTCACTGAATCATCGGTTGTCTCTTGCCCCGGTAACGGGGGTGTCGAGGGCGGCGTCGATAGCCGCTGTATCCTCGTGCTCCCATACCCGGAGGATGAATCGCTCTTCGCATCATCCGACGAATAGCCCTGGTCGGACACAGCCTCATACATGTGCGAAATTCCCACATCCTCACGGCTCGCCTGCTCCTTCGCATCCTCGCTCGAGTAGATCCACAGGTTCCCGTTCCTGTCGGCCGCGATCAAAGACCCAATATCATAATCCCCGTCCAGCTCCTCGGCAAGAATCTTGCGCGCAATCATCTCAGCCTGCAGCGACTCCTCCTGATCGAGGTTATACCCGTTCATATCCAGCATGACGTCACCCCTGTCCGTGATATGGGTGGGGATATTACTGATCGACAGCTTCCGCGACAGCGCCAACGCCCTCTCAACCGCTGCAGCGTGATCAAGCGGTGGGGGGGACCGTGTCCGCATCGGTCCTCCCCCATTCCCGGAAAGTGTATATCGGCGATTACTGCTGGGAAGTATATCCTCCGACGCACTCCTCTCCAGGTGGACCGCGGCGCCGCCCCAATCACCACTCGCGGGGCGGTTATCCTCAGGCGACGAACTTAACGGCGTGAGCCCTCCTGGTAAATCTCATTAGAATCAGCATATCTTACTTCTTGTTCTCCTTGCCTCAACAGTAGCCGCTAACACATCACATACCAAGGTCACTTTGCGCCCTTCTGGGATTTATTGGTAGCCCCCCCTCAAAATCCTTATCTAGACCGCCGCCGTCACCTATATTTAAATAGTCGGGCTCTTGTAACGTCGTTGGATCTGGCACGGTGGCCATTGAGCGCGGACTAGCCGACGGCGAGACTAGCGGTGACGTCTGCATATCCGCCGGCACGGCATGGCTCGTCTCAAACACGAAAAAGGCTTCGCCGCCGTCGCCGAGCTTCATGGGGTAGTCGGTTTTTACACCGTTCACGCGGAACTCGACCTACACACAGTCAGACCCTCTCCTAAGCGGAAAAAAAGGGGGGGGGGGGGTGAAATCCGCACTCACCTTTTTTTCCGATGGCCGTAGGAGTGAGAATTTACCGAACCGTACGTGGAACGGGGAGCATGCGAGGTCGCCTGTGTAGTTTCGGTGGTAAGCATGTGACATCCTACCAAGCAACCGGGGGAGCAGAGTAGAGGGTTACCATTCTCCTGCTCGACTACAATCACGTCGATAGCACCACTCAGTGTAGCTGGACTATAGGAGACTCGTTAACTGTAGCCCCCTAGGGGGGGGGGGTTGCGTGGGGAGCAATGGATGTACTTTATCGAATTCCAGGTCTTTGAGACCGAACCACTGAGACTCCTGACATACTGCATTGTGGTAGTAGTGAGAAACTATAGTGGCCGCCGTGTATTAAGGGTGGTAGTAGTAGGAAAGACGGAGACAAGGAGTGGGAAAGTAAAGAGGGGGGGGGGGGTGGTATTTCTATGGTAGGTGGGTAACTATAGATAGGAGAAGTAGCTGTCAGATTTGTGAGCTGGCCAATATATGCTTGTTTTGTTTATGTGCAGAATGATTGGTATGTACGTGTTTGAGGGAAAGGGCGGAAGAGGGGAGAGAGGGCTGCAAGGCGTGCAGACGTATAGGGTGTATGTAGATAGGATAAAGTGGTGGGGGGGGGGTGAGGTATGTATATGTATGTGGATTCTGGGGTATGTAGAATGGGGGGAGGGGGGGTTGCCGGCAAGAGAGATTTGTGGGTTTCTTTTTCTCACTCTCTATGAAGCTCCTTCTATCTATCTCGCTCTCTATCTATCTATGTGCTCTTCTCTATCAGCGGGATGGGTTGCAGCTGCTGGCGAGTAATATGTAGTAGCGGTGTTGGTGATTGTGGTGGTGGTGATTGTGGTGGTGACTGAAAGGAAGAAGAAGGAGAGCCTGGTATGTATGATGGATATGAAGATAGGAAACCCGACCACATGTGGGCAGGGGACTTACTCTAAGTAGATGTGTACCTAGGTACAGTACCTACATGAGACCTTGAGTTTAGACTTGTAGTGGTAGGGCCTACTTGTACTTACATGTGGGTATTCACATACCTACATCATGGACGGCGGTACCTTGCAACGGCCGCTGCATAACCTGCCCGGATGTTGAGCAGTTATTTCTTGTTGAGGAGAGATCCGAACCACTGACAATCTATAACCATTCTCCCATCCGACGTCCGAGCATACACATGCCTTACCCCAAAGAAAATCTGCCTTTCTCCACCTCCCCCACAATATTGAAACCGTTTTTTTTTATTTCCCCCCTTCCCCCCTCTCTACTAGATCCCCCCACCACCACCCCCCTACAACTCCCCCTTGTGGCTTGTTGGGTGGTGGGTTGGTGTCAGCGGTGGGTTTTGTTACGTTGGGTCGCTGGATACATGTACCTAGAGAAAATTGTCGGGAAGCTTGGGCTGTGTGGTACCGCCACCGCTCGCAAACCAAAACCTCCAGTCCATCATAAAAAAAAAAAAAGTTGTTGGGGTCGACAGCTTTTCTTTCTTTCTTTTTTTCCCTCTCTTCTCTAGGTACCTTCTTACTCACCACTCTAGGTAGAGTATCTACATGTACTCTAGAGTAGATGTCCGCAGCATGGCAGGATGGCAGGCAGATAGCATGTATGTACGAGAATCCCATATGCAAGGCGCTACATTGCGGCTCTCCATCTCCTCCTCAGCTGCCCCATCGGTCTATTACATACATGTACTTTTTTTTTCCGCCTGCGATTCGGGTAAAAAAAAGAAGAAGAAGCTGCTGCTGCTGCTGCTGCAGCAAGACAAGTCAATTTGGTCAGACGATGCTTCTCAGACTCCATGATGATATACTCCTTAGCATTCGTTCCCCTCTCATCGTTATTCGTTTCAGTAGTATAATTTGTTTTTCTGCTGAAAGAAGAAAAAAAAACTGCTTCACGGCGAATAAACAAACCCGGTTTCTGGGGGGTCTCGACCCTGAACCTGGCGACTGGCGAAGGGGGAGGCGTCGCCCACCTGATCGTGCGAGTATGTAATTAAGATGGATGTATTTTTCTTCTTATTAATCACATCACGTTCACCGTTATGTTGATGTCAGATTTCCAATTGAGTTTCGAACTGCGCCGCCGTAGCAGGTACATGCTAGCTCCGGAGAATTTAGGCGTTCCCTGATCTCAGCCGACAACGACGGCAGCCAGACAGACGCAAAGAGACTTCTGGAAGAATTCTGGTTGCCCCAAGCTACTGTTTGTTTCTACTTTGCTCTAGGGAAAACCCTCGTAGTAGCGAGTGAGGTCTGTAGATCACGAAGGGGAATTGGGGCTAGCTAGGAGATGGGGATGAGAATAAATCTAGGTTTTCTCTACATGGGGTAAGGGTTTTTTAATCAACCAATTTTTTTTTTTTTGGGGGGGGGGCTTTCCTGCTTGTTTGCGCCCTGTAGTAGGTGGGTATAACCTTTCTGACATGGAGGGTCGGAAGAAAAGAAGCTGTATGAAAGTGTCGTTTTGGCGTAGATGACTCTGAGACGTTGGGTAGCGAATAGTTTCCTCTGCTCTGCTCTACGACTCTATCACATCTGAGTACTAGTAGTAGTGTAGATGGGGTGGAATGGATTCAAACCTTCTAGACGCGTGACGATGAGGGCCCGTATTGTGTGGATTAAGGTTCAGATCCCCTCAGAATCTCACTGGCACCAATCGAACCAACATCTCCTACATACATAGTTTCAGCCTCCCGGCCCTCAAGTTTTCCCCAGGAATCCCGAATCACATCCCATCACTCGCGGATACCTTACGCCTCACCTACCCCCCCCCCCACACACGAACAGCCATTCGATCTCTCTATCCACACTACGCCAACCCCGCAAGAAAGCGCGATCAAACGGTACTTCTTACACCGATAGTGGAAATGACGGCCCGAACTGGTTGTGGGCGGTCCGAGAACCTTCCGTGCGCACAGGTTGTGGGACCAGGGGATATGTCGGCTACGAGGGGGGGATGAGAAGGAGGATCCCTAACCCTGGATTTGAGCTTTCTAGCTAGGCCCGAAGAGCATGCCGAATGACCTGTATACACTCACGAGACCGTGAAGGGCGGCGGCAATTAAAATTAATGGGATACCCTACCTCACTGTATTGCCGTCGCCCTACCTCCGCGTAGTAGAGTAAGCACGAATGGGGGGGGGGGGGAGGGCCAATCAGGGTCTGACTGCAGTAATAATTGGAGATACTCAGACCTATGGTACCTTGTTGGTCAGAACCCCGTGTCTGGGACCGGGTTAATTCTGTCTATACCACGCTGGGGTAGATATTATGCAAGAGGTTATACGTATAGTTACAGTATTAACTGTATCTCCGGATCGGAGCATACATGTAGTCATGTAGTTTTACAGCTTTTACTCTCTCTAGCCTGGACTGTAGAGCACTTCCAGCCTCCTTGGTCCGACTCGGAGTCGCTAGCCACGCAACTTGTTGCCAGCACAACACCACGACTCCATTAGGTACATATAACTTGGTATAAGTGGTACTGCTCGCATAGATATTCCAGAGATGTTCAGCATCGAGAAAAAAAAAAAGCCCAAACCTTAAATACACATGTATGCATCATCTATTAGAATTGGTGGTCCTGTTTGTTATCAAGCCGTTGAGCCATCATTACCCCCACCCCCATCAACTGGTGCAGCCATTTCCTCCCAATTGGCCTTGTCCTGATCCTTGGAGATAGTGCGCGTATGCTCTGGGTACACCTGCTGGTAATGAGACAAAGAGTCCGAAGACTTTGTACAAAGAGACAAAGAGGACCCCCAAAACTGTGTTGGCCACATCATGCAGAGCCTGTAGGTTATGCTAGGTACATGTATATACTGTATTTACTTACTCAAGCCTGACTCTAAAGAAAGTATTGTACATGCACCGGGAAAAGAAAAGGAGGGGAAGAGAGAGAGAGAGTGAAAGAGAAAGAGAGAAAAGAGATAACTCAGGAATAACGTAATCCGGACAGAACTGACTAAGCCCCTCTAAAATCAATTCCTTTCTTTTCCTTTTCCTCTTCCTCACTCTAAAATAAAGTTTCACGTTACTTCACACAGACCCAGACCCAGACCCTTAATAATAATAATAAAAAGTAAATAAAAAAAATCTATCACGATTCAACGCCTGTCATCCATCCATCCATCGTCAACCATCACCATCACCATCACCCAGACAGACAGATAGACAGCCAGGCTACAGAGCCGTTACCTGGTCGTGATGGTTCTCGTCATCATTGGCACTATTGTCGCCCTGGCATGGTAAGAAGGAGAGCCCCTCTCCCCTCTTCCCTCTCCCCCTTCTCCCCTCTCTCCCCCCTCTCCCCCCTCACCCCCCTCACCCCCTCACCCCCTCACCCCCCTCACCCCCCTTTCCCCAACTCCTACTCCCCCCGCTTCCGTGGCCATGCTATCTATCATATCAACATGGACCCAAACTGAGAACAAATGAATAGGATGTGCTATAGAGCATCGACATTGCTCAAGATCCCAATACCGACCCTCGTTAAGCTCCTCGGTCTCGACCTGCCCGCCCCGCCGCGTGTCTCCCTGCACGGAATTGCCGCAGACACAATCACGCTGCACTGGAGTCTCCCCGAGAAGGCAGGGTCCGTGGCAAAGCACATCATCCAGATCAATGGGATTAACGGTTAGCCCTATCCTCCTATCTATATCCTACGGTAATATAAAACTAACATTCTCCCCTCCCTCAAAGTTGGCGAATCCGAGAAGCGTGGTGAGACCAGCGTGACCGTCACCGGTCTCAACCCCGATAACCTCTACAACGTGCGCGTCATCGCCGCCAATGCGCACAATTTCCAAGCACCCGGCCAGCTGATCCGCCTGCGCACGCGGCGCAAGTCCCTTTCATCGTCCACCGAGTCGGTCGGCCCCAAGACCGACTCCTCCGAGGACCTCCCTAGTATCCACTCGCACTACGTCGAGCCTCAGCAGCTGCAGCAGCAGCAGACGCAGCACAGCCACCACCATCGTCGCGTCGGGAAGGGTGCAGCGGCAGCGGAGCAGCGTCGGAATTCGCCTTCGGCGGCGGCGGCGGAGCAGCAGCAGACTCAGGGCCAAGGGGCGACGGCGGCCGCCGCGGAGGAGCAGCAGGCTCAACACTCGGTAGAGAAGCTGACGGCGACACTGGAGGCAGTGAGAAAAGATACGGATGATGTGGATGCGCAGTTGGCGCACACGGAGGAGGAGTTTAAGGGTGCGGAAGCACTACTGAGAGCAGAGCTGGACTTGCTCAAGGAGAAAAGGAACGAGGAGGACGTCAGTCGCCAGAAGCTCCGGAGTGAGACGCGGTCGCTAGAAGAGGCGAAGAGGGCAGCGGAGGCACTGAGGAGTAAGACGGATAAGGCCCTGCGGGCTAAGGAAGAAGAGATCCGGAAGATGCGAGACGACTCTACACGTTGGGATGAAGAGAGGGCGGCGGCAGTCGAGAAGGTCGGTGCCGTTGAGAAGGAGGCGAAGGGGGCGCAGGAGAATGCGTTGAAGAGAGAGAAAGTGCTGGGCGAGGAGATGAAGGCGCTCCAAAAGAGCATCATGGAGATGGAGGAGGAGATCCGGTCTTTGGTTGGGGCGATCAAGGCTGCGGAGGCTCAGAAAGAGCAATGGAAGGTCGAGGACGAGAAGGAGAACGCCAGAATTGCAGAGGACGAAAGAGAAGAGAGGGAGTGGAAGGTACGCCAGAGAAAGTTGGAGACAAGATATGTCAGTGTCTACAACAGCTATCAGGCTGTAAGTTACCCCTCCGTGATTTCCCTGCGACTCGACCACTACTGACTGCCCACAGGCGGAGATTGACTACATGCGTTCCAAGGAACTCCTCATGTCTTCCCAAAGCCGTAGAGGGAGCCAGAGCGATACTGTCCCCCAGAAGAAGACCAAGCAGCGTCGTCATAGAAACCGCAAGTCCAGGACGCACACGCTCTCCAGTTCTACGAACTCTTTCCCATCGCAAGACCAGGTTTTCTCCGATACCCAGTCGCTCAACAGTCTTCATCTGCAGCGCCCCATGGGGAGCGCCTTCTCTACGGCCCTCATGCCTAGTCCCTTCTTTAACATTGCCAATGGTGCGGCGCCGACTGACCAAGGCAATGACCCAATGTCCGCCTCCATGGAGCTTGAACGTATCACTGGGGGCGCGCCTATGTCTCCCACTGCAAATTCTCTGCTTCCGTCCAACCTCTTCTCGTTTGAGGACTCTCCTCCAAGTCCCAAGGGTAACTCTCCGCATCTCGAAGACCGCAATCCCAGCCTAGACGGTCTGGGCCTCACCACTGCCTCTCCGCAGTCGTCAGGTTCGGCTTCAACTCGCCTTTCCTCGCCCGGTAGCAGCTTCAATCACATCCCTCTATTCCCACACCTTCCCGACACACCCTCCACCAACCCTCCTGAGTCCGTTTCCGGCGGCCGCCGCTTTGTCAAGCTCTTCTCCAATTCTTTCAACCGCCAACGCGGCAAAACTATTCCCCTCGAAGGCCCCCTCCTCGGAACTCTCTCCAACGCTGAATCCCGCAGCGTTCCTAAATCCCACGACCTAGGCCTAGACCCCATCGGCACCCGCCGCCGCAGTGGCTCCCATGGCAGCAGCTGGGACTTCTCGCGCTTCAAAAAGGGCGGTGGCGGCTTCGGCCTCGAACGCACCAACAGCGAGCACTCTGGCCGCCGGACAGCATTCAACCCCTTCAACCCTTCCTTCGACCCCATTGAGCCCGCCCGCCTCCTCGACTCCCGCCCCCCTTCCATCGCCTCATTCGACAATTCCGGCGCCCTGCCCATCCCCGGATCCGACGTCTCCGCGGCCTTCGGATGGCCAACTGCAAACGACATGAACGTCCCGCGCAACCGCGCGAGCCTCCTCGCTTCGTGGAGCGAATACCCGCCCACCACCGGCTCGCGCCCCATATCACCCTCGAGTACCTCCCAGCATAGCTGGTTCTCGCCTGCTACTACCGCCGCCGCCCCCGTTGCTGCTGCAGCACCACGGCTGAACCCTGCGGCGCCGACCTTTGAGGCCCGCCATACACCGGACGCGGCGCTCTCAAAGGACAGCCTGAGCATCAGCATCAACACGGATACGTCCGAAAGTGCGCCTAAGGATTCGTCACTGTTCGGGCGCCTCGGCGCGCTGAGCCGTAAGGGCTCCACGTCCAAGTTTAATCTGCAAAATTGGAAGAAGGAGGGCGGATTCTTTGGTAGCCGTAGTAAGAAGGAGGGTGATGATTCGGAGGCGCCGGAGACGCCGGAGGTGGGGTTTGCAGGGAGTGGGAGCCCGTTGCCGTGGGGGGGCAAAGGGGCGGGATTCTTCGGGCGGAAGGAGGAAGGGGAGGGCGGCTTTTTTTGGCGCGGTGGGGGGAGGAAAGAAGGAAAAGGAGGAGAAGCAGGGGTTGTTTGGGAGGAGGAAGGGGAGGGGGGCGGAGGAGGGGGAGGGGGAGGCGGCGTGATCAGGATACTCGCCGCAAGCCCCCCCCCCCTCTCTCTTTCCACGCACACTCTTTCCCCCCTAAAAGGGCGAGAGAGGGGGGGGGGGGAGTGAAGCTTTGAAGGGGAGTTTGAAGGGAGTTTTTTTTTTATCCTTTTTTTTTCTTATTCTTTTTCCTAAAAGGTCGCTTCTTTTTTAGATATTTTTATTTTACTAGTAGCGTATATATAGCTATACCATCCATTCATACCAATGAAAACCAACTATTGTTGATCATCACTAGCAGTCATTTAGACATGTATTATTTCCCAAAAAAGGGCATGTAGTTAGCGGATACAATCAAGTAAATGTAAATGTATATTACTGATTACATGTAGTGAATATATCACTACAAAACCCTTTGCAGTGTGAAATGGTGCGCAAGCTTGGCGTCCGAGTGATAGTTGCTGATGCAAATGTAGCAAACGTCTCCGCGTGGTTTGCAAGTACGGAAGCTACTTAGGTAGGGCACGCCGTGCTAGATGCTTGTATATATGGTTAGAGGTCTAGATACATGTATATTCCATCCCACCTACTACATACAGGTAGATAGGGAGTTGTCTAACTATATATCATGCATAGACGAATGTATGTGGCGTCCTTGGTGCATGGTGGGGGTTGTTGGCCATGAGCTGGGTTAGAAGGCTTCCTACGTACGCGAATGCCGCCGCCCCCAGGGTTGTCTTCCCGCGCGTGCGCGTGTGTGGGAGTTGAGGTTCTCATGCATGAGGAGAGCTCAGAGCACTCACTTCCTATGTCGGGTGTCCTGTCTGCCACTCAGTGCCCCCCCCCCCCCCCACCACCACCATGACCAGAGGGAGATGAAAGTCACACAGCAGCACCACTGTGGCGTAATCATAAATGTATAGATGATACGGCGCGCTTCTGTATTCTGAATACTTTAGAATCGGTACTATCTCAGTAACACCACAACACTACTGTGACAATGCGATCCCCATATGTCACTGCTAGACCTACACCATGTTTTCTGGCCGGATAAGTGACAGTTGCTTAACACCAACGGACCAGTCCTTCTCGCCTTGGAGGTAGGATTCTAGGGGAGATATTGCTGGACTCGACTTTGGCGATCTTGGCTGTGATGCTTCATCATGAGGTGGGGATCCTCTGTGAATATTGCTAATATTGCATGTATGTATGTATGAATGTATGTATGTATGTTATATGTATAAGAAATGGATATGAGTATAGATACATGTAGTAGCAGTGTGTCATTAATCTTAGGGACAACGCAGGAATACTGAAGGCCTAAGACCGCCGTAGCCTATCTACAATACCAACCACTTCAAGCGCCCCGCCAACGCCCCCAGCTAGACAACTACAATAAAGGTACTCTTCCGACTTCAGCGCTCTTACGATACCTGAAGCGCCCATGTTTCTAGTACTGTAATTATATATCTTTCTAGCTCCAGCTCGATCGAACTTTTTTCCACCCCTCAAGTTTCAGCGGCGCAATCATAAGCCATCACTCGCGCCGGCAAGACGCTACTTGATTACAGAGCCCCCTCTAACTCGCATTTATACCGCTAGCTATAGAGTTTTTTAAACTTTGACCTTGGGAATGGGCCTGGGGAGGATATAGGCTGTCAGGTTTTTGTTGTCCTATGGGTTTGGTTAACTGTCCCATATATGTGCTTGTGTTTACTTGTGCATGTTGGATGTTGCAGATAATGTTGAATGTCCTGACTAGGTCCGGGCAGATTACCCTGTGTGAATGCACTTATTATGTCCGGAATAATCAAACCTATCAATTTAATACATGTATCATGCGCAATTAACCACCCCCCCACCCCCCAAAGGCTCAAGAATGGGCAGGCATATCAAGCCTTGCAGGCTCAGGTAAGCCTCCCTAACAATTTACATCTATGTACGTACTACACTCCGCTAGTGCCGGTTGGCGTCTAGTGTTGAGCATTAGACATCAATGTTATATATGCAATGTATTGCCAGCAGCCCAGGACAGAAGAATCACAAATATATACCGGTTAATCAAAAGAAGACCCAGCAGAAATGCTGTCAGTGAACCTCCCACCCATTAGTATGGGCTGGGACCTGAGTGGTATTTAAGGGTCGTATTATTATCCTTCTGCGTTTAGTGGGTTTATATCAGGAAGGTAGCTGCTATTATTAGGAGAGAAATATTGAAACTTCACTTTCTACCTTCCCGCTTCCGCTTTCTGCCCCCCGCCCCCGCCCCCGCCCCCGCCTCCTCCACCCTCACGTCCACCTCCTTCCTCACCGCCTCTTCATACACCCCCACATAAAACTCACTACAAAACTTACACCCACCTCCCTCCTCAAACACTCCACACGGCCCATATCCACTCCTCCCCTCGCACCCCGCCCCACCGGCGCCAAACCCCGCCAACACCCTCTCCCACCACCTGCCATCCTCCTCCTCGCCCAAAAATAGCTCCGCCACACCACAGCCCGCCGCAACATTCCTAGCCGTCCTCCCCGCCCCGTTACCAACAACCCGCGCCCCCCGCTCCAGCAACATTTTTACCGTCGCCGCACCGCCGGCCCTCGCCGCATGGTGCAGCGCAGTGTCTCCGCGGTGGTCAGCAGCGTCTATGGCAGCCCCGGCGTCCAGGAGGAGCTCGCAGATGTGCGCTTTATCGTCGCCAGCAGCGGCGGCCGCAACGTGTAGCACAGTCATGCCGCGGATGTCGGTGGCGTTAATGTCGGCACCACGGCGGAGGAGCTCGGTGAGTGATATGAGGTCGCCCTGGAGGGCGGCAATGTGGAGTGCCGTGCGGCCATCGGGACCCGTTTCCAGGACTTGAGAAGCGGTGAAGTTGAAGACAGATATGTCATCGCTTTTAACTTTTGTGCCCTAAGCCCCGCGAGTTAGGAGTTGAGCGCAGTGTCTGTAGGGATTTATGGCACCTACGAATACAAAGACTTCCATTATATTATGTTAGTTGGAGCTATGAGCATTAATGGCAGCGGACCCCCTACTTATAGTTCTCACAGCCCCTTACAACCCCCCGCTATCCCTTTTATCGGGCATGAACCGCGAGACTGCTACCTGGGACCTGCATCTTGCGACCTGCCACCGGGTTTCTTTCATTTGATTCGGGCCAGATGGCGAGTGATGGGTTGTGAATGGATCCACGGCGCTAACCGTGTGCTACTAGCTGGGTGAGTCATGGGAGTGATTCATAGCTTTGTTGGGCGAGGTTTGAGTGTATGCTTATGGAGCAAGGGCACTTAATAAAAGTGCTATGGCGCAGTTTCAGGGAGCCTAGGGTGCTTCTATGTTTTGGCGTTTTGGTGTTTTGTCTTTTTAGCCTATCGAGATATCGGGGGGAAGTTTAGTTATTCATAAGAGAGAAGATCGTCGTTTATCTAGACTGACCATTCAGTCAGTGAGATAATAAACAAGTAGTTAAAGGCTTCGAAACTAAGGATACTAACGTTAAACTAGAAAACCTAGTTACATGTATATATCCAGGGGCTCCCGCCATTAGGCCCAAACTAACTTCCTTCTCCTTCTCCTTGTGAGTTTAAGGAAAGTACCAACATCAAAATGACCATGCAGTTTAGAGATTTCTTGTGCTATGTGTAATTCATATCAGTGACAGTGTTCGAAAGCCCACGCACGTAGCCCAACTGGCGGTAACATACCACGAGCCCTCAGTAAGCACTGATATAAGAATAGCGGGGGAGCCCACCAGTTTCTTTTATCGAAAGAGAAACCTTGTCGAGGTTACTCAACCGCACTATTAAACTAATTACTGAGACAAAGAAGAGGGCCGGGGGGAGGTCCCCGCAATCCAAGAGTGGGGCTGCTTAGAAAACAACGTGTCCCCTGAATGACGGCAGATGCATTGTTCGACAAACAAATTCTTCCCTAGTTCAAGTATGTAATGATAGTGCTATTATCAGCAGCCACAAGCCATTGGATATCATCAAATCGCTGCACCTGTTTTTAAATGACATCTAATATATATCCCAGCAGCGGTACAGGAACTCCCTCCTCCAGGCCCCCCATGCACCCCACAAAGCACGGTCCTTCACGCATGGTACCTTTATCAGCCCATTACGCAATCCCCGGATCATTTTTCAGAGCCTAGCAGACCTTCAGAGTCTGGTAGAATTATTACAAACGCGGGTCTTGGGTGACCCGATAGTCCTACCCTTAAAGGAATTTTCTGCTATAAGCACAGACCAAGAAAACTGATGACCCACGACCACCCCATTTCCATCCTCCCACAACCACTAGCCCACAGCCTCTTAACGCATGGTGGCGGTGACCTTCCTTACTCTTTTAACTTGATTTGCATTTTGCATATTTGAAGAAAAGAAGAAAAGAGGAAAAGGAGGAAGATAAGTTCAGTCTAGCCCTTTATAACAGTTATCCTTATTGTACAGTTTCTTGGTCCATGCTTTCTACAGACTGTACTTAAGTAAGTAAAGCCCCTACCCAAAAGCTTGAAAGCATAAAAATCTGACTAGCAACGGGTTCTCCACTAAAGTATCTCACTACATACACTGCTGTGTGATAATCGTACACTTTGTAAACATTATTGATAAGTAAGCATGTCAGGCTTGGCATGCGGAGAGGCGGGCTCGGACACCTGTCCTCGGGGAGATGTGTCCTAATGACCGCCTACCCGCTCTTTAAGAAGCGGAAGGCTTTACTAGACCTTAATAAAATCATCTTGATCATCATATCTCATCGGTAGTGTTCATTCACACTACAATTGGTAGCAACACACCGTTCTTCGATCGGTACATTTCAAGAAACGACGATCTTTTCGTCGCCCAGGGTAGGAAAATTTTACCCTACCCCCACAAAAACCACGCGTCCAAAACAACGCGACCAGTACACATCCTAGTACAAACATTCCAAAAATCATACACACCCCAAAAATTCTCATCGTTTCACCACAAAACATTCATCCAATCAACCAAAAGAATTCTCGTAACACCATAAAGAATTCTCGTAGCACCATTCCACAAACCTTCTAGAAAATTATCTCTGAAGCTACATGGACAACAACAACATCCGTTGGGACGAAAGGAATCCAGGAAGAAGATATAGAGAAGCCAGGAGAGCAGCATTAGCATCAGTAGCCGCAGAGCAACTCCTAGCCCCTCCCCATCACCCTCAAGATACCAACAGGTATCAAGCCATTGTTTCAGTGGCCACAGCAGCCTTTAGGGCATTATCGAACCCCGAGAACCAAAGCAGCCTCCCAGCCCAAATTCCCCACCCCACCCCAGAGAGCACCCTAGTTAGCACGTTTACTTCCCCAGCTTCCTTTTCTACCCCTGCTCAACCTTTAAACTCTCAATTTCCCCCCCCCTCCTCCCTCCGATCAGGATTACTTGGGTTATACACCGGAGCAACCACCTGGAGACTTCGCCTACTTCCCAGCACATCTCACAGAATACCCTGCACCGCCACCCAGATCACCAACACCTGGCAGCTTAGCCACCGAGGACAATTATTCTGTGTACCTCAGCCGAGCGGAGCGGGAAAACATAACCGCGGATTGTAACGAAGTCCCTGAAACACCTCAATTGTCAACCGCTCCCCCTCTTAACCCACCACGCCAGGAAACGGACAATGCCTCCCCAGAAAAGAGGCTCCCTCCCAGACGTAGGGCTGACAATTATCGCCCAAGAAGGCAACCCAACGCCCCTAGGCACTCACACTCCTCGGCCAGTTCTCACGCAGGTAGTAATCGGACCTCAGGCTCAACCAGTTCCAGACGAAGCTTAGCCGACCGCATCACAAAGCCTCCAACCCGCTCCAGCAATCTCTCCGAGCGAATTACAAGGCCATCTCCTACCCCTGAGAACTCCCAGGGCCCAAGAACCAGGTCAATCTTCGATCGAGTGACACCAGCTCCCTCCAATCGTAGGAACGCCCGCGGTAGGCGTTAGAACAAGTTCAAAGCTGGCGTCTAAACTTACGCCCCCAGTAGCGGTCCAAAGACTATCCGCACAGCTAAACCGTTTTTACTTATCCAACCCTGATTTTCATATTCACGAAAACATCACTTTTTACATAAATCACATACACTCTTTCTTATCCTCAGCTGAAATACAAGCATTATCATCCCGAACTGGGAAAGCCTCAAGGAACGAATTAATCAACGAGGACACCCCACAATCTATATCCTTAGTCCAAAATAGATTTATAGCGGCCGTGGACGGCTGGAATAAAATCAACAGACTACCTCCACTTATCCCTACCCCCAATTCCCCTATAAACCCAAACCCCTCTTCTAGACGTGTCTCAAGAGCAACTCCTGTTTCGCAGGAGGAAGGTGTTTCTCATCTTACAGTTTCAGAAGGTGTCTCGCATCTTCTGGGATCTGGCTCTGATACCTCAAACTTATCCCCCCCGCAATCTGACCTTTCCCCCACACCCTCAAACGCGTCAGAGGCTTCAAGGAGATCGCGTGTTTTCGGAGTCGTGAAAACCGTAGCTGGAGCAATTGCTAGTGCAGCCCCAGACTTCCTCCTCCCAGCAAATCCACAATCAACCTTTCGGGACGTCCGATCTCAAGACAGCACATATAACCCAGTATCTCAGCTGCTCCTAAGTCGCGAATCCAGCATAGCTTCCAGTACACACCCAAGTCCTAGTTCAGTCTACACAGAAGGAGAGAATCAGGAAGAAGATTCTACCATACTCTACGTCCCAAGGTCAGTATCATCAAGTACCGCCAGAGCACTTAGGGACATCGAAAGAACTTCCACCAATCCCCCCATTCCTAAAATCAACCCACGACCAATCAGGAGATCATCTACCAACCCCGAAAACATGACTACACCACCGTGGCTTGAGGCTTTCATGAAGAATGCAGAGGAAGACAGGAAAGTCACTATGAAGGCACTCCAAACCTCTAACGCCCTCAGCACGGCTCTAGCCGAAGCATTCACAGGCGGACTGGGAGTCCCTAGTCCCAGAGCCCCAAATCCTAATGACCTAGGACCTCTCAAACCAGAAACAATCGGCAAGTTCGAGCCTCAGAAGATGCCTGACGCGGACTCCGCCCAAAGGTTCATCGACGCCATCGAAGATTGCGTCTCCCTCTACGGCGAACGACGGACTCGAGCCGCATTAAGAAGATGCATCTCTGGTCCGATCGCTACCGATTGGTACTATGGGCTCTCTAAGATAGATAGAGATGAGATGGCACTCACGACTGGATGTTGGATATCCAAAGTCAGGAGAGACTTCATGCCCAGACGAGCCCTCTTGGAAGTAGAAGCCCAGAAGGAATTCTTTACGTACGCACAGGGCAGATCAGCCTCCGAGTATGTAACAAAGAAGATAAGACTCCTTCAGACGGCAGGCATCACAGATGAAGACGTGCAAGTGGAGTATATCCACCGCGGCCTTTCTCGAGCCCATGAGCTCTACGCCATGATGGAAATGAGAATTAAGGACGACGGTTCCAACACAGTCCAAACTTATAGGAACAAAGTCCACAAGCTCCAGGACGCAGCCCTAGCATCATACATCGCTCGCAACGGCTCTTCAGGAACATTCCAAAGGAGAAGCTGGCCAGTCCAACAGGATAAGCCTAGATTCGGCAACAATCCATCTCAACCCTCATATTCAAAATTAAACCATACTTCTAACGCTCCTAACGAAACACGCCCATCCAATGCAACCACTCCAGCCCACCCACCAAAGGCGCCCAGTAAAGAGCCCGGAAGGCGATTCAGGAGAAATCGCAAATGCCGCAATTTCCCTTCATGTGGCGACGGGGAACATTGGGATGACGAATGCAAGATGCGTAATTCTAGGCCCCCTCCTAAAACAACTAGAGCATATTACTCCAACCCGGAGGAGGATGAACCCTCTGATTACGAGGATAGGGAAGAGGATAGTGGCGACGAAGAATATTATGAGAAAGTCATGCAGGCACACTTCGCACACCAATGGAAGATGAGCCTCGACGAACAAGAAGGTTTCATAGGAACTATGGAAGACGTAACCCCATCCACTTCCTCCACACCTCCCGCGCCCCCCCAGGAAGGCAAGGAGGCACCACCTAAATTTAAAGCTCCACACACTTGGGAAAACCTCCCAACCGACACAAAACCCATGCAGAGCCCTCATACCTGCGCTAGATGCGGAGCCGAATTCAAGACTAGATCCACCCTATTCAAGCACTTGAAAGAATCAAATCATTACGCTAGAGATCCAAAAGAGACCAAGAGCCCCTCTCAAGTTATCGTAACCTCCAATGCCGTACAAATTCAGGACCCTGAAGACAGGATCCTGGACTTTCGTTATATGACGTTGGATGTCACGTTCGATCCTGAAAGAGGCGAAAACTTCGAGGTAGTGGCCGATACTGGTATAGGAAACTCCGCCATAGACGCCGACTTTTTACACACCAACATACCCAACGCAAAGATCCTCACCTTACGTAATCCAAGAATAGTACGGGGAATCGGAGGTGGTACAGTCACAGTTACCAAGCTCGCTGCTGTACCAACATTTTTGGTAGGAGAAGGTTACCACTTCAGTAAACTCAACATTACTTACCACGTCTTCACCAATTTGGGATGTAACCTCCTCATCGGCAACGACGTTTTCCTCTCGGAAGATGCGGAAATTAAATTCTCCCTCAACCATCTTACCCTAGGATCTTGCGATAACATGAAGATACCCATACGCGTTACTAAGAAAGAAAGAGTTTCAAAGGTTATTGCAAGGGCGACCTCTAAGGCATTGGTTCCCCCCAGGAGTATCTATATCCTCCCAGTATACCTTAGTAGGACCCTGGAACCAGGGCAAGATTATCTCTTCACAAGCAAAAACAAAGCCATTTCAGGCCAGTCCTGCGGCTCAGGCATATTCCTCCACGACCAAACAAGCGTTATGTTTGCTAACCTAGCCGATCACGAAATTACCGTATTTATGGGCACCACAGTCGGCTTCGTAAGCAGCATAGATCCAGCAGACACTCGCAAAGTTTGGCCCCAAGCCTCTCAAGAGATCCGCGCTTACTTCGGTATCAATGATCATGAGGCCGAGATCAATACCTCGATCGCCACAGCACAGAATGGGGCAATCGATTACACCAGACCAAGAATTACACCAGTATCCGACTCCACTCACACTACCCCTACTGAGAACGCCCCATACCAACGACCAGATTGGCTTAGCGAACAGTACTTGCCCAAGTACCAGTTCCCGCTACCAGAAGGCATATCACAACCCAATATAGATGACTCAACTTGGTCCGAAGTCCACATCAGCCAAGACGATCTTACAGAACAACAAGCGCAAGCCTTGAAGGACCTCTGCAAGAGATATAAGGTTATCTTTAATGAGAAAATGGGTTGCGTTAGAGAAGTGGAGACTGATTGGCTGCGGGTCCCAGTCTCCCCGGATCTAGAGCGAAGCATTAAGTCAAGAGCACCATACCCAGCATCAAAGAACTCGCGGATCGCCATTGACAAGCAGTTCGACGATAACGTCGCACAAGGCAGGATGACCAGGGTGGACAGACCTTCTCCCTACAGCATGCAGGTATTTGTCGTCAGACATAACGGCAAAGAACGACCAGTCATTGATATGCGCATGCTAAACGAATTGGTACCTGGCGACGCATACCCTCTCCCCAGACAAGAGGATATACTAGCAAACATAAGCGGAATGAAGTTCATTAGCGCACTAGATATCACATCAGCGTTCTACCAAAGGATCATTCACCCAGACGATCGCTATCGCACCGCCATCGTAACTCACAGAGGTCACGAGATGTTCACCGTATCCCCCATGGGTTACAAGCGCTCAGTACAGCACCAGCAGAAGCTTATGGACAAAGCCTTCAAAGGATTAACCTGGCGCTTCGTATCTTGCTTCGTCGATGACATCTGCGTCTATTCTAGGAACTTCGCAGAACACATGCTCCACTTAAACGAAGTGTTCACTATACTCGCGAACCTAGGCATCACTCTTCGCGCAAAGAAATGTTTCCTAGGCTTCTACTCCCTCGAACTCCTTGGATACCTTGTCGACAGAATGGGACTCACCACCACGGAGGCTAAGACTGCCGCAATTTTAAACCTCCCCTTCCCAGAGACACTTAACAAGTTAGAGTATTTTATTGGGCTTACAAACTGGAATCGGCATTTAGTCCCATACTATGCGCAGAGGATCAAAGCACTAGCCCAGTTAAAAGCTAAAATGGTAAAACTAGCCCCAAACGGCAAAGGAAGGAAGCCCTACACCTCAAGAACCATCGTTCCCAAAACCCAGGAACTAGTCAAAGCTTTCCAGGACGTCCGGGACGCCATAGGCTCAAGACCAAAAATCTTTCACTTTCTTCATGACAGACCTATCTACGTATTCCTGGACGCATCTCCTGAGTACGGAATCGGCGTGGGAGTTTATCAACAGAAGGACCCCTCTAAAGCGCACACCATCAAAACCAACTTGGTCCCCATACTCTTCATATCCCGGGAATTGACCCAAGCTGAGAAGAACTACTGGCCCACAGATATGGAAATGTCCGGACTAGTGTGGACAGTAAAAAAGATGCGACCCTATCTAGAGCAAACAAAAGCTGTTTTTTATACAGATCATGAGCCTAGCGCCAGCATTTACAAAATGACAGGACCTACCACTACGTCCGTAGGCAAATCCAACCTTAGACTACAAAACTGGAGCATCTACCTCAGCCAATTCAGAGACCACATATCAGTAATCTACCGTAAAGGAACAGAGATGGAAGTCCCCGACGCCTGGTCACGCCTTAGGTACGAAGCCTCTGAACGCGAGAAGTCACTCCGTGCGAAAGCGGAAGCACTAGGTAAGACCCCTGATACGGAAGAGTTCGAAGTCTCAGAGGCATTCTTCACAAGAAACTTCCCAAGCATGGTCCCCTCTCTCGAACACCCCCTCGGGTCAAAGCCATCCCAAGATCTCGCGCTCAGACCATCTCCAACACTTCCCACAGTAGCGGATTCAGAATGGCACAGAGAAATAAAGGAAGCAGTGCAAAATGACTCATACCTTAAGAAAATTTACGACACCCTAAGAGATTCCACAGTCTCTCTTAACGGTTACAAAGTCCAACCTATGACCTGCCAGTATGCGCTTAGCGAAGAAAATGGACACCTCTTCTTTGTGGACCCAAAAGACGATCGCTTACGCGCAGTACTCCCTACCCAAGCCCTCCAGACACAAGCACTAGCACTAGCGCACGAAGGACACCAAGGATATGCACGCACGTACGACAATATTTCTAGGAGCTTTTACTGGATAAGAATGAACGGACATGTGAGGATCTACGTGGAAAAATGCCCCGAATGCCTTATCAATAAACCAAGGAACCACAAGCCCTACGGACACATGCAACCTATCATCAGTCCCAACGAGCCCTTTAACACGCTTACATTGGACCTGATTACAGATCTTCCCCCTTGCAGCCACCCAAATCTAGGGAAGCCCGATGGCCCACTTGGAGAATCATTCGATTCAATAATGACAGTCACTGACAAGTACTCCAAAGCCGTACGCTTCCTCGAAGGAAGAAAGGATTGGCGAGCAGCAGCATGGGCAGCAAAAATTCCACGACAAAGTAGTAACAGGATGGGGATACCCTAAAGCATTGATCACAGACCAAGATCGGCGATTCATCGGCAAATTGTGGAAAGGACCTTTCCGCAGAGCGGGGACGCGCTGCCTAACAACAAGCCCGTGGCACCCTGCCAGCGATGGCCAATCCGAGAGAACAAACCAAGCGTTGGAAGTAACACTTAGGTTTTACGTCGATGGAAGGCAGCAGGACTGGGTACAGCATCTCCCCACTATCGAAGGATTAATTAATAATAACCTATCATCCACCACCGGAGTTTCACCAAATGAAATTTTGTACGGCACCAGAGTCAGGACAAAGCTAGACCTTTTATCGCTCCCAGGGAGATCCCCAGAGACGGAAATTGTTCAGGAACGGGAAATCATACGAAAAGAAGCCGAAGAAGCAATCGTAATAGCGCAGAAGCAGATGACCAAATACCATAACGAACATCACGACGAACCTGACTTCTCATCCGGTTACGCATACATAGTCCTAAAGAAAGGGTACACACTACCTTCTATCAGAAAGAAGAAGCTTGCAGCTCAACGGATCGGCCCGTACAAGATCCTGGAAACGCTCGGGAAAGGACGGGCCTTGAAACTACAATTACCCCCCAACTCCAAGATAAGTAATGTGATCTCCATCACTAACCTGGAACCGGCTCCTAGGCCCAACGAGGACCCTTATGAAAGACCTCACAAGAATACGCAGTCCCCCGTCGAAGGGTCCGCAGACGATCCCAATTCATCATGGGAGGTAGAAATGATACTCGACGCACGCACGTTCGGACGTTGGAAGAAGAAGCAGTATCTAGTACGATGGAAAGGTTGGAGTATGGACTTCGACCGCTGGATCGACGAGGCTAACCTCCCGGACTCCAGGACCTTCGTGGAGGATTACGAAAGAAGGGTTCAGAGAGGAGAAATAAGCGAAAGGAGACCAGGGAAGCAAGGATGATTACGCTAGGGATATACAAAGGAATATAGGCAAAAGGGCCTATTATCATTATTATCATGTAATATGTGAGGAGAAAAACTAGCATAGCGGGACGCTATGACTTCTTAAAAAGGGGCAATTGCTGTGTGATAATCGTACACTTTGTAAACATTATTGATAAGTAAGCATGTCAGGCTTGGCATGCGGAGAGGCGGGCTCGGACACCTGTCCTCGGGGAGATGTGTCCTAATGACCGCCTACCCGCTCTTTAAGAAGCGGAAGGCTTTACTAGACCTTAATAAAATCATCTTGATCATCATATCTCATCGGTAGTGTTCATTCACACTACATACACGCCAACCACTCCCTCTTAGCTTACTAACAAAAGGCTCCCCTCAAGGGTCAAAATATTTTGCCTCTGTCCATCATTATAATTAATTTTGTTTTACATGTAGTTCTACACTTGGAACCGGGTTCTACCTAGTTTGGATAGTAATACGACTTTACTTATATTCCTTCTTCCAATAACATTTCTCAACAAGTCCGCAGCTACTCCCGCCGCCGCCCGAGACCGCAAAACAAATATGTATAACTGTGATTATGACGCCACCTCACCTCATCCACGTTTATATCAGCCCAACAGACCCATAGAGGGGAGCACCCAACCACAGGCCCAACCCTACGCGCCGAGGTGTCCGCCATGCCATTGATTGTGCCCACAGGACCCAATGTTACCCATCACCACCGACCACAACCATCGCCACATCAATCAAACAACCCCGATCCCCTTGCGTCACGAGTGACACGCCATGACCCACTATCAAGATTAAGCCCTCTCCGCCCAGATCCTGCCTGACCCACGGGCTGGTGACTCAAGTACCCAAACAACCGGGCCCCATAGTGGTCTGTGGTGGCTCTCCATGCCATGAGTCAACAGACGCAAGCTTTGCGTCATATTAGACGAGTCCCTGGGTGCCATCCCAAATCGAGGTTATGAAAGAAATACACTAGAATCGACATGTGGCCAGCCGACCACCCCCCCACGAGAGTTACTTATCATAGCAGCATAAGCACGCCAGTTCTCACTTACCCTGGTACTGCAGTACATACTCTATACATACTCTACTGACCTTGGGCTAAGCATCAATTTGGAGAAATGCTGTTTCCCCCCCCAGCTATCCCTGCAACTAATTTTGGCCAAAATTGACCAAGTTTCTAGTACATCCAGCTAACTATGGCGCGAGAAGGCATAGGGGGTGTGCAAACCCCAGAGGAATTCTGTATGGGAATTAGACCGTTAGGCTAGGGACTAGTACAATTATGGGAGTAGATCCCCCAATTTCTATAGACTGATTGGCTGCAAACGCTGAAGTTTACACACCTACCCTCCATAGCTTCTCGAAACGTTGTATGGGGGGTTATTTGACCTGTCCGGAATTATTCGTTTATATCTTGGAATAGATCAACATCCGATGGGCCCATCACAACACAAACAGAATCACCTCGGATCTTACTGCCTACTCGGGAACCAACCATAACATGCATCCCCCCACCGTTTTGGGATACTTGGTGCGCATCAGTGGTGTGTTGTAACGAGGACGCGGCGAGGCAACCAAAACGCGTGAAGCTGTCATTTTCTTTAAGATCTTATTAACTCACTGCATGTATTTCATTCCAACCTATTGTCTATCATTTCATTCAATCTATCTTTCGAACAGTTGAACGCACATGCGAAGCTTTCCTTAAGCGTGCGATGAAGCTGCTATGTAGAGAACTATAAAGAAAGAGACCCAACCGTACCAAATAAAACCCATATCTTCACAAACCGCTACAACCGAAGAAAGAATTAAAGGAAAAGTGGTTCCCCCTAGAATACGAACTTTAAGTTTATTTTATCGATTATATTCTTTCTCCTTCTCATCTTTTAGAAACCACAAGAACAAAGCAACCGAATTGTTGTAGCACAAGAGATCCATTTCCCCCATTTATCCCTGGCTAGTCCCAGTAAAAAAGAGAAGAGTTAAAGAAAATAGAAGAAAAAAAAAGGAAACGAGATCGGACAGGCAGGCGACGCTGGGGAAAATGACGAAGGCATGGGACATCGTGATCCGATCATTATCTTTTGGGTTCATAGAATTTCTCGTTTACAAATCACTACACCAAATATTAACGAATGTATTAGACATCAAAAGGGGAGAAACGTACGCATCATCTTCATCAGGCAGAGGGTGCTGAGCAGCCTCTTCCATCTCCTTGTGGTAAGCCTCCAAAAGGGTGTGGTCAACAGTGACCTCAGGTGGAGCCAATGCCGGAGAAGCGACAAACTCAAGACCGGGGTTTCCGACGAGCTTTCTGGCCAACCACAAGAAAGGCTTCTCGAAGTTGTAGTTAGACTTGGCAGAAATGTCGTAGTATTGAAGATTCTTCTTGCGGTGGAAGGTGATGGTCTTGGCCTTGACCTTGCGCTCCTTAACGTCGACCTTGTTACCAGTGAGGACGATAGGGATATTCTCACAAACTCGGACAAGGTCACCTAGTAGCAGACCCAATATTAATAAAAGGATTATTTTCTCAAACAATCTTAACATATGTATAAATTTGGGGGGAGAAGCTTACGATGCCAGTTGGGGACGTTCTTGTAGGTAATTCTGGAGGTAACGTCGAACATGATGATACCACAGTTACCGTTGATGTAGTAACCGTCTCTCAGTCCTCCGAACTTCTCCTGACCAGCAGTGTCCCACACATCGAACTTCAATTCACCGTAGTTGGTGAAGAAACCAAGGGGGCTAGAAGATAAATCGCGTTAGCAATCGGGCCACCTAACAGTGTTACAAGACACTAAATTCCAGCGAAAAGCAACATGAGTTAGATGGGAGACATACTGAACCTCGACACCAAGAGTGGCGATGTACTTCTTCTCGAATTCACCAGTCAAATGGCGCTTGACGAAAGTGGTCTAACCCCCACCAAGAAAAATTGTTAGCAACCAAGATCAGTCTGATTTCAAAGTTTGATATGCTTAGATTAGGGACATCTTTATCAACTGTGGTTATAAGCGGTGATAGAAATGCAGGCCTTACAGTCCCTGGGAGGGACGGTAATGACGAACGGCAACAACCGCGAAGACAAGCACGCGAAAAACTATGACAAAAGGAAGAAAAAAAGAGAGCATACCTTTCCAGTACCACCATCACCGACAAGAACGAGCTTGAAGGTTGGGGGGAGGGGTGCAGTGGCGGGAGCTTGGGTAGCCATTTTTTTGGAAAAATTATGTCGCGTGAAGTTAGAATAGAGGTTGTCTTTGAGAAGGCGCTAACAGTAAGTCGTGATGAGTTCTTTGGTGAGGGACAGGATATGTTAGCAACCCAAACCGAAAGAAACAACGGGCGAGGTGTATTTATTTAGTAAAGCTTGGAATATAGATACCTTTTGTCTGGTGGATGGGGAAGAGAGAGGGAGAGGGAGAGAGAGAGAGAGGGAAGAGAAAGTTGGCGATGTGGGTGGTGTTCAGGCGTTATGTTATGTAGACGTGTTTGGTGAGGGGCAGAAAAAGAGGGCAAGGGAAAAGAGAGAAAGGGGAGGGGAAAGCCAGCAGGCCAACAACTAGCAGTATGATGACTCGCCGGCTGGGCGTGGTCGCTGGCCTGGCAACCAAAAATTTTCTGGTAGTCTCTGGACGAACTGTCGGCTCTTGGCACTAACCAACGATTGGGCCTGGTGGGTTAAAACCTAACCCTTCGATCGGGAGGAACAAACACAGCATTGTTTTTGCACGATCTTCCAGTAGCCTGCACTCTATCGCTCGATGATCAAAATGAAGGGTAATATGTTGAAAGAAAAACAACGAGACTCCAACCCACACAAAGGCAAACTATATTGAACAGAGTGGAAATTATAAGAGCGTGCAAGCGCTTATTATTCTGATCACGTGAATATACATCCCTCGTTTCTTCTTCAGCATGGGTGGGGTAAGTTCCAACTATCGGTTTAATAAAGTTTAAACATAATAAATAAAGCCAAGGAGATGACAATGTAACTACAGTACTATATTCCGAATTCAAAATAATAAAATAAATATATCCGAATCTTTAGGACGGCATAATAAACAAAATAAAGTACCAAAATTCAACACCGAGTATCACCCATACCATCATACAAAGGGAAACAATAAATCAGACAAGAGAACGCCATCAAAAAAGGATGAGGCAGATTTGGAGCCATCGATAAGCGGACAAATGATTAGAAACTATTTCAGGAGTCAGCAAAAGTGATCAACTCAAAATGATGATATAAATGGAAGGGATACTGACTGTTCTTTCCAGAAACCAAATTGAACTTCCGGTGTGGACGCCGCATTGCATGCCTTCCTGATGTCTCTTGCTGCTACGCTAGGCCCGCAGAAATAGACACCAACATTCGTCTTCAGAGTACCTTCTAGCCCAATATAGCTTTGATCCATAATCCCGTCTCTCATTGTGGCGAAAAGTTTTGGAAAGTCAGGGCGTCCATATTGAGTACCAGTTCTTAGCTGGGTCAATGGGTCAACTTCCATCCCGACACTGTTCAACACAATGTTCTGTGCGGTGTCGACATCGAGTCTTTGAGTGAGATATGTGTGAATACGCAAAAAGTCGGAGGAGCCCCGACCTCCTTGTCTCTCGAGTGAGGAAAGAAGTGTTTGGAACCATTCAAAGGAAGAGATATCACGGCAAACCCAAATAAATTCAACGCGACGAAGACGCATGCCGGAACCCCCAGGCGCGTTGCGTTTATGCCAGATGCTCTTCAAAATAGACGCCCAAGGAGTGACACCGATGCCGGTACCAATGAGAACAGCAATTTCATTATCAAAGACATCCTCTGCGGGTGCACCGTACGGTCCATCAATTCTGAGAGTTGGCATCTGAGCTCCATTCTGACAGGCGATTTCGTATTGCCCCATAGGGTCTAAATGCTCAAATGCTTTTGAGTCTGCTCCAGCACCAAGCATCTCACCGAGAGTCTTAGTAAAATCGCCAGCCTGTCTGATATGAACCGAAATATATGGGTCTGATGGGCACGATGTGATTGTAAATGGGTGCCACTGGTACTTTGAGACGGCTGGGACGTTCAAGAATAGATATTGACCGGATTTGTACTTCATTGAAGACTTTTTGAATTGAAGCTCCATGGCACCTAAACATGGCTTAGTATTTGCCACACCGTAAAGAGGAAACCTTATTAACGTACCGTACGGATGTTTAACCACCTTTGTGATTTCAGTCTCTTTTCTTGCACGAATTTCTCTCCATACGCGCTCAAAGAAGTAAATTCCAAAAGTCCAAAGCGTAAACCGCCAACTTTGATACCCAATGCAATGCTTCCAGAAGTTGTCACTATCAAAAGGCGAAAACGGATCTGCAGTATCACGCACGAAACATCCAACGGCGTGGGTATAAAGAGCAAGCATGAAGACAAGGGCAAGATGGTGGGTATACCAAAATGCTTCAAAGCACTGCTGACGGATCTTGTGGTGGGCAGTGGTGTACATAAGAAGCATACATAAAAGCATAACATGACCAGTGATACCACCGGCCTCAGCGTAGTGGATCTTTATGGCAGTAGTAGGTCGAATTTGCGATTTTTCGACGTTGAAGAAGCTAAGGTCATTAGCCAGTTTCCTTTGAAGATGTGAGGGGGGGTTTACTTACTTAACATAATGAGCAGTGGTGTGAATGATGGTGAACAAAAGCATGGTGTATGCAGTCTGCCTGTGAAACCACTGACTTTCGTCCAAAGGTAGCCATTTGATCTGTGGTCTAATCACTCTGAGAATATTTCTGCACATTGGCAACAAAATCAACCCTCCATCATAGGACAGTGCTAATCCTGCGCCTCGAGACAGCCAAACAGAGAATGTGAGTGTATTGAGCCCCGCCAATCTTTGGTCAGCGACTTGCTTCCACCTACGCAAAAAAAATTTCAATAAGTATATCATGAGGTGATAGACAAAATGGCTTACCATCCAAAGGCGAAAAGGCCCCAATGTGAACCCCACCAAAATATCCAAAATAATAATCTCCTCCCAGTGAGCTCCCTTTTCACCCACGACTCAGCTGCGGTAGCTGCCATTTTAACTTTATTTGCGCTAAATAAGACTTTGGTTTAGCTTTGATCCCTGTTAAAAAGGTCGACCTGCGACAAAAACAGGACAAAAAAACGAATGTTGATAGATAATCTAGGTATAATTGCTAAATGTAAAGGGTGATTGAAAGGGTTAAAAGAAAGGATCTTCGGGTTCCTATTACTGAATCTCCGATGAGAAGAAAGTAAAGAGGGACTGGAAAAGAAGAGAGAAGGGAGAACAGAGCCTGAGGTAAAGGTAGGGAGGAAGTAGAAAGCTAGGTGAATATTGAGAAGAATGATTTGGAATGGGGCCTACCAGGAGTAATATGCGACTTAGTTCTAGGGGCTGTTTAAAGGTGTTCCCGGTCAGGGAGTTTAAGATGTCTGGACCAGCCTTAACCCAATAAAAAGAATTGACACAGTCAACCTATTACTAGATTGCGACGAGGCGGTTCCGAATGTGTAAAGTACCCACGTACGGGGTAGATGTTGTGAATGAAAAAGAAAGGCGTCAGAGACTGCAACGATCTCCTTAACCTGCAGAGACTTTCGATTGTCGGAACTGCCAGATACTGTGTTCCTGGTACAGTTGTGTCCGGGTTAGAAGGGCCCGGGGATCAGGAGTACTTGTATGAGTGAGTATGTAGGGGACTTCCGAGTCGATGAGTGATTCAGGGACGTCGAGTTAGGGTTCCTTTGCTGGTGTTTGTAGGTGCAGGTGGGGGTAATGTGGCATTGTGCACTCTCGGTAGGGTCTGCAGCTGGGGGGACGGGGGGCAATCGCATCATGATCTTGTCGCCGTCGAAAAATGCTAGGACGCCAGGGCCAACAGAGTCGTTGAAGCGCTCTAAAACTTTACAGGGGAATTAGTGGACAGCAGTTGTGCGTGAGAGAGGCACAGTTATCAGAACCGCTGGTATTTGAAAAAGCCATTAGCTGCTACTAAGAAAAGGTTGGTCGCATGTGGGAGTTCATTCGCGTGGCTTGCAGCCTGGTTGTTGGCCAAAATGACCCAAATTTGGACTGGGTCAATATAGCCGGGTAGGAGGGTCCCGTCGTACTAAAATCGGTTCCTTACAAGCGAAGAATAGGCTAGCTGTAGGTACCGCTGCACCACAACTTTACTTCATCACTCTTCTTCCCTGTTACTTACCCCCCCCGATTTTACAACAACTTAGGAATATTTGAGTCGTTCCATATCGGTTCACAAGTGTAGAAGAAATATCTCACCACTGCAGCTAGCAAATCATCCCACATAGCTCCATAACCAACCACATATAACCCCCCGCTCCTGTTTTCTGTGATTTGTTATGAAAAATCCAACATTTGAACGTTAGCTGATAAGGAAATCTGGGGGCGAGTGCATGATGGCATCACTCGAGATGAGCAAAAGATAATGACCCCGGGAATCTCGTCGATTGAAAAGTCTCCGCTACTTTCTCGTTATGGCATGGGACAGCTGAGGGTAAGTACATGGTACATAAGCACTCTACAGTGCTAAGACATTTAAGCGCCGTGGACATCATCGATTGTTCAGTTCACGTGTTTAAATTCACGCTGCAAGTAACCCCTGGCAGCGACTGGGGCCGAGATTTATGCGGCCGGGGGGGTGGCTTCTCCGCCCTTAGATCCCGCTGAATTCGTGCGCAGATAAAAATTAATTATAAGTGGATTGCACGTACACTATCTCTTCAAACAAAAATTTCAAAACGTCGGTCTCACAATATACGGGCACAACGGCTGTTATGTACCCGTCAACAATATTGTCTAAGGTTGATTGTAATTTTCCTCACTCTAGAACCATCATGGCTCTGTTCTAGCGCAGCAGGCGTACTTGATGAAATGAGATGACGGGATATTTATTCGAGATGTGTAGCGCCCAATGATTGCCCAGACCAGTACTGTTGGGTAAGCCTACTGTCTTAGGGTTGTTAGTAGATCGAGAGATCTCATTGGACCTCCATGGCTTGATTCGCCCTAGAAAAAAAGAGACCAACAGTACGCGTGGGGCGGACAAGCCAATCGTCCTACCTCGGGTTTTGTCTGCCGGGCCCGATCGGTTTGCTGCCAGAATTCTAATGTCTCTACAGTAGTCGATATTCATCGAGCACTGGCGAATAGGCGTCCCCGATGAGTGCGGGGTGATGAGGACCAAGAACCAACATTCCTTTGGGGGTGGAGAAAACTCACTGTATTACTATTCTGGCAAGCAGATAGAGTATGCAGTTAAAGGAAATACCAATCAACAGGGTTTATTGGGCGCTCTTCGTACCTGGCATGGTCGGATAATGGGAGGCGAGACCCTATGGCCTGTGATTAATGGAAGGTCTACATGGTGCAGTAACGCATTTACCACCTCAACCAACGAGAAGTCGTTGCGCTACCCTGCGGGAGATGGTGAGTGATTTACATATGCAAACCCATGTCTGTATCCCAGCCCACAATGCTAAGCGAGAGCGCCTATCCGGCATATTAACGCTGAAACCCATGTCGTTTTACTACAATAGTATCATACGCTGTTCCGTTTTAGGATCCTAGACCTGATTCTGCACACTCGTCGCACATCGGGCTCCTGAACTTGGACCACTCACACCCTGTAAACCATAGATTCATGCGCAAGTTATTGATGGGTCTTTTTCTATTCCGGATCTCCCGCATGTCCTTTCCTTTCCTCCACTCTCAATTCTGGATTCACTGGTTGCATTCTTGCCCCTACCAACCACAAATTTCTAATCTCGTCAGTGCCCCCGCCCGCCGCTGGCTAATTCTGTAGAGTGCTACTATCCCAAGGCGTCGGGTTGCTATTGGTTATTGGCCTTTTTTTTTTTCTTTTTAATCTTTCACTCTTATTTGTGCCACACCTTCGCTGCTACCCTTCATCTTTTATATAACCATCGGTACATCCGAGTCTGTGACAGGTTCACTTCTCGGGACAACGACCAACTACTCTCTATAGCTACCCAACCCTAAATTTCTTCTAGAGAAGATAAACAGCTTGCTGTTCTCTATCTTACTGCAAAAGTAGTCAGTCTCCTTCTCGAACAATTTCTTCAGCCCCCAACACCGGAAACCGAACAAGTCAAAATGGGAAGACTCATCAAGAACCACCTTGCCCGTCTCATCATCCTCACTGCTGCTACCTATCAGATAGCCGCTGGGGTCCACGGGATCTTCTGGCCTAAGATTTTCTGGGATATGTGGACCAAGTAGGATCCCAAGCTTTATACAAAGGAAAATGCAGGTTTCTAACATATATATCTAGGACTCTAGATGTAGCGGTCAAGCCTGCTCCAGTTCTCCAGATTCTCAATATTCTATTCGGAATAATGGGTGTTTGTTGGGAATACCCACTACCCCTCATTATTCCTAACACCGCTTTCCACCGAAGTATCGCTGCTAGACTCGCATTATATCCTCTCGCCATCCTTGTCGCCGCTCTTCTCTACCAAGGAACAAACGCCGCGATTTACTACCTAGTTGGGCTTGCTGTGTACTTTTGGGCTTATAGTGAGGGCGAGGTTTGTACTCATGTCTATCATTCAACCACGCAAATTCTAACCATATTTCAGACTGTCTGTATGCCATGGAAACTCCCTGAGCGTACTCGGCCCGACGCCAACAAAGTATAAATCATAAGTCCGACCTCTAGACGAGCGCATCTGGATATGTGCCGCCTTATCGTTTATCAACTCTTCGACCCCCTGGAGCGGAGAAGAGTCCTTTACCTATCCCTTCTTCCATTACGATAACCTTACTGTAAATCGCTTATTATCTTCAGCCATCTTAATTCCGGCGTGGCAGCCCCGTTTCCACAGATTTCTCTCCTTTATTCAATATTTCGGCAAACCATGTTATCTTTAGGCGCAGATTGGTTGTTTTTTCGATACCCAGGTGGCTGGTTTTCTTATACTATCTCTTTTTATGGACATTTTTCCTGGTTTTCCGGTCGGTTTTAGGTGTTAGAGTTTTGCGATCGTTCTTCTATTGTGTGTATGATGAGACCGCGGGGCAAGATATATTGTGGTGCAAGACCCGCCTTTTTTCTTCTTTGCATGGATGTCATGAACTCGATGCATGGGACGTTTCGGCCCGACCAGCAACTTCGGTGTATGTATCGCTTCTCTCACCAAAAACCTTTTTATCGGTCGGGTTTAGAACGATTTCTTTTCTATTGTATATATCTCTCTTGTTCCGGCAGGAGCCATTGACTCTGCTAGCCTTCACGCTCTTTTTTTTTTTTATATACATGTAGTTATGTAGTTAGCTTTGTACCTATATTAGTTGGTTAGGGGGTCTTAGGTTAGAGCTTTGGCAAGCTAGTTGGGATCGCGGGTAGCGAGACCATTACTATAAAATAATAACTTTTGTCAAAGAGTTTACCCGTATCAAATACCGAAACGTTAGTCTTACATGGAATGAGCATCAAAAGCTTAAGATCTCGGGATCTTAGTGTTTGGGGCGCCATCGGCAGGTTTTGAGTTCGATCATAAACACGCAACGACTCTGACATCGGAATATTGCGTAACCTAAAACCTTATATTCAACGGCAATTGCACTTTGCCCCTTCAAACTCAGGTGCTGTGGCGTGCCAAGCAACGTCTGAGATTTCAAAACCTACTTTGCCTTAGCTAAGCCTCAAGGCACCGTTATCATGATGAGACATTAATTAGAGCGTGTTATGTATGATTGACTCCATCTTCAGGAGATATAGATCCGTTAATGCCCCCTGAGTACCTGCATGCTCCAGTCATGCTCTCTAGAACGCTTGTTGGCGCTAATGTTTGAACAGGCGGTATCGTGTCATTGGCCAGGTTGGATACCCCGTGAGGCGGTTCTCAACGTGTAGTAGAGTAAAACCCATGGAGGTAGCATCATGCATTCGCGTTTTGTAGGCCTTTAGTTAAACGCTGGGCGTTATAAGGCAAGCAGCGTTCCTGAATTTATATTGGGGTCCGGTTCAACTAGGTTAAACCTTAGTAACGGGCGTAGGCGGCTAACTGGAGGCAACACAACCCGGGCGGGTTTTGTCTACATTTGGCTTTTATTTTTTGCTGGCGTGCGCAGTTATCATGCGACTCATGATTAAAAGCTCTTGGGTTATGCTTGATTAGTCGAGGCTCAGCTAGACACCTTGTAGTGGTGTTAATATGTTGGCGACGGGCGAGTGATAGGCTGTGAAGTACCCATGATCGGAGTACGACCTTCTGGGATCGCATGCACAATGTGGGTAATTTTGTAACCCCCAAGGTCATTTGATAAAGCTCGGATAGGCTATCTGTTTCAACATATCTAGGTACATGTAGATAAAAGGTTTTATAACCAAGCTAGGCCACCGTACTGCCTTGTGGTACCTATGAACCTAAAACACATGCACCTCCAACGGGGCCGGGGCTAATATTGTAATACTATATGAGGTACCCTTCTAAAATCTCAGCCAAGATTATTTCTTTACGTGAAATATAATTATAACCAATATCTTGATGTTGGTTTATAGTTGGTTGCTGGGGACATGGCCGCTATCGGATGTACTATGTACATGTGTTTTGTTTGCCCTGTACTACATCTCCACATGTTGAAGAAGAAAAGCTGCAGCTCTTTTTAGGCTGCAGGAATATGCCAATGATAATATACATCTTATGCTCTATATTTTTATTAAGGGGAAAGGGAAAACCCAAGAGGCCGGGTAATGGGTAGTAGTTCGCGTGGCCGAAGGTCAGTAAGTTTAATTTGTTAGCGCTCGGCTGATTACTTTCTGCCTACATGCGCCCCACTATGGGGAACGCAGATGCTCATTACGGCTGGCTGTCGGTACAAATGCACAATGGCTTGTTTCATATGATCATACTTCCGCGGCGAAGACCATGGAACCACCAGCTCCAGCTAAGGAGCTATCTCGAGGTAAATACAAAATGTACAAGATCATTAAGATGTAAGCATTTATTAAAGAGTCTTTATAAACTTAGCTTGATGTTACCAGTGGGGATATTGTGTGTGTACATACATGTACATTGTACGCGTGGCCGTTACCAACTGCATATGTACACATATATCTCGTAGCATGTTTCTCTCTCGAGATTATTCCCACGGGTTCCATGGATCCATCGAAGAATTGAGGGCCTGGGCGGGTTCAGAAGCTGGTGATATGTGCATATGAATGCATCATAACCAACCGACTCGGCTGATCATAAGCTCTTTTCACTATAGACCGGAGGGTCCTGTGTTCGTTATCTAAAGAGAACGATATGCAGCGGCCCGGGGATTTTTGTCTCGTTGGCCACGGGGCCAGCAGTGTGGCTGACGGCATATATATGCCAAGAGAAATTCAGTAATGGGTATATAAACCTACTTAGGTATTGGGTAACTGCGCCTACCCAATTGATTTGAGTTCGATCTAAACTCCAATTGCTATATAAAAGGGTATCTCGAGCCCATGGTTGGCCATGGAGCAAACTTACATCATGGGATATCGTATCAGTTAGGATTTGATGTAGTTCCTGGGTCTTATATTACGTACGTGTAGTATCCAACACCATATATATGTCCGCTGATATCTCGCTCATAGGTACTGTTGAAAACTTCTCTCCTCTAGGCGTAACTGCGCATGGGCAAAGGCTTAGGTAAACAAAAAAGAGCGCAGCCAAGGCGGCGTCCGTTACATACCGTATGACATTAATGGTTTTCGGTCTATTGCGATTATTTATATAAGCATTATAGAGCACCCCTAATCGGATCTTATCTCATAGGAGTTGATAAGTTCCGAAATTCATAGTTATAAGCTCTGTAGCACAACATTATGAATATTATCAGGTGATTGAAGGCACTGCTACGCTTACACTGTATAATCACGAAGTATCACTCGGCTATGATAAGTGCACTATTTTGCAACATAGGACCGAGACTTGTCAATGATAGGATGAAGTGAAGGGAGACTTCGTTGACTTGGTTGACTATAGTACAGTCAGGGCGCCTTATATCATAATATGGGTGACTATATTGTATAAACGTGGGCAATCGTCATGATCGGAGGCACTTCGGCCGATAACTCAGGCACTGACCGAATGTCCTCCTCTTGGACTCGGGCACTACATTATAACATCTAGAATGAGCACAGGAATGGTAGTGCGCCCAGGGGTGAGTATGAAGTGCGAACTTTATTACATAGTCTATTAACTACAGAACAATAAAGAGGTCCTATATAGCCGTACACCTATATATAAGTCCTGGCGCATGACCGGTATTATCCAGACTTCCACCGAATGCAGATGATAGTAGCGATAGTGAGGGCTACACATCATATAAGGGCCTCGAACAAGGCTTCCCTGAATGAAGTGAATGGGGTATTGGGGAAGGGCCGCTCTCTAATTGGCTACTTTACAGACTAACCCCATGGCTAGGATAAATATCTATTGATATGATCAAGCAATATGCAATCATGCGTACGTGAGATCAACAAATATACCAGTGAATCATTATATATACGCATATCCATGGGCGCGCAATGGCTCCTAGGCCCTCTATGAGCACAGAGAAATACTACTGTAAGCTATTAGGAGGCACCGGAAACCAATAACCATGATCTGACTACACAACAATTCGTTCGAGGCGGGGTGTACTTAGTATATATAGATATGCCGAGTACATAATAGAAGGGTATGATTGGTTGAGTTTCCTATATATCTTTCTGGACAATATCTGCTAGACGTACCTGTTTGAGTTAGTTCAGTCAGACCGTATTAATTAGTAATATCAATCATAGTAGTTTGGTTTGAGTCAGTTTTGCCATAACTTTCGGGTTGCATGCATGTATAGTAAGTACTAGGACAAAAGTTTTGGCGATTAGAACTTTTACAGCTAAAATAGTATAGCCATGTTTAGGGACCTGGATCAACCACGCAACATTGGCCAGATTATTTTGATTTTGGACAAAAGCTCAGAGGTTACCTCGAGGTTGTCATAAATGAGTTATAGAATTTAAATTTTACTTCTGCAGTGTTGGTGATGTATTTTGTGATCTTGAGCCCATTGTCATACAGAAATTTGTATGGGAACACATACAAATTTTCACTTTAAGAAAATGCTTTGCACATTCATGACAATTGAATTTAAAATTCTGGAACTCATTATACATGATCTTGAGGTAGGTTCTGAGCTTCTGCCTAAAGGTCGAATTTTTTGCCCAGTGTTGAGTGGTTTGTTTGGGTCGCTAAACATGCATGGCTACTTTGGCTGTAAAAAGTGTAATCGCCAAAACTTCTGTCACCCGAGTGTATCAAAAGCTTGAGTCAGCCAGTAAATATCACTGTATGCATGTATTATTCCAACTACATTGTTTGGATCAATCAAACCCTATAATAGTTGTGTGCGCGGCTATGATTTTTCAGCTGATGAATAGAAGCAGCTGGTTAAGCCACATATAATATATCCCTACAGCTACTCCAGCCAAAAGCTGGAAAGATCTCGTACGTATATATCCCCCCAGGTTCGGAAGCAGCTCCACAAATATAGGATTATTTGGTGGTAGTTTTCTATAAGCTGGAAAAGACGGATCGGACAAATCAGATTATCTATCGACTGGATCGAATGAAGCTATATATGGAGAAAAACCTAGGCCTACAATGTCAGTCACGAAAATCTATATTTAATGTTAATGACATTATTATAATCTAGGATTTGATATCATCAGTTTCTACTTTTTCTACTTTTTGACTTTGGGGGGCTACTCCTAAAAGTGGCCCCTCTGGGGATCACCGAAGGTATACGTATACGTAGCCTTGGATTGATCCTACTCTAGCCCGTTTCCCCAAACCAGAAAAATTTGTTTATTAAGACAAAACACCCGAATTGGCAATTTTTCGTCCGGCAAAGATCGCCATAGCTACATGTAGCTACTTGAATACATGTATTTAGATGGCCTCCAGGCCTCTTCTACCTTACCACAACGTAAACGGCCAACAAGTATCCCCCATAACATCGCGATCGCCTAGCTACCTACGGCCGATTCAGTGCTTTGAAGAACATGAAAAGAAGTCTGTGATGTCACCATATTAATAAGTAGGGATCAGTGGTATCGTATACTTTTATGTACGGTTAGGTGATAGTAGGAAAGGGGGGTAGGCCCAGGTATCGTTCAGTGAAAAATAGAGTATGGTCTCCAAGGTGAGCTAGAAAGCAACCGGGGATGTTCGGGTTGAGACCATACTTTTTTTTCTAGCAAGTAGTGGTGAGGATGCATGTCCCATATTTGTAAGCAAGTGGCGTGCCTTACCCTTGTGTGTGACGATCACCAATCGATTTCGCCCTGCAGGATTTCTTGCAGCACCTACGTATCACAGCGATACACACAGGTACTCAACCAAGCACTGAGGAACTGCGTCTTGATAGAGTAGCTACAGTACTGTATTTATTTATTTACAAAGTGGGATTATGGGGTGAAAACGGGTATAGTACCTACAGTGTTAAAGTACGAGTAATAGTGTACTCTCTAGAACCTCTATGGAAGGTTGTAGATTCATAGTCTCATACATGTAGTACCCTAGCAGCGAGCAACAAAGCGTGCATACCAAGACACTCCTCCGACGTCAACCCCTCCACACCCCCCCCGTAGGTATTAAACCCTTCCCCTTCTAACATCAATCATCAACCATCATTGCTATCATCATCATCACCGCTATAACCTACGTCGCCATCATCAAACAACCTCTTGAAAGTTAAAGCTTTCATAAGGTCTCAATATACCCGGGATAAGAAGCTCCTTTTGTCCCTAGTCTACTTTCACACCCCGCAACGCCCTGTTTTTCTCTCTTTATTGCCTCCCGGGAACCTATAATCAAAAAAAAAAGAAAAAAAGAGAATGTCTTCCAACGATACACCTACCGAGCGGCCCTCCTCTTCAGAAGGCGTCGTTGCCGAGCCTATAACATTCTCTGTGAAATTGTCTAATGATAATAAGTTCCCTATAAGCCTTTCCCCGGCCACTTCGGTGTTAGACCTAAAGAAAATGCTTGCCGAGCTTTCTGATGTCCCGGCCGACAGACAAAGACTTATCTACTCTGGTCGTGTTATGAAGGATGAGGAAACTATAGAAACTTACAAGATCCAATCTGGGCATACTGTCCATATGGTCAGGGGGGCTGCTTCAAATGCGCAGAGAGGAGTTGCTGCGGGTGGCCCGGCGAATATAGGAGCAGCAAACAGACCAGGTGTGCCTGTGAATCTTGCAGCGGGGACTGGAAACAACCCACTTGCAGGATTGACGGGAGCAAGATATGCAGGTCATGTGCAGTTGCCGAGTGCGGAGATGTTTGGAGCTGATGGAGGGGTGAGCTTCTCTCCTCTTACCCTGCTCGCCACCCACAATCGACTCCATCTTCTATGTTTTACAAAGCTAATATTTATTATTCTAGATGGGCCCTCCACCCGACCCAGAGCAGCTTGCACAAGCCATGAATAACCCTCAATTCGCATCGACAATGAACGAAATGCTCCGAAACCCCCAGCTTCTTGATTACATAATCGCATCCAATCCTATGCTCCAATCGCTTGGACCAGAGGCTCGTCGCCTCATGAATAGCGATATGTTCCGCCAGATGATGACAAACCCCGATGTCCTCCGTCAAATGGGTCAAATGGGTGGTTCTCTCGGTGGCCGTGGTTTTGGAGGAGTGGGTTCGCCTACGCCATCGTTCCCAGAACCAGGAAGAACAGATACTACCCCCGCCCCTGCCGGCCAAGAGGGAGCTTCTCCAACCAACCAGCCTGCCTCAGGTCAGCCACCCAATCCATTTGGAGCTGCCGGCCCAAATCCCTTCGCTGCTTTATTCGGACCACCTCCTGCTGCTGGCGAGGCAAACCCGCAATCACCAGGTGCCGCTGGAGCTCTACCAAATCCGTTTGGGTACAATCCAGCATTGCTGGGAATGCTTGGCGGTATGAACCCTGGAGGGTCCCCAGGTAGCCAGTCTCCACTGTTTGATCCAGCGGCTATGAACGCTCTTCTTGGTGCCATGGGACAAGGAGGAGCAGGGGCAAACCCTTTTGCAGCACTTAGCGGCCCCCCACCTGCACCAGCACCAGCAGATACCAGGCCACCAGAAGAAAGATACGCCGAGCAACTCAGGCAGCTTAATGACATGGGTTTCTTTGATTTCGATAGGAACGTGGAGGCTCTCAGAAGGAGTGGAGGAAGTGTACAGGGCGCTATCAATCAATTGTTGGGTGGTTAGTTCTGTGGTTTGGTGGCGCGGGGGCTGTTGATTTACAAGGCGGGGATGATAACTGTTCCCTTTTCCTTCTCTAACCTCCACATTTCTCTGTTGGCTGCGCGAGATTGCAATATTATGTCTGTTTCTTTAGCTTTCTCCTCACAATTTATACCTACCTTTCCGATACATAGAAGGTATTTTAAAATGAATACTACTATTATCAATGTAAGTTTCCGTTTTAACTGCCTGTCTTTAATAAGAGCCCAAAAAAAAATCCTCGATACTTCAGTGATACGAAATAGATCATATATAGTGAAGCATCCTGTTTATGTGTACGAGTAGAGTGGGTATGCACGAGCACCGCGAATATGCCCAGTGCCTTGTCGCCCCAAATAATACCAAGCAATTATCAATAACCTGGCATCAGGACTGTAGGCTTTATGCCTGAAAGAATATTTACGCCCTCCTTGATTCTTTTAGAACTCCCATTCATCGTTCTGTGGCACCATGACTAGCGTTTTGAAATACGCAATAATAGCTATAATCCTAGGGATATGACTAATACCTAGGCACCTAGCTTTCTATACCCAAGCCTAGCGAATGGTATCAGGGTTTCTTCCCTGTAGGGTGGAGGTGAAATTACCCATTGAGAAGGGGCGATCATAATTAGGAAATACTCTACCATTTATACTGCCATACTCGTACTGGAGAATTGCAGTGTGTTTCCACTTGTGATAGGATAAGCGATGTCTCAACATAGACCCCGTTCACTATGGAACCACCACTTTTTAAGTGATATTTTACTTGGGCTGCAGTCATATTTTAAGGTCTCGTCCTCTGTAACCCTGGAAGTACATGCTGTAAATCGAGCTGTCACTGTCATTAGAAGGATTTGGCCTCTCAAGGATATATCTCTAGGAACGAGACTTAGTAGCTCTCCCCTTTGTAGTGAAGAAGGAGTATCATTGGTGTAGATAAATAGATTGCGATTGGGAGAAGTAGATATAAATCCTACAGAGTCATTAATTATAGAGCACAGCTTATATATAACCCAATACTCCACATATAGTATAAGGAAAGGAGGCGAGGCCCCAGAAATAACACCGCCCGTATTGCAAGCCCCTGATAGGGCTTTAATACTATAAGAACTGCACCAGTATTATCAATAAGTACCAGAAGCAGGGCCATGTGATTAAAACGTAGGGCCGTCACTCGGAATTGTTTATGGCCTAGCTCAGTTTACAGCAAACACGTGATGAATCCGGATATGTACCAGGTGTTGAGGGTAAGTGATCAGAATCTGATAAGTGAATGTTGCGGTGGCTTATCAGATTCTGATCACTTTTCGCTACACCCTAGTACATACTTAGGCGGTTATTCTGGTCAAGAAACTCCAGGCATGATCAAGACTCTCATTAGAATTACCTAGGGTTATTGAGCTTGGTATTGGACGATCCCTATAGCTAACCGTCTGGTGGTGATATGGCTAATTACTTACCGCCGCTCGTCGCTCTAGAAAAGTGAGAGACTGTAGGGTTAGGGTTATCATACGCCTTGGCACTCCCTCTTATTTTTTATTTTTTTTTTGTCTACATCATTAATTGTATCCAGCCCGGCACTCCCTCTTAGCCACATGTATGCAAATACATCTTCCCAATCCCGACCTCCCTCTATTGCCGTATTACCTTATAACTATGTGCTGATCAAGTTCGCTGATTGAGACCAGCACCTAGGGAGCGAGGAAGGAGCGAGACTCACCGCACACCCCGGAGAAAAAAGTAGCCAGCTTTCCTTAGGTGAGCTTCTTTGCGTGGTCTAAGCTTTGTTATAAACTCGATCACTAACTGCTCCAGAAGAAGGCTGTGCTCACGGGGCGAGGGGGCAGATCCAATCAAGGCACTACTCCTTGTTAATCAATGAATCGGTTCCACTTGAGCAAACAACCGAGTGATGTACCGTGATTCATCCTCAACATGATTCACCAAAACAAAACAAAGAGAAAGTATATTACTCATTATATATTTTTTGGGAACCAAAGAAATCTAAAATGACGCAGAATAGAGTGATCCCCCGAACCTGCGATTTAATTGCGCGAGCACACCAAGATTTCAGACCTAGGATTCCACTAGTTACCAAAAAGTCTTAATTAATAAAACGCTTGAGCTGCTTGTCTTTGTTGATAACCCCTCAACCTCTGGTGCTTTCTATCGGGACTTATTGGTTTGGGATTGTACTGTGAAGAGTACCAGACTTGATTTATTGACTGACTGCAGGGCTATATACTGCCCTGTGTACGAATAGTGGGACATACCGTGCCCTTATATGTTCACAGGCACTTTGGATGACTCCTAGGCACGAAAGTAACCATATTCCGGCATATCTAGTGGGCAAGTGCGAGTGATAGACTATGATTCCTAGCCTGATCCTGGTTGTGCCTCCCTCTATCACTGTGAGTAGGCATGCGATACAAAGAGTACAGGCTATTATTTCCCGCCGAGGGTTACATACACCCCTGGGCGTTTCTAGACAGATGCATCGAGGATTTAAAACTTAACAGAGCTAAGCCTAAACGGGTTCGTCATCGGTTATCATTCGGACTTAGCTGCAGCTTCTTCCTAATCGGGCATACGACAGTATTAGCGGGCGTATTACCTAGACAAATGGAGGATTCTCTCCCTCTACCCAACCAATGTTGGAACTCGAGCATGGTAGGATACCATTAATGAGTCAACAAGGGTATGGTGCATTAGGGTCACCCTTTATCACTCGCATATGATAAGATTCACTATCTCTAAAAATGCCCTCATTCGAGACATGCGATTGAGGGCATAGTTTATATATTGTGGGGGTAAGTTATATGAACAACCGACTGCAACCTCCGACAAACCATTTTATTTTCTGTAGCTACCGTACAGATATATATATATATATATATATATTTTAAAAATTACGAAAATCCCTAGAAATCTATATACACACAGAAAAACAAACAAAAAGCCTAAAAAGGCCGATTATCGTACTTTTCGTCGTCGTTACTATCAGGAATCATCACTGCATAGAATCACCACTGGTGGCATCACTATAAAACCAAACCGGGCACAATAAGTCAACGAGTCAAACAAACACAAAAAGAAAAAAAAGAAAAAATAAAGAAAAAAAAAGAAAAAAAAAAGCAGCAACAGAGAGCAGAAGAAACAAAGGGAGTAAATTTTCAACCGCACCCAGGGGAGATCCCAACTGGCGATGGTATCCTCACAGGAACCCCGCGTCCGGCAAGTATTGAATATCCTGGCAGCCCAGACCTGTTCTGCTCTACTTCTGGAGGAGCTATAGAACGTGGGATAAAGAATTCGTCGATATTTGTGTTCGCTACTGTAAGGACTGGCGAGGAAGGAGTGGCAGGATGTGAGACTTGCAATGGAAGCCTCAGCGAGACGGAAGGACTGGTATGAGTGGATGCTTGTACGGATATGGAGAGATCAAGTGTATAAGAGCGCGACATAAGACATGATGTAAAGCTTGGAACAAGTTCTTTACATTTTGGTGCAGTAATAGGGACTAGAACGACTGTTTTATACGTTGTCGCTGGACCAGGTGCCAGTGGCTGCTTGACCCATTTAGCACCCTCCATACACCTTGATGACAGTAGTAGAGATTCGCCATAATGCCCCAATGATGGGTCTGTGTTTTTTGAGCTTGGCCCTGGAATATAACTAAGTTGTGAGGTTGAATAGAAGGTTGACACCTTTAACTTTGCCGTTAAACTCCCTAGTTTTGGTGGCTCTAGCGCTTCATCTGCGGGGCTAAACCAGAGCGATACTGGTACCATCGTTGTCGCTGGGCATAGTGAGTCTTTAGATAACCGCAACGACCTAGGCTGCTCGGCCTCTGCTGTCAAACGCCCCATTTTTCCTTTGAAGAATCCCTTTCTGATATCCTTTTCCGCACGCATAACATACTCGCCTGGATGATCTTCTGTATGGACCGGCGGACCCTCTTCCACAATTGGAAGAACCCGCAGTCGTCGAAAAGTATCCCCAAGCATAATGGCCTTTCCATCCAATTCTCGGCGGCGCACCAGCTTTGCTTGGATGTAGTAAGATACTAGAGTCATGTCCGGAAACAAATCGTCGGCTAGGCAGCCTCGATCCGTTGCAAGAGAAGGGTCGCCAGCAGAAGGCGGTAGTTGCAGGTGCGCATCTCGAACTGAATCATTTTTGAGACTGTGTGTGCAGGCTGTTGGGAGAAGGCGCTCAGGGATGACAAAGGTGAATGGAAATGTGTACTGTCTTCCCTTTTCAAAGATCCGGGGGTGCGGTAGCAAGGCTTCATCGGTGGGCTGGGTCAACTTGAGAAACTATGGCGTTATTTCTTGTTAGAAATGATATTGGCAATGATTGATTGGCGGTGATGGACATACGGTGATTGTCGAAGAAGTCCGGCCCGATGTTGCGGGTGTGGCCCCCATTCTGTCCATCCATGTCCGTTGTTTCCCTGTATCTGTCAGGGTTGCTTCATCTCCCTACTCGCTGTGGGGCAAAATATTACCTTCAAACGTGATCTGAATATCATCGAATCGGATGTCTGCGGCAGTCGCAATGATAGTCACCTCTCCCTTGATAGTGTCTAGTGTCGAATATGATTTCAAACCCCCATTATACTGGGCTGGCTCTTCACCTTGAATAGTTATCGTGATGTGTGGCTTGCCTGCTTGCATTGCGGAACGCATGGAACTCACAACTGAGTTCCGAGTCGCGATGGAGGATGCGCTGCTAAACATCCTAAAAGTAGGAGCGTGGCTAGGTAGAAAGGGAAGCTGCAGGCGTCTCTATATCGTATGGTAACTATAAGAAGGAACAAAGAAGCACAATGGCGTGTGTTGCGACTAAGTATCTATATGCTGTCGACCTAACTTCTTAACCCTGGAATTGAAAAATTTATTCTGTCAGGAAGTTGATGTAGAGCTATGTAGTATAGGTATTGTAGTTTTTATGTGCGGTGTATGAGAAGCCTGAAACTTTTCGAGTGTTGACTTTTGTGGGAACTTAGCTGTCTGCTCTGCGCCTTGGACCTCTTGGACTGGAACATTGTGTGCCTTGTATTTAAACCATTCTCATGGATGTGTGCAAGTGATTGACTCACGCACGCAATAGTAGTACCGTTTGGCTTCTCTCTTGTAGGAGAAGCGATTATCTAAGATTTTCCACGCCTTGATGTATGCCAGGCCAGTATGCGTCATGCAGCTAGCTAACAGTAGGTGCATATACATACCAATATTGATTGATCCGGAGTGCCATTGATATTTTCTACTCGTAGTCAGTCAGTAGCAGGTATTTTCAGTTTACATACAGCCGCGCATTATCTCTCAGTACTTACTGGAGTATGTAGCTATAGGTACAACTTCCAGTACCAAATCTACCTCTCCAAATCGAAAGAATATCTGATCCAACCTTTCAGGAAATGTTCGAGAAGAATTTTGAGGAAAAGAATATAGCGATTCATGGGGGAACCAAACGTTATCACCGTTACACAAGCAAAGTAGAAATTTAGCGAGCCCGGGACCTTGGCATCTAGCTCGGCTTGCCGAGATTCTGCACAATGACACCCCTTGCTGCTTACCCTCCTAGAGCTGCACATGATGATTTCCGCGGGGTAGAGCTCCAATTACAAATCCATTTCCTCCATATCTCTGGAGTAGTCATATGTTCCAGCGGCTGCTTTGATATTACCCATTGAGTTGTTTTTTAAGGCTTTACATTTCTTAAACTACGGCCCCCACATAAACAGCATCGATATTTCTGGTCCGGGTAAGTCCATCACGGATTATAAATCGAAAAATCCGATCCCTGGATCGTTTTTCGAGATTGGGAATACGAAGATGGCGCCTGGAATTCTCTCGGTAGTTTGGTCTATTCTCGGAGAGCATGTGGCCGTTTCGGTGCGCATCGATCTTGTAGCTGTAATCAACAATTAGCTAAAGCAAGCCCCCGTCTCGGAGCTTCTTTGTGGGGGAAGAGCGAGTGGTTGGATGGTTGCAAGAGGACTTTTTACAGTTATAATATGAGTCACCACTAAAAACCCAGGTAGTTTTGTTGATTATTATTGACCATTTGATAGGAACGATAGATGGATCTCAAACATTACAGTATTGTAGTTTAGGCTTTCTCAAACCTAACGAATATATATGGCACAATTTTTTTTTTTTTTTTTTTTTTTAAAAAAAAAAAGAGGTTTTAAATTTTTTAGGTGAGATACTTTCTATAACACCTGTGTCCTCCATTTCCCCACTCTTGTGTATACTCCTACCTAGTTTACTAGAACCTTCTGTACTGATACAAGGAAAATAAGTACACTGTTTGTCGGCACGATACCATAATAAGTACCCTTGGTTATAGCTGCACCCTGCATACCAAAGAATCTCAGGGTACTGTAGTTACGCCCGGCCGGGACAGCCAAACGATCCATGGGCCAACGTGGTTCTCAGTTCAGGCGCCTATGGGCCAATCCGTACCTGCAACAAAGCTCGAATTTTAGTTCTAGTTTTACATGTATTCACCCGGGCCGTTTGAACCTGGTAGGCAATCAAAATATAACAACTCACGGTACTCAACCAATTATTTTCACCTAATAGTAACTCTCCCTGCAGGTAGTCGTAGCCTAGCGAAGGGGCTAATAGGTGACCGTGAAGCCTTGGCACTATGGCTTTTCTCTCGTTGACCACAAACCATCACTCATCCCCCACATGAAAACTCCGCACTCGAAACGTCATAGTAGGCTTGTCACCGTAAATGTGATCGATTCAGATTTTATAAAAATCCACGGAGAAGCCCGAGGGAGTTTATTTGTCTAGCGTGCGGGGTAGTTAGTACGAGGATGTCCATTCTACTCAACTTAAATTATGGGAAGTCCGAGACTAGTACTACCACAAATGCCCGGGCAGTATTTGGAATGGTGCATATATCGACCCGCAGCTTTGGTGCTGAACCAACTCTAGCCTTGAAGCCCGACTCATAAAGCTGGTGGAGAATGGCCCTGGGTTACCTTGGTCCCGCCTAGTATTGGTTCCGTCCATAGCGCAAAATGATCCTAAAGACCACTTGATCTCTTGATAAACGTAGGCCATAGTTGCCTCAATATTGGAGACAGGTTTAAGGCCAATGGTGAATTAATGAATTATGGTGTGTGGATGGGTGGGAGATAGAGTCGAGTCTGGAAAGGGCGGACTTATTATCCATATCTGAAATCCACTCTACTCTACTAGCTAAGTATTTAGATAGCTCATATGCATATGACCCCTGAAGAGGTTATAGTTGCATACAATTTTTCTATGAGTCATCTAGAATTTAGAAACGATAACTCGATGGATAGTATTTATATAGACGCTTGAGATGCGACCTCTAGAAAAGGCAATTTGGCGGAGAACTACTGTAGATAGTTCACCAAATAGCTCACTAGACAGTTCACCAGAAGCTTTGTAGGCCTTGGCAATCACGAGTGATGACTCATGAGTAGGTTTAATCAACCTCATCGCATCGGCGTGCTTTGTTTCCCGACCATGAAACATGCACAAAGGTATAGCTGACCCGTGAATGAACTGTGATGTACGTATGTTGATCGGCCGTCGGGAGTGGCTCCTACTGATATGTCAGTTTTTTACGTTATGAGCTCGTCTCATATCCTGTGCCCCGATATCGATATATGTACTCCTTTAATCGAAGTGAATCGGTATATGCATGAAGGGGCTGAGTGGGAAAGAATATCAGTATCAGGTTAGAAATCTGTAGCATGTGCCCTGGAATACGTATACTTTCGGATCGAAAACCGACTGAGATGACGAACTGACGTGACGGCTTTAGCCGTTTTATTATAAACCACAATGGTACATGTGCACGTGGAGATTCGAAGAAAGGAGCTATCGTATCCTCTTCGGATATATTATCTGTGGGGGGTTCATGGGGGCGGTGGAATTACAAGTGTGACTCAGGCGGGAAGAGCTTTCCCTCAACCACCAGGCAGGACCTCTCAAAACTCATCACTACATGTAGTAATTTCCCCCCTCCGAACTTCTATAACAATTGGGAGGATATCATCCCCAAGCACTATGGGATGATGAACAAAGTTCTTTCAACATAAATATCGGTCTGCATAGCTACGCGAATGACACCCAATAAATATCCGCCCATTTATTGAACGGCCTCCACCAGCTGGAAAAAAAACAAATTATCTACTAGCTCCTAGCACTAAAGCGCCAATCCACTGTCAATAATAAAGCCAATTTTACCAATGGTACGAAGCTGCAGATCCTTATAATATTTAGCTAACATTTCCCTCACTACGTGAGAACCATTGCAGGAGTTCTCTGCTCGCCCCAGGAACCTGACTCCACTCCCTAGTACAATAGCTGTTGGTGATAGACATAAACAGGGGAGTGGGCCACTGGTCACTGTTCCCACTACGTGGGCATGCGATACTACTGAGCGATACTCAGGGGAGAGGGGAGAGGGGGGACCGGGCGGGGGGGAGAGGGGGAGAGGGGGAGAGGGGGAGCTAGAGAGGAAGGGATAGAGATAGAGATAGAGGGAAGAATGATATAATGTCACATTTGTGGGTGTTATGTATCTAAAAAAAAAAAAAAACTTCAACTTCAAGCGATTGAGGGTTTACGGTCGACATGCTGCGAACGTTATGCTTCTATCTTCAAAGCTGAGTTTAGTCGTGTATCAGGAGATCCATCACTCCGATCCTACAACCGCTGCAGTGGAACCACACGCATTTCACCACCTCTGGCGCACTCTATCTCTATCTCTACAGCTGTGCCTACATATGATCAAACTGCGCAAATCAAACAAAAGCGTTATATGCGATCATCTACACGAGATTAACTACATGTACCTACTATCTCATAGCCATAGATCCAGAGTATAAAGGCAAAGCATATTACCCTCATATAGGTAATTATTGAATAAATCAAATATACCACCCAATAAATCAACCAATCGGTCAATATCAAAACATATTGGTACATTACACACGATTAATAGGTTAAGCACGGCGAAGGGGTAAGGTTTTGCCATACATTGTATGGGTTATCAATTACAGCTGACTCTCGATATAGTTATGAGGTCGGGACCGGAGAGTGGCATCCTTATAACAAGATTATCACTATAGGAAATGAGGAAGAGCGAAGTTTTCTCTTTTACTAAAAAGTTGGGACCGGCAAAATTCATCATATAAGGCGAGTATCACTATATCGAGAGTCGGCTGTAACAACCCCCAAAATACGAGTGAGACGCTATGAACTAAAGAATGTCACCGGGTTTGGACCAGTAAGCTGTAGAATTTGAGTTTTCATAATGTGCATTGATAGTTGGAAGAGTAAATTTAATATTGGTATTACTAAGCCTTGTTCCATATCTCATAAGACGGAACACGGGGATAGAAATACAATTTTCATTCGTAAAAGTATTATCATCCTTTCTAATAGATGATCTGTATGCATACATACTTCTCCTGAAACCCCTTCACCAGCGTCAAATTCAACCCGAGAATAGGGCATAAAAAAGATTTGCAATAATGAGGGATATGACCTTAATCTCGCATCATCGGTATGTACCATGCCGTCAGGAATGGAAAAAGAGCCCGTAGAATTAGTATACCACCAGAAAAGAGTAGAGAGATATGATAGTGAAATGTAAGGAATTTTGAGGGCTGGTCGGGCTGTAAAGAAAGCGACTCGTAAATGTATGAAGGGAAAATGCAAGTGGAGGACCACTACCAGTAACGCCAGTGTATGAAAACCAAATATGTGACTAAAAAGAAGTAAGAATAAGGTAAATCGGGCCGGCCCGCCACCATGGCGATCGCGGCCCGTATATCCCAGAAACGAATGAGAAACCCTCAATAAATACATAACTCCGGTTATTAAAAAAAAAAAAAGTAAGGGAAACCAAGTACCGCTATGCTAGTTTTACGCTCATCAGTTGAAAACACAAGAAAATAATGAAGGATAAAAGAAAAATCAGCAACACCAAATTCCCCACTTTCGTTATAAAAACAAAACGAATGAACGATATTTATTCATCGTCATCATCTAGGCAGATCACCTCGACTTCCTTCTTGGAGCTACTGCCAGTAGCCCCACTGTTGTTGGCGGGGTCCTCACTCTTTTCGTTGACGGCGTTTTCCTTTTCGTGTTTGATTTCCCAACTTCCGTCTTTCTTTACGACTATGTTTCGTGGGTCCTGAACTCCCAGGTCACCGTCCTTGATTGCGTTCAAAACCTCAACCAAAAATCCATCGATCACCAGCTCCCCCGGCCGTGCATCGCCACGGCAAATAGGACACTTCCAAGCATCAGCATTGGGTGGCTCCCACTCTCTACGCCGTGGGCGGCTGTCCAAGAAGTTTTTGAAGTCGAAACATTCAAGATGCGTACAGGACTTTCCTCTGACTGGGCTGTTCATGAGCGTGAAAGACAATGGGCATGTAACAGCGAGGGAGAGTTGATCGCTGTCAACAACCATTAGATCATCACCGTCTGCACTCTGGCCGATCAAACGTTTCGTGATGAGAGCCTTTGCGTCGGTAGAAGGAACAGTATAAAGAGAATTAGTGATATCATCTTCATGCCTACACTCATGAATCTCGACTGCCATGGCATACGTGACACTTTTATCAGTCGTTCTGGGTATCAAGACTGCGATCTTCATCTCATTATCGCCTGTTTTGATGAAGCTCGTAATATCCGCTGGTAAATCCTTTCCCCAGGCCGGTTTTCGCCTTAACTCGACGTAGTGTCCGTTCACCTCGATGAAGGCACTAACTGGCCAATCTGTTTCCTGTGATACCCATTCTTGGTCTGGATTCAGAGGTTGCGTGCTTTTTGTCCATTTGATGGATCGTAATCGATATATGAGTGAGCCAGGAGAAACCATTGGTCGGGTCATTCCATCCCCTGGCTTATTCCCTGGTCTGGTTTTCGAAAGCCTTTTTTCGATATCCTCAGTGATGTTGAACGCGACTTTCTGGCATGGTTGTTTGGAATTGATCGCAACCCCCGGGAAAGCAAAACCACTCATGCTAATATAGAGCTTGGAGCGTGCTGGTACGCTTCCGTTCACTCGAGGGGGCTCAGCAAACCTCGGACTCATGAGATGGGATTGGAGAGCATTCTGAGGAAGCTGGGCGAAACCTCGTGTAGGTGTTGGCAATGGGATAATAGCACGTGGGCTGGGTAGCGCATTTGCCATTGCAGCTGGAGCCATGAAGTCAGGTCGTGGCGGGTGAAACGTTTGTTGCATTGGCTGGGTGATCTGACTGGCATCATTAACTTGTCGGATGTGCGCAGAATTGAGCACAGCCATGTCAGAAAGTTCCAACGGATGGCCTTGGACGTAGCTTTGCCGATGAATTGGTGTATTTATAGTTTGTTGTGTTGGGGTAACAACATTTTGAGCCGGCGTTGAAGCCACACGTCTCTGGCCCGGTCCCTGCAGCTGAGCTCGCGAGTTGCGGCGGGCCTGCGTCTCCGCTGGGGATGGCAATCCTGATAGGCCGTATTGTTGCATGCCCGGGCTAGGTGGTACTCGATTCACAATCCCGTTCGGAGCTTGGTTTGCAGTCGGCGTAACTATCGGGGAATGCATATGGGAACTGGGCATTGCGAGCCAGTTTGGCGTGTATGTTGGCACCGGGGAATTATTGACAGAGCCGATTTGAAAAGCTTGGCCTCTAGTTAATTGTTGAGCTCTTTGAGTGTCAATGCTTAAGGGTATGGAGACACCGTTGTTTCTGACAACACCAGGATTTGATAGCCTTTGCCCTTGGGTTGCGGGTTGTTGCGGCGCGGAAAGATGTGGCTGTCTATTCTCGATCCCTACGGCGTTGGAAGAGTTTATCTCTTCTGGTGGGCTATTCTGGGGTATATTATGGTTTGGGGTAGGGGAACTTAGCGGCGAGGGCTGATGGTTGATCGACATATGCCTATGTTGTAAATTGGCTAATTGAGATTGATAGTTGTGAATTTGAACTGGAACGCCCTCGGCTGACGTAGGGTTTTGTGGCTGCTGCTGCTGCTGCTGCTGCATGGCTTGTACCTGCTGCAATCGCTGCATAAGTTGCTGCTCCTGAATTTGATGGTTACGTTGTAACTGATGCATTTGGATATGTTGGCCCTGCAAAGCCTGCCGGTGCCCCCGCTCAGTCGGGTGTTCAAGTGTACCTACCGGAGCGGCGTGAAGCAGTAGTTTTTTCATTTGATGCTGGAGGTAACGAACGACTATATAACGGAACACCAGAGCTCTGATATTCCAGTCTCGTGCAAGGTCCTCGTCAATTGGAACTTTTCCTGTCTTGAAGTAATAATCTCTCATTTTTCCTACGATCTAATGGTGTCAGCTGACTAATCAATTCGAGAATGAGAAGGTGCCTTAGGCTAGTGAACTAACCTTATACCCATCAGTTAAGAAGCTCCTGACTTCCTCAAGGAAGCTCGGGAAGAAGGTCAGCCTTTGTTTTGCATCCGCAATTGGCACCGGAAATGCCGCAAGATATGTGAGACTTCTTCCACACAGTCGTTGATTATCCTCAAGAAGCTCTTTCAGCACCTGGAACCCGGGCAACGAAGCAGATATCCCAGTTTCTTTAAACAAGGTGTTTTGGTCCTCGGAGTTTGAGGTCAGAGCGTATACCTGGCTCATAACTGTGAAAAACCAGTCTTCTTTAGATATAGCTTCACGGAGAACCTTGAATCTAAAACACTCCACAGCGTTGAATGATCGCAGGCCAGCCCCACCCTCTGTTTGAATAAAATTGTTGATTCGAGGGAGAAAAGCTCTCAAAACTGTTTGAGATGTCTGAGCCGCTTGAGAAGCTTGAACTATTTGAGAAGCCTGAGCTGGATGTTGCTGTTGTAATTGCTGCTGTTGTAATTGCTGTTGTAGTTGCTGTTGCTGCAATTGCTGCTGATGAAATTGCTGCTGGTGAAATTGCTGCTGTTGCAATTGTTGCTGTTGCAACTGCTGCTGCTGCTGCTGCTGCCGCCGAAGCTGTATCTGTAAGTGCTTCTGCTGCTGCTGCTGTGAGCGAAATTGCGGGGAGGCTGGGCCCTGGGCTCGAAGCTGTGGTGTTGACGCCAAACCGTTCCACGAATTCAGGTCGGATACAGCACTAGGCAAAGGGATACCTAAGGAGCCCAAAATTGGAGGCTGAGTCAAGGGCGACAAGGTGGTGGGCGGAAGAGACGTCGAATAGTGTAGAGGCGCCGAGGAGGGTTGCGATGATGTAGTTGGCGCTGGACGTGAGTGAGAAGAGGCTGTTAAGGGAGATGCATTGGAAGGAATTACTGGGATCCTATTGGATGTTACAATCGGGGACTGGGAGCTTCGCAGGTTATAGGCAGGTGAAATTTGTCGACTATCTACTAGAGGGCTCTGTACACGACCATTTAAATTAGTCCCCGGACCTTGCTCGCCTTGCTCGCCTGGCCTGAGGATCTGGGCCGATGGCAAGACTGCATTTTCCTCGGATATAGGTAATATTGATGCTTGTTTCCGCCGCTTGGCACTTTCGGCATGATCTTCTGTAGTTTCGAATGCCCTTTTTGATGCCCGGGATAATCCATGATTCTCTGGGTTGTTCATCGTTTGTATATCCTTCTGGCCAGCAGTACTGGACGAAAGCTCAGTTTGTGTTTCTCTTCGGGTACCAACAGCCATCACATGTTGACTATCCTGTGCTCTTCCGTGCGTCTGATCCTGCTCACTGTCATACACCCTATCGGTTGGTGAACCGATTGGCGTGTCTTGGGCCGCTACCGATACTACCCCCTCCTCCGCTTCTTCGTCTCGCCTATCCATAGCTGATGGACTATCACTAGGCGCCGGCGAGGGCAATACTGCCTCCATATTTGAGCTAGGTATTCTTTGTATCCGAGTAGGTGGTAAGCCGCGCAAATCCGGAGATAACGAGCTCGGGGGTGATTTTCCCGGTCCGACGGTGGCGAGTAGTGGTATTCCTTGGTTCTGGTCGTCAATGGTTATGATATTAGTAGTATTTCGTCTTGCGGTTGTAGGTTGTGAAGGCATTCTGTTTAGTGGCGTTGTCCTTCTTCGGACGGGGTTTATTTGTGATCGAATTGTAGTTCGGACGGGTTCCCCACTAGGTGTCGGAGAAGCATTTTGGTTCCGCATCCACAAGGGTTTTTGCTTGCCACCGGCGAATGCATGAAGCGTGTTGTTGACCTTGTTCATCTCAGAACTGGACATACGTGGTTGAGGCGAAACGTCAGTTACCAGCAACTAGCGTAGCGTCAAGCGCGTCGAATGCAGAGAAATATGTAGCAGACAAAGGGTTGCGTTTTCGCGCGAAAAGTGTATGAGATATAGAAAGTCAAGGAGAACATAAGAACTCACGCTGCAAATGCTGTTGCATCTGATTTATCAACTGGATCCTTCCTGGTTCTTTTGCCAGGACCTCTTCCTCCACTTTGGCCCCCTCCAACAGAGCTCACTCCAGTAGCCCCAACCCCAACGTTCGCATTGTTGGTAGATGCGATACTTGCTCCATTCGCGATCATTCTTGTGCAGGTCTCTCTCTTTTCCTTGCTCTGTTTCTTCCTCTTTAAAACACAATTTGCCAATTCGCTCTCTCGATCGATCAGCAGCTGATTACACAGCAAAAGGACCGAGGGCAGGCGGCTCGCTTATTATGGTATTCCTTGTGGTCAACAATATCAGAATTGTCAGACCCAAATTCTCGGATTGACGTGGCGGCCAAAGATGGGTATGTGAACTTTCGAGGTGATGTTACCAACCGATAGAGCGGGGACCAATCGTAGTGCAGAGCGTGGTTAAAAGCGCAGTTGATCTGTCTCGATGTGTTTATACCCAACTGGTGTCGTAGGTAGTAACCATGTGGTATCAATTCTCCCTGTCATAATCAGAGTTGTGTTTGCTTTCTGTTTCCCAGAAAAAACTTACCCCTGTTGTCCCTTTCTTTTTTACTTTCCCTCTATTCCTAGTTTACACTTGCCACCCTTGACTACAGTTGCTGTATCTGCTTTTTAGATGTGTTTTTGGCTGTCTTGGCAGCCCCACTGTGGGAGATAACAGTTCCTGATGAAGAATCTACTAAAGGTTACCCCCAGAAGTAGTATGTTTGTGTGTGCATTAAGGAGGCTATTCTTATCTGGAAGCAAGGGGCTCAGAAGAACAGGAGATTACTGTGGGCACTTCAGTATTTAAGTACAATTGAGCTGTAGTCACATGAGACACCCATCCTCAAGATTTTAGGGTGCCACAGCAGCAAATTACGCCCTACAATAGTAAATCGACGCGAATCCTCGCCTGTTGCGGACTCGCTTACATCAGCCGTATGAGGGTTTGTGACTGTCATAATTCGCTCGCCCGTGCTCCTGCCTGCCGCCATCACAAATTTATCCGGAGTTTCTCTATATTTTGTCGACCTCATTTGTGTACCTCCCTTTATAGCTAAGATCTTGGCCTTTTTGTGGATATTTCTACCGCAAACTGAGGGTATTGAAATCTGATAGCAAGCAATGTTCTGTTTAAGTTTTGAATAGTTCAATGCTGCTGTATGGAAGTCAGGACTCAGGAAGTACAGCGCGTGTCGTTTTGTAACTTGTAAACCCGGACAATTTTAACGGTACAGGTAAAACTAGGTTTCTGCCGCAAGTTCCCCCTGTCCCAACACTCGAATCCACATGCTTGATGGCATTATCAAAAAACGATATGCAACCGACAAAGGGAAATGGGCATGAAGCCCTACAAGAGTTCGTTTGTCGGTACTTCAGGACACGGTCCTATGCTTAGTGTCCTAGGGTTGGGTAGTATGGTAGGGCAAATGCCTAGCGCTAAGAATTCCTCTTTATAGGCGTCAATTAGCTATAAGTATCGAGCATGGTCTGTAATGAGCTCATTCAAGGGGAGTTGTGTATCGAATATCGCATTAAAGGCCGGTACGCTTGGTTTCCCGATTTTGTAGAGGTGACGTTGCTGTTCTGCTAGGTATTTTTAAAGTTGCCCCGCCTTTCGCCCTTCGCTGGCTAGTAGGTATATCAGACATGGACAGCTGTCCAAGTGATTGTACGGTTTCCAAACGGTGTAGGCGGCGTGTTTCCGCTAGCTTTGTCTATTGAAGGTTTCGAGTCAGACAAAGATATCTACTGCTGGAGGCGAAGAGCGGGGGAGGAGTGGGGGACCTTGGTTTTTATGTCTAGGTGGTTCCCTGCCATACTCCTCGGAGTACAGTGAAAGCTTGCTATAACGGTACACTCGAGACCGGAATTTTGTACCGCTATAGAGAGATTACCCTTATATAAGAGGTGCTGGTGCTGAAGGCCGGGCAAAAGGGACCGAGAAGTGTACCGTTTAGCAAGCTTTCGCTGTATGCGTTACATGTCTCGACCTGGAGACTGAATCTTTCCGAGAAACAATAACATATGCACCTCCGAAAGGGAGTAGTCCTATGAGTTGCCGATTGTTAAGTATGTACATGTAAATAGTACCAAGACACAGTAATCTACTTTCAGAATCAAAAATTTGATTTGACTGTGAGATTATGGAGTTTAAGAGTTTCCTCGTCTTTTTACAGGACCCAACAAGTTAAAGGAATGAGTCGTTGTTGTGTCTGTACGGAAACAAGCAATAAAAAAGTCGGTAGATCAGGGGAGGCATGCGTAGGTGTAGGTACATTCTCCCGTCCCTGTCCCCTGACCTGTTCCTGAGAGGAGTGGAGATGATCTGGCAAGACGGGCATCAGTCCGTCATGCGTTGGATTTTACTGGTGAATGGCTACATGTATATCTGTTCTCAAAACAAAATGTTTGGATGAAGTGAAGTGGGGAAGGAACTCTTTGTGCAACTTTCAGCGGGACAGGGGGGATTTGCTCCGCCATCATTTAGTGGGTTGGCCCGGGCGTTGCTGCGTAGGTACTCTCGATCTGTAGCACAGGCTATTATTCCCATCATCTCTCTCGACAGCCTCGGAAGGATCCCCAACAGCGACCGAAGAAGGAGGAGAAAGAGAAGAAAAAAGAAAGCCAGCAAGCAGTGAGTGCCTGTGATAAGGAAGAGTGAGGCGGGGAATGCGTGTGAAGACGACAGGAGGCTCTATTCTACATATGTCCTACGATCACTCTTAAAACTGCTACAACTACTACGTATACGAGCCCGACTACATATTACAACTCCTTTCATCTATTCCTCCCTGCCTCTCGTCCCCCGCCTTGAGTCTCTCTGTGCTCAATAGTACATTTAGGGAAAACTCAAAACCCCACAGCTAACATACAGGATTCACGCCGACAACTAGCTGTTCTCGCCCTACGACGTCGGATCCGGCCAGGTGTCCACACTCCCGCTTGACGGGTTTACTTCCCTAACCCCACCCTTTCTCCTCCAACCTTCCCCACCCCCCATCTGAATAGTCTCGAATAGGCTCGTAAGCTACGTGTTAGGGGTAGGTAGACATACAACAACTTAGGCTACAAGCGGGTCGAGTACGTTGGGTTCTCGGGGGAAGACCGAAGTGTGAGGCGGCGACATGGCTGAAGCCAGGAGCGGTGCGGTGACTGGAGATGGATCCACGACTAATGGCCAATATCACATACCGCTCGCCATTCCACCACCACCACCAGTACCATCAGTTCTATTGCAGGTGCTGCATAATTTTGAAGCTCGCACTCCCGACGAGCTTACGTTGCGCAAGGGAGAACACATAGAGCTGTTGCAAAAGGACGGTAGGAATTGACCGGCTCCTCCGCGTCTCTTCATAACTCTTCAACCGCTGACCATTGCAACAAAGACGAATTCGGAGATGGGTGGTATATGGTGAGTTCGATGAATTCTTTGACTTTTGTCTTTCTTTTTTCTAAACGCTTCCCCACCCTCCCCTGACCGTCGCTGCCTTTGGCGGAGGAAAAAGAACTTGAGAATATATCCACCTCGCTGCTGGGGTTTGTTGGTTGTTCAATCACCGCGTTCCTTATCGTGCGTGCATTGCATTACCGACTGCGTTGTACCTATGCAAGACGCGCGAGCCATACTCTACAGGGAGATAGCCCACCAACCAGCAGCCTGGATTCCTCCCGACAATAACTTTCATGACAAGGGAGCTCCGATCTTGATGGAAATCACCTCGCTAATACCTTATTTCGGGGACAGGGCCGCTCACTTGCAAAAAACGAAATTGGGCTTTTCCCTCAAGGTGAGTCTTTTATTCTTGAATATGAATTTCCTTGGAGACATCTACTGTTGCGCTATGCGCTGTGAATTGTTTCTGCGATATTACTATAACCGGAAATCATCGCGCGTGGCATGTGGTCTGTGTGGAATTGTTATGCTAAGTGTGACTTGCGTTCTTTAAGTGTACACCACCCCAGTGACTACGACCATGTTCCAGTCCCCATCGAAGAATACACAGCCATCTGTCACTCCTCCGTCGGCAGGTCCAGGTTCGATTTCTACCGCCGTTACAACACCTATTGTGGCTCAGGGATCGTCAACATACACTCCTACCCCCCCTCGTCCATCTTCCCCCGCAGATTCCCACATATCAGCCTCGGAAATTGACGAACCGCATGCTCAGACAGAGCCTTTAGCTGTCGAGAAAGTCGCGACGGGGACAAATACGCCGACTGCTAGTACACCCGGAGGAGGATTGATTTCTGCAACAACTAACACAGAGGATAAACAAAGCTATCCCCAGGGCGTGCGAAGCCCTGTTGTTGAAGACACTCTCAGTGATATTGATGAAGCTATAACCGAGATTTCGAACTCACGGCAGCGTCGAAATAGCACGGTTAGTAATAGGCGTCATACATCGATGCAATCAGCTGTTCCTACTCGATCTCTATCTCCCGCGGAAGAGGTCATCGAGGATTCGTCATCAGAATATTCTAGGCAAGACAATATAGAGTCAAACTCAAACTCTGAATTCGAGGACGACGAGGAAGAGGACGAAGCAGGTGATCACGTGTACCGGAGCGAAGACTTAACTAACCACGAATATATCCATTCTGAGACAGAAATAAAAACCTGGACCCCTTACCAGGTTTCGCAATATCTCCAAAGCAGAAACATCCCGTTGCCAACTTGTCAAAAGTTCGAGGAGGAGGAAGTTAGTGGCGCAACATTGTTACAGCTAGAAATGTCACACTTAAAGGAGTTGGAGATTGGCAGTTTTGGTAAAAGATTTGAGGTATGGAAAGAGATCGAGAATCTTGTTAAAAAGGCGAAAACAGTTCCAGCAGTGGTAAGACGCAGTGGTAGCGATGCAAGAATGTCGACGTCAAACTATAAAAGCAAAGAAAGCGCCCGCCAAAGGAGTAGTACAGTTACTGGCGGAACGGTATTGCCGCGAATTCAAAGTCAGCATAACCGGGTCTCTTCGCGCCCACAGCATCATATTAACATTCATGATGCCAACCAATTAGATGTAAATATGCTTGGGCATGGGCCTCTCCATACTCCGATGACCGCAACAAATTCGACCAACCCTTCCATACCGTTGCCTTATGCAGGTGTTTTTGAGGCTCCCCGCTCCCCACCAGTCTCTCCTCAGCGAAACGCGGATACTACTGGGCATTATCGCCGGTCGAGTGGTAATAGACGCCTTTCCAGCCAGGAACTCCCAGCTACTGCACTCAGTGCAGCTTTATCGGCGAGTGCTGCTGTACTTGCGGTTGGGGGAAACGATGGAGTCTCCCATCAACGAGGCGGATCATTTGATAGGAATTGGTCACTCGGAAGAGGGCTTAAATCGGATGCCGGAACAAAAGCGCCAGAGAGTGGGCATAAATCGAGTAACAGTATTGGTACTGGAGACACAGTTTTAGTTGCAGATAGTGGGTTCTCGGGATCTCAAACCCATGCCCCCAAAGTGACAGAACGTAGCTACTTTTCAAGCGGAGAATCCGCCCCCAGAGAACGTAAAGTCTTGCAAAAGAAGAATGGGGGTAATCATGCCAGAAAAGGTAGCTACACCGAAGAACAAAGGCTGAGAAGTGGTACAGCTCACAGTCGTCAATCGAGAATCGGGAGCACCGGCTCGTCAGTCGAAACATCGCGGAAACCTTCGCCAATCGTTACGGCGGCCCAGGCTTACCACTCTCGCGGGAGCAGCAAAGATAAGAAGCGGATGAGTTCATTCAGCGGAGCTCCGGAAGGGTTTCCCTACGATGCTCCAAGGCTTTCACCGCCCCCGTCGAATAAAATAATCAGCCCTAAAAGGAACGTTGATGAATCAACCATAGGCTTTGCATTATCACCTAGCACACCACCCCCTCTACCAAATTCTCGGTCATTGTCCGAGCAACTAACTCCTCAAGGTGAATCTGGTGGTCGTAGCTTCAATTCGCTGGACGGTTCTACTCCTTCTATCAGTACAACAGTAGCCTCAGACCCACTGCGTATTATTACACCTGGCACCCCCGAAAAACCGCCAAAGGTATCATTATCCGCTGGTCGTCGTATCCGTGGTGTTTCATCAGGAACCGCCCTCCGTACAAAGTCAAAGAAGCACAGTACTAGTGCCTGGGAGAAAGGCCTTCGTGAAGTCACCCCTCGAGAGGCGGCGGAAACGGCGGACTACAGCGGCTGGATGAAGAAGCGTGGGTCAAGCGGAATTGGTGTTTGGAAAGCTAGGTTTTTTGTGTTGCAGGGTCGTAGATTATCATATTTCTATTCGGAACATGACACTAAGGAGAGGGGATTAATTGACATTACATCCCATAGAGTGCTCCCAGCGACGGAAGACAGACTTGTGTCTTTACATGCATCTTTTGCCGCAGCAACGAGCCCAAGCGCAAGCCCTTCTATTTCGGCCTCTGGATCTCCACAAGCGTCAACAGCAGATGCCAGCGCACAGAAGTCACCAACCTCGCCCCCGCCCTCGAAAGAAAAGGGGAAAGAAGTCGAAAAAGATAAGGGATGGTTCACATTTAAGCTTGTCCCTCCTGCCCCTGGTGCCACCAAAGGCGTTACATTTACACCCCCAAAACTCCACTATTTCGCAACCGACACTCGGGATGATGGAAAAAAGTGGATGGGTGCTATCATGAAAGCAACGATTGATCGGGACGAATCAAAACCAGTTATATCTAGCTACAGTGCAAAGACTATATCGCTTGCGAAGGCCAGGGAGCTGAGAGCTCGCCCTCCAGATTTGCTGAGGGAAGGTGAAGACCAAAACTCATTATCAGACTTGTTGAGCGCGGGGTTGGCGATATCTGGAGTAGATCTGGGGGCTGCGGAAGGGCAAGAAGCGGAAGAAGCGGAGGAGGCTGATGTAGAAGACGGAAGAGACGAAGTGCTAGAAAGGACAGAATCAGGACTTGGCAAGGAGGATAGCATCAGCAGCTCGGCACCTTCCCGAGAGACAGGTGACCCGACTGAGGAAGATGTGCAGGGGGTGAAGAACACGTCAAATCCATCCAAATCCAATGGGCTTACAGCAACGACCAATCCGAGTATTGTTGCGTAATCCTTTTATGGACGAATAGGCATGCAATCCAATGGGACTCCTCTCCCCTCGTTGGTGGAGCTCTAGTTTAATTTCCATATGTTTTAAGGGCGGTAACTATCTTCCTTGTAGTATCTTCTCGAGTCACTCTCATCTAATTTTCTCTTCATTTTTCTCTTTTTTATTCCGTTTTTGGCAGGCCTACTACCTCTTGTGTTTTATGGAAGAACTATTTAAGAATGGTTGACACCTTGGCAGGGTTGGTATATGTACTGGTAGTTTGTTTCATGTTATTGGCTCAGGGAGTTGTTCTTTTCTTATTGTTTTTATATCTCGTTGTTTCGTTTAATGTTTGACAGGTGCACCCACGTGTGCATTCGCTAAATCAACTTCTGGTTACTGGGAACCAAGGGGTAAGCTTGTACCCCCGCACTGTTCGGGACTATGCTTTCGGGGATGGCGGTCAAAAAAAGGGGGGGGGGGAGGTACTTCTACAGAATTGGGCATACTCCATTCTCGTGGGGGTGCTGCTGGGTAACGGTGTCTTTCTCTTCAATTCCCTTACTGGGTTGGTATTTCACCAGGTCTGTTTTAAAGTACATATTATCTCCATCTACCTACGTTGGATCCTATCCAGACTATTTCATGATACTCTCTCTGATATACCCAATTTTTTCTTTTCTTTTCTATTCGCCTCAGTTTTAATTTTTCGTGTACGCTAAATCATTGGCTTTGGACTACCGAGTGAGGAAATAGAAATCAACGGCGAGAGCAGACAGGGGTGGGCGATATATGGGGGGGGATCAGTCCCGAGAGTACCAGGATAATGTGCATGTATTTTTATTGTGGGAATATTTCACCGACACTGGCCATAGACAATCTAAGCCCTGCGGTTGGGCGGATTGTGGCGTTAAGTAGCTATCGGGTTTTCATTCTACTCTTTACTAGCATTTACAGATGACGAAAATAAAACGAGAAAGAGCTGGAGAGGTATACAATGTAAGGCATAGTAATAAAGAAGCCGTCGGGAATGTGCAAAGGCATGATGATCAGAACGGCTAAACATTGCGGGACACGGCTTTGCTCCGCCCCGCTGCAAATCCGCGCGCAAGTCGTTCGTTAATTGAACATAGATCTGAATTGGACCTTCTCCCTGCCCTCCCCCACAACATCCTATTTGTGCGAGGATCGTTCTGGACGCCCTCAAATATAAATCGGGGCTGTGGTTGTTATGAGAACGTTGGAGGATTACGTGGCCCTTATTAAATAGTACCTCCCAGAGTAGAGAATGATACCGGTCATGTTTCTTCTTCTTTCGGCCCTATCCTCCGATTACCAAGCGTTGAGGCTTAACGATGAGTGGAACAAGTTCGTGGCTGTTTGTGGTTTTAGATTAGGCACCTAGAAGCTTATTGGTAAGGCTGGTATAGAAAATGACTGTTGCGTTGTTCTTATTCTTGAGGTGCGAAGTGCGTGTATAGAATCAGTGGTAATGGTCACCTACCTAAAAGCCCTGATAGTAACTGACTGAGCTCGAGCCCGCTTGTTGCTTCCTTCTGGGTTGATGCCTTAGCTTTGTATACTTGAAAGGCTATGTAAAAAGTGCTGCTTTTTTGTGTTGACGTAAATAGTCATATAGAGGAGCCGTAGGATCTGTTGAGGTTGGCATTCGGCAACCTGTTCGTCAGGAATCCGCGCGAGGATCGTAGGATTATCTATTTTGGGTAGCAAAAAGAAAAGAAGAGAAAAAAACAATAGGGAAAAAAGCAACGAGCCCCCCAAGACCTACATGCGCAGCAGCGAAAGACAAACAATCGATAAAGCAAGGGATAAGAAATACATGAATTCATTATTTTATTTTTCTCTCCCCGTCCTCAGTGAGGTCACGAAAAGCGCAGGACCTACAGATGGGTAGTAGGTGGTACAAAGGGTCCAGCTCTGCGCGCCTTTTACTGTTTCTGCCCAGCCTTTTCTCTTTCGAGATTATGGGTAAACCGAGAAGAGATATACACTGCTCCTTTGCTATGGAATTCGTGTACCTTAGAACTCTGGGTAGGAGGGATAAGTTTCGTTTGTTTACCTAACTCCGTTGCAGGAGGATCCCGGTTCCGGAATTAGCATTCCGGGTTGCAGCTGAACTGAGTACTGACAGAACGGCTACTGACGTTCCTTCCGGTTCGGCATGATTACCGCGTCAGGCCGGTTGACAGTATGTTATGTAAGAACTGGTAAAAGCCGTGACGCAGGACGTATACAAAGCGCTTAGAGAGCTTGGTAAACTTAGTCAAGTTATGTGTGTACTCACCGGACTTACTTTCTATTCCCCGGCGCATTGTGGTGGCCAAAAACGACCCAGGTGGTCGTCTAAGATGGGGGGAGTTGACTCAAGTTATCGGATAATCCATAATAAAGGCACTCCTGACAAATTATTGTGATGGTATTGGTGTTGATAATCGAAGCCACGTATCTTTCTTGGAATATAAGGTTTTATCAAACAGAGTGGCTGTCAGTAGCCAAAAGCGCTTGGGGATATGACGGATATATAATATCAAGTAAATACAAGACTGTATCTACGGACAATCCCACAGCGAAAACTAAGAGCCTAGTTAAAAATTTAGTATACACGATTATGATAGTTGTTGTAGAGCACATACCACTCCAGCAGACGGGCACACGCTTAGAGTCAGCAATCTTCCGCTTGATTCTTTTTTGAGCCTCGTGATCTCCAGCGCATGTAATTGCCACGCCGAATGTTGGTGCCTATATGTTGTAGAGTTTGTATTGAACGATACTGAGTGTACATGTAGTTAGCTACAGGGATTAATTGCCTAGGCTACTAGGTAGAGAAATGTTCGTACAAACCTTGTGTATCTTGCCTGCCTGCTACATACCTTGCTGCTCTCACTTGTGATATTCATGAGTGGTGGTTGGGGGTTGTGACTCATAACTATCGGAATCTCTTCGTAATATGGGAAACCATTGGAGGCATGAGTAATACTGATAGTTACATCATGGTGTTTTGGGAAAAAAGGAAAGAAGTACTCGCGTGGAAGAACCCGAGAAGATGTTGAAGGAAAGAAGGGAATGGGAGAAAAGTGGCCCTGAGATAATGTATGTAGTCCTAGGGTGGTTTATGAACACAGAATTGATCGTACAAGGGATCCGTGGGAGTCGTGCTGCATGCTTTTTTAAAATAAACTTTATGATGGAGTAGGTACATGTACATACATACATGCAATTAACGATGTAGAGGTACCTACAGACCATGTAGCTATATCATACCTTATTTAGCTGGTCAGATCCTCAAAGATGAAATATTTGCTGTTGGCTACATCTATGATACATATACATGGAACTGGGTATCACAACTTAAAGAAGAGACACCTGACCCTGGTTCATGAGCTGCCGCTTTCGCCTCCATTAAACTGAGCAGCCTTGCCGCCTGTCAAAACCGAAGGACCAGCCCTGAAGGAAGAGAGAAATAGAAAAGAAGAAAAAAGAATGCTAGAGTGCTTCTAGAGTGACTGCTACGAGATAATAAATAGATAGGTACCAGCCCCGCGACTCGCTGGGTGGGGAGGATCCTATGAGCTGTCGCACGACATCATACAGTGCCAGAGTATTTGCAACCCACAGGAAGGTAGACCCGCAGACCCAGCTGCATCCTGCACGCCCCTCCACGCTTGCGCCCACGCCCGCCTGGGCTGTAATTGGCAGCCTCACTTAACTCAACCACTCACTCAACTCCTCCTCGGTGTTCGGGTCTCGCGTCGCCCTAGACAACAGGAGAGGCAGGCGGAGGAGTACGGCACCTAGAGAGAGCTTCACCAAACTGTAAGTGTGTTTATGTTTTACGTAGGGGTCCGCCTGCTTGGTTGATTGCTTCACTCTGAGCCTCTCTGTGCGTCTTTCAGTCTGTCTATCACTCGCTTTCAATCACTCTCACTTCCTTACTCCGCTGGCTGCCCTCTATCATCTGTTGCCCTAGCTGCCGCCCAGACTTACTCCTCTGTCCTGCGCGTGTTCTTTCTGAGACGAACGACACTCCTCAGTGCGTTCCTATCTATCCTCCGAATCTCCTCCAAACAGGCCTCGACACCTTGCGCTCTCCGCCTACTTTCGCGACGAAACAAGGTTATCATTAAGCTCCCTACCTCCTTCACCCACAGCTCACCCAAACCGATACTTGCACCCCTCCATTACCCGCCTTGGTTGGTCCACGCACAAAATTTCAGCCGACTTTTTCTTTTTTCTTTCCTTTTTCTGTCCTCTATTTCTAGCTGGTTTTGTTTCTGTTGGTGTTCTGCTTCCTTCTTTTCTTCCGTCTTTACTTACATTCCAACCTCCCTCGGCTCCCTAGGAAGAAGCAAAAAAATAATAATAATATAGCCATCACGGAATAGTCGACTGCCTACAGCCTCGCACTTCCCTACCATGGCTTCCTTAAACGCTTCTCAAGAAGCCCTTCGCGATAGCCTTCGATTCTATCAACATCCAATCGATCCACATAACCTCAACGACCAAAGACAACTTGAGTGGGGGAGCCCAATGGGAGAAATGAAAGAACAGTTGATGGATTCATCGGGTCAAGGAAGTAGTGGAAGTGGTGATTCTAGTCCATCTTATGGAAACCTATCGTTGGGATACAACGAAAACCGTGGGAGGAAACGAGATAGAGAGGATTCGGTCGACATTCAATTTCTTGGCATCCGCGAAGCCAAGTCACAGAAAACTACACCGAGTCCAATTCCCATGGCGCTACCAGGGATTATGGACACTGGCAATGGAAGAAACCTGTATGAAGTTCTTCCCGCGGCTAAGGTAGCACAAATTTCATTTATTCAATAACGAGTAACCCTATTCCACAAATCTTTATACCTAACAATGGTAACATTAGTTGACTAGTATTAGGGATCCTAGATTATATCGGGCTCCGTCAATTTACAACAGCCTCGTTGACCGAGAGGAGGAGATAGGGCGAATTACGAGCAATGGTCTGCAGGAATCCCAGCTATACAGACCTATGCCGCATGTTTTACCACAACAATCACAATGGTCTCCCAGAGATGTAGATAATGAAAGGTTTCTTAACTCCTGCTCATACACTTTTATCTTACTTCCCTAATGCTGATTATTATCAAGATTCAGGAATCCAAAGGCCGACCCCCAAGATCCTTATAATAATGTCGATTACTCTTCAAGCGACTTGGGAGAAACCGGCCGCCCAGAACGCCAGATTGCAGATTCTCCCTTGTCTTCGCCACCGAGAGCTAGAAGCTCGTATCATTATACTCAGTCTTCAAACCCCATCGCTCCCATAAGTCAGCAAATTATTGACATTGATGAAGATGACGAGGATGTTAACGAAAATGGTTACTACGCAGGAGACCCTGCAGGACTAAAGCTACCGCCCATGCGAACAACTGGAACATATTATGATCAACCCAGAGCCACTGATCTAAACAGTTACCAAAATCACTGGATGACCTATGACGATGACCCACTCGATTACGAAATGGACATCAACTCATCCATGCAAATCGTGGATAGCCAGGGCAATTTACTTCATGACTTGGGCAGGCAGTATAATGACGATTATTCTGTGCCTAATTCCCATTCTCGTTATAAACCTGAAATCAATAGGTACATCGACCACATCCGTCACGACCCCACCAAAAGTTTAGACGAGATCAAGACCTTGATGGAAAATATCCGACCTGACATGGAGATACCCCCGGAGGATCGTGAGGGGACTCCTCCAGAGATGACCTACCCGCTTATGGAACATCAAAAGCTTGGCTTAGCTTGGTTGAAGTCAATGGAAGAAGGAAGTAACAAGGGCGGAATCTTGGCGGATGACATGGGTCTTGGGAAAACAATCCAGGCACTAGCGCTCATGGTTTCCCGAAAATCGAATAACGCGGCCAGGAAAACCACCCTGATATTAACGCCCGTTGCATTGTTGAAGCAGTGGGAGAGGGAAATCAAGGTAAAACTGAAACCAGAGCATGGTTTGAAAGTTTGTATCCACCATGGTACCAGCAAGAAGGCCAAGTCTTTCGCAGACCTTGCGAAGTTTGATGGTGAGATTTTCACCAACCAGGCTGCTATAACATGCTAAATTTGGTTTAGTTGTTCTAACCACCTTTGGGACCGTCGGTAATGAATATAAAAAGAAGCAGAAATGGGAAAGTGAAGGGCTCGAGGGTTCTCCTCCAGGACTCTTTTTTATCGGGGAAGAAAGCAAGTGGTATAGGGTCATTATTGATGAAGCCCAATGCATTAAGAATAAAGATACCCAGTACGCGAAGGGTTGCTGTTCCATCGATGCCGAATATCGGCTTTGCCTGTCAGGAACTCCAATGCAAAATAGCTGCGACGAGTAAGTATTCCTAATTAAGATCTAATGGGAAATCTGTTAACCGATTCTTCAGATTATATTCACTTGTTCGGTTCCTCCAGATCAAGCCTTATAATGAATGGCCTGAGTTCTCAAAGGTAGAGTATAGCAATCTACTTGATTATGGAGTCTTTACTAAAAAGAAATGTGAGATAGAACTTCTCAAAGCCCCTCAAGGGCAAGAACGAAATCTACGTCGATACAGCAATCAGAAAATTACAGGCGCTAATGAAGGCGATACTGCTTCGCCGGACAAAGTCGTCAATGATTGATGGAAAACCTATCCTTACACTTCCGGAAAAGACGATCGAGATGGTGCATGCCGTTTTCAGCCCGGATGAGCATGCTTTCTATCAGTCACTCCAGGACAAATCAGTCCTTGCATTCAACAAATATCTTCGCGCGAACACTGTAGGAAGAAATTACTCGAACATCTTGGTGCTTCTTCTCCGATTGAGGCAAGCATGTTGTCATCCACATCTAATCAGGGATGCCGAGACGACAAACAATGAGCCGGTTGATGACAGAATGCTTCAACTGGCAAGGCAACTGGCACCAGATACTGTGGCTAGACTTAAGGATTTTGAGGCCTTTGAGTGCCCAAGTGTGTTTCTCCCAGAATTGTTCAAAGTGGCTGAACTAATATTTTCATAGTTTGTCTTGATGCCGATGAAAACCCCTCAATCATTATTCCTTGTGGACACGCGGTACACCCCCTGATCTCCTTTTTATGCGCTCAATCATTAATATCAGTCTAGTTCTGTTCCGAATGCCTTGCCAAGCTACACACTCAGCACATAGACTCGAGCATTCAGCAAGGCAATGAAGGCCAGGGGTGTACGTGTCCTAAATGCCGGGGCGAGTTAAATATGGACAAAGTAATCAACTTGGCCACCTTCCGTAGGGTTCATCAACCAGAGACATTAAAAGCTGGTGATAAAGACCATAATCCGGATGACGATGATCTGATTTTCGATACGGAGGACGAGGAGGAGGAGGAGGAGGATGAAGATGAGCAGGGAGGCGATGAAGACCTCGCCGGCTTTGTAGTCCCTGATTCGGAAGAAGGAACGGATGATGGTTTTGAAGCTACCGATCGTAAAAAGCCTGCCAAGAGGCCTCTAAAGAAGAAGGACGCCAAGGGAAAGGGGAAAGCGAAAGAGAGGGCTCCACCAAGAACTCTTGCTGAGGTTAGAAAGGATGCTATGAGAAATGCTAAAAGCAAAAAGGCAGTGTATGTGTCTTCTTAGTCCCCGCAAAGCTCAACAGAAGCTAACCCATCCTTTAGATATGAAGCACCTTCAGAAACGCTGGATAAGCAGTGCCAAGATCGACAAATGTGTTGAAATTCTCGAGAGTGTTGAGCGAAATGATCCAACTGAAAAGACAATTGTTTTCAGTCAGTTTACATCACTATTGGACCTTATGGAGGTTCCAATTAGCGCTAGGGGCTGGAAATATAGGCGTTATGACGGCGGAATGTCGAGCACACATCGCAATCAAGCTCTCTTGGACTTCACCGATAAAGCAGAAGTCAATATCATCTTGGTTAGCCTCAAGGCGGGTAACTCTGGGCTGAACTTGGTTGCCGCATCACAAGTCATCATTCTGGACCCCTTCTATAACCCTTCATTGAGAGTCAGGCTATTGACCGTGCACACCGCATTGGTCAACAACGCCAGGTTTACGTTCATAGACTTGTCGTTGAGAAAACAGTAGAGGATCGTGTTCTTGCGTTGCAGGATAAGAAGAGAAAATTGATTGAAGGTGCTCTTGATGAAAATGCTTCGAAGGGTATTGGCAGGCTAAATTCCAGAGATTTGGGATTCTTATTTGTAAGTTTTTTTTTAACCTCAACCTTTATTGACGCCTTCTATATACGATTGTAGGAACTAACAATCCTTTAGGGTATTCATCCCAATTAACGATCAAGTGCGCAACATATATTTTCCTTGGTTCTCAGTCAACTCTAGATCCTCATATTTTGCTCTAGACACTGATAAGTTGACTTGAACGTTTGGTATTTTTACTTACTGGAGTATTATGTATTGTCTCTTCCATTCTATTCGGACCCTTACTCACCGGTTTTTTTTTTTTTTTTTCACTTTTACATTGACCTTTTCAGGGAAATTTGTTCAGGCTTAGAGGATATATTTACCATGGATGGCGTTTTTTTGTTTTCTGTCTGCTGCATTATCCTTACCCTCGCGACCTATTATTTATTCCATCCCCTCGGTTCATGGTTTTTCACGATTCATGGTCTTTCACGATTCATGGCCTTTATCTTTCCCGGTATCACTTTTTTTTTTCGAGTATTTACATAGGGTGGTGCTTTTTCTTTAGGGGTTAGGGGCTAGCTATACAATTTTAGGTTATGGTATCTGGGTGTAATAGTTACTATTAACATTCATAAAAATCACTTCATTAGTTTTCTAGAACCCGCTTGTGAATATCGGTGTTAATTGGACTCCCGAGTATCTTCGAAATTTCGTTCGTAGTAGCATCATAGCCCGTTGCGTGTGGTGTTGCTAGTTTTCCAGTGTGCCCATAATGCCCAGTAAATCAAATGCCCTTGAAATCTCAAGTCTTTACTCCTTATTGGACTTCAAATGAACAGGTAGCAGTAGGATCGGACTGGCTGCGTGTTTTTTTATGAAACAAAGATTACGAGACCATATCAACATGTAGGTACTGCACCTATCACTGGCCAATCATCAACAGACTCCTGTTGTTTCATCACTCGTATTTAAACTTTCCCATCCACTCCATCCATACCAAAACGCTTGCAAAACGGGCCGAGGGCAAAAAAGGAAAAATAAAAATAGAGGTCTATTCCCGATTTGCCGGGTGATTGGGACCACCACCACACATGCATGTAGAGTAGAGGTAGGTATGTACATGAGAATGTATCTACTTACTATAACGACAACAACAACGACAACAACAACAACAACAACAACAACATATCGGTTTTCAATAAAGTGGCCCAAGCTCTTCCGGTTCTCCATGTGTACTCTTCATGAATGATAGGCCACGCACTGTCGGGCGAGGGCAGCGTTACATATACAATCGGTTTTTGGTAAAGTGGCCTAAGCTCTGGCCTGATGTGATTAGTATAAAAGCAAGGCGGAGTGCGAATAATTGATTGAATGATTGGAGGAGAAGGGGTAGCCAGAAGCAAAATCAGGAGTAAGAGGAGGAGGAGGAGCTACGATTGAGAGGGCTCTAGGGGTCTGCAGCGTTTTCCACGTGTAGTAAGAATCGAGATTTAATCGATGTTTCAGGTTTCGATCACGCGCTTCCAAACCGGGAAAGGGGGGGAGGGGGAGGGGGAGTGGGGTCAAACGGGTAGATAGATACATGTAGATACATGTATCTATATCTATCTAGAGTATCAATCTATTGTACCTACATATCAGTTTCTACGATCGATCTTTAAATGGGATGATTGTTCTGTTGGCTTCTTTTTTTTTTCTTCGCCGGGTGGAAGCGTTCGTGTACCAGGATATGGGCGCTGAAACAAGAAAAAACAAAAACACCAATGGTGGGTGGTGCAACAGATAAAAGATCTCATCGACGAGTGATCTTTGATGCCCCAACGGCGGGTGTATGTAGGGTGTTGCCGCCAAGACAATTCTTGTGAGCTACTGCCAAGACGTTTCTGAAATCATTTCCTCAAAGGTAGCGGTTAGGCAAGGATATGTAATGCTTTCTTGGAATGATCACCCGCGGAAGATTTCTCCTTCCACCCCACTACATGTATCTATAAACATAGGTACATATGCTTGCTGCCAAAATAGGGGGCGAGCGGGGAGGAAAGGGGGGGGGGGAGAGAGAGGCCTCTGTCAAGCAGTAGATACAGTTTGGAGGAAATGATTGCCAATTTACATATTAGTTATGTAACAGGGAAGACACCATGACCACCGAACTGCGATTACCCTTACCCATTCCAATTCCATCCACACTTTTCTCTTCTCTTTCACTCAGGCTAAGGACCGTACGGCTACTTACATGTGACTCACAAAGGCTGGGTAGAGTACATGAAAGAATGACTGTCATTGGGTTCGAGTCACTGGGCAGATGCCGCCGGTAAGGGTCAACGGTAGTGATCGTCAAATGGCTAGGCTGAGATTGCGGACGGGTACTTATCGTTGGGTGTGCCAAGATCGTGGAGGGGTGTTCAATTTAAATTAACTGAATGCACTTTGAGATAAGGATCAACCACATGGATGGGCCCCCATAGCCAATTGCAATCCCACACACCCTTTGGTTCAGAATAAAAGGTTCCAACTTCCAGGAGCACGTGATCACTTAAAATATCTTTTAAAGAATTCGAGCCATGTATCTAAGCTTTTTAGACTTCCGAAACACCTGAATCTGTAATTGAATAACCCGCCCTGATTCTTCTTTAGAAGAGACCGGTATTCTAATAACGGCACTGTCATATCTGAGAGAACTTGCTGGGATATAGGCATAGATGAGCCAACCAGAGGCGGTCTTTTAACGTCAATTCAAGGTTTTGTGGTGTAGAACATCCCTGCTGCAGCGTAACTAATTCCCTCAGGTTTTGCGGTAGTAGACTCAATGGTACTATGCTCAACGATAGTATGCCTGTACCTGGTAAGTGAGTAGAACGTAGCAACATAAACCGCACCGCCGCGTTCTACTCACTTACCCTTAACACCGGAGTACATACTATGGCCTGAAGTAGAGTGTCCATGCCCGCGAGGCTGCAAATAAGTCTAGGTTTCATCAATCTAAGAGCCATTCCTACATTCACCATCTGCATAAGTACACCTCCCAGGGACACATACTTTGCAAAAATGGACACTCATAAGTATTACGTCTTAAATCTAGCCTCTATGACTTTCGAAGTCTAATTAGCTGGCCTGGAATAATCTCTTTCGTCTTTAGACATCTATAACTCTATCAATTATTTATAAGCTTATCACCATAATAGGATAAAACGATCAAATTCGCGACCTACCCAAAATGTTATATCATATCTATTCTAGGACATATGACCGGCTTCTCAGCTCTTGCGAATTTGACCATCTTACCCTCCCAAGGGATACTCAATCATGAAAAGAGTACCCATAACGCCTATTGGATCCACGGCACCCGGGAGCTTTGTAATAAGGATTGGGTTGTGGTAGTGTTTCAAACTCCAGAACTGGTTGTAATGCCCTGCATTCAAAACACTACCCAGCACTCTTCTCACTCCAATGGACTTTTCAGAGAGAGTTTGTAGAGTAGTTAATAGTTCAAACAAAACCTTTGTTATAAGAAGAGAGGTTCTAATAATGTATAACTAGTGTCAGCTAGCATATTTAGTATACCGCCCCCCCCCCCAAATACTTACCACAATATATCTGTAAGGTTAAGTTGGTGATGCTAGGTCGATCGTCTTGAGACTAGATATATACGTATACAGACGGTACCGATGATGTGACTGCCTTATGTGGGTACGCAAGATACTTCCATTGTATCCAAGGTTGATAATATAACGAAGTTGCGCTACTCTTCTTTTCCCTTTACTATTCAAATTATAAACCTAAACCCACTGTTCCGAGTGATAATTAGTGATTAAATATATATATGAAATGGCACCACCTCTAGGTTCCAAGTTTTAAATAAACGAACTTCCTGCTATACTGTAAATGTGATGAATAATTACAGTAAATCTTCTCACGCATTTGTTCCACAGAATACATCTTTAGCTCAAGCGTGCATAATTCTACCCGGACAAGGTATTCAGCTAATCTGTCCACCACTACCCAGTTAGCGTCGTGAATAGTATCCGGTCTGTACTGTTGCACTCTTAAGGCCGGAGCTAGGGTGCGTTCGCCACAGAGGCCGGCCTTAGAGATTGGATATTGAAAAGCTTCTAACTAGAATGGATTAGAACATTCACGGGCTATCACTCGGCTTGCTAGATCCTAGCTAGCGGAGGTGGTTTTTTTTTTTTTGTTTACATCATTAAGCTAGCGGAGGTGGGGTTGAGAGTGGGATTAGGCTTAGTATCTCAGCGCTTTTGTATCAAGCACGGAAAGCTTCAAGATGATGGATAGATTATCGTCTATGTTTTGGCTCTCTATATATTTTAGCTCTCCCCTTACGACGTGCCCCTTGGGGCCTGGACGGAGGGCACAGTGGAGAAGGGAGGTCTCCATCTACCTTTACAGAGCTTCGTAGGTCAGCTTCTCCATTACGGATAGTAGAAGGGTCTAGAGTATACGCCCCTGTTGGTTGACCAGCCTGTATTGGTTCTTTTCTCCTCGTGGATGCGCAGGATGAACGGGCGAGAAGAGAAGCAACTGGCGGGAGATTAACGGATGGGGTGGAGAGTCGGCTCTTTGCTCGAGGCTTGAGCCGGGAAGTTTGAGAGATGCCATACTGAGATGTATGTAGGGTATAACCTAGAGTTTCATGTGCGTCCCATCCCTGCCACTAGATTTGGTAACATTGCTGGCCCAAGTAAGGATCGGAAGGGTACGATTTCATGTAGTCGAGGGGGCAAGAGAAACGGGGAAGGGGAGAGTTGTGGGCCTACATGTACATCATACATGTAGTTTAGTGGGATGGGCGGAGTGATCTGCCTTGAAGGGAGAGGTCGTGGTACGCCCGTAGGTACATGTAACGTGGTAGGAGCTCAAGAGGGTAATTGCGGGTTTACTTTATTTCTCTAATACTGAAACTCCATCTTCTATTGATTCCCCAGACCTCCCACATACATCATAACTACATATTGCAGCCAGTAGATAATATTACATATATATATATCCCTATAAACGACTCTTCCCTTCCTCCGGGACGCTCACCACCACCTTCCCCCACGTTTCTCTCCCCCCCAATGCTTCCAGTGCATTCCCTACACTTTCCAGCCCTACAAATTCCTTCTCATAAACCGTTGGCTTAAACTTCCCCTCCTGTACGAGCTTAAATACCCCCTCCCATACCTTCTCCACCGTCCCCTCCGCTCTCTCCTTCTCCGCATACATCCCCCAATGGATCCCTACTAGACTGACATTCTTTAACAACACCCGGTTCATTGCAACCTTTTCAATCACACCCCCTGCGAAGCCCACCACAAGTACCCTTCCGTTCCAGGCAGTACACTTCAGGGACGCCTCAACCATCCCCACTGGGTCATATACTACGTCCACTCCTCGCCCCCCTGTTAGCTCCAGTACCCGCTTACTCCACCCGGCATCCCTGTAGTCAATGCCGTGGTCCGCCCCGAACCTCCGACACACATCCAGCTTCGCCGCTGTGCCTGCCGTCGCAATCACTGTCGCGCCCACAGCCTTCGCGATCTGGATCGCGGCCAGACCGACGCCGCCCGCGCCCGCATGCACCAACACCGTCTCGCCGGGTACCAATCGCGCGCGGAGCAGTAGCGCTGCATAGGACGTTGGCACGGTAACGTATAGCCCCGCGGCCTCCTCAAAGCTCCAGCCTTCAGGAACCGGGTAAAGGACCTCTTCCTTCGCGGTGATGAGTGTTGCGTAGGCGCCCTGCTTCGCGCCAAAGACGCGAGTGCCGACGGGGAACTTGGCTGAAGGCGGGGCACGCAGGACTACGCCGGCGAACTCCATTCCGGATACCCAGGGGAAGGTGGGTTGCTGCTGGAAGGTCAGAAACTACAAACATAGTGGGAGAGAGGCACCAACGTGCTGGTATTTGCCCCGGATTTGGAGAAGGTCAAAGAAGTTAGTGGCGGCGGCGCGGATCGAGATGAGATATTCGCCGGCGGCCGGTACGGGATCTGGGAGGGTCATGACAGTGAGGTCGGAGGGGCCCTAGAAGGATATTAGCGTAATTGAGGAGAGGGGGGGGGGCTGCTGGCCTTGACGTAGGAGCTTAGCTGGATTCCCTTCATCTTGTAGGAGGTATCGAGTAGTAGGTATAGGTATGTGCTTCTCTTTTATGGTCTCTTAATTCTCAATTGAACAGTGACGGTGATAGAAAGCTCGTTGGCTACTGATATATAAAGAGGAAGGAAGCTCTGAAACCCGGGGAATCTGGGGGAGCGACAGCCTCGGTTAGTGCGGGCATAGTAACTTCCTATTTCGTGCACGCATTATCACATTCGACCGAGGTGTGTACTGATTATCAGATAAGATTGTTGCAACCACAAGGGGTAATGATTTGCGGTCGGAAATGATTGTGGAGTAAACGAAAAGGGACAGTGTCCTAGGTGTTTTATATGGCCGGGTTGGTTTGAGTCTTGAAATTTCTGGGTACTAACTTAGTACGTAGTTGACCTCTGACTACCGTTCTGCCAAGAGCCCATACAAATAGATCTAAAGGACAAAAAAAGGAAAAAAAAATCAATTTCATAACTACGCTAAAACTACCCCACTCTAGAAACTCTATATTGTATGTACTCTTACCTTGCTCACCACCAGTGCTATCACTATTAGTAGTAGAATAGCAAACTAAATGCCCGAAGAACAATTTAAAGCTAGCTTTGCTTGCGCTGGGTCGCCCCACCCCCCTACCCCAGCAGCTAAAACCACCGCAAGCCCCTCAAACGAGAGACCATGTCACCCTCTACCAGCAGTCACGCAATACATATAGTACTAAAAGGGTATGTAATGGGTATTGTATAAATACGGTATCGTGGAGGACTTGTGGATTAAACCATAATTTTAGTCATTTATACAGTAGTAATGCCGTGGTGATACCGTAGTGTCATGGTATTCTGATAGATTAGGTACTGGTGGAATTATACTCATACGAACACTTTATTTAGTAATTGTGAATCTTACTAGCGTTGCATCCAGCGATAATACAGTACATGTAGTTATCTCGAACCCGTCTCAAGGAACTACGTAGCGTATAGCGGGTAAATTCATCGACAACCTTCCCCACCCTTCTCTTCCCCCGGGCCTCGGGGTTTTTCATTGTGGATATTTAAATGTACTCATATGAGCACCTTATTGCCCTAGGCCTTTTTACCACACATTAACGAGTATCTCAAAGAAAAGGATAGCGGGTAAACCCGTCCAGACTAGTGTGGTCCATGAGCCGAGCCGGCCCGAGCTCTGGGCCCGAGCTTTCGGCTCATTGGGGGCGAGTCTTGTCCATCAGCGAACCCGAGCCGGCCTTAATTACATGTGTTATGTTAGGCCCTAAGAGCTATGAAATAGGCAAAAAGGGCAATTTTACCTACCTCAATGCTCAACTAAATAGTTTACTCTTTTGAGGGTATTCTACCATGTCGAAATCAAGCCTCTATCTGCCGTTTTGCTAAGTTAGGTGAGAAGATAACCTGTTTTCTTAATCATTGACCACCGGCTCGACCTAGCTAACGAGCCTCTGACTCCTGTGGGCCGAGCCAGCTCGAGCCTATAGGTCGGGTTGACTCGAGCCGGCTCATGGACCACACTAGTCCAGACGGTTTTCCGGGTTCCGGGTTTCTGGAATTTTTTGAACTATCCCATCACCCGTAGCAGAGGGCTTTGAAGCCCTCGCCAGTAGCCGATGGTGCCTGGCTCTCAACCGTATATTCTCAGATCGACCTCAGGACTCATCAACATAATTTTTAATGCGTGGAGCCCAGGCTTGTATCGTTTCATGAGCGGTGGGTTGCAGGAGGGCTGTAGTCAAAGGATCAAAACCAAGCTACGAGCCATGGGATACTCATTGCATACCGACAGTACAGTACCCTATATATTGTTCTTTCCACCTTTATCATCAATACTTATAGCGGGTGTATCCTGTGTCTATTCAGGATCATCCAGGAAGATGGATACGAAAAAAGAGAACGAAAAAAAACATAACGGACTAATCCGTCCCCGTGGGTTTTGGGGTTCCAGATTCTCCTATAAATGGTGAGTTGTATAAACATAGCGGCTACGTACGTACGTACGGGGGTTTGTTAGATTTTTTCTTTCACTGTGGTGAAATTTATAAACCACGGACCGGGCACCCCGGCTGGCAACAGACACCGCCAGGCTATCCCCGTCCAATTTTGCGGGACATGTGTAAATACATGCGTGGGTTGTACCCATCCCGGCCAACACCCTCTCCTACGGCCAGCGTTAACAGCCCTCTCAGACGGATCTATCCTAACTTATACAGTCTTCCCTTCAGATTTTTTTTGCGTTTTTTTTTTTTTTGCGTTTTGGTGAATTATATAGGGGGAGCTGGTTAAGGAAATTAGAGCGGCCATGGGGTTCTCAGATTGGAGGGGTGGGGGATTAAAGTACTGGGTAGGTTTAGAAATCATGTCCTACCACTCTACGCATCCGTGGTTGCAACGTCAGTCGTCCGCTATAACGAATGCCAAAAAAGCCACAAATTTGCTAACGGGTTTCGGCAATCCGAATCCAAATTTCACATAGAAACCTGCCTGCTATAGCGAATAATCTGTTCGTTATATCGGCGGACGACTGTATATGTAGTCGCTGTTTAGCTAGAGTACAGGCTTACCCATTTGTAGTTGCAGCCGACAGATGTGGCTGCACACGAATAACGCTGTACGTGCATACCATGGTCACCCCGTTTAAACTATGGTCCCGGAGGTCTTAAATCCGGTCCGGTGGGAGGGAGCGGGGGACGGGTCTCTTACTGTGCTCACAAACTCACGCACGCTCCCCGGGGGAGGAAGGTAGTTACGATATATAGAGCGGTGGAGGGTCGGGCGAGAGGGAGGGTATGTCGAGGCTTGGCAGTTTTTTACTAGAATTCCCATTCGTGAGCCAAGCCCCGCCATACCCTCTCCACCGCTCTATGATGATGGTGTCATATAAATTGCAAATCAAGGCTTTGATGTGAGGGTTAGGGTTACGGTGGAATATGTATATGTGTCTCCGGCCGATACGGGGGGTTATTTAGGTGAAATGGGCACTTGATATAATGATAAATGCTCTATGAGAATATATCCCGAGATATTTTTTGTATCTTTATAGCGAGACTGTGCTGTATTTAGGGCCGTAGGATTAAATATTAAAGGTGCAGCCTATCTCGTAGAGGGCTCAGGTACGCCTGGGGGGATATTTTTGTTATGTGGGTAGTGGTTTTTCTGCTAGATCAGATCAGTTCTAAAGTAGAGATCCATGGTGAACCTCCAGGGTGGCTGTGTTGTAGCCGTTTGTGCTATTTGGTGGCTGTTCGGAGAGGTAGAGCTAGTGGTAGAGGTATTTTAGCGATGACCACAAATATAAATGATCGCAAACGTTGCACGCAGAGCTGAGAACCTTAAGATGGGTGGTTACTTCCTAGATGGCTGGATTTGTAGTGGCCCACGTGGATGGGGTTTGGGTTGCCCTAGTCTCAGTACATGCATGTAGTCCTGATAGGCTTCTAGATCTATTATATATATGTATGTATGTATATATAAAGTATATACACTTAATATTCACGCGGATTCTATTCGCTAGTTGATCTCCGGGCTTTGGGGCGAAACAGGGTCATGCAAGGGTGTGTTTGAAGGGGTAGAGACAGTAGATTATATCTTCAAGCTTATCTTGCTAAGATCTGGGATCTAGGGGATGCCATCAGATGAGATGGGATGGAATGGGATGAGATTTAATATAAGTTGGCGAAGGGGGGGGGGGTGGTCAAGGCAATATAGGGTGTTTGGGGCCTGGAGGATATAAGTTGGTGGTCGCCCCCCTTCATTATATCAGTTGCCAGTTGCTATACAATTCAATTGGAAGTCTACTCTAAACACACGGTCTACGAATTACTGCGGCCCACGTATTCGCCGCACCCATATCACACGTCATGTTGCATGTCTACATACTCTGCTTGCACCCCCGGAATGCCCAGTCAAGCTCCGCTATGAGAAAGACGACTATGTAAGGGATTCATCGATATTGGTTAGAATTCTGCGCTGGGAAGGTTGTTTTTGTCGTTGGGTCGTTAATGGCCAGTAACTAAATCTAGATACATACACTAACCAGCTCTGGTTAAAAAGGAATGGATCCTATGGTGGTGCAACAGTGACGTTACCGGTTTTCTTCTTCTTCTCTGTCCCTCCCTGGTGGTGAAGCGTTCTTGCAGCATGCAACTTAATGGTTATCATCATCATAGGGGTAATGATGCACAAAACCTGGAGGGGGTTTGTCTAAGTTTGCTTGCTTGTAGTCGGTCGTCAATCGATATCCTGTCCCAACCCAGCACACTGGGAAGGGAGGCGCGGTTGTAGATGCAAGTATATAGCAGATAAAAAATCTTGACCAGGCGTAGGGCAGAGGCAGAGCTGAGCTGCCCATGCAGGTACCGATGGTGATGACAATGGTGATGCAATGGGTGCCGTGCTGCATCCATAGTAGGTACATATGTACATGTATGTATATCGAATAGAACGAAGGGATGTTTGTATATTCTATCGTAGCTGGATGAGGAGCTTTTGCCAGGTACATGTAAGTACATGCTTTCTTTGTTCTTTCCTTTAACCTCTCCCACACCCCCACACTCCTTCACTACATGTATTCTCCCTTCCCTCTTCCCTTCCTTAATTTACCCTCCTATCCTATCATTCAGAGAGCTGGAAGCCAAGAAACCTACATAGAAGCCAATAACCTCTAGCGTCAGATTACGGTTGTTTGCGGTCCGTCTGCAAATTCTGTCTTTAGACCAACTCTGGTTCAAATCGTTCTTCTCTCTCTACCTTATACACTGCACACATAAAAATACATCCTACATCTATCAACGATGCGTTCCACTTATACACTAACTTTCCTACTCCTGCTACTCCTTACAGTCGCAAGCTCAGTCCCCGCCCCCGAGAACATAGCAGACAAGGGGACTGATATCGTCGAGTCCACCCCCACAACGTCACAAAACGACGTATCCTATTTAGTCGAGAGTGACACCCAGAGCGTCGAAGTAGATCTTACTCCCGAAGCCATCAAGTACCTCTCAAAACGTAAAGGTGGTGGAGGTGGGGGTGGAGGTCGCGGCGGGGGTGGCCGCGGTGGGGGAGGTAGTGGGGGTAGCAGTGGTGGCCGCGGAGTCGGCGGGTAATCCTCCCCCCCCCTCCCTCTTGGGATCAAAATTTGGCCCCTCCCGCTAACACCCCACCTAGCCGCCTCAACAATGCCGGTGGACGTACGACCACTGGTTCTGGCACCCCTAAAACCTTTAGTGGCTTCTACTACGGTGGTGCTGGCGTCCCATTCACCAGCGGCCGGCGCACTCCCAGCGGCATTCTCCCCCTCTTCGTCGCCCTCTCTGCCGTATCCCTCTTCTTTACTGGCGCCTGGCTATATAGCGGTATCTACTCATATAGATATGACAACCCCGTGGTGTACCAAAATGCCACAAGCAACGCGAACACGACACTGCCGGTGCTGTGTTTGTGCCAGGAGTACTCGGTGTGCGGGTGCGACGAGAACCACGATAAGGCGTTTATAGATGCGATGGTAGCCAATGCAACGGCGAGTGCGAACGGGTCCGTGAGTAGGCTGGTGGACGTCAATGGAACAAGAACATTGGTGGTGAATGGCACATTGGAGAATGGGACGACGGCGGATGGCGGGACAGAGGTTGTGTCCGGGGCGGACGCGATGCAGGGGGCGGGGATGCTGATGTTGGCGGTGGTAGTGGGGACGGGTGTTTTGCTATTATAGGCTGGTTTCCTCCCTTTCAGGTGCGCAGGTTCTGGCGCCGGAGAGTTTTCTCTCTTTCATTCATTTCATTTGCTTTGTTTGCTTTGCTCGTATCCAAAAAATGAAGGCCATATGGGGCTAGGCAGGCTGCACGGCCAGCTAACTCTCTTATTTATAATGTTTTTTCTTCAACATAGTTCCACCCCTACCCCCTCTCCAGTGCTTTCCCTATTGCATGTTCGGTGGGTCGGGTTAGTTGGTAGATGGCGGAGGTAGTGAACGGATATCCTTCATTATCCATCCCACAGCTTTCTATACTTTCTATCCCTTTGCTCCATTCTGGACAATTACTTACTCTGCAAGACGGTGGTGCTCTGGGGGCGTGTACAGTACATGCAGTGCAGCTAATAGTAGTACGTAGTAATGTAGCCACTAGAGTAAGACTAGAGCTTTCTAATAAAGATTCATGGCTATAATTGGGTATGCGGGCGTCTGTGCATGCTACTACTACCTATAATCTTAGTGGTTGGGACCGATTGGATGGTTTGGAGTTGCACGGTTGGCCGGGTACTTAAGTATATGAGTATATGTAATGTGGTGGGTACGGAACAAGGCGAGACCTGGGGAGCACAGAAATGGGGCTCGAAAGGGACAGGACCCTAGCCACCCAAGACTAAACTTCTGGCCCACTGCAAAGAGTAGGAACTGGAGGTTTAGGACTGTGAGCATATATATATATATATATGTAGCTATAGATCTAGTATGTACTATACTAGACCTGATGTTCTACCCGAGTGGGGCCCTGTGCCCTACCTGTAGGTGTGGAGTTGTGGAGTAGTATGTCCGCCAACTTGCCCGCGAAGACCTCACCTATTACTACGTAGCCACAAACCCCAACCCCACCATCCCGTCCCCCGCGGGTACACTCCGTCACGCACCCAAACGGGAAGAAAGAAAAAGAAGCCTACGTAGCCAGCCGCACACATTCACATTCATTAGCAGTCATCGCTTCTCCTCGAATCTCTCCCTCCTTCTCTTCTTCTCCTTCTTCATCGTCATCTTCACAAACTCTCACTCGGTACCCCCCTGGCTTGTTGTTGTCTAGCCAACCAACCAAACAAAAAATCAAAAACGCCCTGCGAGTGAGAACTTGTGATCGACCACCCGAGGAAGAAGCAACAAAAGCTAAAAAAACAAAAAGAGAAAAATGGCTGAGAGTGATGACGGGAAAAAGGATTGTGGGGCTTCTTCGTCTCCGGTTCTGGGCCCAGTAAGGGTTGGGAGGAATAGGGAGAGGTGGATCCCCTATATGGACATTATGGGATATCGCACGACTTACCTTTTCCCTATTGCTTCTGATGATGGTGATGGAAGCTCTGATGGGTGCTCTCATGATGAGACCCCTGATGAGGGGAGTGGAGATGGGGATGGGGATGGTGGGTCAATGGGGTCGAAGGATGGTACCGAAGATAAACCGGAAGAAAACGGTGAACCAAACGAAGGTGCAGCACCGGAACCAACCAAGGAAGGCACTATCACTCATCCTAACGAGGTGGACCAAAACCTTGAGTTGGGCGAAGACTCCGCAGTCGAGCAACCCCCCACTATCCCGGAGCCAGCACCGGAGGTCCCATCAGCATCCACCGGGCAGCCGGAGCCAGAAACTCAAAGCAGCTCGCCTGTATCTTTCTACTCACCTGCGGTCCAGGCCCGCCGCGACCTCAACCAGACACCCTCCGTATTCCCGCCTCCCGGGTCCAACCAGGCATCGAGCTCACCAGTTGCTTTCTACGCACGGAGCAGCTCCCCACCTAATTATGTTACCTCCAGTAGTGTAAGCCCGTCTTTGGAGGACCCGTTTGTGTCTCCGAGGCTGGCTAGGTACTTGCTTACTAGGCCCCCTATCGATAGGCTTCCCTATGGTCTGCCCGGTGGTAGTGTTTCGGCACCTCAGCTTGCACACGGAAACGGTGAGACTGCCACAGCCAGTAGCCCTCCGTATAGCCCTCCAGGTGCTAGCAGCCCGCCATATAGTCCTCCAGGGGCCACCCCACCGGCGGAACTTCCCGAACTTGAAAATTTCAACGGTAGCACTTCTGAGGCTATGGGATCCGGCTACCCGAGTAGTCCACCGGTTGCATACGAAGCCGACTCCGAGGTGGAGCTTCCACAGGCGGCCGTGGGGGCGGGGATGAAGAGGTCCTGTGGAGAGGAGTATGGCGGCAAGGGAAAAATGAGGAGGTTTTAGTATGTGTCTAGTGTGTGTGAATACATGTGGGGGGCAAGATATCCACGAGCCGTTTCGGTTTCTTTTTCTTTCTTTCTTTCTCTTGATGATTGTGAGGGTTCTGCATAGTGTTCGTATTTAGATATGGGGGTGGTATATGTAGGACCCGATTTCTCTCTTTCTTTCTTTTGTTTTCTTTTGTTTTCTTTCTTCCTTTTTGTGGGGCTAGCTAGGGAGTATGACTGGGAAGGGAGGGGGGAACGCTCTGGAACCTCGAGGCTTCTGGTATCAGTCGTTATACTCTTGCTGGATACCGCCCTATCCACACATATACATTTCTGCGCTGGTATTGATGTACTAGACTGTTGTTTGTAGATGTGGGAAAAAGCTTTACTTTGCTGCTTGATTTACCAAAACATGTACGTATATGAGAAAAGCCTTTGTACTGCAATAGGATTTGTTGGTTGACTGATTGGGGGGGGGGGGTCACTGTTTGATACGAAGGGTCAAAGTAAGATGATGTATCGAAGAACAGAAAAAAAAGGGGGGAGGGCAAGAGAACTGGCTATATATCCAGTTGCGTGGCTGTCCTTTATTCCTTGCATCTCAACTATGGCACTGCTGACATCACCGTACTGCTATCCCAGAGACATGAATAGTAATCAACTGCCCCATCATTCATGGCTGCCCGTTTCCATCTGCTCCGCCCCCAAACAATGTACCTTTGGCGTTCGGGTGTCCTGTACGCACATAACCATGACATCACTACAGCGGTGGGTACATGTAGTAGGTCTTCGGACGGCCTGGCCATGGTTTTGTCTGGAAACGCGTATTCTGGTGGCGTTCCGTCCGATGGCTTATTCACTACCCACGGCCACCGCTGTACCCCATGGACAAGGAAATATATTCCCCCAAGCTGAGGAAGCATTGGGTTAAGGGGGGTGGATCAGACACGCACGCCACCGCTGCCATAGGCCCTGGGACCATACTAGCTGGTCGAGGTGACTAGCTGGGTGGATGTCTCCCGGTGCCAACAACTATGCGTAAGGGTGTAGTTGCTCGGGCAGACCGATCTATTTGTTACCTTTACGAACTAAGAACGGGTGATTATTTCATTTTCATTGTTTGTCTTTATTTTCACTTTGCAGACAAGAGGAGATGTGGGGGTGCGGTACGGTACGGCGTTAATTGGGGGGAATACATTTTAGTTACGGCGGCCCGAACGGTGTACTCAGGTTATAATCCTGAAGCGCGAACCCAAGGCTTGAGCCATGCACGTCATTTGGCATGACAACTCGACCTTTCTCATGGGGGCTTCGTGTCCTACATGCCCGGGCAGTAATGAGTCACGGTATAACCATGCGGTTGAGAACGTCGAAGATATACCGGTTTCTGGGACGGATTTGTTCGTGCCGACCCGCCTGCGGGACTGATCAGCGGTACGATCGGGCCCGGGCCGGGTTCCGAGAGGTACGATAACTACTTCTTATGGCTATAGTTCACTATCCAGTGGCGGCGGGCGTTACGTACTATGGGACTATATAAAAACCCCAATTATGGTTCACAATTACTCACTCGATTTCAGGCCGCCACAGACCGCCACAGACAGGGCGCCTCACAAAATGCCCACTAGTACTTTTACAGGCACCCACGGGGTGAAGGCGGATCCTGTCTGGTCAGGGATCTGAAGCCAATAATAGAGCTAGGTTATGGACGCCAAGGGCAAACTACCGCAAACAAAAAACCATCAGGCAGGGCCCACTATCAGTAGTGAGCGACTGTAGTTACTAGTGGCCTAGTACTGGCAATGATCGATTTTGCCACTTTCTTTGGGACAAGGTCAATACCATGATTTTTTGATGTCTGGGGCGATACCAACCCCATGATTCATAACTCACAGACGATCCCTCCAATATTACTCGTCCATCCCACTCTTAGAACCTGCCGTGTAACACACCAACACGGATAAAGATCCGCGCCAGTAGGAACATGGGCGACGATCCTGCTTGTTTATAAGATGGACGCCTAAAGCAATCCATCCCCGCAGTCCACAAACAAACAACAATGTTCTCCCGTGCGGCACGTAGAGCTCCCATCGTCGATATCCCCGACGAGGACGACCACTATAATAGCGACGATACCGGCTACAGTGCCTCCACCACCTCCGACTCATCCGACTTCTCCGACTCGGAGCTCTACATCCTCAGCTCCGCCCCCCGGCCCCGCCCACGAAAGCCCACTGGCACTGGCACTGGCAGGAAGCGCTCCTCCACTGGCAAGGATCGCCCGCCTAAGCGCCCCCGGCGCCGCGAGCTTCCACAGAACAATGGTAGCGGGCAGAACCAGGGCCAGGACCAAGGCCAGGGTCAAGGCCAGGGTCAAGGCCAGGGTCAGGGTCAGGGCCAGGGCGGAGGAGGACAAGCGCTGCGCGGCGTGCCAGATGCACTGACGCAGAACCTCATCTGCGTGTTCATCGGTCTGAACCCTGGCATAATGACCTCTCTGGTCGGGCACATGTATGCGCACCCTCGGAACCACTTCTGGCGGCTGATGCACTCGGGCGGGCTAACGCCTGACCGGGTGTGCCCGCCGGCGATGGACGAACGGCTCCCGGCTGTGTATTCGCTTGGCTTAACGAACATCGTTGATCGGCCAACGCCGGGGCAGGCGGACCTGACGAGGGCGGAGATGGAAACGGGGGTGGGCGTGTGCGCGGGGAAGCTAAGGAGGTGGAGACCGGAGAGCGTGTGTATTGTGGGGAAAGGTATCTGGGAGGTGATATGGCGCGCGAGGACTGGGAGGAAGTTGAGGAAGGAGGAATTTGTATGGGGGTGGCAGGTGGGGCAGTGGGAGGGAGCGAGGGTGTATGTAGTCCCGAGTACGAGCGGGTTGGCGGCGGGTATCTCGATGGAGTTTAAGAGGGAATGCTGGAAGACACTGGGGGATTGGGTGCAGGCGAGAAGGGGGATAGAGGCGAAGTGGCACCAAGGCCTGGGCCTGTAGGGCCTGTAGGGCCTGCGGGTTCTGCCGGGCCGGCGGGGTCTGCGGGGCCTGCGGGGTCCGCGGGCAGCGAAGCAAACAGAGAAGAGACACCACGGACTGCGGGCAGCGAAGCAAACCGAGAAGCGACACCGCGGACTGCGGGAGCTAGAGCAACAGAGGAAAGCTCCCTATATGACGAGAGTATATTCGACGAAGTAGAGGAGGGGGCCGGCGGTGAGATTAGATCGGAGGATGAAGAATAGCTTTTTTTTATATGTATATCTTAGTTATGTAGCTCTCGTTTATTTGATGAATTATATAAATAAAATGTGTAGGCATGATCCGACATTTTCTCAAAGGCATATGTTTCTGAACGAAACAACCTTTTCCCTATTCCCCCCGCGCGAGTGATAGCTCATGCTAGCGCTAGGCGAGTGATGACCTATGCAGCGGCGGCCGGCGCTATACACGGGGACCCAGGCCCACGGCCCGAGAAATGCCCCCCAGACCCTAACTCCGACCCACTAAGCCGGTTAGCCGGCGCCGCTGTCCAGCTCCGCGGGTGAACGGGTGAGGCCCGCGGAAAAACGACAAGGTAGTACATTAGCTCCCGGGGCACCCCCACCCTCCCTCAGCGGGTCCAAATGGTACCTCGCTAATATTGTATGTAGGGCCAAATACGCCTCTGGATCCGCTGAGGGGGGCGTATGGGGGCCCGTGTATCGCTATGAGAGTGAAATCAGTAGAGTGGAGTTTTGGTAGTAGTAGTGGGGAAATTAGAGGTCCCGGGGGGGGGGCACGACTGAGGCCCAGACGGCTAAAAAAGTACACGTCCTAAATACCTACATACATGTAGCCCCCCTAACGGGAACCTGACGGCTTGACTATTGCCCCCCCGGCCCCCGGGGTCACCCCGAGCCCCCTAGGGAACCAGGGGGAAGATAGGAAGAGATAGGAAAGATAGGGAGAGATAGGAAGATGGAGGGACGGACTGGAACCACGTACCGTACAAGTTGAGGGGCCATCACAAGTTCTCACTCGCTGGCTAGACCGGGAACTGGGTCCGCTGAGCATCATATCTAGATGGAGACGGGGGACTAAGGTCACTAGAGCTATCACCGTGAGCAGCGAGCCCATTGCGCAGCGGGGACTGCGGCCCGGTGGCGATATAGGGCGGAGGGCTCGCGGTCGATGACTGGCGGCCAGCTTGGGGGTTTGTCTAAGGGAGAATAAACAGAGTCACTCTATGGCCATCGAGGGCGCTCTATAGCTAGGGGTCGATCGTAGGTTCGTGTCTGGCTGTCCGAGGAGCCCTTGGGCGGTCCTGGGCCTGATTCCTGGCATTGTATTAGCTACAAGTTGGCAAGAGGATATAAGGCCTACTCAACTAGATCAGTCAAAGGGTAATTGTTGAAGATGTGACCTTTAGTAGGGGGGAAGCTTTCTGTTAAAGACTGAAATTAGATGAGGCCCCGGGGTTAGTGAGGGGATGTAAGTGCATACATAAGTACATGTATGTACGTATCAAAATATGTGAATATAAACTCATGCAGATCCGATGTACGGTAACTGCATGATGTTATGTACTGAGGGCATGTAGGCTTGTTCCCAGTCCTCCTACTGCAGGGGCTCCGACGTTTGATGATCAAGACCCTTTTGAGCCGCTGTCGGGGTCGAAACAAAACCCGTTCCCGGAAAATTCTCATGTCGGGGTCTGAAAGACTTTATTTTCTATTTACAGTAAGATGGGGGCCGGACATGTCTCTAATTCACTTATACGGCTATGTATAAATCACCGGTTTTGCAAACTGCAGGTTATCGGGTTCTGTAAAACGGCTCGGCAAATCAAGGAGTTCCCGATGTGGAATGTCTCTCGATCTCGGCATCTGAAGCACAAGACGACCTATTACTACGCGTGTTTTAACGACAATCAACACTCCTCAATGTTGGTACTTTATTTATCATCCCTCTTACCAGAATCGTCACGGATTGAATCAAGACATGAGACTTAGGCTTTGGCAATAATATAGGGATACCGCATTAATTCGAATAGACGGCCGGTCACACAAGACGTTGAAATTCCCGTATTTTTTTTTTGTCTTGAATACGCCCCTCATACTAGCTTGGAAAGGCAACTCCGACGTCTTGTACCCAATTCTCCTGATGCTCACTCATCAAAAGCGAGTCAGTCCAAGTATCTGGTACACAAGAAGCTTCGTAAAAAAAAAACCCCCCTTTACGCCTCAAACGATGTTATCCCTTAAGTTGTCGATGCTGACCCCTATACTATAGGGCCAGGATTTGTATGGGAAATCAGTTATTTGATAAGAGAGATAACAAGATCTATTAACAAAAGCCACCAAACTTTGCTTTTTGCTGGAGGTCACTAGCATTTACCGAAAACTTAAGGGATAAGACTCTCGTCTCAGTAGAAGAGAGCCTGAGCGTAGGGGTTGATGTCATCGAGGCTTTTCTTTTCTATCTGGTTGTCTAATAATTGATTGGTCAACCCCTTACCTCACTTGTCTGTGCACCTCTCCAAACTGTCTTGACTCACATTCTAACGGAATCGACAGACAGATTTACAGGGCGTGTCGCACTAGGTAGTGGATTGTGTTTATTCCTCCGAACCCCGGACCGCTTCCGACGGTCCCTGAATCAAGTTCGGGACGGGGCATCGACTCATGGCCAACGAGCGTTGCCACTCGCAGGACCAGAATAGGAGCCGCCTTATGCGCCTCGGTAGGCGCGGATATGAGACATCACCAGAAGTCGTAACGTCCAGTTACTCGGCAGAAAATTCTTGGCTATTACAAGCTGATTGGACGCCAATGGATATCATCGGATGCAGGGGAGATCAAGGTACTAACCGCCAAAAGCAGTTGGATCTAACTAAAAACTAAGTATTTGTCAATATGCTTCTATCCAGGGTTTCGGGAGTGATCGAGGTTATAGAAAAAGCTTGGTATCAGGGGAATCTAGGGTGTTTATAAACCGTTAGATCCCTCGGGAGGTTATATGATTTTTTTTCATACACAGATCATTCACATTCGCTATTGTTGATCAATACTTCCTTTCTTATCTCCTTTTTTTTTTCTTTAGGCGGGTTTCTTTCCTAACCTCCAGAGCTGTGCTCTTCCGTTCGTTTCTTTATCTATACTATACTATAACCTATAGCTAAAATGCACTACTCCCTCCTCTTCACGCTCCTCCTCCCGTTTACCACCGCCTCCCCCGTCCCCCAAAACGGCGGTAGAAACGCCGAGTCCATCCCTCTCGCCATTAACGAAAACCGCCTCTTCCAGACACTGACCGCCTCCTCCAACTGCGATGCAACCACCCAGCCCGCCGCCTGTATCGATGGGGAATTTGTACAGTGCGTCGCTGGCACCTTCTCCGCGGGCACACAGTGCGCAGGCGGACTGCAATGCTTCTCTTTGCCGCTGGTCAACCGGGTTGGCACCAGCGTGACCTGCACGAGTCCCGAAGATGCGGCGGCGAGGATGGGCTTTGATAGTGTCCAGGCGCTGGAGGCTGCCTTTGGCGGTGCCGCGCCTGCGCCGGGGGAGACGCTGGGTGCAAGGGACCATATTGCGGAGCTCGTTGTGCATGTTAATGACCACGAGGGCGTGCACGCCAATGATCATGATGGGGCGGCGGGTTCTGCCCAGGCGGCATATGGCGCTGCTCAGGACACCCCAGATGATGATGATAATGTTGCAGCTTCAGAGACCAGTCTTCCACATGCGACTGTGTCTCCCACTGCAACTGCGCCTGCAGATGTAGCTGCTACGCCAACCGGCTTCCACACGGAGATACCGCTGCGGAATGCCACGGCCGGGAACGACACTGCTCTCCCGGTCCCCGAAAAGGCCAATGGCACTGCTCTCCTGGAGCCCGGAAAGACCAATGCCCCCAATGGAACCGCTCTCCCGGTCGAGACCGGCCACCCCACAGGGACTGCTGAGCTCCCCGCAAAGACCGAGCAGCCCACGGAGACCGGGGGCGTAGAGGCCCAACCCTCATGCACCGGGGCACCACTCGCAGAAACTGGAGCCCCAGAGGCCGCCATGCCAACCGAGACTGCTATCCACATGCCCGAAGAGACCGCCCCACCCGCTGGCACTGCGCTCCCGTATGTGCCGCCAAAAGGGACCGCGATCCCCGCCGAGACCCCCATCGGGGCCGGTGCCCCAGCGCAAACCGCCCTCCCAACAGAGACGGCACACCCGAGCGCGCCCGCCGCAGAGACCGCACTGCCCAATGAGACTGCACACCCCACCGCACCACCGGCCAAGGAGACTGCATTGCCCACTGCGCAACCGGCGGCCCGCCTGCCAAAGAGACTGCACTACCCAATGTGACTGCTGCAGAACCCCCTGCTGGAACTGCGCCTGCTGGATATGGAGCGTACGGAGCGGGGCATTAGATTATATATGTGCTGGGATTAGTTTAGTAGTTGATGATGTTGATGATGTATCAGGGCTTAGAAATGGGGGATTGGGCCCCCGGGTAGTGTTCTGATGCCTATGTCTTTGTTTCCCTTTCTCTTTTGTCTTTCATGTGTAGTCAAGTTAAAACAATCCAATCCAATATTAGTTAGTGTTTGTCAAGAGCTCACTGTGACTTTACTTCCCATAACCCACCCAAGGTTTTCTCCCCACACCATGGACCTGTAGTCATAATATCCCCAAGGATAAATTTGGTTGTTAGAGCTTGATAATCCTACCGAGTGATATCTCATGATCGTACCTATCTACCAACCTATAGTATCGCCCGCTATCTCATCTTGAAATATCTAGGAATGTTACATACTTACCTTATACGAACTTATGGTGCTGTGTGCCGGTCATGAGATATCACTCGGATCTCACAATCTACCTAATTGTTGGTACCGGGGTGTGCCAGCTGTTGAGATACCGGCCGTTGCCCCCCATGGCTGCGGGTCTGTGGCTACATGTACGTTTGTTGACCGGCCCCGCGGGGATAACCCACCTGGGGTCAAAAAAAAAAAGGTTCGCCCATGCGCGGCTAGGCGCGGCTAGACAGTGCACCTCTCCTTCCTGTATATGTACTTCTCACGACCCCGGAGGTGTTGAGCCTATGTTATGTAAAGTACATGTAGCCGGCAGGGAGGGGACGCGGGACGCGGGACGTTGGCTAAGAGCGTCTTGGCGCGAGGCCAGCACCATTCTATTGTATTGTTACAGTGACGGTTTAACAGGCAAGGGAGGCCACCACCACCATGCGTTGAGAGGCTGCGGGTTAGTGGTTGTGGTGGTGGTGGAAATGGGGTGGTCGTGGAGGAGAGGGTTCCCCAGCCGCGCATGGGGGTGGGTTCGATTCCTGCCCCTGGTGGACTAACTTTTTTTCTTTTTTTCTTTCTTTCTTATAACGGTAGAACCTCCAGATCCTTTTTGCCCGGCACCAGCGCCTCTTATATAGGGGTGACATCTCTATATAACGGCACAAAATTCCGGTCCCGAGCGTACCGTTACCCCTTCGTCTGTTGAAGCTGCCAGGTTTCACCAAGAAATCGGCTCAGATGTGGCTTACGCTTGACGCACTGACAAACTAGGTCTTCGATCAAATGTCTCAAACCTGGCAGCAATTAACTGACAGACGAAGGGATAGCAAGCTTTCGCTGTATCGGGTCACGCAAGATGCGCTCCTACAATAATTCTACTATGTAGACTCTGTGGCATCATCAACTCGGGTCTGATCAGTGATGAGTGCTCTACGCTGGGGGGCCCATACCGTTCTTCAGGAGATGGCATTCACCCCAACTTTACGTCTAGATCAAGCTAGGCTCACCATCACATTCATCACGCGAATGCCCAGGGTTCCTATGTATGTATGTATGTGTGCCCCCCCCCCAAAAAAAAAAACCCGTGGGAAATTACTCCGTTCCTCTCCTGATATTTTATGCTAAGTAGTAGGCGACCAAACCGCCCTTCTCTAAAATTGGCAAGGACACAAACAATTACAAAGACCCGTAAGCTAACACGATCAACCATCTTTTCCAAAAGAAATCCTAGTTTTTCCAAAGAAAATGTTACAGCACCGGCCCCCTTGCTTACTACATAGCGCAGATTAAGCGAACACACACGCACACACACTGAATGCAATATGAAGAATGGAAGAAAGAAAAAAATGGAAGAAAGAAAATAGAATTTTAGAAACCCCCAAACCCGGCAGAAAGAACACAAAATAAAACGCACTACGACGCCCCCATAGTGATAAAGCACAAAAAAAAAGACTAGAAGAAGAAAAGAAGCTCCCTCTAGAAGGGGGAGTATGTATATATGTACGGAAAAGAAAATATATGATAAAGGAAAAAAGGAGAAGAAGAGGGGGAAAATGAGGGTGAGAAGTGAAGAGGAAAAAGGGTTACTAGAACTAGGTAAGATAAATGTGTATACAAAAAAATAAAGGACCCCCGGCTACTCCACGCTCCCAAACCTTTTTTGATGCTGATGAAATAAGAAAACTAAATAGACGAAGAGAAATGTGGGGGTGGGGATGATACGATGTTGTTTTGATGTCATCAGTCCTTATAGGGCCAGCCTCTAGGGCTCGTGCAATGTGAGAAGGCGCCGTACGATATTATCGCACCTCACCTCCCCCGTTATCTTTCTTATCTGTTGACTCCTCCTCGTTCTCTTCGACTAGCGGACCCCCCTTTCCCATTGGTGGTGTTGGCATCCCTATAGAACTACCCCTAGTCGAGCTTCCTGCAAAACTTGCGCCCGCCCCACCACCGCCAACCTTATCCACAGTGGTTGCAGAGGATACATCGCTCATCGCCTGTGTATCCTCGCGGATAGTTGAACAGTACGTTTTCAACACATGTTTCAGCTGTGGCCGCCGAATCGGCTTCGCGAGAAAATAGTTCATTCCAGCGTCCAGGCAATCCTTCACGTTGCTCTCTTCGGCAAAAGCGGTGAGAGCCACAATGGGTGCGGAGTAGCCCATGTCACGGATGATCTTGGTAGATTCGATACCATCAAGGTTGGGCATTTGGATGTCCATTAGCACTAGGTGAAAGTTCCTCCCTTGATTCAACGCCTCTTTGATCCGGTCGACTGCTTCCCGACCATCTTTGGCGATAGTGACATCTGAGAATCATGAGTTAGCACTCGGTCCACGAATCCGGATCCGTTGGGCACAAACCGTAAATTTCTTCCAGTTTGAGCATTTTTAACACAACTTCCTGGTTCACCTTGTTGTCTTCCGCAACCAGTACACGTATCATCCCGGAATCCTCATCCTCAGCAGCTGCCCTTGACGCCATCTCCTCAATCTCCTGGCCCGGTGTCTCTACGCCCGTCGGGGGAATACTAGCTGCGAAGAATGGCTGACTCAATCCAACCAATCTAGGTTTGTTATTCTTGCCAAAGCTTACGTCGCTCTTTCCAGACTTCTGAGAACCGGTCTCTTGCAATACTTGTGAATCGCCCTTTTCGGTAGATCTATTAGAAGTGCTGTGATTGTATGATGTAGTACCATTGATGCTGTTCGTCCGGCTCAGATTTGCGCGGTCTTTTTCGCTTAAAAGGCTTGGTGTAACCTCTTTAACGTACTTAAGGGGAATTCGCATCGTGAATGTCGTCCCAGCTTTTTCCAAACTCTTCAACTCAATTGTTCCCTGCATCAGTTTCGCAAGTTGGAGACAGATACTTAGACCCAATCCCGTCCCGCCATGCTTCTTACTGAGCCGCAAATCCCCCTGGACAAATGGCTCAAACACCTTCTGTTGTAGATTTTCAGGAATTCCGGGGCCCGTGTCTTCGACTTGGAACTCAAACATGTAGGTTTTGGCTCCCGGTGGTGGTGAGGTTGGGCGGGACGGATTATTGAGTTGTTCTTGGAGTTTTTCCGTGAGTATTGCGCGATTATCTGCGGCATTTGAGATGCTGCGCGAGGATGTGCCTTGGTTACCGATATTGAGTGTAGGTGTAGGAGGCGAGGTAGCAACTGATCCGAGACGTTGCATCCCGCGGTGGTTGCTTTTGGAACCGTTTTTTAGAAGGATCGCGATGGAGAGGGCCATCTGGTAGAGGGAATGGAGTGACCTCTTGGAGAAGGTTCATCCTGATTTGTATCGCGCCGTTTTCACTGCTTTCGTTAGAATTGTATAAAGGGAAGAGTAGGGGGTATGATCTCACGGTGTAAACTTGAGACTGTTGCTAACAAGATTGATTAAGACCTGTAATATGCGGTTTGAATCGCCCCAAAATACCATTTCCTTGACCCTCTTCTCAGGGCTGATGCTAACCCCCAAATCGATCCCAGATTCCTTGGCTTGGTTCTCAAATATTGCCATGATCTGCGCGGTGATGTCTGTCATCTTGAACTCCTTTTCGTCCAAGCTAATTGCCATATGACCGACCTGGTTCCGGGAGAAAGTCAATAAATCTGTCAGAAGGTGCAGGAGCAACTCCCCAGATTTATACACGATCCCTAGCGAGCGCTTAATTTTCGGAATCTCCTCTTCCTGCATACAAATCGCACACATTCCCAAGATCCCATTAAGCGGTGTTCGGAGTTCATGGGTAATATTAGCCACAAATAGCGACTTTGCCTGGTTAGCAGCTTCCCGCAACTTTCTTTTGCTCCTCTAATTCCTTTGTCCTTTCAATCACGCGTTCTTCAAGGTTCTCGTATTGCTTAACAAGTTCCTCCGACATTTCATTGAATGTGCGAGTCAGATCTGTCAGCTCATCATGAATGATGTGTCGCCGTTCACGCACTTTTCCGGGAATCCTGAAGGCGCGTCGTCGAATTTCCTCGCTACCGTCACCACCCGGTGCCACCACTTTGAGAGCTGTCTCGGCAGACGGTTCTTTGACGGATGTATTCACCCATCCCATAAAAGCGGTTACGGCCACGTTCTTCATCATCTTGAATAGCAGCGTCATGATCTACATCGGTTTGAGACGATTGGCTTCCAGTGGGGGTATAGGAGGGAGGACGCATACCTGTGTTGATGGCATGTTGGTAAGCATCGGGAAACATAAAACGTGGGAGGGTTCTTACTTTTTTCGGTGGCTCTTTTTAGTCTAGTGATTGGTTTGACCGCAAAATGGGCAATTGGACACACCAGGATGATCACGACGGCAAACGTGCCAAATACCGTGGCAATCAAGATATTCCGCAACTTGTTTATAGGTTGAAAGGCCTCGTTCTTCTCCTGTTCTATTAGCAGCGCCCAGTCCGTAAGATTCTTAACCACATCAACAACCGCGAATCTAGATACGAAAAATTAGTAACGTCATACAAGATCACTCGATGGGGTAACATAACATACCCAACACTAACATGCCGCCCTTCCGAATTATAAGTGTCTAGATCACACGAGCCCCCATCACCATCATCCCCTGCACCATTTACTCCGCCAACTCCGTGCTCAAATACCGTCCGTACAGCATCATACTGGTTTAACTTCCTGACCTGTCCCACCAAGGACTGATCTCTTCCTGGAGGGAGTAGATACCGGAACTCGTAATCTCCAACAGCGGTATCGTCCCTCCTCTCCAGTCCTAAGCTTCTTCCAACAAGTCCAGCCATTGCAGCCACAGCACTGTGAGACCGCTTTGCCATACTCCTACTTCTAGTACCCCCTCTTGATTCTTCTGCCGCAGATTGATCTGCCCTGCCCGAAAGCAGCGGATCCTCCCATATGTTTGAAGCCGTTGCCGGTCCGACTAGAACCGTCTGTCCTGTTCCGCCAAGGCCGCGAGTATCTGTGATAATATCAAGGACAACCTTTGCATTCACCACCACTGTGAGGAATCCCAACAGCGTTGATGCACTAGTGTTATTGATGATCGGGATCGTGAACGACAGCATAAAGAACGACTCGTTAACCATCATGGGCCCCAGTATCAAACCCCTCTTTTCATAAATATACTTTGGGGTAAAGTAATTCGCCGGATTTGTCATTGAACGGCTGTCCGCGAACGGGTACAACGCGTTGGGAAACCCATCATGATATGGCAGCCCATGAGTAGCATTATACTGCACCTCCCCAAGCTGCTCTGCAGACATATCCATCAACATGGGCCCGCCTCCGTTATTATCCTCCGTGGGCGGCAGTATGATCCCCGCCGCATTATCACCCGTCGCGTTCAACAGCCCCCATTCTGCTTCCCAGTCCAAACCCATAGTTGAGCCTTGTACCGTTCGCTGTTATCCCAGTATAGTTTGCCCCACCCACAACCGTGCCGTCAGAGGTTACCGTGCCATTTGAAACACCGGGTATTCCATTCCCGAGGTTCTCATCAAACACTACCAGCTGCAGTACCTCGCCAAACCCACCAGTGGAGGCCGATGCACTATTTTGGAGGTCCTCAAGCGTGCGAGACCAGTTCTCTCGAGTATTATTTCCTTGCTGATACCGTCTTAAGGCACTCTGGAGAATTGCACGGGTGCTTATGGCGTACACGGTGTTATGCAAAAGCGTGAGACTCTGGGCGACCTGTATTGCCTTCAAACTGGCTGTAAGCGAGAACCGCGATGAGCGGACATCAAGTACAAGTTTATAGTTATGAACCCACTTGTAATAATAATAACCCCTATCAGTAACAAGCAAAAAAAGAAACATGAGGAATAAAAGGGCCAAACTGGACTGACAGTAACGATAGCCAGAACACCCACTGCGACGAGCGCTGTCACGGCCACCAGCATAGACAGCTGCTCCCGAATTCGGATTCTCATGGCCGCGGTGAGGTGGGTGATCCCCTAACCCTCCACCTCTCCTCTCGGCTGAGCTGGTTTGGGCTGGGGGTCCAGCGAGAGAGTAATTGTCTTGAGCGAGGCAAGCAGATTCGAATCTTGCCTTTCTCCCTTTAATTTATTTTTTTCCTGTGTGAAGGGGAGTTTTGCAACCCGGAGAAGGTTGGTCGGGATCTAGATGGGGCTGTGGAAAAAATTAATAACGAGGGTGTTAGTTACTTTATTATAAAGAAGATAAAAAGTTTGAAATGGTGATGGAAATAGGTATTCACAGTGGGAGTGCTACGAGATGATGGATAAGGTTGAGTGCGAAGATGAGTGAGTGAGTGACCGACTGTGAAACGGTCTGGATATGTGGACGAAGGGATACGGCCGAGTAGAGAGAATGGGGAATAAGGATAGGAAGACTGGCGATCTCACCAGAAAGAAAAACACTAGAGTAGTAGCAGAAAGAGAAGAGGACGAGGAAAATAGTAGGCCCCTAGCCTCTAGAGGTACATGTACATAGATAATAGTAGATAGATACGAACGAGCGAACCAGAGAGGCAGCCCGACCTCCTATCCACTAACCGGGTCAAACCTACAAGAACTAAAGGAAACAAGAGGCAATCGAGATAAAAACAAATCGGACCCAGGCCTAAGGGTAGATCAAGGACTCGCGGGTACAAACTACATGTAGCGTTGGGTCAAAGTACGCAGAGATCAAGATCAAACCAGCGGGGGTATTTGTGAGGGCCTCTCTGTGTCCGTTCGTTCAGGCAATGGATGGACAGGACCACCCCCCCCCCCTACCCTGCCAACCTAAAAAAGGAAGAAAAGAAAAGAATGATGGACGGGAAAGATAACCGTCGACCTACCCAGCTTGGATTTTCGATTTCCACCCTGCCAGCACAGTGAGTGGAGGGAAAGCGAATAATGACCCGTCACCCAAATTGCTCAAAAAACCACAAACAAAAACCTCTATGAACAGGGAAGTGGGACCAGGGAAAAAAGCCGTTCGAGATGTATGAATGGATGAATAGCAGAGACAATAGCTATTCCTTTCTGTGGCTGAAACGAACCGAAAGGCAGGAATTCGAAAGCAAGAAATATGGAGAGAGATGCACCTCGAATCCGACGGTGAAGTCTGAATGGGTACCGGTAGATGCTTAATTGGAAAATGTACGTATATACCCGTATGGAGTAGAGTACTTGATATGTAATGAGGTAGGATCAGTTCTCCCGATAGCAAAGAGAAGGGGAGAGGAAAACTGGAAATTGAGGATGATAGTGAGAAAGAATTGGTTGGACGAAAAAAGAACACCCTTCTTTCAGTCCCCATCACCTCAACCCATATTACAGGCTTAGAACAATTCTTGCATCCTCACAACCAAATCCCATGTGCCTTCCCCATTACTGCTAGTGCATGTGTAGATTTCCCCACCACCCATGTCCTGCAGCAAACTGGCAGGGGACCCCACATAATACTACTAATGCTCGCTTAGGCTTGGTCTGGGCGACGAATCCGGCTGATAGCGAACGAGGTTGAAGGGTAAGTCTAAAGGGAATGGTGTTTACTCTATTTTCAGATCCGATGGATGAACCTGATGGCGGCCACTGCCAATCGAGAGAGGGATCCCTTCATCGCTCTGGTTTCGAGGTTAGAGGAAAAGTATAATCCCAGGTCCTTCCAGACACTTTATTTTGACACAACATGAGCAGAGACAACACTTCTAGGTGCATTTGCATAAACCGCAGCATATCTATCCCAGATCCAGAGAAATCAGGTCGCTCTAAAGTACCTACCCTTAATTCACCACCCCCAGCTCACCCCCCCTGGGGGACAAATCAGGAGGAAATTCCAGGGCTTTCCATCTGCTCTTAATCTCTCTGCACCATGATTAAACTTCGATCCACAACCTCCACGAAACTAGGATCATCGTTGCACGCGTCCGGTGCGCGAGCTCAAGTGACAGGAACACATCGATATCCGTGCACCATCAGAATCAGATACTTCACTCGCTGGCTGGCTGATCTGATCCACCGCGCCAGTGTCCATCGTATCGTGGTTGCCGTTACAGAAGCTAACTAGGCGACCTCCAACAATAAAGTCGCTCCCGCATAGAGGCCTTTATAAACTCTATCATAGTGGCATACCCCCCCACTGTGCCCCCTACCGGCTGATTCATTTGTCTCTCTACCCTTACACGAGATCGTAAATGGTAAAAACATACTGCCAGAGATTATGGCTTCCACGGCAACCTCAAAGAGTAAGCATCGAATAGGAGGACGCCGGACGGAAAAAAAAAGTCGCCGGGGGTGCTGCATGCAGGACCCGTCCTGCTGCTGCATTGTCGAGACAATCACTACCCCAAGTCGGTGTACTTTGAGTACACGGAAGACACTGACTGCAATGCAGAAACCAACCTCCCTCTTCAAAAAAAAAAAAGATCTCATATCATGGCCGAGAAAGAAAGAAAAGAGCTGGGTGTTGAAACAAACCCTACCAAACCAACGGGACCGGAGCAAGAAAAAAAATGAGTAACACTCTCCTAGCTTCATCCTTAAACAAGTGTTCAAATCTCCTCCGGAGGTGTCATCCGTGAGGTATAGGTGTGTAGCTAGGTACTTGGGTGTGTCATCCACGTATGACAATACCGGCGTAGTTAAAGTAATATTCGGGGGGGAAAAAAAGGGTTTACAAGGAGTGTCTATGTTCTGGGCCTTGAGTTTTTGAGGATCAAACTGGATTATTAAATCCACTGCATGCTGTTCATCGGGTTCAAAACAGGCCATCCGCCCCAAATCTTGCAGTAAGCAGGCAGGTAGGCGAAATCCATGGTATTCGAACCAAATCCTCGCGCGGGCCGGGCGGAAAAGGAACAATTCCAGAAAAAAAAAAATCACTCTGTCACGTCCTGTAATACACTGTGTGTTTTCAAGTGGCGAAAAAAACAAACCTGGCCCACAAACCACATGCAAAGCAACTACTCTAGACAACACCATATTCCCAGGGATGCTGTGAATGAAAAAAAAAAACCTCTCATCAAGCGATCAGCGATGTCACGTCGATGGGTACTGAAAGATCCGACCCGGACCTTCGGGAGGGTTTTTCGGGGGCGGGGAGCGCCGTTGCATGATGACTGACCTTCATGACTGAGATGAGACTCGATATTTTGGAGTAAACGAACCTTCAACCTAACCTACATACATTTAGTCAACTGTCACGAGCGATTATCACTCAAATGCGGTTGCGTGCACAGCGAGATGTAAATGGAAGAATAGATATTAAGCTTCCGATAACTTTATCCCAAACATTCATATCGGCCTTTTCCGTCTGCTTTAATCTATGCTTGTCTGCCAGATCAGAGAATCTAGTGTCCACCCTCCACCCCACACGATGAAGGATTTTCGGAAAATCTACCAACTACAGTAAATTATTTACTCCGCCCTCACTAGGAATCGCTTCCTTTCAACAATACATGTAACGACCAATAACCACCCCGGCGGTGGGAGTTAAGGTCAAGACACTGCTGGTCGCCAGCTAGCTCGATTACTATTTTAGCAGCACACCAGTCGCAACGGCAGCAGGCTGTTTACTACCCCAGATGTTACCTATGGTCCTCCAAAGATGCGAATTCCGTTGCAGAATAGCCGTTATTTGCGACCGCTCGCAGTGGAGAATGCCGTTTCCCTATCATAATTAATTTGAATTCGATCCGACACCACACGGACCGCCTGCATCAGTAATCACTCGAGCTAAATAAATACTCTACCTTTGAGAGTATTCTAGAGTGAGTAACTGGCGGGGAATGCTCCCACTGGGATCTGCTTACGAAGCTTATTTGGGAGGATGAGCGGGATATCATTACCTACATAGTAGTTACTAGTTCAACTTACTACCTGCAAAAAGGCTAGATAATCTTCATGTCTCTTCATCTAAGTCCGCTTCTGGTTTTTTTTCTTTGGTTCCGGGCCTGCGTTATTTTTTTCATTTTCATTTTCATTTTGAGGGGTTGTGTACACAAGCGCTGGTCGTGGTGGGGTGTACTCTATACATCTGAGAGGGATATGGTTCGATGCCAGCTGCATTTGACACATGTCCTCCGCCTTCTCCGCCGTTTCTTGGGCCATGTCCGGCGGCTGCGGACCTCCGCAGCACTGTTGTGGTGTCTATTTCCGCGAAGACAAATGTACTCTGGCAGAACACGCCCCCTTGGGTATTCTGAGGAAGAGCATGCGTATCAAAGAGAGTCCGACCTTCCTAGCACGCCGAAAGAAATACTGCTAATTGTGATTGTAGATACTGTGGGGTAGATAGCTCACACTGGCGCGGTACACCGCCGCCACTACCACCACCACCACCACTACCACCAGCTACAGAGCCTACGCCTATAACTGCCAGGATGTTGCTTGTAGTTTCCTAGAGGGCATGTAGGTTCCCAGAGGGCATGTAGGTTGGAATAAGAAATATGCCGCCCTTTCCGGCTGAGATGATTAGAGGACCTGATGGTAATGTTCATTACGCGGCCCTGGGTTTGGGATGGTATTTCATTACGGGGATTGTGCGGCGGTACCCTCTGACTGATTTACTGTATGCTTGGCAGCCAATTTGTGAGATTTTTCCGGAGTGGTTGTCGGCTTTTGAGCTTTATTGCCGAGATGCGCGGACATCGTGATTGGGGCTGACTTGGACTGGGAGGGGGTGCTTACTATAAGAGTTCTATATCATTTGTGGGGAGGGAAGTGAAGCGGGTGGCTGTATGGCTTGATATGGTAGCTGGCTAGAAATACTCCTTGGCCCCTTCCTGGTCTCGTTGCTGGGGAGATTTTCTTTGGCAGGCTTGTCATATCCCCCATAAGTGCGTGTGTTATGCACAGGAAATGTTATGCACAGGAAAGATGGCCAAATCTCGTCGGCGTTTAAGTCTTGGTAAAAACCAGCAAGCTGGTGCGGTACGGGACGGTACAGGCTACAATGAACATGTAGTTACCGCTACGCTACCCACCGTCCAAGTCTCTGGCTAGAATGGAATGAATCGGCCCTCGGGCTGCTGGTTATCATCCGATCAATCAATGAGTGATAGTCTCTATCAATGTCAGCCAGCCATCAAGGCCAATGATATTCTCCATCATCCAGCCCCAGCAAGCATAGTGTTTGAATAATGAAGGGCCCAAAGGCCAATGATAGTCAAACGAATATCAATGTTGAAACAAGCCCTATTTACAAGCCAGCCACGCACTTTTGTTGTCTATCCGTATCCAATAAATACGAGTCCTATCTCCCGATATAAGACACGAACTAACTAACCAACTCATCTCGCGCAAAAAAAAAGAAAGGAAGGAAGAAAAAAAAGGAATCTCACACACTCAAGTTGGTCCAGATCTACCCCGTCCGTTTGGGCGCACGCGAGCACGCGCGGGAGCGATGTAACCTGCAAGCACATTACATGTAGCTCCTAGTTAGTACATGTACTTATCTAGTCCAACGTGATATCAGGCACAGGCACCGGCGGCGGGAGGGAGAAACAGACACTTCACCTTTCAGGATCTCCTCTTCGCCAAGAGCATGGGGTCGGGTCGTCGTCTGGTCATCATTCCTGTCTATTCGTGGGGCGAGCACCAGGTGGGCGAATTGGAACAACTTAGTCACAGGGAATCACTCGCACAAGGATAACTAGCCCAGTCATAACCCTGACCCTGACTCGACAGTGCAAGGCTTGCGGGATGTTTGGAGAGATCTTCCACATGGACCATCGGCGTTTTAGGGGAGGACCTTCAGTCGTGCGCGGGGCGGGGAGTCGGCGTGATGTTAGCTAGCGGGGACTTGAGGTTGTTGGCAGTCGATTAAGAGTGGGTGTGGGGAGAGGCCGAGGTGGTTCCATGGATTGGTGGTGGCCGGCGGGTCAAGGGTCAATTATTTCAATTCCGTTTAGTCCGGTTTTCTGACCCTCCCCCACCTTTATTTTTGTTTCAAGGCTGGTTCTGGCGGGGGAATTTTTTGAATGGGACGGTGTAGCTGGCGCCCCCTGGGAGGGAGGGGGGGGGGGCGTTGGAGATATCTACACTGTTGTGTCGCCTGCCAGCGATCATTTAACACCAAGCTTTGTAGCTCCTTCCGGGTCCTCTTACAATGCCCTCGAGCTGATCAAACAGTCTCTCGGGCCTGATGCTAAGGATTGCCGCACCTATTTTCAACCGGAACTAACGCTGAGGTCCGAACAGGGAGATAAGTTATAAGCCCAGCCGAGCCGGTGCTTGTGTCTACCATCTACCATCTATTCTACTGGTCTTGACGGCCTTGATCTAGTGATAAGGGAGGGTCCCGACTAATATTGATGGTACAGTTATACAATACCTGAGACAAGGGGGGCAACGGATACCCGGCCGTACGGTCGAGGCGGGATCACCTCTAAATGTGTTGGGCGGCCCGACCGGTACTTCTAACGTCCAGTTATTACGGCGCAAAGGGTTTTGAACATCACTGTCCTATACAGCTATAGCGCATGCAGTGGGCAACCGTAGAGAGGCCTTTCTCTGCCGGCGGCACTCGGGACACTTCTGTGCGCGGGCAGGCGGGTGGGTCGGTCGCCCGACAGCATACATGTATGCTGCACCAACGCCTCTCGCTCGCGCCCGCACGACCGCACGCCGCACTACTGGTACTGGTTTCCGGGGTGGCTTAAGAAATACGCGCAGCAAGGGAAATTCCAAATATGCAAATATGCAATGCACCGCGGCCGAGACTTTCTTGAAAGACCTACATGCAGTATGTAGATTGAGATTCCAGTAATTAGAGACCTAGGGTACAGCAGGCTTTAGTTACATGTACAGACGAGAAATTCCAAGAAGGGCGCTACCACTACGTATACCTTTAAGCGTCCCGCCCCCGGCCCTCCCGGCTCCGCAATGGGGCTCGACCCGGCCCAACCCATTGAATGAAAGCAAGGACCCGCCCGACCCAAGGGCCAATTACCTAGGCTATTTTGCTTTACCAGTCGGGTCTCCTATATCACCGACCCAGGCTGTCGGTTACAGAACCTTTTTCTTTTGTGAAATCGCCTACTTATCCGATGAATCCCATCACTCGGCCCCATGACCCGGGTAGACTATTTAGGGGACCTAGCCCGTGGGGTTGTAGGAAGAAAGCCGGTCGCGAGCCCGGCCCGACCCGGGCTGACCCAAATAACGGCAAAGCCTGCCTCCCGCCCACCGCCAACCGCCCAGCCGGTCAGACGCAAAAAAAGATACACACACCAGCCTGCTACAAAGCCCAGCTGCACAGGCGCAAGGATGACTTTACTTTGGCGGCCGCGGGCATCCACCACGGCACTTCCTCTTCTCTCCGCCGGGATGAAGCGTGGGGCCGGTGGGGGCTACAATATATGCGCCCACCAACCCCATCAATACATGTAAGCCCCACACCGATTCAATTCCCTGGGTCATTTGCGTGCACGGATTATTTCAGCGGGTTTGTCTTTGGCCGCCCCACATGTATATTACTGCAGACCGTCATGGTAAATACCAAATTGACCAATAGCTTCCCCGCTTCTTAACTTGGGCACCTGGCTTGCATATATAAACCGTGACTTGCGCCCTGGGGAGTTTTCGTGGGTGGTATTTCCTACCTTCCTACCATATAAAGACAGGTCAAGGGCATAGTTATATATAGCTAGGCTGAGACTACGCTAGCTAGAAATACCTATTGAAAAGACTTGCACGTTGCTTGCTAACTGGGGCATTGTTATCATTTACCATTTTTTAATTATCGGTTTCTTTTTGAGGGGAGGAGGCTGGCGGTTCTATGGCTCTTTCCTTTTCTTTTCCTGTTGCCTCCTCCTCCTCCTCCTTCGGCGCCGCCTCCTCCGCCCCAGTATCCCCCACCTCCAGCACCTCCTCCACATCCTCAAAATTCAAGCTACGGAACAACCTCCCCCTCACCCTCTCAACACACACCTCCCTACCCACCCTCTCCCACCCATGCTCGCCCCCGACCTCGGGGCGCTTATGCGGCGCGAGCACGACGAGCCAGCGACACTCGCAGCTCAGCGTCCACAGCAGCCCCCACACCTCGCTGGGCGGACACAGGTGCAGCGCAAAGCTCACGACGACGACATCGTTCTTTGCGCTGGTGCGCCCGGGCGACACGGCCAGGCCGCGCGTCTGGATGTCGCGGAACGACTGCGCGCCGCAGGGGAGGCCGCCCGTGCGCCGCGTGTACAGCGCCGCCGTGAACGGGTCGTGCGCCGAGAGGAGCAGCCTGTACTGCGGCCGGCGCTGCGCGAACCAGTGTTTTGCGGTTAGCGTGGCTTCGCCGGAGCCCGCTGCGAGGTCTAGGAGGCGGTAGTGGGGCGGTGGGGTGGCCGCTGGGGTGGCTGTGCGTTGGGTTAGTGGGCTGCTGGGGGGTGGGGGTGGGTGTTGGACGTACGTGGGACTATGGACTCGAGGATCTGGCGGAGGGCTTTTTGGACGCCGGGTTCGTGGGGGTTCTTGTAGGTTTCTGAGACGAGGGTGTAGTAGTTGTCGACGCCGTGGGCTGTGTATGCATCGCGGAAGGATATCGACATTTTGGTTGTTTGTTCTTTGGTGTTGAGGTTGGTGTTGATGGTGAGGTTGGATCGAAGTGTGAGGTGGAGAATTGAGACAGACGCTGCGGTGCTTGGCGTAGATTGTGGGCTTGGTTGGCCCCGGTGTGTAATAATAATAATAATAATAATAATAAATACATATATTTCAATGTCTTAGCTGCTCGGTCCGTCTGTCGGTCATGGCGTCTCACTCGGCGGTGGATCATTGTCTGCATACAGCTGTATTTATTTATTTATCTATTTATTTATTTATCATACTCTACCACCTATTACTCTGTCTCGTCTGCTGGCCCTCGGAGGGAGGGCACCACCATATCACATCACATCACAGCCCGATCAGTCGGTCGGTCGGTCGGTCGGTCGTCAGTTGATTGGAGCTCAATGCGTGCAGACCGGCCAGCCCATCTGGCGAATCGGCCGACACAGACACAAGGAAATAGCTCAGGCAGTAAGTACCTACCTACCAGTAGGTTTTCACAACCCATGTCACCCCACAGCTCGTGTATGCGTGCGTGTGTATATATAGGTACTTGTACTAGTTGTATCCGCGCCCGGGTTTCGCAGTGGCATGATGCGGTACGATGCGGTACGATACTTGGCTAAGCGACGGTATCGTATCCCGGTCCTCTGAGGAGTAGATGCTACCTGCTCTGCTATACATACAGTGCAATACAAGGATTACACCGCCTGGGCGCCTGGATAAGTGCCTCGATAGAGGATGCGGTGCTCTACCATTCAGCAGTGGGATGATTCTGGCTGTTTTTAGGTTGTTACTCTCTGGCACTGTAATTATAGCTGTCTGTATACTAACTATCGGGAGGCCCCTTTGTGGGCCGTACTGCGTTTATAAAACCGTCTCTGGTTCTCTGTATTATAGCTATAATTAATATCTCTTTTCATATACACACATGGCGCACCTCACGACCACCCGCTGGAAGCACCCCTGGCTCCTGCGGTCCCTCTCCGCGCTCGAGTTCCTCCTCCTCACCACCCTCCTGGGCCTAATCGGCTACAACAACCCCGACACCTTCACGACCAAGCTCCGCGCCGACGGCGCCCTCAACAACTTCAACTCGAGCCCCGCCTCCTCCACCCCCACCCCCTACGTCTGGAGCAGCACGTACCTCTCCCCTCCCCCCCCAAAAACAAAACTAACGCCCAGCAGCCTAACAAAATACAACCTAATCCTAAGCGTCAGCAGCTTCCTCCTCCTCGTGGCCCAAACCGCGCTACACATCCTGCGCCTGTGGCCCCCCGCCGCGGCCACAACGCTCAAGTGCGCGCTGCTGGCGGCGTGGAGCGCCTCAGTGCACGCGCAGGCCGGGGCCGACAACACCGACCCGCGCCGGCCGTCGCCGAGCCCCTGGTTCCTCCGCGTCGGCTCGTGCGGCAGGGCCTATTACCGCGCTAATAGGCCCTACTGCCATATCGCCAGGGCCACGTTCGGCGTCTCCGTGGTGCTCTTGTGAGTTTCTGTCTGTGTGCCGTTCTGCGGAGGCTAATTGTGGGGGGGTAGGGCGTGTTATGCGGCGGTGGTGGCGCTGGCGGTGGTGTCTGTGGTGGCGGCGGGGGGGCCGCGGGGGAAGGTGCTGGAGGAGGAGGGGGAGGGCGGGGATTTGGAGATGCGGTAGGTAGGTGGTGTATGTTACTGTACGTGTATGGGTGGCCCTCTCTTTGGTTTGTTTGTTTGTTTCGGCGCTGGCGTTCCTGGTCCGGGTTTGGTTGGATGTGTGTGTAGATAGGGATTCAAGCTGGTAATTACTGTACTTTGTGGCCGCGGGACTGGTGTGTATGTGTAGATAGATAGCTATAGCGGGGTCAAGCAGGTAATTGCTGGCTGGCTGGGTGCATGTTTATCTCGGTACATTGATCATTGACCATTGCAGCTCCGGATAGCTAGCTGCCATATAAGATGTACATACCCCAATAAACCACCCCCCTTCTATAGACACCAGCCGGGATATAAACGCGGCTAAAGCACCCCTACCGCCATTGCCCCACCCCGGAAACCAAAGCCAGATCTGGCGCACAGGGGGGGGCGTGGGGACGTACATACCTACCTACCTACCTACCTACCTACCAACGCCCACCACACCGCCCGCTACACTGTCATTACCAGCTAGCCAGCCACGGGAGTGTGTGCCGCACCCAGCTGGTCTATCCCACACAGTTGACCCGGCCCTAGTATGGCCCAGTAGGCCACAGTTCGTGTCCGGACGGCGCGTCATGGCGGATCACTCGGTGTGGATCACTGCTACGATTTTTTTTTTGTTTACTTCATTCACTGCTACGATTGATTGATACTACGTAGAGCAGGTACCCCCGACTCTACAGCAAGGGGCTGTCGGGCAGGGGTTGTAATTAGTACCTGTAGCAGACAGACAGACAAAGCCGCAAAGAAAGGAGGCGGCTACATGTGCCCATGGAGAACCCCCCAAAGCCGGACAGGGCCCCTAGCCATCCAACATCTACCGGCCCACGGATTGGCACCGGGGTCGTGGGAGGCGGCGCAGGGCTGGGCTGTGGCCGCTGGTTTAATTAGTATCTTTCCCCGGCTGTAGCTCTCGGATGCACGGGGTGTATTAGTATACTTCTCTCCCAAAGTACCGGCAGCGGCCCGTTCGCCGGGAGGGTTATGGGTCTATGTAATGGGGACGACGGGTTGCGTGCAGTTAATCAACCCCGGGGTCTCTCCACACTGTGTAGGATGTCAAGCATAATGGTGCAGCAGACCTCTCGTCTCGGCCGCAGTGAATGGAATACAGTATAGCAAACCTCCCAGCGGCGGTGGTGGTGGTGGATGTACAGCCATAAAGCGACTCTTCCCTGCCCGCCCGCCAGATAAAGGACCTAGCTAGCTGGACATGTACGCTTCCCACCATAGAGAGCCCGACCCCGTATGCACTCTCCCAGTCGGCGCCCACTTAGTTAACCATACACACCACAGCCCGCCCGCCCCCGAGTAGGGAAACCAGACATATATACATACGGCCCGGAGACCTGCCGGGGCCAGAGACGCATTGCAACGACAGTCCCCAGGCCCAGTGTATCAAGTAACAACACCCTCCGTCTCGCCCGGCGTATACAGATACTCTTTCCGTGCGCGGGCCATCATGCACCGCACTCTATTTGCTACATGTAATAGGGCTTAGGACCGCCTCTAGCTCTAGATCTCTTATATACATAGTGGAAACAGCGGGTGTGGCGGCCGCGGGGAGTAGATAGATAGATCAGCTAGACCATGACCCCTCGCCCCGGTGCGGTACCACACCCCGCCCTCGCCCCCGACAGTACGGGATGCACACGGGACTAAACCCGCGTCAGAACATTAGCCTGCCTGCCTGCCCCCGTGTTGTGCTGTGCTGTGAGCTACGTAGCGTAGGCGCCAACACCGCTTCTTCCCTCCCTCCCGGTGGTGGCGGCGGTTTAGACCCTCCGCCAGCGGCCTGAGAGCCGTGTAGACAGTTATGTACATGATGATGTAAACAAGAGAATATGTACATGTAGAGTACGCAGCAAGCGAGTGATACCCCATGACCGGCCGGCCGCCGGGGGTCTTTCCGGTTCCTGCTCGCGGGCAGCTGGGTGGGCGGCCTAGATATCCACCACTACTACTGCGGCTGTGGGAGGTAGATAGGTATATAGGTACGGCACTACCAACACTATATATACTCTCGATCCCCCGGCCGGGTCTGGGTACCGCGAGTATTAATTTAAGTGTTAGTATACAACATTCTCATGGTTATTTTGCACGATACTACGCTGTGCTATAAAAGACTGTTCGGGCGTTTCTGGCCGATCCGGCATTATCAAGGCCTGAATTGTCTGACGGCTACAGAATGGGGGTTCTGCTCTGGGGGACAAGTCCAGCCCCTCTGACAAGTAACGTCCCATCATCACTGGCAGTAGTAGCGTATATATAGTTATATTCTAAATACTCATATCTACATACAATACAAGCCCTATTATCTACAACCCTGCTAGACACACACTAAAAGACCACCAACACCGCCACGACCACGACCCCCACCACCGCCACGCCCACCACCCCAGCGCCCGAAAACCCCATCCCATGCCCGACCTCCACGCCCCTCGCGGACCCGCTCGTCACCCCTGCCCCGCCGCCGCCCACGCTCCCCCTCTCCCGCGGCGCCGCCTCCGCAGCGAGCTTATTGATGAAGTGCGCGCCCGTGGGGAGCGCGGTCGGCGCGCCCGCCGACGCCGCCGGCTCCGGGAACGACGCGCCCTCGGGCACCCCCGCGATCCGAGACGGGATGAGTACGCGCGGGGGGGGCTCGATGCCGAGTGAGCGGAGGAGGTGCGGCGGCGGGGGGTACTCTGTGTGGCCGTGGGTGTGGCAGATGGTGTACAGGTGTGTGAAGTATGTTTCTCTGCTGGGTGTTAGTGTGTCCGGGAGGAGGGAAGGGGGGAGGGGGAGTACATGGCGGAGCTGTTGGTGGCGCAGGATTGGAGGATGCAGGGGATTGTGGAGGCGAGGAGGTGGCGGTCGGTGCATAGGCAGCTGAGGGTGTTGGAGAGGCCGGAGTCGGTGGTGGTGGAGGGGTTGATTGCGCACTTTGGGGGGTTAGTCTTTTTTTGGAGAGGGGGTTTGGGGCCGCATACTAGTGGGACGTTGGATATGTCGGCTTTGTCTTCGCAGGGCTTCATGCATGGGATTGACTCGGGCACGGGAATCGACAGCTCTGCAAGGACGACGGACCGGGCGATGTGTAGAAGGAGGAGCGGGAGGAGGACGACGTGGGGTGGCCGCCGGTGGTGGTGCATCATATATGTATGAGGAGGATAGCTGATGTCCTCGAGCTATTTGTTTGTATAGCTGTGCGATATTTGTCCGTATGTAGTTGGTGATATATGTGATATGTACTCAGCCAGCTAGCACCAGCGCTAGTACTGACAACCGTATAGTAATTAAGAGCTAGTCGAGGTAATGACCGACACGACCACAAAAACGAAAGAAAAAAAAAACGTGAAAACGAGAGCGTCGACCAGCGTTGACATCACACGCCAAAAATTAATTGGCGGGCCGCCGCCATTTATTTGTACTCTTCCACGGTGAGCGTCTTTGTCGTTGTGGTGCGATGGTGTAGCTTTACCGGGGCCGGTGGAGCAGGGCCAGATTTGGTTGTTATGTCAGCTGTGCCGCGCGGGGAGATGGATGGATTTGGGCATGTTTATTATGCCTGGTGGGGAGTCTAGAAGGTGTTGTTAGTATATATATCTGTTTCGCAGCTATGTAGCTTTGGGGGATTCAGGCACTGCACTGGTGATATTCCATGATGATGGTCGATATCGATGTGCCTGCCTCGCCAAGGTGATCAGCGCCCACCCCCAAACAGGGTACGAGGCGGGCTCTAGTGTGCATCCAGTTAGAAAGCCGTTTTACGTTTCGACAAGCTTTTTTTTTTTTTTTCTTTTTTCATTTTGGGGGTGGGTGTTTGAGTAGTTGAGCCTCACAAATATCATCATCATCCGGGATCCGATATCCGATATCCGATATCCGGCATTTAATTGCAAGTTGTTGCAGCGCCAGATTGACATTGGATAGATGGTGGGGGTATATATAACGAATGAATGGATGGATGGAGATTGGAATAGGTGACTGAAGCATCTCAACCAGTGCAAGTTGGGGCCGGGTATTATGGCAGAGGCATGTCACTTGCTACCTTGTGTGCGGTACATGTGGTACCGCAAATTATAAGAGCCGCCGTGCTGCAGTGTATGCGTCGTGGGTAAGATCGAGCATAACACACACCAACTAGGGCCCCGCTTAGCAACTCGTTGCCAAACGACCCCAAGAATATTCTCAGTACCGTACCCCCAACGGCAGCCAAGAATCGACAATTTTTGTAATATCAACAACTTCTGCTGGTACCCGTACGTGGTTACCCCCACATCAGAGGAGATCGAGACTCTACTTGGCTACTACATAGATCCTGCCGGCCGTCTGTTCACTTCGTATTCACACATGTACCAGCGGTAGAGTACATACCTACGCGTAGAGTAGCCTATCGTCCGTCCGTATTGCCGCATCCGTATCACATCACGCCCAATCACTCGCCAGCTTGACAGCATGCAACCAACAACGCCCAGCCAAAAGAGCTATACAACCTTACGTAACCCGCAAATTTAAGCCTCATTCATTTCCGGTCCCGGGTTTCACCCTATCGCGCCAGATTTCCGTTCTGCCCTCCTCATCCATTTTTTTTCCCCCTTCGTCGACAGATAGAACAGACAGACTCAGTCAGACAGTCAGTCAGTTACTCTCGATCTGTTCGTGTAAAAGCACACCCAGTCCCCCCCCCCCCCATTCAAAAAGTAGACCTCCTTGAACTGAGCAAGAAAAGGTTTGCTACTACCAAAAAAGAAAAAAAAAAGACATGCGGATATCTAAAAGTCTGCTGTTACTATCAGCCACGGGAGTGTCCCTCTCGTCGGCGTTCTACATCCCCGGTGAGTGCCGCCCGTTTTCCGATAGAGAGAGAGAGAGAGAGAGCCCCTTTCCAAACCGACCCACCGACCCACCGCCCCCCCGTTAACCCCATCACCATCATCATCATCATCGGGTTAGGTGGGAGGGTTGCAATATCACACGAACCTATGATGAGCTGACTGGGCGTCTGTGTGTGTGCGCGCGTGTGTGTCCAGGCTGGTCAATCAGATCGTACAAGGACGGCGACGCGATCCCTCTCTCGACAAACAAGCTCACGTCCCCCACCACGCAGCTCCCCTACGCCTACTCTGAGCAGCCATTCGTCTGTCCCGCGAGCAAGGACGGCTTCGGATCGCGATTCGGATCCTCGCGGGCCATTGCCCTGAACCTGGGCGAGGTGTTGCGGGGTGATCGCATCCAAATTAGCGATTACGAGCTCACGGTGGGTCAGGACGAGGTGTGCAAGCATCTATGCGATAGGGAGGTCGATAGGACGGCTATCGAAAGGGCGAGGGAGCTGGTGAGGGGTGGTTATGTAGTCGAATGGTAGGTTGCAAATCATTGTTTTTTTGGCCAGTTTTGTGATCTTGCCTTATTTACCACCCCCCCCCCCCTGGGCGTCTGAGGGTGCGCCAGATGTGCGTGCCCAGGGATGTGGCTTGAATGCACGGGGCTCGCTGGATGGCCAGTGGGTTAGGCGTAATAGTTTGGTTGGGTGTGGGGAATCCGGGCTGACTAGGTTATGTGTGTGTAAACAGGATCGTCGATAACCTTCCGGGGGCCACTTCGTTTGTGACCGTCGATAAGACTAAAAAATACTACGCTGCTGGATTCAAACTTGGTTTCTACGAGAATGATGTTTGTTTAATCCTTTCCCCTACCATCTTTTGACTTTTTGTAGCTGACATATGTACACAGAAAGCATTCATCAACAATCATGTCACTCTCGTCCTCCGCTGGCGCAAGACCGCCGAGGACCCGGACCGAAAGGTCATTGTCGCCTTCGAGGTCTATACAAAGTCAATTGCCGGGCCGACGGACAAGTGCCCCGAGTCCCTTGACGGCCAGAAGCCGCTCGAGCTCTACATCCCGCCACAGACTCCCAGAGAGGACGGTGGTCAAGGTGGTGACGACGGCAAGAGATTGACCATCCCGTACACCTACTCTGTCTACTGGAAAGAGGACAACACCATCGACTGGGCCTCGCGCTGGGATCTCTACTTTGTTAACGATGACGAGTCGGCTTCCATCCACTGGTTTGCCATTGTCAACTCGCTTGTCATCGCGATGCTCTTGACCGTCGTTGTCGCAATCATCATGCTGCGCACTCTCTCGAGGGATATCCAGAACTATAACGACACTGGCGCCAGTGACCCCGAATCCAAGCGCAAAGCAGCAGCTGCGGCCGCGGCCGAGGGTGCAGAGGAAGACGAATCTCTCGACGACATCACGGGATGGAAACTGGTCCACGGAGACGTCTTCAGACCCCCAGTAGCCGGCGGACTCTTCGCCCCAATCATCGGTAGCGGAGTCCAACTTCTTGCCATGGCCGTTGCGCTCATCGTCCTTAGCGCCGTCGGCGTTCTGAACCCCAGCTACCGCGGTGGCTTCATCAGCTTCGGCCTCTTCCTCTTCGTCTTTGCCGGCGTCTTTTCCGGCTACTTCAGCACCCGCGTCTACAAGACCTTCAAGGGCGAGGACTGGAAGAGAAACGCGCTCATGACGGCCCTACTCTTCCCAGGCTTTCTCTTCAGTTCCGTCTTTGTGCTCAATCTCTTTGTGTGGGCGCAGGCCTCGTCGACCGCCATCCCGTTCGGGACCCTGGTGGCGCTGGTTATGATGTGGTTGTGTATCTCACTCCCGCTTGTCTTTTTCGGCTCGTTCTTGGGCTTTAAGCGGCTCCCGTGGGAGCACCCAACGCGCACGACGATGATTGCGAGGCAGATCCCGGCCCAGCCTTGGTACCTCCAGACGGGTCCCGCGGTACTCATGGGTGGGCTCATCCCGTTCGCCGTTATCTTCATTGAGCTTCTCTTCGTGTTCAAGAGCCTGTGGCAGGACAAGAGCGGGTACTATTACATGTACGGCTTCCTCGCACTCATCACCGGCATCAACGTCGTCACCGTTATTGAAATCACTATCGCAACCACCTATTTCCAGCTCTGCTCTGAGGTTTGTCTCCCCCTCCCCCCTCTATTCTCGTTAGACGCTAGATTAACAATAAAAACAGAACTACAACTGGTGGTGGCGCTCATTCCTCGTCGGTTCCGGATCGGCGGTCTGGATCTTCCTCTACAGCGCTTGGTACTTCATGACCAAACTGCACATTGAGGGTTTTGTCAGCGTGCTCCTGTTCTTTAGCTATTCGTTCCTGGCGTGTCTTGTCTATGGGCTGCTACTGGGGACGATTGGGTTCTTGAGCTCGTATACGTTTGTCAGGAGGATCTACGGCGCGATCAAGGCGGATTGATTGATTAAATTTCGACCGGGGTAGTAATATTTTTCTTTTCTTTTTCCCTTTCAACTGTTTATTTTATTTTGCCGGACCGGAGATGGGGTTCTTGGTTGCGGGGCGGCGCACTTTAGGGTCGCTTACCTCCTCTTCATTGTATCCCTATGTACTGTTTGTGGTTTTTTTTTTTAAAAGGTCGTGTATCTATCTATTTGTGTAATGATTTGGTTTGGTTTGGGTGTATGGAGTGGGTGTTTGGAAAGCAAAATAAAAATTTAAAAAAAAAAAATTCAAATGAATGAAATCTCGTCGTTGGATGTGTGGATGCGTGGATCACGGGATGTCACTCGGTATCAGATTTACGCGCATGGGGGTTGTCCATGTACAGAGAGAGAAACATCTAACATGTAACCTACTCATAGGCGGTGCCCCCAAACAGATAGATCTATAGCCCAGTGTCGATGTAGCGTACGTATACATATAGTGTCATAACCATCCGGGTTCGGAGGTACAGCCGAACCTCGCTAGCTATAGCTGTAAGGGTACGCCATGATTAAAGATTGGCTACTTAGCCTTATACTATACTATCCTACTAGGGGTTACCACCTCGCGACCGCGAGTTGTGTAAGTAGCTCTCTCTATGGTAGGTACATATACATGTACTCTAGTTATGGGGCCTCCCCCCCAATTCCCGCCAGTTTGACCTTTGATACAATTTAGTTCACAGGTTTTGATGCATTGCCAAGAAATGGCGGGCTCATAAGCTACAACGGCACAAACAAAAGCATCGTGGCGTGGCCTAGTGGTAATACACTGGGCTTCGTCATATGACCACAACAGGTTCAAACCCTGGTGGGAGCAGTGATGAGAATGCCCAACATGGTAGCGACGCTCTTGAGGGATGAGTACTCTTTCACATAAGTCTTTTGCTGCCGGCTTTTTTTTTAAATCATTTAATTATTTTTTTAGCCCTTGGGTGCTCTGCTCTGTATGGATGATGTGCCAGACAGAGACTAGGGGTTACCGCGAGTTGTGTCCTCTCTCTACGGTACGTACTACTACCTCGCGGCCGCCAGTTGTAGGTGCTTCTCTACCGCCATTGCTCGAAAAATTGGCTATAAGCAGACCTGATCTACGCCCTTCAACTAATCGTGAAGGAGGTAATCCCTGGCCGGAGATAGCCAATTTTTCGAGTCTTTGCGGTACTTTGAAGTATAGATATCAACTTCTAGTACAGCTGCTATTAGGTACTTAGTCAAATACCCCAATCATATTACAGAAACTTTCAAAACGGATGTAAAATCCAGTACATACATAATAGATACAGTCGAATAGCCCTAGCCCTAGTATAAGGGGGGGTATATACATACATGTACCTTTATAGATAAAGGATTTATATAAGCCCTCGCCTAGACACGAGCCCTCCCTCCCTCCCTGTCTATAAAGGGTATATTGCTCTTGTAGTAAGGGTACGAGATCGAATTGGTAGCCCGCGGGGGGGGGGGTCGCCACCCCGGTATCGGTATATATCGTCGTACCTGCATGTACAGTGGCGGACACCCTCAGTTAAGTTGTCCTAGAGGCCATTAGGGGGTGGTTTTTGATTTTCTTTCGAAACCCCTTCTATAGCTAGCTAGCTAGGGCGGCTGTTGATTGGGGGTAGGTAACAGAACTATTTTACAGACGGACTTCCAGGTGGTGTTGTGGCGTTGAAAGTCAGCTAGTGGGTGAAGAATAGTCTGATGGTCGGTTCGGTTCTGTGCGTCCGCCACTGTACCTACAGCACGTACTAGGCTAGGGGGGGGCGGATAGTCTTCACGGGCTATCACTCGGTGCCAAGAACCCTACCCCACCCCCCCCCTGGTCTTGTTCCTAAGCGGGCCCCCGGGCTCCCTATAGGTCGGTCAGTCCATACCGCCCTACGTACGTACGTACTATACTGTACACGTTAGCATGCCAGGGCCAGGGCCAGGCTGTAGAGACTGTGTCTAAGAGTCATGATCAATCGGTTGGTCGATGGATGGGCGCGCGCGGAAATAATTGATATTCCTAAGAGGGGGGGAAAAAAAGGGGGCGGGGAGACGGAAAAAAAAACACCATGGCTAGAGGACGAGACGATAGAACAAAAGGTATAATAGAAAACCAGGACCAAAAGGAAATAAAAAAATGAAACAAAGGAGAGAGATACATAACCAAATACCCCCCCCCCCCCACACAGCAAGATAACAAGACAATTAAGTAAAGCAAGCTAAACGCCAAATCAACTCATAGTTACTATGCTATAGGAGATCGGTGCAATCTAGCAAACTCTAACCTACAAAAACACACACACATACAGAAAAAAATATCATTGCTTTTCGCCCTGCATACATCCCCGCCCCACCCAACCTACTGCTACACGCATACTTCTACACCAGGCGGCATCGCAAGCAGGTTTTAGGTAGTCAGTATATATAGCAGACGCCAAACAGACCACTCCCCCTCATTCCCAATCCGAACCCGCAGCCGCTATAATCCCACTATTGAGACTCCCGTTTGATACCGGCTCCGGCGCACCCTGCTTCGGCCCCCCGGCGCTAGTCTGCGCTGGCCGTTGTGCCGGCGGAGGACCCCTCTGCCCTCGAGATGGGTATGGGTCCACTTGAACGCCATCGTAGGCATCCCAGCCGCCACCATTACCTCCGCTTTCTTTTTGCGGCCCAGAGTAGCCCCCCCATTGATCGTTGACAGAGACACCGCCATTGAGGGCGCCATTACCATTACTATTTCCGGTGCCGTTTGTGTTTCCGTTCGAGCGTGGCGGCGGTGCTGCTCTTGGCGGAGGGCGCTGTTGCTGTGGAGGGGCGCCCCCACGGCCATTGAGTCTACCATACGAGCTGTCGCCGCCACCTCTTCCACCTCCACGTCCACCTCGGCCGCCACGGCCGCCACCACGACTACTGATCTTGGTGGCCAGCATGGCATCGATGACGTCCTGCGGGATAGTTCCTGATACCGGGGAGGGCAAGGCCACGGGGGCCGAGTTTGCTAGAATACTCTTTCCACCATCCTCTGTGAGACGCTTTCTGACTTTTATCTTGAGATAGCCCATTCCAAGCTTCCGGACGTCCTCTGTGTCCTCTTCCTCTTCCTCTTCTCCCTCCTCCTCGTAGAAGTCTTGCTCAAAGTCGTGTGTAGAGACAATGCCAGCGGGGGCAAAGATATAGGCCTCGCCCTCATTAAGGGCAACAATGCGGGTTAGGAGCGAAAGGGCGCTGGCGTCCGACTCGACAGCGACTGCTGCGAGATGCCGCTTCATGAATGCGAGCCACTCGGGGGAGGTGAAGCGGTGAGCAATGATGAGGTTGCAGAGATCAAGGAGCTTGGGGGAGATTGTGGGCTCTTGGGTTGAGATGAGGACGCGCGTGGCAAGATGGCGTTGCTGACGGATTACGGAGAGTAGGTTGTCGGTGAGCTTTTGAGCGGGGGAGGTAGATGTCATGTACTATTTTTCACGTTGGTTATTAGTGAGCTGTAGGCTTTTAGGATAAGAAGGAGAGAGGGTTTACCTTATGCGCTTCGTCAAGAGCGATTACTCGCCCGTACTTTACGTCCTTCTCAAGGAACAGACCCACGCAGATATCAAATAGCGCACAAGCGCTCGCTTCATCAACAAACGGATCACTTAGGTCCACAATCGTAAGGACTCCTGGTGTGAAATCCCACACCTCTTCCACATCTTCCCGCATCTCCAGAAAGCTTTCCAGGATCTCCAGCCTTAGCGTCAACGGTCCCTTCTGCATAGGTGTCAGATCCGCCTGCAGGATCATTTCCCTAAAGAGCCTATAGTCGAAGCCTGAACCATAGATACTGCTTGCTGTGGCCAGCTCGCGCAAGATCTTGCGCACATACTCCATGTACAGCGGTGGATGATCAGAGTTCTTGTCAACAGACATGAGGGAGAGCATGCGCTCGATGTTAAGATCCGATTGCTTCAGCTTTAGCGGCTTGACAATAAGATTCTTGGAGGTAATTCCGGAGTAGAGGCGTGTCATTTGGGGGTAATTGGATGAGGAGACGAGAATCCGTACGGGCATGTGAGTAGCCAGATATGCGGCCTCGCATGGCCGGAGAGCATTGGCACTATTATTGATGTCGAAATGGAATACCATCGCCGTTAGAGGATTTGGGAGAGCTCCCAGTATGGGTGACTTGACTAGCATATTCTCTACAAGTCATATTATTAACACTCAAAATCCCAGTAAACAAGAAGTAAAAAAAAACAAAAAAACAAAAAAAAGAAACTAACCAAGCATACACGCCAACGTGTGACTTTTCCCCGATCCCTGCAACCCACATATGAAGGCCGACCACGGCGCATTTCCGTTCAGAAATACCCTAGGATCTCCCTTCTTCTCTGGCTTGCGCCCACCATCAAAGAACCCGCTGTCATCGCTGCGGTCCGCGACATCACCGTTACCATTCCGCTTTCGTGCGTCCTGGGGGTCCACGAGTTCCAATGCGCGTCCAAGGAGACCATACTGGTTTAGTGCCAAGGGACATTGTTTGTCTACGAATAGGCCTGCGGCCGCTGTGAATACCGGGGTTGTAATGAGGGAGTGCCGCTGTGAGGCCAGTGAGGTATCGTGATGAGATCCAGCGCCGTTGGGGCCCGATGGAGACTCACCCAGGAGACTGAGCTGCTGGTACAGGTTCGCTGCAAGATTTTGGGAGAAACTGCGCGCCATTATGGGCTATGCGTTTTTAAATAATGGGCGTGGTAATTGTGGTGGTAGTTGAGATTGAGATTGAGATTTGGTTTTGGGGGGGGGTGGTGTATGTAGTGGGGAGGGGGGGGGGGAGAGCAATGGTTGGATGGCACGAAGTTGAGTGAGGACAGATCACCAACAAGGTAAGAAGGAGAAAGAGAATGAACAAAGAGGAGATATAATTTTTGTCTAGGGAGTAGGCGGGGAAGCTCTGCCTACCGTTCTTTATATACATGGCCCCCCATTCCCGGCCAAAAAAAAAAAAGCTCCCCTCCCCCCATATACTTCGCACTGAGGGGCTAACCTACGTATGTACCCGACGGCAGGAAGGCAGCAGCATAATGTAACCTCCTCCAACCCAGATCCATAACTCGACAATGCCCCCCCCCCCTCCCCCCTTCCCCTCCGCATGATGCGTTGTGGATTGGATATAGACGATTCAGGCAATCAACCTACCTACCTAGCAGCTAGCTACCTGCGCACCTATCAACAGGCCGCCTCAGCTCTAGGTCGATCAATCTCAGGCGTCCCACTATCTGTGTCCGAATATGCTCCCCCTTAAGATGCGGAGGGATTTAAAAACAAATACGAAAATGGGGAGGGGCGCCTTAACTGACTGAACGAGGTCCCAAATTACATGGTATGTGGGTCAGACAGATTCAGGCACCCCAAGCTTAGGTTTGGATGACTAAGCCTATTCCAACATTACGATTCCGGAGGTGCTGCAGTCTAATCAGTA